>JAQMYF010000027.1:19199676-19233576 GCA_030014195.1 Neosilurus mollespiculum
ATATATAGTGCTGTGACACAATAACAGTGTTTTTGGAGCATTATTCTCCAGCTGTGTTATACATCGCTCAGATGCATCTCTGAGTCATGTCGGAGACGAGCGCTTATTATCCACATCGCTTTATTCGATTAAACAGTCACTTACATGATTTCCACCCAAAAGCTTGTACATCATATCATCAGATCTGCTGTGCTGTTGTTTGCAGAGCCATCTTGGGCAGGAGGTTCTTCTTCCTCATGGGCACTTTGTACCTGTATCGCTGCATCACCATGTATATCACCACGCTGCCCGTACCGGGCAAACACATGACCTGTGCCCCAAAGGTAAGCTGTTTCTCTTCATCATGTCAGGCTTTCACTACAATTCAACACTGGAATATCATAAATAATCTAACACACTGCTGAATGCTGTCTGCCTGTATCTATCTCCCTACTTTCATCACCTTTTCTCTCTTCTGCTCACTTCTCCTAACCTTGTTTTATTTGCTTGTCTTTCCATCTCCCTTTCCCTTCCTTCTTATCTGGGTTACTTCATATCAATTTTTCTGTCATTCTTTATACCCCATTCCCTTCCACTTCTTTACCTCCTTCACTTTCATTCGCTTTGTCCCTCACCACCTCTCTCTCTCTCTCTCTCTCTCTCTCTCTCTCTCTTTCTCTCCCAGCTTTATGGAGACTCACAGGCAAAGCTACAGCGAGTCCTACAGCTGATCACTGGAGCTGGCCTGTCCATCACCGGATCCCACATCATGTGCGGGGACTTCCTGTACAGTGGCCACACAGTCATACTCACCCTCACCTATCTGTTCATCAAAGAGTGTGAGTCTCTAAACCATTCACTTTCTCATGAACTCTTTTTTTTTTTTTTTTCATTTAGCAAACTTCAGGTCTTTTTATGAGGATTCAAAATGAAACCAGGCCATACTATCACTCAGCTTATTTAGGACAGACCTGCTGATGCGGTAGCTCCAGTTTTTAGAAAGAACGCAAAGCGATATTTCCAGGAAAAAGGAAGGAAAAAACATCTGGAGGAACGAGGACTTTGTCCTCTGTCAGGCTCTGGGAGTTATTTTTGTTAAAGACATGGTATTTTTCTGTTGCTAATTCTGTTGCTACAAGGCTCCACACCAGCTCTCTTTGGTATTTCTCTGTGGCGTTGTTTATGGCTGACCTTTTCTGAGAATGCCTCTAAGCCATTTTAACAACCTTTTACATTGTAGTAGGCTCTAGAATAGTATTATAAATGAAAAACTGTGCATTCACTTGTACATTCTGTCCACACATTATTAAATTACACTGTTTATTTACTGGCATTTTATTCATTCATTCATTCATTCATTTAACTTCAGTAAATGTTTCATCATAATCAGGGTCACTGTGGATCTGAAGTCACCCTCACTCATCTCTCACTCTATCTCAGTCAGCTCTCAGTGAAGGCGGGGTACACCCTGAACAGCTCACCAGACCATCGCAGAGCAGCACACACAGCCATTTACACTCACACCTTGGGGCAATTTGGAACAACCAATTAGCCTAATGTGCATGTCTTTGGACTGTAGGAGGAAACTGGAGTACCAGAGGAAATCCATGCAAGCATGGGGAGAACATGCAAACTCCACACAGAAACGCCCTCGCTGAGCCTCGGGGCTCAGACCCAGGACTGTGAGGTGGACGTGCTAAACACTACGCCACCATATAAATATATAGTCATGTGTCACTTTCCTTCAGATCTAGAGTGGGCCAAATTTACTCCAGTGATGTAAGAGAGTGTCAGGAAATGATTACTTCAAGATGTTGGTGCTAAAAGAGGTTGTACACACTACTGAATCATATTCATTTAATTATTTTCTGAACCATTTAAATTTTCTAGGGTCACAGGGAGGCCGGAGCCCTTAACCGCTCACCAGTCCATCACAGACACAACTATTTACACTCACACCAAAGGGCAATTGAGAATATCCACAAAGCCTAATGTGCATGTCTGGTCTGTGAGAGGAAACATGGGGTGCATGAGGTGAACATGTCAACTTCACACAAAAAAGCCCTCCCCAAGCCCAGGACTCAAACTCAGCACCTTCTCTCTGAGAGGCGGACGTGAGACGCCCAGATCTAGTTATGCACCTTAAAATATTTTGAAGGAATAATGATACTGTAGTACGTACTAAAGTTATAGCTAATTTCTCTTTCATGCTTGCCTTAGTGACAAGGAACAGTACAGTTTGGAATCTTTTTTGGTAATTTAGTCCTTAGAGTGAATCGCGACAGGTTTAACTATTAGCACTTACTGGAATAATGATCCAATCCCCCTTTCCTGTAGACTCCCCTCGATCGTTCTGGTGGTATCACCTGCTCTGCTGGCTCCTGGCTGCCGTGGGAGCGGTGTGTATCCTCGTAGCTCATGAGCACTACAGTGTAGACGTGGTGGTGGCATACTTCATCACCTCCCGTCTCTTCTACTGGTATCACACCATGGCCAACGTACAGGTACGTCTACCAGATGAAACGAAACTGATGTCGTGTAACAACTCCCCCCCACCCCCCACCCCCCCCACCCCCCCACACACACATTCTATTGAGAGACATACATTTGAATGTTGAATCTACTTACTGATGTATTTTTTGTTCTAATAAAATGTAAGTGCTTACTGACACCACACACAGTTAGCTAGGATTTAACTGGAAGCGTAAACACACACGAGACTCAATCGGTGTGGTTTCGAAGCGAAGAAAGATTGATGAATTACGGGACATTAAAACGGCACTGAGCTCCTACTGAAAGTGTTTACATGACGTGGACAACACTTGCATCCATTAGACAGTACACAACATAGTAGATACAACTCTCTGTTGCCATCTAAGTGCTCTCTCTCTCTCTCTCTATGGGATGCCAATACAATTCTTTTAGAGCCAGACAGAAAAAAAACAACACAAAAAACAGAAATGATTGTCACTGTAATCATGATGCAGGCTGTAAGTAAAAAGATAGATGTGATTCAAGTGGCCGACTATGTACTATGCATTATGACTTTTAATATGTAGCAACCGAATAAAAGGGAATCAAATCACAGAAATGACATAAACATGACATCTCATCTCATTGGCCCTAAACAGACAAAAAAGAACCCAAAATACATTCACTCACCGAGATGCTTTTCTGCTCCCCACGGTCGTAAACATTGGCTATCTGACTTCCCGTAGGCTTTCTTTAGGCTTTCTGTCAACTAGAACCAATTTGGTCAGTCTATAGCTCTAACCTCTCTCTGGACAAACACTCACTCATTAAGGCAGAACTCTTTATCCTGCCTGGGTCACGGGGAGGCTGGAGCAAAGCCGGAGTACACCCTCGACATCTCGCCAGACCCTTGCAGGGTCAACACACAACCATTTACACTCACATCGACACCAAAGAGAAATTTTTAACAGCCAATCAGCCTAATGTCATGTCTTTGAACTGTAAAAGGAAACCGGAGTACCTGGAGGAAGCCCACGCAAGCAGGGGGGAAAACATACAAACCTCACACAGAGACGCCCGACCTTCTTGCTGTGAGGTGTACATACTAGCAATTAAGGCATGATGCTGCCATCTCAGAAAAACACATGCATGTGCAAGAAATACGTGGTGTTGCACAGTGGTGTAGTGGTTAGCACAGTCTCCTCACGATAAGAAGGTCCTGGGTTTGAGTCCTGGGCTTGGGCATTTCTGTGTAGAGTTTGCATGTTCTCCCCATGCTTGCATGGGTTTCTTCTGGGTACTCCGTCTTCCTCCTACAGTCCAAAGACATGCACATTAGGCTAATTGGCTCTTCCATAAGTGTGTATGGTTGTGTGTGTGTTGGCCCTGCAATGTTCTGGGGAGCTGTTCAGTGTGTATCCTGCCTTTGCCACGTGTCGACTGAGATAGGATGCATCCTCCCTGCAACCCTGATATGATTAAGCAGTTTGACATATGAGTGGGTGAGAGTGAAGAAACATGTACAAAGTGTCCACAATTAAGCTATGATATAACCAGATAGGTTAAAGTGTGACTCCATCTTTGAACTGAAATGGAAACAACGTGAAGTAAGATAACATTATGTGCAATTTGCAACCATTTAAAAAAACTCCCAAATTAAATATTAAGCAGGATAGCAAGAGTAAGTCGTCACATTAGCAGCCGGTAACTTCACGTAAACTGCTCTTCCAATAAACCCAAGAAATACAAAACAACACAACACGATGAATTATAGATTAAAGAGAACCTAGAGAGTTTCAATTCCATCCATCTCTTCTGTTTTTCTCTTTTTTTCTTTTCACCCCAATTCCTCTTCCCCTTCTCCTCAATGTCTGATTATTATTTTGTTTCTCACTTTTGTTTCCCGAACCAGCAGGAACAAAAATGGGTGGCGGCAGGGGGAGTGAGCTGCACCCTCCCTTCCGCCACCTTCATGGCTGAAGTGCCCTGCGATGAGTGTGTGTGCGCTCACTGTTTACGTGTGTGTGTGTGTGTGTGTGTGTGTGTGTGTGTGCTCTCTTTGGATTGGTTAAATGCACAGGCAATCATTTCCCTTGTGGGATTAATACAGTATAGCAAAATAAAAAATAAATAAATAAATCAAGTGAACATATAAGTTAATGAAAGTTAATGAAAGTCAGCAGAATGAGCAATGAAAGGTGAACTTTTCTCAACCCATAGGCGCGGTGTTAAGCTGAGCTGAACTTTCATGAGATATGATTCGAGCGATAACCAATAAAAACTTAAAGTTACTGTCAATTGACAGATGCTGCCAAACACTGAGTTCACAGGGAAACAATGAACATGAGTTTAATGATTTCACCCACATCAGCGAGGCAGAACAACTCATGATTGCCGTGTGCCTTACAACTGCACACAGAAATTTTACAAGGGTAATAACTGGGTCCATGTTTTCAGACTGGTCAGCATTTCCCATGAGTACATATTTATATACTTTCCCAACTCTTCCCAGTTCATGATGCACTAATAATAAAAATGATAATATAAGCTGTTTATTAGTGAACTAGCTAGATACTGATCGCAAATCCACACTTACTTGAGGGAACTAGCTGTTCACTGCTCATGGTTTCACTGAAATATTTGGAAGTGGGAAAGGGTTACCAAGGCAACCAGAGCTGGCCACAAGTAAGATTTGTGTGTGTGTCATAAGGTGATTTAATTCATCATTTAATTGCTTTTCGCTTGCTGCTTCTTGTTTGGATTTGGAGCTTTCAGTGTATTTCACATTGTTGCATTAGTGATGACACCTTAGGTATTATACATACAATCATAGAACAACAGGACCATAAGGGATAGATGTATAGATAGATTAGATAAATAGCTAGATGACTTTATTAAAATGTAATTGTCATAGCAGCCAAAGAAACATGGTGTAATATCATTCATTCATTCATTCATTCATTCATTTTCTGAACTGCTTAATCCTAATTACGGTCGCGGGCAGGCTGGCCCCATCTCAGCCGAAGCAATAAAAATATTTATGTATATATACAGGAACAATAGAAATAAACAACAACAAAAAAAAAACACTCCGGTAGTAGAAGTGTGAGATGTTCAGAATAAATTTTGAGATGATAACAGAAGTACCAGTCTTTCACTCTCACTCTCTCATTTGCTAAATTGCTGAATCCTATTAGGTTCACAGGGAGGCGGATGCCTATCCCATCCGACCCGTGAAGGCAGGGTACATCCTAAACAGGTCATTGCAGGGCCAACACACTCACATTCACACCTAGGATCAATTTGGAACAACCAATTGCCCTAATGGGCATGTCTTTGGATTGTGAGAGGAACTGGAAGTACCTGGAAGAAAACCACACAAGCACAGAATATGCAACCCCCACACAGAAACACCTGAGCCCGGGAACTGAACCCAAGACCTTATTGCTGTGAGGCGGACGTGCTAACCACTACACCACTGTTCCGCCCAAGTACCAATCAATACAGTATATTTAGCAAACTAAACTATTTTAATTAATAGAAATAATAGATGGTATAGTAATGGTAAAATATAATAGCGTGGAGATATACCGGTATACTGCGCAAAACAACAGGCCAAACCACATGACCAAAAATATGTGGACACCTGACTAACACACATGTGGCTCTTGCTCTAACCGGAAATTGAATCTAAATGCTAATAAACAATAATGTATCTACTCCAGAAAGCTTTTCTGAAACTCTGTTTTACAGTTCTACACAAAGCCTATAAGGTGCTTGACCCTTTTTCAGACTGTAAAATTTGCAGCATGTACTCTTCCTCCAGGCTCTGAAGTGTTCACCCGATAACTACCTCACACACACGTGGTGGAACCCCATCTTCAACTTCCTGGAGCATAATGTGCAGTCGCAGGTGCCTTGTTCGTTCTGTTGGCCACTGACGTGGCCTCCAGCCTGCTTGAAGAACCCGTGTAAGAAATACTCCATGGTGCAGAGCATCCGTGAGGAGTAACTGCCGCATCTTCACCACCACACTTTTACTTTTCTTTATAATGTAGTATTGTATTTCCTTTATTTATGAACAGCTGAAATATTGTGTATTGATAATACCAAAGACTTTGTAAAGAGTCGTGAGAAATAAATAGCTCAGGTTTAATGATTAGTAAAAAGATGGGAAAAAAATTAAGCCCATTATTTAAATTTGGAAACCATGCACAATTCAATAACTTGAAATCTTCATCTACAATTTTTTTAAGTAAACTAATATGCAACAAATTCTATGGATAATATTCTATGAGTGATATTTGTTATTAATTACAACAACATTTATTTACCTTGTTTCTTGTTTTTTTTTTACTCAGTGAAGTGGTCACAATTGTGCCTTTTAAGCATGTGTTGCTGAATTTTATTACTAGGTTTGTTTGTTGAATATTTCATTTTAATATATGTTTTTAAACAAAAATCTGACAAATACTAATACTAAAATGCTCTGTATTTCTTAATGCGAAAAGTAATATTAAACCACAATGTCTAAAGAAACCACCCAGCTCTTTTATGCATGTCAGATTTGTTTATATAATGTTCAAAATGTGTCTCACTGTGGTTCTTACACTTATAATAAACACTGAACACAGCCATTATCTATACCACTTACCCATCAAGGTCAGGGAGGGAGCTGGAGCCAATCCCAGCTATCTTTGGATGAGAAGTGGATCACACCCTAGACAGATCACAGCCATCCACCATAGGACTAACAGACAAGATATATGCTAATATATTTGAATATGCAGGAAGTATGCAAGGTAATAAGTTTTACTGCTACTGCAGACAAAAATAAATATAGCAGCGATTTCTGGGGTCCACGTGAAGAGAATAATAAAAAGCACAGACGGTGATGAAGAGGAGTGTTGAAGTGGAAGGTGATGAATTAGAGATTGTTAATCTGTGCATGAAGTCGCTAATATGTGTACTGTGAGTGTGATGGTGATGAAGAGGACATGATGTCCCTAAAAGAGGTTGAAATCTGTCAAGATGTCATATATATATATATATGTGTGTGTATACATATATATGTGTGTGTATACATATATATGTGTGTGTATGTGTATAAATATATATATATATAAGATCTTGAGTCGATTTTCCGTAGAACAGTGCCCGATACGTCGAAGTAGAGCTAAATATATTGTATGTGGGAAAAAATATCTGTACATACAATTTCATATATATATATATATATATATATATATACATATGCACACACACACACACACACACACACACACATACACACATATATATTGGCAGAATAATAATCATAATCACAGCGATTACACTAGTAGTTCCAAGGTGACACATGGACACCTAATAATAATAATAATAATAAGTATAATAATAATATTTGCAAAGCTTTCTTCCATGAAAATTTATTCCCTCATATCTTGCTGTGTGCTATAGAAACGTATTTGCATTTTGGAAATTTTGTACACAGCCTTACACTGTGGATTCAACAGAATCTCTAGCATTAACTGAACTCGAAAGCCCTCTTCAACATGGCGGTGCGTTTGACGCGTTAAATCAATGGAGACATCGACCTGCCCATGTTCCGTCGTCATGAGGTGAACGCTAACCAATGGAACGCCGCAAATAGAGCCACGCCCCCAGGACACAGCTTCCAAAACATAAGTGACAGAAGCAGATATGTTCTCCATCATCGGAAGGAAACGTGAGCGGACCAGAGCAGAATTGAGTTTTAGACGGTTTGGTAAGGTTCCCAGTCGTAAATTGTCGTAAAGCGTTGTTTTAGATGATGTCAGGGTTTGCTAATATTAGCTAGTTAACAGTTAGCCGTGGTTAGCATTGTGTATCCTGAGCTCAAACAAAGTCGTTATAGGATATGAAGTGTATATAGTTTATAATAGTTGTGCATTGAAAAATGCATCACACAGATGTGTTAGATAATATATTAGTGTAGAGTACATATATGGTGTCACAGGAAGTGACGTTTCACTGTCGCTTGGAAGGATTTTACAGTTATTAATTTAATTTTTTTTTAATATTGGAGGCGGTTTTTAGTAGTGATGTGGCCTGTAGTTTCCTCAGTGCCTCTCATATTGTTTACTCTTTCTATCATTATTGTTTTCTGTCTGCTGGGACAGTACCGACTAAGTAAACGCTTGTTTGTAAACATTCCCCCTGGACCGAAGCCACTTCCGGTTGTAGGGAATTTCGGCAGCTTGTTTGTGCCCCAGTTCATTCTGACGCTGTTCAAACGGAAAGATGACGAGCGCGAGAGGAAGAGAGCGAGCCGAGGCCCGGTTTCCACGCAGGTGGGTTTGATGGAGTTGTCGAAGGATTACGGTAACGTGTACAGCCTGTTTGTGGGCAGTCAGCTGGTGGTGGTGCTGAACGGGTACCAGGTGGTCCGGGATGCGCTGTCCAACCACGCCGAGGTCTTCTCCGACAGACCAGACATCCCTCTGATCACCATGCTGACTAAGAGGAAAGGTGAGAGCAGCTCATGCATCGTTCATTCTGACAGCAAAAATACACACAGCTTTGCTTGAAGGAAAGCGAACACTAAGGAATGAACCAATCCTGTTTATCTAATACATGATCCACTTGGATCACTCACTTATACCTTCGCCGATCTGCGTAATCCTATTAGGGTCGCAGGGCCGACACCGGGCGAAGGCGGGGTACACCCTGAACAGCTCGCCAGACCATTGCAGGGCAACACATGCACAACCACTCACACTCATGCTCACACCTAAGGGCAATCTGGAACAGCCGGTTAGCCTACCGTGCATGTCTTTGGACTGTTGGAGGAAACTGGAGCACCCGGAGGAAACCCCCACAAGCACAGGAAGAATATGCAGACTCTACAGAGAAATGCCCTCGCTGAGCCCGGGACTCGGTTGCTTTTGTTTGTGATATGTCTTAGTCTAAAAGCCTTTGGATGCCTGATCATCTTACACATATGTGCTTCTTCTCCCAAAGCTCTGTAATGCCTTTGTGTACTGGAACCTTGTACTCACTCTTCAATCAGACTACAGAACTCGGACTCGTTCCAGCACGATGGTGCGGCTGTACACGCAGAAAGCTCATAAGAGACGTGGTTTGCCAAGTTTGGTTTTTGCAAACCAAACAGAGCCCTGACCTAAACCCTATCGATCCCCTTTGGGATGAACAGTAACTACGGCTTCATTAGTGCTTTTATGGCTGAACGAACACAGATCCTCACAGTCACACCCCAAAATTAAGAGGAAAAGCGTTCCCAGAAGAGAGATGGTTATTATTACATGAAAGAGGGACTACGTTTGGAATGGGACGTTCAACAAGCACATGAGTGTTACGTCCGCTGTTCACAAAATCTTCGTCATAGACGGTGTAAACGTGCCGCGCAGGACACAGTTTCATATCAAACCACTTGCAGATGCCTGCATTAAAGCAAACATGGAGTGGAATCTTTTGGGATCGAAGTCATGATGTACATCTCTAGTTTCAACCAGATGCCCTGTGGGAAAACAAACAGTGCACCTTTTATTTACATGCTAGCAGGTGTTTTGTAGACCGTAGATGGTTTTGGTGCTGGGGAGCTGCACAACAAAAGGAAGTGTAAGGCACTCTTTCTGACCGATAGCCTTAAGTCTAAGCATCAGGGTAATCTAAACCCATGGTTTGTAGGTGGTGGATGGTTTTACAAGCAGACTCTGCCAAATGGGGTCTATGGGTATATCACCACAGGGCTTGGCAGATGGATCGATGGCCAGAGTTACCCTTCCAGTATGGATAGTGTAACTTTTACTAAGGCAACAGAAGACCGCTTTGTATTTGTTCCTAGTACAATCATGGACTCTAGTCAAAACAGGGAAGATGACAAACACAATTTGGAGAACCAGAAACCAGGAAGGGCTCCAAGTTGAGCAGCTTGGTACCTGGGTGCTTGGCTACTCTATATTTCCCCTACATGTGAATGTGTTTGTGCATGGTTGTCCTGTCCAAGGTGTATTCCCACCTCTACGACCCAGTGTTTGAGTTGGTCCCTGACCAGGAACAACTATTAGATGGATGGGTGAGTGAGAAAGAGAATTCTAAAGTAGCCCCAAATCAAATAAGTGTCCTAGGCTAATGAAACACTGGTGTACCGAAGCTACATCTATGGGAATGGGATGGGCATCTTGGAGCTTCATGCAGCATAACCCATAAAAGAAACTTTCAATGCAGTTCCTAACATGTTAATGCTTGTGGTTTACAGGTATCGTGTTTGCACCTTATGGTCCAATCTGGAGAAAACAACGCAAGTTCTGCCACATGACTCTTCGAAACTTTGGCCTGGGCAAGCTAAGCCTGGAGCCCTGCATCCATGAGGGATTAGCCATGGTCAAGGATGAGTTGCTGAAGCGAAACCAGGAGGCAGGAGAGCAAGGGGTGGACCTGACACCTTTGATTAGCAATGCAGTGTCCAATGTGATCTCCTCGATTAGCTTGGGCCATCGCTTCCACCACCAGGATGAGGAATTCCGTACGCAGCTAAACCTCATGGCCCACGGTCTGGAGATCAGCATGAACAGCGCTGCTGTGCTCATCAACATCTTCCCTTGGCTCTACTACGTCCCCTGTGGCGTCTTCAAGCAGCTCCGCCAAGTAGAAAGGGACATCACGGCATTCTTAAAGAAGATTATCGCCAGGCACAGAACCACGCTGGACCCCGCCAACCCCAGGGATTTTATTGATATGTATCTGGTAGAGATGTTGACTCAGCAAAAAACAGGTGGTTCCGAGGAGGACGGATTCTCGGAGGATTACCTGTTCTACATAATAGGGGACCTGTTTATTGCAGGGACTGACACGACCACTAATAGCATCCTGTGGATGGTACTGTACATGTGTTTACATCCCGATGTCCAAGGTAAACATTGCTTTAAGTGCAAACTTTCACTAGTATACATTTAGGGATGTTTTCCACATGGGTGATGTAGCGCTTTAAAACAAGAAAGTCCTGGGTTGGCTCGGCGAGGGTGTTTCTGTGTGGAGTTTGCATGTTCTCCCAGTGCTAGCATGGGTTTCCTCCAGGTGCTCCGGTTTCCTCCCACAGTCCAAAAACATGCACATTAGGCTAAATGGCTGTTCCAACTTGGTGAGGATATGAGTGTGAATGGTTGTGTGTGTTTATTGCCCTACGATGGACTGGCAATCAGTTCAGGGTGCACACTGCCTTCAACCAGGGTCAGCTGAGATAGGTTCCAGCCTCCCCGCGACCCTAGTGGGGGTTAAGAGGTTTGGCAAATAGATGGATGTATGTTTCCCCCTAATGTTTTTTAATATTATTGCTTTTATTTTGTCTGACAGCATACAGTAGATTTGGGTTAAATGTAACAGGATTAAAAAAATTTGAATTTGTGTAATGATGTTTTGTTCCCATGACAACAGGCCTTACTTACGATTTGGGCTGAGCAATATTTGAGCAACGCCATCACCTTTCCCTCCGGTGAAATTAGGCTAACTGGCTGTTCCAAATTGCCCCTAGGTGTGAGTGTGAACAACTGTATGTTGGCCCTTCGATGAACTGGTGAGCTGCTCATGGTGTGTACCCTCCCTTTGCCCAAAGTCAGCTGAGGTAGGCCCCAGCTTCCGTGCGACCCCAATAGGATTAAGCAGTTCAATGAATGAATGAACAAATGAATGAAGATCATCGTGAGAATGTTTGCTGCAGTGTTACCATAGCAACAATTGTAGTGTATAATAGTAGCATTTTGAGATCAGTGGTGAGCTTTTAGTTAAGTTTAGCCAAATTAATTGACATTGAGATTGTACTTGGTTACCGAAACGCATACATTTAAAGGGTTCATGTCGTCATGGTGGAAGTGAGATAATGGACAAAAAAGATTGAGACTGGTGGACAAAACACCACTCTGCTCCCATTTATTTCTTATTTTCAGGTATTACACTACTTTTGATGTTATCTTTCAGTGATGTAACGATAATTGTTTGTTTATAAAGCGTAATGAAGGAAATCAGAACGGGGCAAATACTTGTTCACAGCACAGAAACATGAAACGTTCTTCCTTTGATGTCTCAGAGAAAGTCCAGAGAGAGATCGATGCGGTAGTTGGACGTGGAAGGCTGCCGTCGCTGACTGATAAGGGGACCCTGCCCTACACCGAGGCCACCATCATGGAGGTTCAGAGAATGGCTGTGGTAGTGCCTCTGGCTATTCCTCACATGGCTTCCAAGACTACAGGTTAGGAAGTAAAACCGAACAGCATGTTGGTCTAGCTGAAGCAAAATCCCGAGTTCTGTAAACTCAGTTCTCACATATGATCCTCGCGTGATCTAAAAAAACCACACTGTGGTAATAATGCATGGGTGAAGAGAGAACCGATACTAACACTTGATTTACTTCAAATATTTTCCCCCAGAATTTCAAGGGTACACGATTCCTAAGGGGACAGTCATTCTCTCTAACCTCTGGTCAGTCCATAGAGATCCCACGGTGTGGGAGAATCCGGATGACTTCAATCCTTTACGGTTTCTGGACAAACAAGGCCAGCTGCTCAGGAAGGAATACTTTATTCCATTTGGAATAGGTATGGACTATGATTTTATTTTACTTGGAAGATGCCCAGTGTTTTCTGCTGCCAGCTAAATCTAAACCAAACATGTCAGAAGAGCTATGTGGCATGTGCCAAATACATTTCCCACATTTCTTAATTTCATCTGTAGAATTCATGAAGGTTTGTATACAGTGGATGGATCGGGGTAGATGGATGAATGAGTGGGTGAGTAGGTTTATAGGTGAGTGGATGAATAGGTGAGTGGGTGGATGCGTAGGTGAAGACAGATGGATGGTTAAACATATGTGTGAATGGATGGGTGGATGTCTGGAGATGGATAGATAGACGTGTGGATTGATGGATGGATGTGTGGGTGGACAGATGGATGGATAAACAGATGTGTGAATGGATGGGTGGACGGTGGTGGAGATGGATAGATAGTTGTGTGGATGGGTGGGTGAGTGGATGGATATACAGTCATTGACAAAAGTTTTGTCGCATGTGTGCCTGATACTGACAACAACTGATAACTTCACTTCTGATTAACCGATTTTCAACAACGATGCCTTACATTAAACCTACAAGTATGCAGATTGTTTTGTGAAAGCAACAGGTAAATGTATTTATACTTTTTACAGCTAATAAAACACGAACATGTCTATTCTAGGCTGGACAAAAGACTTGTCGCAGTCATGTGACATCAAATTCTGTATCAGTAATTAGTAAAATTAGTAAAAAATAATGAAACGTGCTTGATTAACTAAATATACATAAATCCAGGATACAGGTATTAAAGCAGCTTTAAGACAATTTATAAAATCTTTTTTGCAAAAACTGTAGAAACCTTCAAGATCTCCTAAAAGCAAATAAAAATCATTTGTAAGCAGTGGTAAGAAATTTCAGACCCCCTTGGTACACATGGGTAAGCTCGGTCACGCAAGGAAAACAATCCACAAAACAACTGGCTGCACAAAAGTTGTAGTTCCTCCTGA
The DNA here is from genome assembly GCA_030014195.1 of Neosilurus mollespiculum. Taxonomy (NCBI): domain Eukaryota; kingdom Metazoa; phylum Chordata; class Actinopteri; order Siluriformes; family Plotosidae; genus Neosilurus; species Neosilurus mollespiculum. The sequence goes on from JAQMYF010000027.1 coordinate 19,213,676, forward strand.
TGACTCCCTCAGAAGCTCCATTACGACTCATAGCTAGCAATGTCTGCTTCAGCATGAACTGTACATCATATTTCTTGCGATGGTCACCATACACCACACAGGTCCTGTACAAGACACAGCTAGAACACCATGACATGCTTACCAAGGCCTGAACCCGAGGAAACTGTTATTGGCAGAAACATAGAGAAAAAAACGATATTTGAGATGAATTATTAATTCAGTATCGTACTGCTATGCCACCATGTTGTTCCTGACCATCTAGAAAATTGCTGGACCCAGAGTTCACCGAAGAGCCAGTCATGTATGAAAGTGAAACATCATGGTTTAAGGTCACCTCCAGTACACAGGTATCACAAAGCTATGTTCTGGAAGTGTTTTGTCACCTGTGTGAGGTGAACTGTTATCCCTGCTTCTGCAGGTCGGAGAGTGTGCATGGGAGAACAGCTGGCGAAGATGGAGTTGTTCCTGATGTTCACCAGCCTGATGCAGGCTTTCACATTCTGCCTCCCCGAAGGACATCAGCCTCCGCCCATGCACGGACGCTTCGGCCTCACGCTAGCTCCCTGTCGCTTCAGCGTGTGTGTAAAGCCACGCTAACCTGAAATCGGGAATCACGGAGACAGTAAATGACAACATTTTCTTTCCTAGCAAAAATGATCTTCATGGATCTTCATGTAAAGACGATGATGAAAACCAATGATTTGTACCAAACGATTTCCCATAACTGTGTTAGTTCACAGTATCAGTAGATTGGAACTAGTTTTGTATTAATTACTGGAAATTTCACTCGCTCATGATTTTGCACTTTACTGCTTTGAAAGTGTGTCTCTGACAATTTCAGAATTACGGTCGTATCATAGTACTACCACGGTTCATTTACCCTTCCTCGGGACTTTCTTGTGGTCAGTGATCAGAATATTCACTCACTCATTTCCCAAACCACTTTTTCTTACGAGGGTCACAGGAATGTCAACCGACACTGGGCGAAGGTGGGGTACATTATGATCTCCTGAGGTCAGCTGTGGCCTGATGGATTAAGAAGCAGGTTTGGACCTAAAGGTTGCTGGTTCGTTTCCTGAACCAGCACGAAAAATGTGTGGTGGTGGGGGTTGGGGTAAGCTGCATCCTCCCTTCCTCCACTTTCATGGCTGAAGTGCCCTTGAGCAAGGCACCTAACCCCCAACTGCTCTCCTGTTACTGCAGTGTGTGGCAGCCCACTGCTCCGAGAGTGTGTATGTGCTCTCACTTTGGATGGGTTAAAATTTCTCTTGTTTGGATTAATACAGTATATCAAAATAAAAAAAAATATTAACAAATAAACAGCTTGCCAGTCCATCACAGACACAACCATTCACATTCACACTCACACCTAGGGGCAATTTGGAACAGCCAATTAGCCTAATGTGCATGGCTTTGGATGGTTGGTTAAACCTTAGTACCCGGAGGAAACCCCACGCAAGCCCGGGGGGGGGAACATGCAAACTCCACATAGAAATACCCAAGCCCAGGAATCGAACCCAGGATCTTTTTGCTATGAGGTGGATGTGCTCACCACTACACCAAGGTTCACTAAGGATTTTACTGAACATTTATGACCATGACAACAGAACAGAGTGTATCCTTTTGATTCCTCTTACTGTACATTTTTTTATGCATAATTATGATCTGATCACCTGTCAACTGCTGTATGATAACTTTGACATGCAAGAGGCCTTACAAGCATTTAAATGATTTTTTGAATCTCTTATTTGTATACAATACAAGTGAAATCAATATATGCAGACACTGTGGTACACAATGTGTTATGGATGCAGATCAATGCATAAATGCTGCAATGAAACATTTATAAAAACTTATCATACAAGTTTATCATATAATTTATTCTACATGAAAAAAATGATTATGATTTGAATAAGGAGATGCTGGTCATCACTTAATAATTTGTTAATTTCTTAATAATGTCTCTTCAGGTTATCACATGGGATTGGTTTTGAATAAATAAATCATTTATTGTATTTTTTCATGTCTCATAAAATGGGACTTAAAGCATCACTTCAAGTCATTACCACAAAAATAAATGGATTAAGGTATGTACATATGATATATCAGTTTCGTATTATAAATATTCTGCGATGGCCTGGCGAGCTGTCCATGGTGTACTTTGCCCTCGCCCCGGAGTCGGCTAATCCTAATTACGATTAAGCATTGTATAAAATGAATGAATGGATAATATAAATATTTAGGCGCTGCCTAAAACCGGAGCTCCGAAATGTTTGCATTTATTTTCAGTGAAGAAACAGACATAATATAACTTACTGTCTTTTCCACAGTATTCGAAAACTTATTTCTCCTCAAGAAGAAAAAACACTGACTAAACAAGAACATTTTCTGCTAAATGCAAGGGCACTCAGCGCAACGGCGCAGAATGCGCACAATATATTTTTCCCACCATTTTCCTCAATTATTGGGTTGCCTGTGTGAGCACACGTGAGCACGGCCCAACAACAAAATTGGGCTCATGACTTTGACATTCATTAAAACACACACACAAATCAAACATCACATTTACCGGTCGTCTTGATATTTATTTGACCAAAGTTTTCTCACTGCACACAAAACCGATCATGAACCCAATTTGAGCCGGTGTTCTGATGTTATTCCATTGTTACACTGATCCCTACTGATGTGATTCCGTTTTTCTTCCATGTTTCCCCTTTGGACTCTGGACACACACACACACACACACACACACACACACACACAAAAAAACGATCACAAAAATTTTCAACACTTCCAAAATCTTTGACTGAACAATAATTCTGTATTAACTGTAAAACTGTTCACTTAATTTAACCTCTATATAATGAAGTGATTTAGCACTGAAAATGGGGGAAATAATTTGGGTAAAATTTTAAAATAAAATTTCCAAATCACTACTTAGTGAAAAACAAATAATGAAAGCATTTTTTAAATAACAATCTCAGGAAAGTGTATTGTGACACAACCTGTCATTATATCAATCACATTTATACTGTTTAGCCTTAATCATAACATCCACAGTGTAGATGTGAATAGTATTCGTTCATTCGTTCGCCAAACTACTAAATCCTACTTGGCTCACGGGAAGGCTGAAGTCTATCTCAGCCGACTGTTGGCGAACATGGGGTAAAATAAAATACATTTGACGTAATATACAACTTTGAACAGACGCATCTAGAATTCTGCAACAAATTCTTGAGTGCTAGGCAATAATTTTAGTTTATAATTGGTGGTTAATCGGGCAGCACGGTGGCGTAGTGGTTAGCATGTCCACCTCACAACAATCGGTCCAACAGTAGGTGCCTGCGTGGGTTTCCTCCGGGTACTCCGGTTTCCTCCCACAGTCCAAAGACATGCACATTAGGCTAGGCTGTTGCCCAGGTGTGAATGTGTGTGTGTGTGTGTGTGTGTGTTGCCCTGCGATGGTCTGGCGAGTTGTTCAGGATGTACCCCGCCATTACCCAGTGTCGGCTGAGATAGACACCAGCCTCCCTGCGACCCTAGTAGCTGTAAATAATGTATTGGTGTCCTGACTTGCATACGTACTAATATACTAATGCTATGGCATGGCACACTGGTCAGTAGGACGGTGTAGTAGTCACGTGGGTTGGGAATATGTGTGTGAAAGGTAATGGCTGAGTTGTGATCACGTGATCAGGCTGACTTTCTCCCCGGTTTAGAGGAGAGTTGCTGTCACAGAGTCATGGCGTTTTTTACTCAGCACTTTACCCGAGCTCTGAGCTCTTCTACCATCCGAAACGCCGCCATTAAACACGTCACTGTTATCGGAGGAGGATTAATGGGCTCGGGAATCGCACAGGTAGGTGAATTAGCGAACAAGCTAACGGCTAACTAGTAAACAACTCAGCTAGCAAGCTAGCTAGCTAACGTCTGAGTAGCCTTGCAGGAGCAGGTCACCGGTGTTCTTTCTGTATTTCTGCAGATTAAAGCACTTTTCTGTATAATATAAACACCGACCCATGGAAAGGGTGATTTCTGAAGGAAGTTTCAAGATTGAGTCCTAAATATCACCCTGTTGAATATTTAGTGCACTAGATAGGGTGTAGGAAGCCATGTTAATGACTAGCAGGTGTTTGGGATCCAGCCATTATAGTATATACTATTATATAAAAGCTGACTTCATTTTACCCAAGAAGGTCCTGGGTTCGATTCCCGGGTCACGGTTTCTGTCTGGAGTTTGCATGTTCTCCCTGTGCTTGTGTGGGTTTCCTCCGGGTACCCCGGTTTCCTCCCACAGTCCAAAACCCATGCACATTAGGCTAACTGAAGATTCCAGATTGCCTCTAGGTGTGAGTGTGAATGGTTGTGTGTGTTGGCCCTGTGATGGCCTGGCGAGCTGTCCAGGGTATACCCTGCCCTCGCCCAGAGTCGGATGAGAGGGGCGCCAGCCTCCCCACAACCCTAATTAGGAATAAGGAAATTAATTAATTATTTCACCCACCTTAATCACTCCATGTCCATGTGTTTACCTTCCTAGTTGATTTTAACCTTTAATTATATGTGTGTTATTTTGTACTGCAATATGTCTTTGGGTGGGTCCCCCCACCATTTTTCTCCCTAATTTAGTCGTATTCAGTTTCCACCCATCAAGTATTGCCTTCCCTATCACACGACCACCACCAACCAGAAAGGGGCGTAAGCATGCACATGCCCCCTTCGTGACATGCGATGCTGCCCACCTGCCTTTTTTCGAACTTCTGCACATGCGTATTTGGGGGCGGTCTAACACACTCGGAGGGAAAGCGCTATCCGCCCCCTCGTACAAATGAGCTCACAGACGCCCATGATTGGCTGGTGATCGCTGTGAGCAACAGCAAAATGAGTGTATGCCATTCCTCCCTCTCGTGAGAGCTCGGACAATTAGCTCCCATGGACTCCTGGTCATGGATGGTTGTGGCAACAATCCGGATTTGAACTTGCGAAAAGTATTCTGGGTTGATAGTCACGCACCTTGTCGATGCGCCACTTGGGAGCCATCTTTGGGTGTTTTGAAAGGTGCCAATAAATAAAATTTAGGCTGATTTATGAACATGTATTTAGGCCGTTTTTAACCCTTGGTGAATTATTTATAGCTTATTTTAAATTGCGGACATTAAACAAACCTAAGAAACATCAGGGATTCTGTACTGCTTGTTGTCTTCTTCCAGGTCGCGGCGACGACAGGGCATTCGGTAGTGCTGGTGGACATGTCTGAGGACATCCTGAAGAAATCCGCCAAGAGCATTGAGGGCAGCCTGAAGAGAGTAGTGAAGAAGAAGTTTGCAGACAAACCCGAGGTCAGGTTTATGATCTGTGTCGTCATTTGCAACTAGAGTCTTCTGTGTGTGGACAGAAATCAGCCTGAAGCTCTGGACTGTAGAGATGAATCAGCTGATTCAGTGTCTTTTCTCTGCAGGCTGGAGAGGAGTTTGTACAGAAGATGATGAAGAACATTTCCACGAGCACCGATGCTGCGTCTGTGGTGCAGGGCACTGATTTGGTGGTGGAGGCCATTGTGGAGAACCTTAAAGTGAAACAGAGTCTTTTCTCTACACTGGATAAAGTGGCACCAGAGTGAGAGCTTGAGCCTTTTATAACTTTACACCCAACTCTAATCTCTGATCGGTGGTTATGTTGGCTTTCTATAATAAAAAGTTTAATGTGTGCTTGCGTTCCCCATCAGACATACCATCTTTGCCAGCAACACCTCCTCTCTTCCTATCGCCGATATCGCCATCTCCACATCTCGCTTAGACCGGTTTGGAGGGCTCCATTTCTTCAACCCTGTCCCTATGATGAAACTTGTGGAGGTATATGCTGAATAACATAACTGGTTCAACTTCAAAAAGAAAGCATTTTAATTAAGTATGCGTTACAGAGCAGTGTAATTATTAGGGGTGCCGGAAAAAAATCGATTCACATCTGAATTGCGATTCTTATTTATTAGCATTATGAATCGATTAAAATTTTCAAGAATCGATTTTTAAGATCACGTGTTTTCGAGCATTTCCAACCTTACTCACAACACGTACCGTTTGTCCACACACGGCCTCCATCGTGAATTGTTCCAGTGAGTGGCGGCTCCAGAACTAGCGTGTTTTCCCGATAATAAGACCCACCCTTTCTTCTGTAGAACGGTCCAAAATAAGCCCTAACCTAACCTTCAGACTTAAAGGTGTTCATTCACTTCCCAGGTATAATAAATATTAACTACAGTGATACCTCTTGGAAATAAAATAGAATTGGCTACAATATCTTTCTAAAACCATTTGCTTGCTCCTGTATGCAAGCATCAGCGACCCCTTCAACAGGCACGATGATCTTAGTAAACATCGCCATCTTGAGGTGACGAAAGCACAAAACACTGAATCTCATATTTTCCATTTCCTACGAATCATGCAGTCTTGTTTTTATTGTAACCAGACACAGAACCAAAACAAGATGTAACACAGGTGAATCAGAGATACTTAGCCCATGAACTGACCTGATAATGAAAGGTTAAACAATCAGAAACCGTTTAAAGCTAAAAGTTAACCCCTAAAATCTTAATCGTTAATCTAAGACCCAACAGCTTAGTAGTTGCACTCTGCAATCCCAGCGACCTTTTAGGATTAATTTGTCACACAGTACAAGATGATCCCAGGTAATTCCAGCCAGGTATAGACAACTAATCAGCAGTAACTGTAGGGTTTTCTTTAAAGAAATGTCTACCTCCTGTTCCTAAGCAACAGATGTTAACACACACACCTCAGACTTGTGTGCTTGTCCAGTGTAGTCGGATGAGACAGATCAGTAAGCGGTAACGTATTGACAAGACTTCTGCCTGCACTGTATTGTGCCTCGTTCACAAAGCAGAAATGAGGTTTCATACAATATGATTAATATCGAAATACGTTTTTAAAATAAATAAATAAATAAAATTACTCTCCTGCAATGGGTGGCACAGGGGCGTAGTGGTTAGCATGTCTAGCTCATAGCAGGAAAGGAGTCCTGGGTTTGGGTGTTGCTGTGTGGAGCTTGCAGGTTCTTCTCGTGCTTGTGTGGGTTTCCTCTGGATTCTCCAGGTTTCCTTCCACAGTCCAAAGACATGCACGTTAGACTAATTGGCTGTAGGTGTGGATGTGAGTGTGAATGGTGGTGGTGTGTGTGTGTGTCGGCCCTGTGATGGTCTGGCGAGCTGTTCAGGGCGTATCCTGCATTCGCCCTGTTTCGGCTGAGATAGATTCCAGCCTCCCTGCAACCCTAGTAGGATTAAGCAGCTCAGCTAATGAAAGCAAGTATTCTGGAACGATCTGGTTCGCTGAATACTTTTCCCTGTGTTTAGGTCATCCAGGCTCCAGGAACAAGCCAAGAAACATTTAACACACTCCTCGATTTCAGCAAAGCATTAGGAAAGCACCCGGTGTCATGCAAAGTAAGTGTGACTACTACGTTTATGTTGCAGTGTTCAGCTAATGTGGTTTAATAACATGTTCTACAGCAGGGGTGCCCAATCCTGTTCCTGGTGATCTACCGTTCTAAAGATTTTAACTCCAATCCTATTGAGGTGCATCTGACAAATCCAATCATCGCTTTAAGTCTTCATTTCCAAGTCTTAAGTCTTGATTAGATGATTTGATGGTCAGGTGGGCATAATTATGGTTGGAGTGAACTTCTTCGGGAAGGTAGGTCACCAGGAACAGGAACAGGTGCCCCACTGTTATACAGCGTATTGTGTGTTATTAGAAACAAGACACACAGATCTGTTTTTATTTCTGTGAAACACATTTTTCCAGATTTTAAATCAGAAATGATGTAAGTCTTATTAGCTGGTCATGAATCTTTTCTTCTTTAATACTTGTTGTGTTATAAGGATACTCCAGGCTTCATTGTAAACCGGCTGCTCGTACCTTACTTATTGGAGGCTGTGCGACTACACGAGCGAGGTACACTAACTTCCCTGTGTTCCAGATTATACTTCCACATGTGTATTGTATATTTGTTCACAATCCCTGTGTTTATTTCTCTGGCTCTTCAGGTCACGGTTCCAAAGAGGACATCGACGTAGCCATGAAGCTCGGAGCCGGTTATCCCATGGGTCCTTTTGAGCTGCTGGACTATGTTGGATTGGACACATCCAAATTTATCGTTGACGGTAAAAATCTGCACAATAAAGTTGTCATTTTGTTCCTGTAATATAATAATAATAATAATAATAATGGTATTATTATTTTATCATTTATTTCGAATGCACTGTTGTAGGTTGGTATGAGATGGAGCCAGAAAACCCCTTGTTTTCTCCAAGTCCACTTCTCAACAAACTCGTAGCGGAGGGCAAGCTGGGCAAGAAAACCGGAGAGGGCTTCTACAAGTACAAATAAGCAGAACTGGGGACTGGATTAACTTATCATTAAACAGCAGTTATGCAATAGTTAAAAAAAAGAGAGAGAGAGAGAAAGGACAAACACTAGTGCCTTGCTATAACGACACGTTTAGAACAGATCATGATGATTTCTGCACTTCATACTCTCTGTCACTTTTGTATGTCAGTGCTAAAATTAAAAAGTGAGTGAAGTCTTCAAACGTCCTATTTTGAAAATGTAATTTTGGAATAATTATGGCAGCTTGTGTATCTTTTATAGATGAACTGTGCATTACACGTCTATTTAAACTTCAGCAATAAAAATAAAACGCAGAAGCAGAGCAGAAATAAAATACCAGCGTGATCAGGAAGTGCTAGATCTGGTGTGAACATGCTCTGTGATTGGAACCTATTACTTCTCTGTGCACAATCACACCATTCCACACATCCTGATGGTCGTCTCTGCAACTCTTACAAGATATTCATTCATTCCTTTTCTAAGCCGCTCAATTCTATTTAGGGTCGCGGGGAGGCTGGAGCCTATCTCAGCCGACTCTGGGCGAGGGTGGGGTACACCCTGGACAGCTCGCCAGGCCGTCGCAGGGCCAACACTCAAACCTAGGGGTGATTTGGAACAGCCAATCAGCCTACTGTGCATGTTTATGGATTGTGGGAAGGAAACCGGAGTACTCGGAGAAAACCCACGCAAGCACAGGGAGAACATGCAAACTCGACGCAGAAATGCCCGAGCTGGGAATCGAACCCAGGTCTTCTTGCTGTGAGGCGGACGTGCTAACCACTACGCCACCATGCCGCCCTCTTACAAAATATGTTAGGTTATTTTTTTTTATTATTATTTTGATATACTGTATTAATCCTACAAGTGAAATTTTGGCTCTGCATTCAACCCATCCAAAGTGAGCACACACATACACATTCGGAGCAGTGAGCAGCCACATCACGGTGCCCGGCGACCAGGTGGAGTAATGTGCCTTGCTCAAGGGCAGTTCAGACGTGAAGATGAAGGAAGGAGAGGATGATGTCCTCCACCCACCATGCATTTTTTGGGAATCGATACAGTGACCTCATGGTCCCAAACCTGCTTCTCTAACCATTAGGCCACAGCTGCCCTAATCTGAATGAGTTTCAGTGGAATGGAGAATGACTTCAATGACTGCTCTGTGTCCCTCATTGCCAACTCTGTCACTGTCACTAGTAGTTTTCCATGCATGAGGGCAGTGACCTAAAACACACCGATCTGGCCTTGATTAAACATTAATCTCCTAAAATGCACTCAGAATGAGCACTGGTGGGCAGATAATCACCAAAGGCCTCAGCATGTCTGATGTCTGTAATCAGTTATATTCTGTTTGGATTAAAATGGGTTTAGACTTATTGACGCCACATGTGATGGTCTGATGAGCATCCAGTAGGTTGTTCAGTAGCAACTCTCACCACTGGTTAATTTAATAGTTTAGAAGACATGGGCCTCATTTAAAATTGAAATTGATTTCTTTTATTCTCACTTATTTGCTGGACTGATTACTCCTACTGGGGTCGCAGGGAGGTTGGTACCTATCTCACCCGACTCTGGGTGAAGGTGAGGTACACCCAGAACGGCTCGCCAGTCCATCGTGGGGCAAACACACACAGGCAATTTGGGACAGGCAATTAGCCTAATGTGTATGTCTTTGGACTGTGGGAGGAAACTGGAGTACACAGAGGAAACCCACGCAAGCACAGGGAGCTCATGCAAACTCCATACAGAAACACCTGAGCCTGGAACTCGAACCTAGGACCTTCTTGTTGTGAGACAAGTGTGCTAACCACTACGCCACAGTGCGGCAAACGTGAATTAGTATATTCTACATGGGAATGGCATGACCTGAACATTATCCTAATTGGATAATGCTTGAATCAAAATGACAGACGTTCATAGTTTCTCACGGTCACTTAGAAAGTCACTGAAAATGGAAAAAATAAATCAAAAATCTTAATTTAGTTATTTTTCATTTTCACGTGATACATACACTAACCAAATGGAGCCTCACCCGCTAGACACATTTCAGTTCATGGTTGCTTCTTCCTGCGGCCTGTTCCTTATAGCTTCTAATTCTTGAAAATAAAAAAAAAGAGTTTCTTACCTTCAAATACTTTCATTCCAAATTACGTTGCTTTCCATGGAATAAGTCTAGAATGACCGGAAGAGCTGGCCGGCTAGGGTTAACTTTTAGCCTAGCGACTGGTTGGCACATGATCAAGTCTGTCAAGGTTAAATTACGAAAATAAATAAATAAGCAAAAAAAACATTTTTTGTGTACTTTTTGAGCTGATTTTGGTCATTAATGTTCTCTAACAAACCTCTGAGGCCTTCACAGAACAGATGTATGTATACTGAGATTAGATCACACACAGGTAGACTCTATTAATTAGGTGAATTGTGAAGGCCGTTATTTATGGGTATCAGAGTAAAGGGGGCTAAATAAAAATACACCCCACACTTCTATTTCTAAAAAAAAAATTTAACACCATGTTTTCCTACTTTGTCTTGGTCTGTCACAGAACATCCTAATGAGATACAGGTACGTTTGCAGTTGTAACATGACAAAATGTGAAAAAGTTCAAGAGTCATGACACAAGCCACTGTTCATTTGCCGAACCATTTAATACTACTACGGTCTCGAGGAGGCTGGAGTCTATCTGCTGACACTGGGCGAAGGCAGGCTACACCCTGAACACAGTCAGTCTTTAGATAGTCACAAGGCAACATACACAACCATTCAACACCCACACTTGTGGTCAATTTGGAACAGCGAGTTAGCCTAACATGCACGTCTTTGGACTGTGGGAAGAAACCTGGAGTACCTTTAGGAAACCCATGCAAGCATTGGGAGAACATGCAAACTCCACATGGAAACACCCGAGCCCAGGAATCGAACCCTTCTTGCCATGCTAACCACTACACCACAGTGCCGCCCTAGTGTTAAGCTGTGAAACTTATAATATAATAACTATTTCAAAAATGTTCTGATACTAATTATAATCTTCTACATGGGCTAAAAAAGGCAACTTTTATTTTACTTTTGTATTAAATCAAAATATTTCAACTTCAAGACACCCATATTCGTATGTTTCTGTTCAGCAACCCATTCCAGCATATATGTAATAATAACCATCTATTTTCTGTGAAGGTTTGCACTAGATTGTGGGGCATGACTGTAGAAGTTTATGATCATTTAGCCACAAGACCATTAGTGACATCAGGCATTGATGTCAGACGAGGAGGTCTGGGGTGCAGTTAGTGTTCCAGTTCATGCCAAAGGTGTTCAGTGAACCAGTTGAGGTCAGGGCTGATTGCCCTATACTATTTTTTTCACTCCGACTCTAGTAAACAGTGTCTTTCTCGCTTTGTGCACAGAAACAGGTTGGAGCTGTAGGCTCATTAGTTCCACAACTGTGTCCTACCAATATTCTGGGGAAATCCTTTAAGAGGTAATGTATATTTATTCTATCTGACACAACCTGATGTGAAATGCACTTATTGTTGTACCTAAAACTGGATTTTATTTTGTCATTTATTTTCCACCATCCTAAATAACATTAAAGTAGTAATGAACTAACTCCTCCACTAGAGGGCAGCACGATATTACCATTACTAGTCATCCATAAATCTTCTACACCAATAGTGCTAATAGTGTAAAGGAATATTTACATTCATTCATTTATACATTTACCAACCTGATCAATCCTATTAGGGTCACAGGGTGGAGGGAGCCGGCTCCGGGTGAAGGCTGGGTACACCCTGAACGGCTCGCCAGTCGATTGCACTGCAACATAAACAACCATTTACATCTACACACACCTGGGGGCCATTTGTAACAGACAATTAGCCGAATGTGCATGTCTTTGGACTGTAAGAGGAAACCAGAGCACTTGGAGGAAACCTATGCAAACAATGGGAGAACATACAAACTCCACACTGAAACACCTGAGCAAACCCAGGACCTTCTTGCTGTGAGCAAAATGTGCTAACCGCTACGCCAGTGTACTGCCTGGTAATTAGTTGGTTATAAAAACTCTGTAAAAACAGCAGTGCAGTTCTGACGGGAGGAACTGTGGGAGAAAACCAGTGTACCTGGAGAAAACCCACACAAGCATTGGGGACATGCAAACTCAACACAGAAATGCCCTCGCTGAGCATGGGACTCAAACCCAGGATGTTCTTGCTGTAAAGCAAACATGTTAACCACTATGCCACCATAGCACCACTGAATATTTACAGTAGAGTATAAAAGACACAGTCTGGATATAACTGAGTGTGAGATGTCAAAAATATAAGTAATCTATTAGTTATCTTCTTCATCTTTATCTTCATCTTCTTCCACTTAATCCAGCGTCGGGTCGCGTGGTCAGCAGCTTAAGCAGTGAGGTCCAGTCGTCACTCTCCCCACTCACTTCCTCTTCCGGGGGGACACTGAGGCGTTTCCAAACCATCCGAGAGACAGTCCCTCCAGGTAGTTCTGGGTTGCCCCCAGGGTCTTCTTCTGGTTGGACATGCCCAAAACACCACTCCCGGGAGGCGTTCAGGAGGCACTCTAATCAGATGCCCGAGCCACCTCAACTGGCTCCTCTCAAAGCATAGGAGCAGTGGTTCTACTCCGAGCTCCTTCCGGATGACCGAACTTCTCACCCTATCCCTAAGGAAGAGACCTGCCACCCTGCAAATACAAGCATTTCAGCCACTTGTATTCGTAATCTTGTTCTTTTGGTCACTACCAAAGCTTGTGACCATACGTGAGGGTAGGAACGTAAATCGACTGGAAATCTTCCGGCTCAGCTCCCTCTTCACCACGACGGACCGGTACAAGCTCCACTTTACACCAGAGGCTGCACCGATCCGCCTGTCGATCTCCAGCTCCATCCTTGCCTCACTTGTGAACAAGACCCTAAGATACTTGAACTTCTCCACTTGGAGCAGGACCTCATTCCAGACCCGGAGGGTGCATTCCACCAATTTTTGACTGAGAACCATGGCCTCAGACTTGGAGGTGCTGATTCTCATCCCGGCCGCTTCACACTCGGCTGCGAATCGCTCCAGCGAGAGCTGAAGGTCTTGATGAGGCCAAAAGGACAAAGTAATCCGCAAAAAGCAGAGATAAGATCCTATGGCCACCAAACCAGAACCCCTCAATGCCTTGACTGTGCCTAGAAATTCTATCCATAAATATTATGAACAGAACTGGTGACAAAGGGCAGCCTTGGTGGAGTCCAACCCCCACTGCAAATGAATCCGACATGTTGTTAACAATGCGATCCAAGCTGTGGCTCCGGCAATACAGACTGAATGGCCCGTAGCAACGGGTCCGGTATACCATATTTCCGGAGCACACCCCACAAGATAGCCTGAGGGACACAGTTGAAAGCCTTCTCCAAGTCCACAAAGCACATATGAACTGGTTGGGCAAACTCCCATGCCCTCTAAAGGATCCTGTAGAGTGTGTAGAGCTGGTCAAGAGTGCTGCGGCCAGGACAAAAACTACACTGCTCCACCAAACATTCCCAGTAGACCCCAACTACACGCTTGGGTCTCCCAGGTCTGGAGGGCAGCATCCCCTGCCATTGGAGCAAGCTCACCCCCCCAGGTGGTGATCGGTTGACAGCTCAGCTCCTCTCTTCCCCCCAAGTGTCCAGAACATGCGGCCGCAAGTCTGATGACACAACTACAAAGTCAATTATAGAACTGCGGCCTAGGGTGTCCTGGTGCCAAGTGCAGTTATGGACACCCTTATGTTTGAATATGGTGTTCGTGATGGACGAACTTTGATGACCCAACAAGTCCAACAACAAAACACCATTCGGCTTCAGATCAGAGAGGTCGTACCTATCAATCACACCCTTCTGGGTCACACTGTCATTGCCCATATGGGCGTTGAAGTGTCCCAGGAACGCGAGGAAGTCCCCAGGGAAAGTGCCCTCTAGAACACCCCCTAGGGACTCCAAAATGGGTGGGTACTCTGAGCTATCATTTGGTGCATAAGCACAAACAACAGTCAGGACCCATCCCCCCACCTGGAGGTGGAGGGAGGTTACCCTTTCGTGAACCAGGGAGAACCTCAACAAGTGGGCACCGAGACGGGGGGCAACAAGGATGCCCACACCAGCTCGCCACCTTTCCCCATGAGCAACTCCAGAATGAAACAAGGTCCAGCCCCTTTCGAGATGGGTGGTGTCAAAGCCTAAGCTATGTGTCAAGGTGAGTCTGACTATATCTAGTTAGTGTCTCTGAAACTCATGCACCAGCTCAGGCTCCTTCCCCACCAGAGAGATGACATTCCATGTCCCAAAATCCAGAGTCAGTAGCTGAAGATCGGTCCGGCAGAACCCATGCCTTCAGCTGCCACACGGCCCACATTGCACCCGACCCCTATAGCCCCTCACACAGGTGGTGGGCCAATGGGAGGGCGGACCCATGTCTCCTCTTCGGGCTGGGCCTGGCCGGGCTACATGACCAGAAGCCCAACTACAAGGCGCTCACCTTCGAGCCCCTCCCCCAGGCCTGGCTCCAGGGATGGGGACCCCGGTAATCTGCGTCCTGGCAAAGGAAACTAACTCCTTGTTTTTGTTTCTCTCATAGGGGTCTTCTAAACTGCACCTAGTGTGGACCTTCACCTAGGACCTTCACCTAGGTTTGCCTTATGCATAATGCCCCTGATAACATCAACATCCAGGATCACTAGAACACGCAAACCCCTCCACCATGATAAGATGGCGATTCAAGGAGGAGTATATTAGTTGTTCTAATAATAATAATAATAATAGCCCTGCAATGGTCTGGCGATCTGTTCAGGGTGTACCCCGCCCTCGCCCAGAGTCAGCTGAGATGGGCGCCAGCTGCCCTGTGACCCTAATTATGATTGAGTGACAGAAAATGAATGAATGAATAATAATAATAATAATAATAATAATAATATCCTCTCAAAGATACCTTTGTTATGTCTACTGTTGTGTCTTGGATTTGGATTATAATCTAACCGATTAAAATCTTATTAATATGAAAAACTAGTTCACAGCATCTGAACACAAACATGTGGTTTTTGTAATGATTCGTTTACAGAAGTGTCAACAACACATCCACAGTGCGTCAAATGACTCTTATCAGCATGTGAATCACTGGAAACGATTCATAACAAAAGATTTAAATTCAGTCATATTCCTCTAGTCTTGCCTTTCCAGTAGACAGGTCTGAAAATAATATACATGATATGATGTGGTATGATATGACATGGCATGCTTGATTTAATAATAACCTTCAGATCTGTTCATTTTGTAACCTTCTGTTCATTTAATAACCTTCAGATCTGTCCAACTATGTGGACACCTTACTTTAACACCCATATGTCCTTGTTTAACATCCACTTCCACATTTATTTCCCTTTGCTGTTATAATAACCTTTACTCTTCGTAACCATTTATCTAAAAGAGCATTAGGGAGATCAGATTCTGATGTTGTAAACTAGACCTGGTGCAGGTGGCATTCCAGTTCATCCTAAAGGTGTTCAGTGGGCTTGAGGACATGTCTGAGTGCAGATCGCTCGTGTTCTTTCATACTATTCATTTCTTTAAAAATGCATGTCTTCCCGGAGCTTGGGTTTGGGGAACATCTAAATTTGGATGAAACATCAGGTGTCTATGTACTTTTGGCCATATAATGTATTTATACAATATCTGTATCACAACAAATTTGTACTCAATTATCACCCAATAGATTAAGCCAACTGGAAGCAAAACCAAATACAAAAGTCCACCAGGCACAAATGAATTGTATAACTTGACATAGCTATAATGAAATGTCACCCCATAGTGGGCATCACAATTTGGCACATATAAAAAAATTGGCATTTTAAGGCCCAGGGATTTTGGTTTCCTACTTGTACTACACCCTACCATAGAAAAGACTTTCATCCGAATCCATATATAATTTTGAGAGTAGTTTGAAACACAATCAGACATACGAAGAAATTAATCAACAAAATAAGCAACACAGGTGAAAAGATTACCTCCTGGAGGAGGTAAAAACTTCGCACTCACTCATTTATTTGCCAAACTGCTTAATCTTACTAGTGTCACGGGGTACTAATTTCAGCTGATACTGGGCGTAGGCGGGGTACACCCTGGACAGCTCGCTAGACCGCTGCAGGGCCAACATACACAATGATTCACACTCACATTCACACCGGTAGCAATTTGGAACAGCCAGTAAGCCTAATGAGTCTTTGGATTGTGGGAGGAAACCAGTGTACCTGGAGGAAACCCATGCAACCATGGGGAGAACATACAAACTCTACACAGAAACGCCAAGCAAACCCAGGACCTTTTTGCTGAGAGAAGGACATGCTAACCACTACACCACCGTGCTACCAGGTAATAAGTTGAGTTAGTTATAGTGACAATCAATTTCCAAAACTCTTACGACTTGACAAGAATGTTGAGGTTTATTGTCATCATCTTACATTTGAAGTCTCTCTACACCTCTCAATTACTTCTCGCCAACTTAAATAAAAAGACTGCATGACAGTCCTGAAGTTACCAAAGTCCTCTTTCCTCCTTTTATGAAACACTTTTATGAAGCCAATTCTGATCCCACTGAAGGATTTATTTCACATCCATGAAAGGTCATCAGTCTTGGAAAGTCTGCAGCAATTAAAGCTTAATTTTTAATAATAAGAACGAACAAACATTGTGAGGTTTTTCCACAGAAACATAATCACATAAATGTGGTCAGAGGCGAATGTGAAAACCTGGAGAAGAAATAAGTCATTTAATATACAAACACAGAGGTGGCAACTCTGCTAACAAGCCAGTCCTAGCAGTCAGAGGGAAAGCAAGCAGAATTCTAACACAAGATGTGAACCAAGTAACAGTATGAGAACAATGAGGTGTAAATTCATCTTAATGATAATAAGCAACTTCTCTTTTTTCCAGGCAAACAGACCAGTCTCACACGTTTGTTTGCTGTTGACTCATAGAAGCAAGGTTCATAAATTCACAGTTCAAATCTAGGTGAAGTGAAAGCAACTGTTTCCAGAAACAAAAACACGTCTTTCACGTCCCACGTCCTTCCCCAGTCTCTGAACTGGTTTTCCCCAGAGTTAATTTTTATTAGTGATTTATTTAAAGACTGAATTTATCTGGAGTTTACTTTCATATTACCACAACAAGGAGTCCAAATCAAACTGCTTTAATAATAAATAAACCTAAGGTTAAGTAAACTTTACATGTTTACGCATCTAAAAATAGATGCTTGCTATATGAACGTTCCTCCAGTTTTCCAGACAGAGCTGGAAACACGGATTCCTGACAAGAAACACAAGATGGAGCTACACTCCAAATCCCGTATTCCTTTTATATCCTCCACGCAAAAATTGTTTGTAATTAACGCACATGGATTGATCCAAAATTGTGGTGCCATTTAAACCTTGTAAGGAAATTTCTATTTTACATTTTTTAAAACACTGAATTCAAAAGAAAATGTAAAATATGGACTAAAATGGGAAACACAGTTAAAAAGAGTTTGAGAATAAAATCAGCAAATACACAAAATGTAGTTAAATAGTGTCCTTGCTAATAGCATGATGACCTTATGATTTTTATTTAAAACTATTGCTATTTTGTATTTAATCATTTCTTTCAATTCAAAATTAGGGTGGAGTTACAACTGGAGGGAGAACCTGCGAAGTTTCCTTAATACAAAATAACTTCAGTCAATATTATAAAATCACTGTCACACAAAAAAGAGCATACTTTTCCTTATCCCATGACCTTCAGGGAATTTGGGACAGAGGGGTTTCAAAGTGGTGATGTGGCTCGATAGCAAAATATAACTTTTTTTTTTTAAAGTTATTACTTTTAAAAATATATTTTTTCAATTTTATTTTTTTTTATTTTATTAAAATATTACTTTTCTTCTTCCGTAGATCATTAGGAAATTCACATGATGCAACTATGGACAATTTGAACATCCATGTATTCAGGTAAAAAAAAAAGCAAAATAAAGTTGTAGGACTGATTTATTAACGCACACACACCCAATTTATTTTGTGACAATGACTGAATTGCTATAATCATCCTACATAGCTACTTACAAAATATTGATTTAAAAAAAATTATCATATTGACTGAAAATTTTCATTTTAATTACGGACTTTTAATTTAAACAACCAAAGCTTATATGAATACATGATATTGTTTTGTATGATTGACACATCAGAATCGAGTATTCAAAGGAGCCGTGTAATAAGCACGAGAGGTTAGCTTAAAATGCACAATACTGCAAAAAACTATATATAAAATTAATGATTATACAGTTTATTAATAAAGTTTATTTCTAGTGCGCTGTGGAGGAGGAGGGAATGCTTTTTTGTTTAGTTATCTAAAATAAGCATACATAAAGGACATTTACCAGAGTTTATAAAATATATATTTTGTATTCACTTTATTTATACACTCACACAGTAGCGTTAATGGGACATTAATACCCCAGTCATGAAATTACTCAATTACCAGTCTATTTTGATGAGCAGTAACGAACCATAAGACAGCTGTACAAAAAAACTTCCTTCTATATAGACTACACTAACAATATTAATAATAAATGAGAAACTTCATATCGCAAAACAAAATGAATTCTCAAACATTACTTAAGGTTGAGCTATTATGTTATTTCTAGAGTTCATTTTACCTTAAACTTTTTTTCAACAGAAACCTTATCAATAAATCAGCCATTATAATGCATCTATGCAGTTCCTTCCTTACACTGCACTATCCATATGTGTGTGTATATGAGATTTTTTTGTGAGAGTGTTGTGAGAATCATAAATGTACAGAAAAAGAAAGGGTCAGTCAAAGATGCTGATTTATTTTTTTGTCCTTTTTTTAAATTTTTTTTTTTTTTTAAAAAGGCATGTAGAAACACAGTTCAAATGTGACCACTTGGAAGCAAAGTGCTAAACCAAGATGACAGTGATTCAAAATAACAACAAAATAAAAAAAAAAAGAAAAGGAAAAAAAAGAAAGAAAGAACTTGTATTTGATAATACTAAAAATAGAACGTAAAATCAAAATGTTACAGAAATGCTTGCATGTGTTAAAGAACATGGCAAAAAGACCACACTATTATCTAGCAGATAGAGAGGAAACAGGAACATCGCAATAAAAGAGACCGGCAAGTGCTGGGGTAAATATATATATCTGCTTCATCTGTCTGTTTAGAACAATAAAATATAGGCCTCTGAGTACCCACTCGAACACGCATGTCCTAACGCTGCCTGCAAAAATTCCAAGAAGAGACATATCCAGACATTTTCATTAAAAAGTACACATACTAAGCATTATTTTACATCTGAGTACTGGGAGGTCATCATTAGTTACAGTTCTCAAATGAAAGGTCAATTCTGCAAGAAAAACAGAAAAGCTTTCCTTTTGCAAAGCTTATTCTTGTGTATATATATACCAGTATATATAT
>JAQMYF010000027.1:19251866-19275479 GCA_030014195.1 Neosilurus mollespiculum
GAGAGAGAGAGAGAGAGAGAGAGAGAGAGAGAGAGAGAGAGAGAGAGAGAGAGAGAGAGAGAGAGAGAGAGAGAAGAGATCAGTGAGCAGAACTCGCTCAATATAAATCTCGTCATCCTTTGTTGCAAGTTACTGCTACTGTCCGGTTACTTTATTTCTATAGAGATAGCTCCAAAGATAACAGAACCATGAAGTACTTCTCCACTCTGTGTGCTGACTATATCTCAGGATTAAAAGTGTATTTAGAGCAGACTGGTGTTAAGGAAGCGAAAACTGAAGTTCTTCACTGCTGCATGTGCTCACCCTTATTTCAGAAGCACACCATGCATATGAAGGTATCTTACCACCACAAGCCACATACCATCATGCATACTGCACTTACGATCCGATACGTCAAAGTGTGCAAATTATATTTGTCTTCCAACATCAGCATTGAACATTAAAAGAAACTCTTCTTCTCTTAAGTTACAAACTGCTGTACTTACTTTTTGTGCTCTTGTTTTTATCTTATTCAGGGATTCTCTTTTTCAAACCATACTTGCTGCCAATAAAATCATAATACGTCTGCTTTCAGAGACACCGTTTGCATTCAGCATAAAACTGAGTATACTTTAGAGACACCCATGTACACGTTCATGTTCCTAAGCCCTACACCTACAGGGCAAACAACCGCATCAAAGTAAACCACTTGTTTTCGCCATTGACAGGCTCATAATGTTATTATAAGTGTCTGACAACATGGAAAGGATCCCTACAGAGAAACACCTGTCTCGGTTTAACTCAATAGCTCAAAAGAAACTGTAGAATATGACTTTTACACTCACTGTTTTTTTTTTTTTTTTTTTTTTTACGTGTCTCTTCTTTCGGTTTCCTCGTCGACCCATTCAGTGCATGTAGTTGATTATCGCGCAGGGGCTGTTTTGATGTTTACAAAATGAGAAATCGTGCAGAATTTATGGAGTTTATTTCCAAAGTATTAAAAAACAGCTCCTTCTTTCCATGCTGTCAGACACTTAGAACATCATTATGATCCTCTCAGTGGGGAAAACAAGCAGTTCACGGTGATATGATGTTAGTCTTGTACAGTTAAATTGTGCAGCCATTTTACAGTTGGCAGTTATAGCATTTAACATAACACTGGACCGACATTATTGGTTATTGCCCCTAGTAAAACCTGGAGTCAAAAGTTTTCCTTTAACAACAACCAATTTGCAACAAACAATGCAAAACCAAGTACCACAAGCATCATTATCTCCTACTGACACCAATATTGAGCAAATAACACACAAGAGGAACCCTAAGCAATACCAAATCATTATTCTTGATCATTTTTGTGGGTTCTTTATCAAGTGCGTCATTTTTGGATTGATGTATCCTGCATTCTGCGGCAGGATTTTGGTTATTGATCACAGATACAAGTTAAACTTTAAGCACGAATTAAGTTAATCTGATACGCTCTCCATTTGGTTTCCAGTCTTTCACATCGTCTCCAGTTACTTTCCCATTTGATCTGCAGTGGGGACGGTTGACCTCAGCGCCTGCCTGTGGTCTGATCCGGTTTCAGTGTGTTTATACACACAGCGTGCTCAGCCCTCACTCAGGAAAGTTCTTTTCTCCTCCTGTCTTGGATGATTCTCACGCTCATTCTCGCAGGAGCCAGGGCGAGCCGAGGAGCAGCTGCATGAGGCCTGGACGAGCCAAGGAGGCGAGCGGCCAGGATTGGGTCGGGAGAAAGCTCAAGATGGGAATAGCAGTAGGCACACACATGCACCATCTTGATGCCATTTGCTGATTTAGGCTGCCTGATGAGCTTTGTGGTGTGTGTGTGTGTGTGTGTGTGTGTGTGTGTATTCTTCCACACTCACCAGCCCAGTGGTGGGGTGATCTGTCCAACTCCTCCAGGGGAAAGCGAGTAGAAGTTAGGAATATCTGGACCAGGATGATGCCTAGGCATTCCTGTACACACAGAGAGAACTGCATAGTATCACTTTATTTGATTTTAATTTCATTTTGGTGACCTGTATTTTGATGACTGAACATGCACACACAGTCATTGATCATTCTGCTATAACAAACAGCACACATTTTTATAAATACAGTAAACACTGGAAGACGGCTGCACTACCACAGCTGTGCAAGGGGTACAAACCCCGCCCCTTATGTCAAGTGGTCAATGATGAGAGATCAGAACTCTACCATTTGTTAGTGAATACAAAAAAGTATCCATTCTCACTTACTCAGTATTTTTAACAGTATTACATGTCTATTTTTCATTGTTATCTTAAAATGATCTAGAAATTCAGGACAGGATACAAGCATGCAAATCCTTTTGCATTACTGATTGAGTGATAAGGAAAATTCAGATGCACTACTTCACTACTTCCTGATTTACAAGCTAACAGATCAGTGAAGGCGTGAAGGAACGTCACCGAGTGTCCGAGCAATCTCATACAAACATGCCCAACATACAGAGGACACCAAACTCAAATCCTGAACAGGTCTGAGTGCTACAAACTCCAGAAAAAGAAAAGGAGCTTGAGCATTGATGTAGACACTTGGTAACAGTTTGGTAGAGTGTGTTATGGTAACAAATCTCTCATCATACAACTTTCTCATCATTTCCATTATGGCTAAATGGCACAGCCTGTTACCATGTAACCATGTTGAATTGTATTCCCATTCATGCCAGGATACAAAATGTACCAAACTGGAATACAAGAGTGGAAGTAGTAGTCCAGGCCACTGATTAATCAAATGCAGGGAATTGGCAAGTCAATGACCCATTTAAAAAAAAACAAAAAAAAAACCAACACACACACAGAATAAGTTTACAAAGGTGTGTGTGTGTGTGTGTGTGTGTGTCTCAATAGACTGACTATCATTAATATAACTTGATGTAGTACACTATGCTTATTATGTTATTACTTGCGCAGCACATTTATTGTAGTGTTGTCTGAATCTGTGCACCACAAGTCATGTGTTTGCTAGGAAAAAATCATTTCATTTACTTTCCTGTCATTTGAATGCATCATTTGCTAAAATATCTGAGTGTCCCCTGGATCTTCAGCCACCATTTTGACCAAGGCTGAAAGCCCCACATCTTTTCTACAAGGCCTGGACCATGTGCACTGAGGGTGAGACATGCCCAAAGAAAATTTATACAGTTTTGAGTACATTATCGGTGTTCTAATACTGCACTATATGTTGGCATACTACAGAGTGAATGCACTTATGCACTCAAAATAGCAAGAATAATCACATAAGTAAGCAAATTAAGAAACACCATAAATCATAATACTATATTAAATAGTGTTTATAATAATAATGGTTTGTGAAATGTATTACTTCACTTCATGCTTACTATTATGATAATTGGTTTAGGATATTAACCATTAAATTTACCATAAAGTAGCTATAAAGTTTCCTTAAAGTTGCTGGGAGGCTTTATGGAAACTTTATATCCTACAGACTGGTCAGCATTCCCAAGTTGAGTGTTGAAAGACTGTTGCTGAATTTGTATTCTCCAATATAAATATATAGGCACTGCTTAAATCTGGAACTCTGAAAATGTTTGCATGTTTAAGTTTACAGAAACATGCATGCATAAAGTAAGAGAATAAGCTGTAAAGCTTAAGCGCACTCAGTGCTGATGTTGGCGGCGTATGCATGGCAGATATAATTCACGCCATTTTCTTTATTCATCGGGTTGCCTGTGTGGGCACGTGAGGACGGACGCCACAACAAAATCAAGCTCATGACTTTGACATTTGCATAAGTATGGCACTCCGGAGCTTCGCTATTATGATTGTGGCAAATGTGCTGCATAATCCAAGTAGTTAACAAAGCAAAACTGCTGACATTATCTGTACGGTGACATTTATTACACATGTTAAAGGATTCCATTGTCAGCACTTTGTAATAGTTGTCCACTATAGGAAAATCTTTAAGATAGGGATTGCAAAAAACAAACAAACAAGAAATTTTGTCTCAGGTCAAAATATTCTACACTAAATGATATGGTGAAAAAGCAAGATTTTGTTTCTTCATATGGCCTTCTTTCTATCTTTAAACATTTTTTTACTGGGCCATGTGGTAATCTTCAGTGGTGTTTGATAAAATCTTAGAACGTTTTGTTTTTTGGCTGCTTCACAGATTTTCACTAATACTGTGTTTAAAAAAAATCCATTACATTCTTTGGTTATAGATACCAGTATAACTTCTACATGCAGAGTTACCTTTACAAGATGGGAAACAAACAAAGGCACTTGAACTGGGAACATACAGTTCTGAATGCTCAGAAATAACAGTACTGTTTGTGTGTACTGTAAAAGCACAATGAATGGTTCACTGATGCTGAGAATTAGGCAAAAAGAGTGTGTGTGGGTATGTTTTCATATGGTGTGGGACTCTATTGAAGATATTTATAGCTCACTAGACCGCCACGGCATCACCACATCCTCCCTATCTCTCTCTCCTTCCTTCTATCTTTTTCCTCCCTCATATTGAATTGCTGCAGAGACAAACGTCTGCCGGAAGGAGCACATATGGAGTTGAGCTTGTGTGCAGTTGTCTGCCAGACCCCCTGCCACCCCCACAGACCCGGTTCTTCCAGCTGTTCTAAACTGCTGAGCTGAAGAAGGACAAGGTGGAACTCCACTGACTGCTGTTCTAGGAGGAGTCGTAAGCCCCTTTTAAAACACAGATCCCACAGTATTGCTGTAAAGGAGGCCCTTTAACATGCCGGCTTTGATTGTTTATACTGAATCAAAAAAACAAACAAAAAAAAACAGCATAAATCCACCTCAGCTTGTGTTTTTACATAACCAGCCAGCATTCTGTAACCAGAGGCGTGACATGCAACTCAACAGAGCATCAGCGTATAGTGTACAAGTAACATGATATATGTATGAAATATGAATGCTGGAATTGCTTTCAAAACAGTAATGGCAGTTGAACTGAATGCAGAGGTGAGACTTTTGCGACTGGTGCATGTTTATACCAATCTTCAAACACAAGGAAAGTTATCTAGCAGAATGTGTGTGTGCAAACAGAAATATGATGGAGGAATTTAAAAGAAATGGGAAGAAGTGATTTGAGGCAGAAAGGTCCACGGACCTTAGATGCTGTGTAAGGGGCTGGTCTTGGAAAGAGGAACGTCAATCAAATATGTCACACTGCAATCAGCGTGCCGGCTAGCCTTTTATACATCAGCATTGATTCTGGCTCTGTTACTATTCCTGCCTTGGACAGCGTGTGTTTAAAGGGCTTTGATCCAATTTAATTTAAGATGTGAGTTTAAGGTGTGAGCGTGTATATGAGCAATACCTTTGCTGTCCTGTGGGTGGTGTGCGGAGTGAGGGCCGGGGGCGAAGTGCTCATCGCTATAGGTGATCAGAGGTGTGAGAGGGTGAACTGCGTGGGATGGCTGCACCACAGGAACCTTATTCGACTGCAGGACACACACACACGGGGACAGGTTAGAATTCAAACTTCATCACAAAACATTACAACTTTAAAGTAACGATCAAACTGGATTGTCACGTCAAGAGTTGGCTGTGGATGATCCATGTGGCATGTGATTTTGGTAAGAAACATACAACTTGAAGGGAAAAAAAGCAAATTGTTGTGTGAGGTCCTCTGATCATGATTATTATTCTTTTGACTAAGAGAAATAAGTGGCACCATGTGGCAGAAGGTTTGCAGAGGGTTAAAAATAATACAAATTTAATGAAATTAAACAAATCAAATCCATTTTTTTTGCTTCTTTTTCCTTATTTTAGCAAATTTACCTTCATATTTTCTGTGATCACTGATAAGCTCTTATCTACAGTACGTCCTGGTTACAAGACTAAAAAGTGGTGACCTCACATGCCATACTTTATCACCAACATTCTCTCAATCACACCAAATATTCCACTGCAATACTTGAGAAGAGGAGGGAGGAGGGAGATCGGGAGGAAGGGAGCGCCACAGGGCAGAGGCAGAGCAGAGGTCTCGGGGCTGGAGATCAAAGGGAATCATTAGCCGGTGAATAAGGGAGTTCATTACAGAGCTCCGGCCGTCTGCGGTGGAACTAAGCAGGGTTAATCACGTCAGCAGCGGTCTCAACACACAACACACACAAAGAACTGCGGGCTGACTCACAAAGCTTAAGTCTTGACACTAAACAGCACACACTCACACACGTACACACAGAAACCCCAACATCTTCAGGATGTATACGTTACCATAATGATTATCCATTTCACATAACCCAAATGAACCGCTTATGACCAAATTTTATTGTCAGCTTTGGAGTAAAGACAGGAAAAAAATAAGTCCCTAGCATTCACACGGTCTGTGAAGACCAACAAGCATTTTTATAGCCCCAAGTCCTGAGGCTGATGTTCCCATCCATTAAACGAGGCTTCTGACCGGCCCATTCAGGCTGGGCAAGCCCAAAGTAGCCATGTGGTCCTGGACGTAGGGATGGGTTTAAATGAGTAGTTGGTCCTAATTTGTGAGCAGAGCTTGACATTCCCGACCCACTAATTGGCAAGAGAGGCCGAGGGGGAGGTGGAATGTACCATTATTGCTTCATGAAACGGTCTGGTTTCAAGTCATAGGGTGTGGGAGTCTCTCGTGGCTGGCACCACATTGCCCCAAGGAGCAGTATGTTCTTGTCTCAGCATGGCAATATAATAGAGCATAAATGATGAACTGAGGCTAACAGGATGCCAATTAGCAGCAAGGACTTAATATCTGAGCTGAACAGATTTTTATCATTGTTACCCATTTAATATTTCTACTGTGTTTAATCATAATCCAAATCACTGATGGTATAAATATAAAAGTTTAGGTTTATAAAAAGTGTCTTTGGTACATGAAATCATATGCTCTTTCAACTCAGAGGGACTTTTCTTCAGATTTCTAAGACCTGTTGGAGGAAGTACCCCCCTCTTTTTGTGTGTCCTCTGTACAGGAAGTGTGGACAATCATAATTCTTATAAGATCATTTTGGGGGACTTTTTAGCTCATATTTTAGGGTAGGTACTCTCCCAGCATCACAAGTGACTGACAACACAGACATATGGACTAACAGCAGAGTCCAGACTAAATGAGTCTCTATGCGCCAGGGGAAATACAAAGTGATTTTGATGTGTCTAAGCAAAATACAAAAAACTTAATTAAACAAAACTGTCCCTTGAGTCCACTCTATGCCAGGTGCTGGTCAAGGATATAAGTAGGCAGCTCCTGTAGCTTTAGGTTCACCTCTTGCAACAAACATTCAATATCCTGTAAAGTCCCCTGACAGTCATGATAGAAAAATGACAGCAGATCCATGACACACAGAAACGTTCAAGTTTAAATCCTAATGACATAATTGTTGCTACACCACCCAACAGAAAAAGTGTTGAATGTATGTAGTTTTCCAGCTCCCCTCATAAAAAGTCCCTAGACCAAATGAACATTATGAAAAACAAGGCTGTGGTTGTATGTGTGTTGTGGTAAAGCATTTTATGACTAGGGTTAAAGGTCATAACTAATCCAGGTGAAGTAGCAGATTTAAGCAATGTTATTCTAGCCGAGGAAGCCCAACCACAACCCAGCCTTTCCTAATAACGTGTGACCCAAGGCCTGTAGTCAGAGGCAGGTCCGAACTTGAGGCCTAAATTATAGCATGCATGCTTCTTCCTTTATTTTACGCCTTTCAGCTCCTATTGGCTTTTCCTGTGGGAAGGAGATAAGAAGCGGGCGGATTTTTCTTTAAGCCCCCCGTCCCTGTCTCACAGTGGGGTGAAAAAGAAAAGAAAGATGCGTAGTAGAGAAGAGAATGGGGAAGTGCTTTTGGGGGGGTAAAAATGCTCATGAAAATGAGCCGAGACACACACACACACACACACACACCTCTTCTGATTCACTGTGAGTCAACAGCCTTATACTAGCTGGATAAGAAGAGTGGAGGGCTCTTGCATTTTGTTTAATGGTATATTGGATCTTTCCATTTGTCCAGACACAGCTGTCGAAGTGCATTTTACTCAACTTCTTAATAAACTCCCGGGACCGTGCATCACTTCAACTGCTAATGTGATACACACGTACAGCCTGAGGAACTACAAAGTCACCATCTTTCTGTTCTCTGAAACAACACCCCTTGAGGGGTAGGTTCAATTAAATAAATCTCACAAAATATAGTCCTTCTGCATCTTTAATAAAGAGAAGGGTTTGACACATTCACTGAGGACTCACTTTTGCAAACACTTTTACTGATGCTGCCCAGGATGGGGTGAAACTGAAGTCGTCGGAGTCATGGCAACTTAGCCCCATATCTAATGAACGCTACATTTGGTAGGACATGGTGGAAAGGAAGGTGTAGGGTATATGGTAGCCATGCTGGGAGTTCCTGTTGGCGTTTCACTCTTTATTGTAAGGAAAAATAATAGGCTTAGGCTGTTCTATTCATATTTGTGGAGAGGCGGCATGGACTGGAAAGAAGTGATTCCATTTGGAGTTTTATAACCAGGCTTGGCTTCACAAGAACCTTAGATGTGGTTTTAAGAGAAATTTCATTGTGCGGAACTCGAGCTGGCTGAAGTCCTACAGAAACTCGGGGGGGTAGAGAGTCAGGGAGGGAGACAGAGGAGTGTAAAAATCTTGCTACAGTTATAAAAGGTGTCTGTACCATTGCCTAGTTGATATATCCCTAACAAGAGATGTTTAAACTGTTCTCACAGTAATTCTCCAAACGTTTCCCGCTCACACTACATTTTGTACTCAACTCAATTATCCCAATTCTCTGACAAGCAGGGAAAAAAAGAGGAAGCAGGACTTTTATGATAATCACTTCCCTCTTCTGTAATTTATATGCAATGAGGACTCGTGACGCTCACGGCTACAGCTGAGCATGAGCGAAATGTTTCATTCGGTCCGGGAAATGAAAAGTTGTATGATGGGTTCTCAGCTTAATAAAACTGTGTGAAAGTCTGCAGACCTCGACTTCAGACTTGCACTTGGTTCTCCTGATTTCCACCTACATGAAGCTGGAGATTAAGCACCACAACACTGGACTTGCTTTCAGTTTTCACTGGGACTGTGCTAAAATCATGACTATAGACATTCCTGGTGTCTTCTGATTTAAGTGGTAAGAGGCACCAAGAACACCAGATAACTAATTTGTGGATTTGTAGGTACGCCTTAAGCAATCTAAATGATGATGCAAAAGCTGAGGCATTAACATGAAATAATTAGCACTTCATCCATTTTACATTTCAGAGAACAAAGAAACCACAACCAGTTCTTTGGTTTTCTAAGAATCCATTCCTGAGCACTGCAAATTTCCTAGGTCAAAGTTCACCTCAATGAGCTTAGTGAGAAGCAAAAACTGTGGTCTGAAGTGCATATTTATATGTATACATGCACACTTTCTTTAATGAGGACCAATTTTAGTCAAGTCTGATCAGTGCTTTAGATATACAAGGCAGAAATGCAGACAGATAAAGAAGCAGCAAAAAGAATAATAAACAATTGAGAATAATTGTCCAAATACTAACAATAGAACTACAATAGTTTCATATGATAGATATGCAAGAACACAAAAAAAAACAAACATTTAGGGCTTTTTTGTTTTTGTTTGTTGAATGTTGGGATGATTTGGTAATCTGGCTATAGATTTCAGTCTGTTCAGTGGCTTAAACAAAGGATGTTAAAAGGCCAAAAGCCGGAACACACCCAGCACTGCCTACACAGCGGGGCCAGTCCAGGTGTTCCTGCTCAGATCAGCAGGAATGCATGACCTTTACGCAACAAAAGGTGAACACACACCATTCTACTGCCATGGTCCCTTCAAAGCATCCCAACAAGGCACAGAGCACCAGTGCACAAGTCTGGAATATAACCATGAAATTAGATGCTTAAATAAATAACCAATTAGTGTTTGAGAAAACAGGCAAGGCCCACGGACTTCACTGGAGTGTTGAAAATGGAATGTGTTATTGGCAGGACTGCCTTTTGGCTAAAGGCCGTAATGTAACCAAACCCAATTAATGGAGAAGAAAGGAAGACTTGCGGCACATGCCACGCGACTTGGGTAATGAGACAGTGAAAAAGTAAGCGAGTTAAGACAGAGAGCGAATGAGTAAGAAAGACTCAGGGGAGGGGAGGAAAAAGGTACAGTATGAATTAAAATAAATATTAGAAAGCCTGCCCTGAAGGGTGAAAAAATATTCACATCAACGAAGGACTTCAGACTTTCTTTGCTTGGAGCAGTTCATCTTTTTTGCCATCCACTCAATATACAAGTTAAATAGACTGTCCGCAGATGACTGGAAAGGTTAATCAGAATACTTTACTGATCCCAGAAAAACTGTAACATGCCATCCATAGGATCGTTCTTTAAAAGGTCCCATTTATGTATCAGCTCTCACTGCTGACGAAAGCTGATTATAATAAATAACAAAAAAACAAGTCATATATTGTCACAAAACTAACACGTTTAACATTAAAGCAACCTCCATACTGAACTTGTGTTTCTGCCTCAGTTACTGAGGGTTAGTGAGTCACTCAGCTGCTGGAAGTGACTTCAGACTACAACTGGAAGCCAAACATCACTGTCGGTGTTCAAAATGTCATATACTGAATGCAGCACATATAAAAACAGTACACTGTTAGAAAACCTGGAACCCTTAAGATTTTAGAAGGTTTTTCAGTTCTGAGTAGGACCATTTAAAAAGGCCAGGACACCTTAATTAGCCAAGAAACTTTTAAAGACCCCTTAAAGAACCTGTCCTGTAATACGACACAAGATATTTTTAAATGGCCTGCCAAGTTTGAGTTACTAACCTGAAAACATTTACCAATAAACTGCTTCGTTTATACAGAATGCAGACTATTGGATAATTAAGGGATCTTTGTACAGGTGTGCATCAGGACCAAACAGAAGTCAGCCGAATAGGTGATTTCAGTTCTAAGGAAAAAGACGAGAGCCTATAGGATATTTTCGTGGTGCTGATCTTTAGGAAGTGCTTTATCAAAAAACATTTGTGGATTCGGCAAATGATCTGAAGAAATGGGTTGCAATCAGATTCTTCTAAAATCCAGATAACACTAATTTTTTTTTAAACCTAGAGTGGAACCATAATTTGGCAACTACCAAATCACAACAACCAACCTACAAGATATGCAATTATAGTTAGCACTGATTAGGAACTGTCATCAGGATAAACCTAAACAAAATAAAGAGAAAAACATGAATTAATAAGCAAACACCAATAAAGGCACACTGTTATAGAACACCTTTAAAAGAACATGGTTTAAAAAACAAAACAAAAACAAAAACAAACAAAAAAAAAACCTAAAAACAAGTAGGCCTACGCTTTGCAGCCATATTGGCCTTTTTCAGGGCACAAAATGGTATGGTATTAAACCTCAGCCTGTTTTTATTACATAAAAAACAGCTCTGGCTGCCTATTATGAAATTTACTCAGAATATAGTATCTTCCAAGTGTCTTTGGCAAACTGGAAATATATTTACACTCTACACAAGAAAGGCTCCTCGGTTTTAGTCCCAACACATGGCCAGGTGTGGGCATGGCTACGTTCACAGACTTTAACCATAAATCTAAAAGACACGTTTCAGTGGCCTGCTGCCAAAATCAAAGCAAAAACACAGCTACTGTGTTTCCTCCTGCCAAAAAGACACTGCTAAATGAACAACAATTATTTAAAAATTATTTGATCGTATCATGGTGCATTTTTCAGTGCGAACCTAAACACTATGTAGGTATCAACTTTAAATCTTTTTAGAGGTGCCCCTTGGGTGGGCGGAAACTCATTCAACGCCCTTATCCGCAGTCATTAGGGATCTTGATCAAAACCAGGATTTTTGTAAAGCTATTTTATGGAATTGAATATGTTTTGGATGTTAACTGATGGCTCGATGTATAATACAGATTAAACTATTACATGTAGATAAGATTCCGCTGAAAACTCATCATATTATATATCTGTGATTAGTCAGGATGTTTTCTAAAAGACTTCCATGATATCAGTATTAAAAAGCAAACCCTGCAACAATGACCAACAACCAAATATATTGTGCAAAGAACTTGTTACCTGACCAAAGGCATCCATTCAAATGCTTTTCATGTGAATGACTACATTAAAGGCCGGCATCATTTTTGCAAGCTGTTTAAAACTCTGCTTAGTCATTTGCATCATGTGGTGCTCTTTGGTTGTTGTGGTTTTCCAGTGGCTGAATAGAGGCCTTGTGGACACTGTGTGGATGTTTATTGGCGTACAAACGTTGGGCAAGCCTCTGATTGGTTGTGTGTGGTTTTGAGTGGGTTTGGCTGAGTTCTTGGCCCCCTGCAGCCTGAGACTCATTAGCACAGCAGGGCCTGGTCACATCAAAGCACTGCCGAAAGGTCAAACATTCCACTGGAGCAACCCAGTCAGCAGGCCCGGCTGTTCCTACCGACCAAACACACAAGCGCACATGCACAAAAACACACACGCACACGCACACAATTAATTAATAAAAACCCAGCATGGTAGAACCAACCCCTCTCAAAAAGCCACACAAGCAGATCTGAGAAACAAGAGTGATTGTCTTCACTGATCTCTACTGCCTCTGTGACCTCAACGAAGCACAAATGAATGAACGAGTGGTTACTCCCTCTTCTTGGCTGGTGCCAGCTTTCTATTTGAGCTATTTATAGCCATCGTTTTCAGCAGCTGTAACACATTGCATTTCATCCATTTAGTGGAGCTTTAGTGCTGAACATACTACCAAATGATGTGTGTGTGTGTGTGTGTGTGTGTGTGTGTGTGTGTGTAAAATATACTCTGGGACAATAATTGCTTCCTAGTAGTTTCTGTAGTTAGCCGCTTCCTACCATCCAATAATAAAGAATGAAGAGAGACGGAGAGTGGATGAAGTGGAGTGAGACAGAGAGGTGCTGCTAAACACCTTCTGGCAGACACCGAGTTGATGGCGCTGAGGAAGAGGGAGGGATGTGCCTGCTGTGTGTTGATAGTGCTGCACTCTCGTTCACACAGGTACTCAGAAGTCTGCATGTGAATGCCTGTCAGTCTGGATTTACGGGAACCGGTGGTGAGGGGAGAATGGAGCCCGCAGATGGCTTTATACCCCTACCAGTATGACGGCCTCTCATTCCCTTATGCTTGATCCTCTCATTCCCTGTCTCTCTGAGCAACAGGGCTGGTTTCAGGTTAATGTTTGACACGTGGTGGTGACACTGTGGTATTTGTATAGATCTATGTGAACATTAAAAACTGGGGAGATGCAAATATGGGCTGTTTCATGGTCAGGGTTATCTTTTTAAAAATATACAAGGGACCCCTTTAATTAGGCACTTGCATACTTTGACTGTCTATTGTTTATTGTTGAATAGGGGTCATCGGAAACTGGGTCAAATTTAATTATTCACATTTTCACCTAATGTTTTCCAAAAACTATAAAGAATTAAAAGAGCAATCCCTGCCCAAAACACCACACACATGTCAGACAAAATAATTCGGATACATCATGCCATGCTATCACCGAAGTATCAGCTCAAAGGGCAAATAGTAGGGCTTGCAATAAAGATCTTAGGTTAAAACTTTTATCCAAAGTAGAAAATCCTGTTTTTCTTACTTTGTGGACTGAGAATCGCACGTTAATTTACGGTTCCTCGTGTAACCAGGGGTGTCCATGCCAGTTACATAAGGAACCAACCCTTTTGTCCTGTGTGGGGTGAGGTTCCATGTTACAATGTTCACTGTACAACTGAGTGACCTCCTGAAGTGTATTCACTTCACATGTAGTCAAGCCCTAATTAATTTATTCACCAAAAACAAATGTTTTTTTGTGTCCATATGTAGATGAATTAGATGTTACAAATGAATTTATTCTTGTTTGTTAATAATAAAAGTGAAATTATGTGCATGAAGTAGTTCTCTCACAGTCTTTGTAACAATGGTTCATGAATTTACGGTCAATATAGAAGGAAATAAGCAGGACTTCATTGAAAATTGGGGATTGTGATTGTCACACTTTATGGTACCAGTTTCAGAGAATGACCCATAGAGGAAGAGCAGTCCCAGCTACACTAGTGTGATCAGTGTTATAAGGGTTATCAGAGCAAAATATTGCTCAAGTTTTGACCAAGTACAGAATTCAATGTCCTGGAGCATGACGTTAAAAAGGCACCCCCGGGCTCCCTTCAGCAAGAAGTAGTACCTGGGAAGCTGCCCTACCCAGGGTCACAACGCGTCAGTGGTAACGGAGGCTGACGAGGGGAGCGAGGCAGTAGGAACGAATATGACTCCTCCTTTCTGGCGAAACTCCTGCCATCGTCCAGTGGAAGGAAAGTACTAATTTCCAAACGGTGGAGGGCACATGCCATCGAAGAATGGCACTGCTGCTGTGGAAGGCAATGGCAGACTACCACAGAAATCCCTTAGAGATTATGCCTTAAAATGGCAGTACGAAGTAAACCCAAAGTGAAAGAGAGATGCCCTGGAAGTTTGAGAACCCAGGGACTGAAGTGGCAAATAAACAAATGAGGAAGAGGTAGCAGAGGTACATCAGAACATGTGCCATGACGCCCCTCCCCCAACCCTTATGGAAGAAGAGGGGCGGACCTACATGGAAAGAAGCACCAACGGAAACCTTAGACAAGAAAAGTGAAGATGAAAAGGAAACAAACGACTCTGAAACGTGGAACGTCAGGACAATAAAACAACTTGGCAAATTTCATCCTCTCCTCCAAGAAATGAAACTACAACAAGTCCAGTTACTTGGACTTTGCAAAGTGTGGTGGACCGAGGAAGGTCACTTCACCACTGGAGATCACACTATCATGTTTAGTGGTGGAAACAAAGGCAGGAACGGGGTTGCAATAGTGCTCAACAAAGAAATGAGTCAGAGTTTGATCAGTTACAACCCGAAGAATGACAGAATCATACTGGTAAAATTGCAAATGAAGCACACAGTGCTCAACGTCATTCAAATATATGCTCCGACTTATGACCACAGCGAGGAGGACTTTTATAATGATGCTCAAGCAGTTATTGATGACCTCTCAGCTAAAGAAGTTCTCAAAGAGATGGAAAACTTCAACACAAAGGTTGGTGAGAAGAACCCAGACTCCTGCATGGGAAACTATGGGCTCGGAGAGAGAAACAGAAATCGTGAACACCTGCTGGAATTCTGCAAAGCCAAAATGGCTCTAACCAACACCTTCAAACACCACCCCAGGCGTAGACACACTTGGACATCTCCTTGTGGAATGTACAGAAATCAGACTGACTATATCGCCATCCGGAAGGGCTGGCTAAGTAGCATTATGGACGCTGTGTCTAAACCTGGCGCCGACTGCGACACTAACCACCTGCTAGTCATAGAAAAACTGCTGCAGCTCACCGTCACCTACAAAAGCCAAGATTGATTGACAGAATTCAATTCTCTCCACTGTAATAAAAACAGTAGCTTTTACCTGATAAAATTCTGAAATGCACTCCGAATTACTAACTTTTACTTTTGGAAGGGTGTTTTCATACAATCTAGTAAGATGTCCAAATACACATGGCTTTGCCGGGATCCTTTGTCCTTCAAAAATGTCTTACCCGGAAAATAGACATTACATGTGGACGACAGAAGTGCTTTTTCCAAAGCAGCATAGTACTGTATAGCTTGCTAAAAAATATAATTGGCATTGGATGTGAAATACTTTCTGTACAGAGTTCCTGTACACATCAGCTTGATAAGCATGTCCGTGAAAAAGTGTCTTCTCCGGAAAACCACAATGATTGTCACTGAAGCTGTTGTTACTGTAGTTAATAATATATACAACTAATGTTGAATGAAACCTGCTCAGATAATGTGTTCAGTGAGCTTTTCTTCTTAATGCTGTGAATTCTTCACAATTCTGATATACTACAAGCAGATGTACTTATTCTACGGACCCTGTACCTGTTATACTTTCATCCAATTTAATTTAGACACCAATAAACCTGTAGCTCTGATAATTAATAAATATTCTAGTCTCATAAGGTGTTGACTAGTAACAAGAAACCACAAAAGGTTTATTTTTTTTGGGAGTTTTATTTTTGAGCTACTGTGAACCCAAAGAGTATACCCTGATTGTGAAACAGCCCATTTATCTGTTGCAAGATAGTGACCTAGTTTGAACAAACCAAAAAAAACAAAAACAAAAACAAAAAAAAAAAAAACCCACAGCACCACTGTCTGACTGATCAGAAGTTTAGTCAAATCCTGCCATGACCTTGTCATACCTTAACAGGCCCGGATATGCTGTGAAATGCAATGCTTAATTCACAGATGTCAAAAATCTTCTCAGAGTTTTTGTTAAAATCATACTTAACCATTAATTATGCACTGAAGGCGAGGGGGATGTTGCAGAATAGTCACAGAGACTACTCAATTACTGACATCCACCAAGTTGGAGGCGAATAGTTGTTTTAGGATACGTTACATGGGAACATAAATTGCAAACTAAATCAAGATTTTTCTAGTTTACATGTGCATATAACAGAGGAAAGTCAGATGAAATTAGAACCCTCGTCAAGCAAAGCCAAGTGCTGTGTAGCGAACGGCTTCTTTTTAAACGTATTTAAATTTTATTATCTACAGAAATGTAAGCTCCACAACTGCATGTTTTTAAACCAATTAAAAGTTTTAGTAAACACTACAAGGAAACATAAGAAAAGCTAATTTCCTGGTTCCCATTTTTAAGGGCAACAGTGATGACCTGCTCCAAGTGATCACGACAAACTACCAGTATCCATCGTTTTGATTTTACCATTATCCACTCGGGATAATGTTTATAATCTACCAGATAGCAAACCAAACAGATTACACCATTCCCACGTAGGATATACACTAATTAATATTGCCCTAAATCAGCTTCACAAAAATACAAATGTAAATTTAGATCCTTAGTGAAAAATCAAGAAATGATGGCATGGAAAAACTCCCTGAGAATGAATGAAGCATTAAGAGGAACCAAACTCAAAAGGAACACTTCCTCTTCACAACAAACAGTGAGAGTATAGATCATAAATCATTATCTCTTTGACACACTGCAGTTGTAGAAGAATACTCTATATGAGCAGGCTGTAAGTAAGTCCTGTGTAGAGAACAGGACGGTCTTGATAATTACAGCAGCACATCTGTTAAAAAAAAAAAATTGACAGGATCCAGGTAACTCACTAAAGCAGGAATGAGAGAGCAGAGCAATGTTTATTTCTGGTGACAGGGGTATAACCACTTGTCACAACACCAGTGACTCCAGTAAGCATTTATGCAACGTTCCTATACTGAAAAGTGTAATATAATCAATTAATCGCCATGCTTCTATTTTCCACAGTGGTCTAATTCATTAATTTCTTGGTCTAGCTCATTTTAAAACTACAAAAGTTGGTACAGGTCAAGTACTCCCTGGCCGAAAAAAAATAATCAGTTTGTGGGAAACGTAACTTGTTGCCTCATTATATTTAATCATGACTACACTCACCTGTGACTCCAAGAGGTCCTATTAGGCAAGCTATGGCATAAGATTTAGACACTGCCGCATGTTTACCACCTGTTTCTTTTCTATTTATGTCATGTACTCAGAGTCAGGTGGTGATTGGCTCATTTGTGATGCTTCCTTGAAATATTTATTATAATCACAGATTAGCTATTTACAAGTGGGTAGGATTAGGGTTTGGGTTAGTATGTTAATAGCATTGTTGCCTAAAGGACCTGGTTGCTTGTCTCTGTGTGGTGTGATATAAAACCAGATGCGAACAGTCACCCGTCTACCCCAGGTACAAATCGCTTGTTGGATTAATGACACCAAGTACAAATAGCAAATAGCCTTACATATTTTTCCTGCTTAAAAAACATATCACAGAATAAAATCATCAAGAGGTCATCCTCTACAGCAATGCATCACATCTCATCTCCTAAGCACTGAAGTATCCAACTTGACAGGTTTTAGACTTCTACTCACAATTAACCTCTTCCTGATTAGTTGCCATTAAATTCTGACAGAAAAGAGCAAGTGTGAAGGGACCATAGCGAGAGGCAAGGATAATGAACAAAGTAAAGCACCAAGAGCCAAAAACAAAAATTCCTGCATTCACATGTCTGCAGTGCTT
This sequence comes from Neosilurus mollespiculum, assembly GCA_030014195.1. Classification (NCBI taxonomy): domain Eukaryota; kingdom Metazoa; phylum Chordata; class Actinopteri; order Siluriformes; family Plotosidae; genus Neosilurus; species Neosilurus mollespiculum. The sequence goes on from JAQMYF010000027.1 coordinate 19,270,011, forward strand.
CTCGGTTCATCAAAAGACATTACAGAGCTTTGCAACAAGGCCTCTTGTTTAACAAAAAGGAAAAGGCATTGAAAAGCTCCATCCATTTGAACTTGTGGCCCTGGGCCACCTGAGTAAAGACCTCCCCCTTTCAGTCTCCTCCCACAATCAGCCCCCACACAGACCAGCAACCACAAAAGCCCTTATGTCCAGGTGTGTAATGTGTACTAGGTACAAAAAAAAAAATTTCTGACTCACTTAACGATGATGTATTCTTCATCAAATAGCTATTGTGTCATTGTTGCGCCCAAAAAGGGAAAAAAAGGGAAAAAGGCCATTGTCCTAATACACTCCCCTTGCTCCTTCCTCTGGGGACGGCAACGTTGCACTACTAACAGGCCGCATTGTAGAGGATTAGCTAGTTAGTCCCAACACAACTGCTTTTCAGGCTGGGATTATGCAGTGACACACACACACACACACACACACTAAACAAATGTCTTTTCCCCACCCTTGTATGACCACGGAGTACTTCACCAAGCTCTCGAGAGTTGACAAGCACCTCCCTCAGCTGATACTTTTGAAGAAACACCTCAGTTACTTGTCAGGGGCCAAAGCAAACAAAATACGGCCCTCTGTCGAACGAGGCCAATCACAATGACTGAAGGATGTGCGCAAGGTCTTTGTTTTCGTTAGGGCGGGAAAAAAATCCTCCCCCCCTGCAGGCCAAGCAACAAGAGTCATACAGTTTCCTCATTGTTTGTACCTGCAGTAGAAAACTGAAAACAAAGCAGATGGTAAAGGACATGTACTCGGGCCACCTGTGAGCTTTGTTTTTGTGGTACTTGGAGTTGAAAGTCATAAGGAGAATTATGAGGAATAAAAAAAGTCAGAAATAATTCCTCAAGGAAAATAAATCTGAGCTACTGTCTGAGTTTAAAGTCAGTATTGTCAAAATGTGCTTAAGCTATATTTCAAATATGTTTTTTTTTTATCTAGCACATAATCAGTAAATCATAACAGAAACTGAAATTGATTTCTGACTTTTTACTTTCAAAAAGTTTAAGTGTCCGAATTTCTAATGAGACGAGTAAGTTAAAAAAAAAAAAAAAAAAAAAAAAAAAAAAAAAAAAAGTGGATGCCTGAGGTAAGGAAGAAGTAGATGTAGACGGCACTAAATTGCTTCCGTAAACAGAAGATTGACAGTTTGAGAAATTTCCCCTAAATCTCAGCCCGAGTCAGATTGACACTCTTTGTGTATGTGGTGTGTGTTGGCAGGCAGCTTAAATTGCCCCTCACCTCTCTAAAATGAACATGTTACAGTCACAGATATCTGCCATATAAACCTACTCTTAATAATTAGATCAAAACCTCAACTTTTATTCAAGTGTTAACATTTTAGAAACTATACCATTATCCTATATCCTATACACTGCTTTTAAATAAATTCAACAAGCACTTTCCTCACTGCTTCTATATTTTGTCAAAAAAGAAAAAGTAGTAATTCTGCTGCAACGAGGGATCAAGGAGCCGTGTGGCACAGAAGTACCCTGATGAGGCACACACACACGCTCACACTCTTGCGGAAAACTTTTGAGCATTTCATCATCCTGCATCCAAGGACAGACGAGGATAAACAAAAGAAACACCAACTCCCAGACTCTAGCATCAGCAGAGAGAGGAGATGCGGAACAACGGTATACTAACAAGAAGCAGAAGAACAAACAAAATAACTGAGGAAGAGACAAAGTGAGACAACAGAAAGGGGGAAAAAGTACAAAGTGAAAAAGAAAAATAACAACAAGTGACAGAGATGGTACAAGAGGGAGAGACAAAGTGCGCGGGGGGGGTGGGGGGGTGGGGGGGGGGGGGTGGATGATGTGTGTATGAACACAGCTCCATTAGCTGAAAGCCAGGACAATATATAGACTAGAGACAAGCAGTGTGACAAAAATATCATGATACCTGAAGGCATGTGATCGGTTTAGTAAACCAAGATCAAAACATCAGTGCTGCATTTTATAATAAATTCAATAATTAAAAACAAGGCATTTATTTAATGCCTGCAAAAAAAAAAAAAAAAAAAAAAAAAAAATCAACTCAAATCACTAGCTTCCAAAGAAAAAAAAGAAAATAAATGCTACTGGTGTATGATACAAAAACATGACACTAATGTTCAAATTGTACTGTGATCATTGAGAGCGATGCTGAAGTTTATATTATTCTATCATATTGTGCCACTCTAATACAGGGTCCATCCTCAACTCATATTCTACTAAAAACAACAACAACAACAACAACCACCACCTCTAAACACCTCAGACAGGTGCTACAGCACCAGTAAAACTGTGACCAACTACTCAGGAGCTTATTGGACAAACTGGATTTATGCAAGTCCCAAATCAATAAGCAAATAAGAAGCCAATAAAGCAAAAACACGGACTCAGAGATGAAAGATGCACATCAAAAAGCATCTAGGTCCATTTGCTTGATGAACCTTAACAATAGCTGCCACCTGAAGAGGCACTGCCTGGTCAACATTCTGAGGTGGGGAGAAAGGAAATTTTTTAATATTTATGGATCATGTCCAGGGTTTAATTTCCCAAGCTTTTAATTAAAAAAAAAATAAATCCAATCATTCTTTGTTGTATGTGGAGTGTTTTCCATTATACAGTATTGCTATTGTAACACCTTAAGTCACAATTCATTTCATAGATATTATGGATATTGCAATATCTTTCTGCTTTCAGTGGATCTGAGTTTAACGGTGGGACATAGGGTGTAAAAATAAAACTCCTTTCATTTTAGTAACATTTTGTGTAGAATTATTAAGAGCCAACTTCCAGGAGCAAAAAAGAAATTCAAATGGATGTTTTCCAAGTAGTCAAAAATGTTTGACACATTTCAGGCACATTTGTATAGAGTTAATGGTGTTGACAATGTTCCACTCCTGACAAGACAGTACATGGGGTGTATAGAAGCATGCAATACGACAAGCCGTGATCTCTCTAACAAGTTATCAGTGCATACCGAAAAACACAGAAGTAACACACAAGTGTTTCACTTTCACCCTTGCGGACCTTACTGTTACATTAAAATTAAAAGAAAGTGCAGGATACAATTACTTCTATTATAAATTACTGCTCCTAAAATGACTAAAGTACACCTGCACTTTATTCAATAATCACTAAAAAAAACAAATGTACATTTGCACCACTATAGTTTTACTCTCGGGCAGTTTTAGGTGACAATTTTGATTTGGACCACAACACCTTTCAAAAAATAAATAAATAAATAAACAAATAATCGTGCCACTTATTCTCACAATTTAAGTCAGGGGACACCATTAACATTTTGCTTTTAATGCCAGTAAATGTACAAGAAGCTTTTAATTTTTTTTTCCATACAAATTTGAAAAGTAGCTATATTTATTTTTGCAACATAAATCACCAGAGATTATATATTTTTAAAAATTAATATTACTGTATTCTTTGAAGTTTGTAAGCAAAGTTCTATATCAGCCTTCTCAACCAGTGAGGCACGGCCCATTGGTGGGCCTCAGAGTGCCTTCTATTGGGCTGCAGAGGCAGTGGAAAGTTACTGCAAATGTTTTGGATTTTTAAATTCTTTTTGTTACAAAGCTTTATTTTATAATTATTTTTATATCTAAACGCTCTTATAAATAATTAGATATAAAAACACCCAAATCACCACTTACATTTGAATATCATGACACCGATCACGGCTTAGAGAAAAGCATGTTTCGCCACTGTTTGCTAGCTCGCTATAACCACTCTGCATACATACTAAGACGCAGTAACATTACAAAAAATGGATAATTTTCTAAAAAAAAAAAAATGTTAAAAAAGGTGATATGAGAGAGACAACCCTGCTTTAGCAAAGGCACACCTAAGTGTCTCACGGAGGGTAAACAGAATTTTTATTTTGTTCGTTACAGCTTAGAGTGCCATTATACTTATTTATAGCTCAGTACATCAGTGGGTTTCTTCTTTGTCATTCTGTGTTCATTCTTTTATGTAGTTGGAAAGGTAGTCCTCAAATATTTTTCAACAATCACTGGTGGCCCTCAATTTACAGAGGGTTAAGAACCACTGCTCTAGATCATGATACATATCTAGATTCATAGAAATCATTTCTGAATCACGATGAAGGTCATATATCCTGCCCCTACATCAAATCCATGTGTAACAAGCCCTGATTAGTAAATGTGGATGCATATTAAAGTTATAAATAATTTTTTATGCATCTGGAGCTTTACCCTCATCTCATTGTGCTAACAGTGCAAAAATCACCTGATTCAAAACACAACCGGACATCAAAGGATATATAAAAATCCCCCAGAATAATTTTTCCTGTTCGTACTTATCCCCCAGACGATTTCCTGGGAAATGTGCTCAGTCTACTTCTAGCTGAATGCTGCTGCATCAAACCCATCAGGACTTTCACTCTTGTTTGCATTTACCCTTAATCAAGCGTGTGAAAATCCAGGTGTTTCATTCACATGCCTTTAATGACACCTCAAGCCATATGCTTTGGACTCTCACATTGGGGTCAGTTAGGGGTCAGTGAAATGGGATGCCAGTACAATACGCGGACAGTGGAAGTTTGGATGAGCCTCTGGAGCTCAACAAGATGATTGCACCTCCAAAACATCAGCAAAATAAACATGAGGACCTCTGCATGTGTAATTGGGGCATTGTTCCTCTGTTCTCTGCCCTGCTGAACAGCAGCAGGACATGCTGCCTCTGTCGTGAACCTCTCATGGCAGTACTGAGTGTGTTCTTCAGTGATGTGAGAGTCACCAGCGCTCAGGTAACCAGGGACCCTAATCACAGGCCACACATAATTGCTCTGATGGATTTCATCCTGGAACGGGGGTTGGGAGAGACAGTCTTGCTCTCTTATTTTCTCTTCCCTCATCATCATCCTCCTTCCAACACACACAACTCTCCTCCCCCTCTTTTCTAATTCCCCCCCCTCCACCCCCTTCTCCCTCTTTTTCGCTCACGAACAGCAGCCAAGACTCTCCATCTAGTCGGAGGCAGGAGGCTTTGAAGAGATCAAAGGCAAGGCCGCGAGCAGTGCGGCACTCTGGGAATACAGTGAGCCTCTCTGCTCCTCAGCCCCATTTTCCAGAGTCATGTCGGATTGCAGCTGGATTGCATTCCGCCGGTTTTCTTAATGCTCTTGGTTTTGACTTTGACATCAGTGACCCCCCCTCTACTTCTTCAAAACAAGACTGAGACAGCAAGGGGTGAGGGGGGGTGATATAAAAGAGTAAAAATGAAAGAAAGGCAAAAAGAAAACCCGTGCGGAATAAAGAGAATGTGAGAAGCATGCGCTAGTGTGAGAGGGAGGGAGAGAGATCGACAGAGTGATTTTTATTTTCACAACTCCATAATTGGGCAGTTCAAAGGAATCGGGGGGGGGGGGGGCATTTTTTTTCAATTATTTGGCCAAAATTCAAGG
>JAQMYF010000027.1:19275489-19287106 GCA_030014195.1 Neosilurus mollespiculum
CCCCCCAGGTGTTTTCAATTCTGTGGCCAATATGAAAGGAGCGACAAACTTTTATGAGTTTCCCAAAAATTAAAGACAGGCTTTCTTTCACATTCAAAGGACGGGCCAATTTTTTCTCTTTTTTCCATGATGGAGACCACACAAAAATGAGCTGATAGCAAACCGCAAAAGAAAGAGGAACAGAAAAAAGTTAAAAAAGAGAGAGAGACACTTGAATGTGCTGGTGGAGTCAGAAAAAGTAAGAGGGGGTAGGGGGAGCTGTATCCATACATCCATTAAAGCGGTAGGCTAATAAAGCCTGGTGGCACCCGTCCCTTTGTACTGCAATTCAGCCGAGGCCAGAATCAAACTCTTCCAGTACAGAGCATGAATACTTTAGTGCTGCCGGCTCCACAGCGCACATGAGCCTCTTTAACTCTCACACACCCACAGAGACAGGCAAAAAAATAATGAGCTTCTGAAAAGGAGAAAAGTTAAAAAAAGAAAGAACTGCAACTTTGTGCTGCAGTCACCATTGATCATCTGCGCTGCTGAGGGGACGCGGGACTGCTTATTCCAACATCTGAGGTTCAGAAGAGAACTGGGATTTAAAACACACACACACACACACACACCTCCCACTGAGTCCTACATCTGTCATTGCACAAGTCCGCAGCTCAAGCATCTCCTTTATCACTGCTGCATCCAACATCACGCATGTCAAGCATTCACGTCTCTGTCATTGTACAATATACAAAAATCACCAAAAACAAGCTGAATCCGTCCCAAGTTACCGATCAGTACACTGAACACAGGATTAACGTCAAATTGGATGTCACTATGCACTAGACAAATGTTCAGCATGAACAGAACAGAATTTTCGGTCATCTGAGGAAACCATCAGAGTGAAACCGACAAAAGCAAACATGCAGCATAAACACTTGCGTCTGCCTGACAAATGAGTGGAAACAGCAGGGGCCAGAGCAGGCGCCTCGCCGGGTGTTTACCCGAGGTCACACGTAGACACTAAGTCACAAGAAGTCGTGTGAACACAGGCACAAATCAGAACAAAACCCAGAGAAACTAACATTCACATGCAGACTTGAGACAAATCTGGAGACCATGGAGGAGAGGAGAGAGAGCTGAAGGTAGCTCAGACTCTGCTAACATGCTAGTTACTGCACTAGTGGCTTTTTCTGCTGCTAACAACCAATCAACTATGCTAAATCATACACAATTTGCATCACGATATTTAGGCTTGTGAACAAAGTGCCAGAAAGGAAGTACACCAGCATAATGAAAACACAGCATGTATATGCTCGGTCTCTAAAAATAACTTTAAAAAGGGTAATTATCACTCACTCACTCATTTGCCAAACTGCTTAATCCTATTGGATCACGGCGAGGCTGGAGCCCATCTCAACCGAAACGTGGCAAAAACACGGGGTACACCCTGAGCAGCTCGCTGCACCATCGCAGGGCAAAACACACATGACCATTCACACCTATGGTTAATCTAAAGTGCATGTCTTTGGAGGAAACCAGAGTACCCAGAGACAACCTATGGAAGCACGGGGAAAACATGGAAGCGCCACACAGAAACGCCCAAGCCTGGGAAACGAAACCAAATCCTTTTTGCTGTGAGACAGACGTGCTAACCACTATGCAACCATGCCACCAAAAGAGTAGTTATGATAATTATCATCAGAATGTATAGATACAGTGGCTATAATTCTGGTTCCATTCCCGTGATGCTCCAGAAAAGTGATGCCACATTAGAAAATATTCCAGAGGCAAAAAAAAAATTAATGCAGGATGGGGAAAAAACGCCATCGAAAGATCTACCAATTACACATTTCTATTTTCACTTAAATACCAGGGCTCTGATTACCAGGCCATACTGACAGCCTCAAAATGAAGGAACAGCTGTCTGTTATTTCCTGGGAACGTTTTCTGGTAAACACTGCTGAACTTATCATGTACAAATTACAACTCCGACACTCAGGTGAGTCACTTTAACAGAACCATTTCAAATTACTTGGGGGAAAAAAATAAAAAAGAAGAGAGAGAAACATATTTTATTTCCTAAAAACACCCCCACCCATTCTCTCTCGTTCTCAAAAATAAAAAGCCCTCAGCCACATGGATTCAATAGAGCAGTGTTTAGTGCTGGATGGAGAAGGAGTATCGATGGCTTTGTTTATGAAGCCTGAATGTGCATCAGCACTTCAAAGGCCTGCGGGCTGCCACACACACACACACTGTGAGGTCTGTGTGTTCAGACCTGCTCTGCAGATGACATGGCCGTCTCTGTGACCCTCCTCACTGACTCACTGCATGTGTGGAGGCTTTATTGCTACTGTAAAATAAGACCGAAATGAAATGAGCACCTTAGTGCTATAAAATGCTTCAGTATGTTTACGGTCTAAGTGTGTGATGTGCATGGATATGACTTGTATCAGTCCAGTTGCCAGGTGTTGAGTTGCCTTCTATAACACAGCTCTGACAGCAGTAGCAGCTGGAATTCAAGTCATGAGTTTATATTAATGCTCTCGTTCGAACACATTACCATTCGTATTGTAATTCATTCATAGGGACTTGTATGGTGGGTGCGTCACAAAATCTGAGAAAAAAATTGATCTTTAAAAAAATATGTTTTTATGTTGTTTGTTTAATAGTTATGGAAGAAGTCTCTGTGCTTTGTACCAAGTTTCCTTGATGAGAAAGTTAGAAAGCAAGCTACAGGATAATTGGGACAATTTGGAGTTGATTTGGCCTTTGAGATAATCGTTCCCAATTCAAAGCAGGTTGGAATTGATCATGTGACCAAATAATCAGGCATGAGAATCACCAGGACCCACCAGATATATTATCATAAATACTTTGGTGCTGATTCGATTTGTTCTGTGATTCTGTAAGTATCGTGATTCTACATATATTCCCATTTGGTGTTACCTTGATCTTGAACCATAGGTACCTACAAGCTTTATTCAAGAGCTGCACAACTAAAATTAAAATAGATAATTAAATGTAAAGAACTCCTTCGAACATTAATTTAAAATTGATTTTGGAGCCAGTGTGGCGATACATAAATCAATTTTACCCATCTCTACAAATTATCCTGTAGTGTGAGAGGATCACTGATGGGATCTTAACGTCACTGAGTAGAGCCGAGCGATCTTATTAAAAACCTTATTTAAAACCAGAAACATCGTGTAACAGAAAAGGGACAGCGTAAAAGTAGAAAAACTAAGCAATTTCAAAGTGTATCCAGTTACAGCGACCTGACTGAAGTGTCATGTTTAGCGAGGCATCTCCAAGGCAGTGGAAGGCTAGAGAATGTCTGAACATCAAAACATTTCTAATGATCATGAGTTGCAGGATCCCTTCCACATTTGTACACAAGAATATAACCTCGTGGCAGAAGCTTGTCACCTCCAGCTAACACTGCAAAATGTAAAAAGGTCAGGTGTCCATACAGCATTTTTCTCTGCACACCAGTATCTTTATTTTTCAGTTGTTCCTGGGAATAGTGCATGTATCAGCACCCTTTTTTTTTTTTACCGCTCCAGATTTTTATTTTTATTTGGTCGCCCCAAGCACTTTAAAGCTGTGAAATTTTCAAAGTTTCTTTAAGATACCAAGTCCCGAGAATCACCACACTAAACTAATTCAGAATAATTGTGATGTGTCCTGGCCTTGACTAAATCGCCTGGTGTGTAGATTCTTGCAAAAATAAATAAATAAACAAATATTAAAAATCAGTTAAACCTCTGACGTTTTAAAATGAGTTTTAAAAAATAAAAAAATAAAAAAAAAAAAACTCTAATGGGTACCAGGCTTTCAGAACAGTGAGCTTCAGGATTTTGGGTTTCTTTGTAAGTTGACGAGCTGTTTTTCCCTTCTTGTTAACTTTAAGAGAGCAAAGAACGACAGTCTGGTGAGAGAACGGCTGTTTATACGTCTCTTATAAATTCTCTAATAACAGGAACTAATTTGTCTTCTGGAGACAAACTGACAAAAGTTAAGGTAACTATAAATGTTTTAAAAGCACAACGTGTCATAAATTGCTGATGTACAAAAGGAATAAAACAATGATCTTGGAAAAAAACAAATTCAAAGTGCTCATGTTATGAACAGAAGAGAAGTTCTTTTCCCTTTTTTTTTTACTTCTAACATTGTTTTAACTCATAAAGACATGTCACCTGCTAGGCCACAGAATGTAAAGATATTTATATTAAGATGTGAAAGAAAATCAGATCAGTTAGACAATCATGCCATCTGCTGAACCACTACAACAAGTCAGATGTTTCAGTACCACAATAGGCAAACGACTAAAAAGCTGTAATGAACAGGGTTGCCTAATCTGCCAAAAGGCATGATGTACATAGCTGTTAATATGGCAACCCAGTAAGGGTTGTTTTCTAATTTATTTTTAGTAGCAAGTCTGTCATTCATATATTTCAACCCGACAGGAATGATATATATTTTCTTAATTAATTCCACAAGGCCACAGCCAACGCCTTGAATCTCAAGGCAAGTTCTTGAGGGTTGGCAACCCTAATGAAAAGGCATTAGAGAGACCAACCCGTACTCAGGAAGCATGGCTTGCTGGGAAATGTGGTTTGCTGACATTGACATCACAGAGCCTGAGAAGAAAGGAAGCACGGTTAACAGCAGTGTTAAATCTCGTTAGGTAAGCCAGGGTTAGGGGAGGCTGTCATTTCACGGCACGTCCACCCTGAGGAAGAAATCCGTCATGTCCCACATCAAAGGATAGTGTGTGAGCGTGTGTATGATCCAACGCCAGCTTCCAGTCCTAATGGGAGTGGAAGGGACGAGCTTGACCTCTGAACTAGCAACATCCCATACAATCTTATATTCTATCAGCAAATTAGCAGTTATGGGAAAGCTCAAAGAATACCAACATAGTTGAAGTTGGTAGGAAAAAAGGTACAGAAATCCCAACCCTCCAAAGACCAACCACAGTGTGTTTTGATTAATGACATGACCACTTATACTAGGAAAAAAAATGTTACACAGTATTTTCATTAATTTGCTGCAACTTCCCTACATGCCCTTATTATGTACATCCATAAAACCGATGTAAAAAAAAATCTCTTTTATATCGCTGGTCAAATTAAAGAGTCACAGGATTAAAATGGCATCGACTTTCAAAATGCTGCAAGTCTTCGCATAAAACTGTCACTTTTTAAACAGAGACGTGATTTTTGGCAGCGTTCCCGTAGTAAGGTGTTCGCTAATTGATGGATTACAGAGCAGACTTGTAAGTTGGTTTCAAAAAGGCCCTCCAAGGCATGAAAATGATGAAATGAAGCGCCAGATTGCTTCCCTCTCCTTCCGTGTTCTTCCACCGCCACTTTTCAGCAAGTGGCTTATGAAGAAACATGAACCATTGCACATGCAGTCACTTTATATAACCCAAAACGGAACAGTAAAACCTCACACGACCTCCTGCTGATCGCTCCCAAACATGCCACGAAAGGAACAGGAACTCAGCACACTGCCAAACAAAACCCAACCTCTCACCACCCTTCTCTCTCCGATACTCTTTCTCCTCATCCTTCCCTTTCTGGAGACCAGACTTAATTAACACCCCCCCTATTTATTAGGACAAGGAATCATAACTGACTAGGGTCTAAAGAAATACTCAAGGATCAAGCTTCCGATATTCGGACCTGTGGGAGGAGCTCATCCTGAATTCTGCTAATGATATATCAGGCTAACTCAATATCAGCACAACATGCGCAGAGTCAATGGGTCACAGCGGCTGTGGAGCTAATAGCAATACGGGTCAGCGATGCCAGCCCGAGGGACCGTTTAAATCTCACCAGTGCTTTCTTCTTTACTAAACTTAGAGCATTGTGCCTTCCCATAGTCAGGTAGCAGCGGAGCAAATCTGCTGAGCGGCGGAAAAGCTGCCGACCCTTGACTGGGTGTGTGTCAAGCACTGGAATGTCATGGCCAATAGGAATCTATCCAAACTTCAGGGAATGAAAGAAGAAGGGAGGAGGAGGAGTGAGTAGTGCCTTTGATCTTAGAGAAAACTGATCCCAGGCTTGAGATACTGTGTTGACGTGTTTGAACCAAAGGAGAATTTAAAAAAAAAAAAAGGAAGGAAGAAAACGTGCGTGGTCATTTGCGTTACTCGGCTTCTCTGACGCAGAGATCCGTTTCTGACATGTTGGCCAAATGTTCAGAAAAACATTGTTTTTGTACCAGTACATGACATGAATTCCAACAAAATGGTTATACTACTGAGACTACAAAATGAATAAAAAAAAATTAGACATCGCAGAAAATACAACACTAGTGAATGATAACGTAATATCAGACACAGCCAGGGGTGTGGGCTCTATGCTTCCTAAACACAACACCTTGTGATGTTCAGGAATCATCTCGTGCAAAACATTCACCACAGCTGAACTTTTAAGCCAACTTCACCCCTCACCACCCAACAGTGTCTGTGCATTCGCTCGGTATCAGCACAGGCAGGCTGGGGCTGCGTGAACAATGCCAGAGATGAGCTCGTACGTTAGCCTGAGGCGGGTGCCTGTACCCGGCACAGGGCCACCACCAGACTCTCAGACACACACCTCTAAACAGGATTAGAGTGGACAGCTGCTTGCATGTCCTGCATCTTTTTTTGCAGACACTGAAGATCTGCAATAAGACTGAGCAAGGAGCACCAAAGGAAACAGGACAGACTATGTACAGCTTCAAGCTGTATTATGTCTCACATATTAGAAAAATGGATACAATTTAAAGACAACACAAATATTTAGGATTAGTAAACAGCATTATGCAGCAAGACACCAAAGTGGTAAGAAGAGTACTTCTCTTATAAAACACCAATCAATATGGTCCCCATGTTCCACAGCATAAGGAAAATTGTCCAATTCACCCAAATCAGCAATAAGCTCATCACCATAAATATCAATTTAAAACTATTCTCTAAATTAGAAATTCAGGGACACTTAGCAACTAATTCTGATTTATCGTACGACCAAAAAAGGAAGAAAGAAAAAAAAGAAGCAAGAGCAGGTAAAACACACCGTTCTTGGCATGGGAGGCGAGAGCGAGCCGTTGTTCATGTAGGGTTCATTGCTCATGTTGGTCATCATGATGTAACTTGGGTAACCAGAGTAGCTATGCCCTTTACTGTAGAGATCTTGAAGCTTTCCTGAAATACAAGAAAGAGTGCGGTTATTTCGTTTATTGAAATAGGCTTCAGCAGGAAAAGAAAAAATTTCCAGGACAGAAAGTGTTTTAAATGCATTTTAAAACAGAGTTTACTGGATTACACATCGAAATCAACAATAAGAAAAAGATAGATCTTTAAAATATTATAGTGAGTCGTGGTCTAAGCAAACATGCAATAGCTAAAAAAATAGTTACACATCAAGCTAAAAAAAATAAAGAGCATGATTTCAGTGTTCTCTAATCAGAAAACTAAATTTAAAAAATAACTACATTTAATATACTGCAAGACGAGTCGTTTCTAAATTCAATGACTGCCATATATACAAAAAAATTAATCTAAATGCTACATATGAAAATAAAGGATAAATAAAAAAATTGATAACTCCAAATCATCTCACCGCAACAGAGAAATAAATTTAGAATTAAGTCTAAAACATGATTCTCTTTCAGTTATTGAATTTATTGTTCTTTTAGTGTTCTGAAATCCACACCACTCGATAAAATGTCTCTTAATACTTTATTAAACGCCTTGCCTTTCATGTGCTCCAGAGCACAGCCCTATTTTTCTTTAAAGGACAATAGAGGCCCTCTGTGCCAATTAGCAACAATTAACACACAGTATCTCTCACACACAGACAAATGCACAAAGTATGAAAACACAGACGACCCCCGACTGCTTACAGAGGTCGTCAAAGTGCTCGTGTGAAAGAGAGGGAGAGACAGAAAATATTTGGAACAGGGGGGATGCATGGAAAAGAAGAACAGACAGAAAGACAGCCTCCTGTGTAGACAAGGTGGGGGTGTGAGCGAGACCGATTCGGGATGATGGAGTGTGTGTTCTCGGTTTAAAAAGGGGGGGGGGGGGGGGGTGTTTGCTACTATTCAAAACGAACCGAGAACAAAAAGGTCTACAAGCACCACTATTGTGAAGTCCGACACTAGGGTGTTAGATTGACGAGCAATCAGTGATCAAATGAACTCCGCAGCAACACGTCCCTGATGGTAGCACTGGAGTGTGTGGTGTGTGTGTGTAGAGGCCAGAGTGTCAGTGGGAGTCCGCTAGACCACCACATTGACACGTGCCGAGCGCTAAACCTGCTGCTGGTCTTATTAAGCAGCTTGTCACAAGCAAAACAGAGTTACAAGATGATATAAATAAAATAAATCAAAGCAGTTTCACATGGGGTCGGCAAACATGGTAGAGAAAGATGGACTGCGATATTTTGGTGCTTTGTATAATTGTGAATGTAATTTTAGTTTTTTTGCTTCACAAAATTCAACCAGATCAGCAATCCTGAACACCACGTACTTGGAACATAGATATAAAATTGTATAGAACTTCCTTTTAATACAACTGCTTTTGCTTAACACAGTTTTGGTTTGTTTGTTTTAAGGCCAGGTATCACTTACCATCATCCAGATGCTCTCTGTGTTTTTCATGATAGGAATCTGGGGTTATTTGGGACTGTCTCACTGCCTGTTAGGAAACAAAAGAAGAAATAACCAGAGCAGACAATTAATCAAATTCATCCTGCACACATTACCACAAACAACGTCTTCGAAGATAAATCTCCCAACAGGTTTATTTGAGGCGATAGCTATGACGGATATTTAATATACAGTAATTATCTTTTGGCAAGAAACAGTCCAAATCTGTCCTTAATATCAATTGTGAGAAGATAAACAAAACACACAGACACACATTTTCAGAAATCATGGAAGCAGCGGTCAAGAGGGGATAATGGAGCTCAGAGTAAAATGAAAATCTGCAACAAATTTCAAATTAACATTTAACCCAGTGTTTTATTTTTTTTCCCCCCTCACAACACTTCCTAACTGAATGCTGCACATGTGAGGAGGGAAGCTTTTCATTGTCAACCGCTAATAAAGCACATTCTGTAAATATGGCACACTCCATCCACACTGTGGCACACGTAGAGTGTGTGATAAAAATAGATTATCTGATATCCGGAATTGTGAAAATAATTCTGCAGACACACATACATAAATATAAAACACACACACATAAAATTAAAAATCAATCATGATCACTATTATTCGTTTCTCTCACCACCACCCCCCCCCCCCCACACACACACAGAATGGGCAGAAAGACTAAACCAGGATAGCACAAAGCTAGATCATTTGAATCCATGCATCCTTGATAAAGGTCCAAGAACATTTTACTATCAAAAAAGGTAGGTAAGTAGGCATCAAGGAATCGTTCATTGTTTAAGATTGGTTTAACCAGAGGTGGAGAATTGGGGGGGGGAAGCATGAAATAATAGATAATAAATCGAATGGAGGACAGAATATTAAGATGAGTTAAATCTCTGCAACTAATTTTATATAAATAAATTAAATCTGTGCTAAAGAAACAGCATGGTAGATTAAAAGGGACAATAAAAAGGTTTAAGTTTTAACAGAACAGTAACCAAAAACACCACAGAGGCAATAATAACCAATATGAATAGGAACAATAATACAAACGAAATTGAACTTAATAGAACCTTTTCACTCTTTTTGATTTTATTAATATATCTATTTATTGCGTTTGAGGAAAACAGGAGGCGTAAAAAAAGTGCGGTTTTGTAATTATAGGTTATATTATTTTTGACAAAAAAAATTATGCATTTGATCTGGACGTGTTCACATTTTGAATGAACTGAAACTGCAGCAAATTGACACCAGGTGCAAAAAAAAAAGCACATGGCGCGCGCGCGTGTGTGTGTGTGTGTGTGTGTGTGTTTTAACGGAAAATGTTATGATAAAGTAACATTTCTCTGCCAATGTTTCTCTAATAAGATGTTACTAAATAACACACAGATGGAGTCGGGATGAACACACCCACCCATCAGGCTCTCTGGTGATATTTACAAACATCCCTCTCAGACAGTAATAAATGTTTTCAGAGGCGGATTATTTTAACAGGAGGATAAAGTGTAAAATTTGGGGACTCACGTCGTGCCCGTTGCTGCTTGGACTCGTTTCGCTCTCGTTAACCAGAGACGACTTGAGCTCGGCCAGGTCTCCTTCCTCCTCGGAGTTGGTGATCTCGGCGAAGATCTGCTCTTTGTGCGGGTCTCCTTCGTCCTTAAACGGGATCATCTCATCGGTGGCGCAGAGCTCCGGGTCTCCACCACCTCCTCCACCCGCCAGCTGCGGCATGTTTCACACACACCTCTCTCTCTCTCTTCTTCTTCTTCTTCTTCTTCAGAGAACTTTCTGGAGAAGCTCAAATCCTTGTCAGTAGAAATATGAACCCCACTTTCTCTCACACACTTTCTGGATGAGTCTCTTACACTGTCTTGGACTAGGCGAGGAAAACTGGTGACGTGAAATCCAGAGTGAAATTTAAAAACCTGTGGTTTTCAGCTTGGGTTTAAAACAAACAAACAAAACCGTTAATTCTGAATGAACCCAAGGAAGGTGTACTCTCCCCTCTCCTCTTGACGAAGAGACTCCCGAGTTGGTGTAATTTCCTTCTCAGAAATTGTCCTCTTGAGAGAAAAGAAAAAAAAAAACCGTTAAAAGTTTGTTTGTTAGCAACTGCTAGCTAACCGAAAACACGCGCACACTCAAGTCGACTTGTTGTTGTTTTGTTGTTCTGTCTGTTTTCTAAACTACACGTTAAACTTTCAGAAACATCCACGAAGCCCTTACAGCTCAGCATTTATTAATAAATTCTCCCAAACGACACTTTGAACTTACAAAAAAACCAAAAAACAAAATAAACCGCCACACAGACTCGGTGTTGTGGAAAGGAAGCGCCGCACGCGCGCAGTACACTCACACAACGCAGCACAGATCCGGAGTGGAGTAGCGGCTCCGCGCGCACGTTATGCAGCTCTGTCCGTGGAGCGCGCGTGCGTGTGCGTGTGTGCGTGTGCGTGCGTGCGTGTCTGTAACGTAGCAACCGGCTCTCCTCCCCTTCCCCTCTTCCAGTTCCCCGCATTGACTATGAAGATAGAGATGAAAGAGACGCCGCCGCTCTGATTGACACATTCTCGTAAGAAGGAAGGAGGAAGATGGGATGAGGGAGGGAAAGGAAGGAAGGACGGAGGGAGGGAGAGTTTATATGTCTTTCAGCAGCAAATGGACAAACCGGGAAGGGAAAAGGGGGTGTAAAGCTTATAACCTGAACACCAGCGTGCACTATTGGTTGTCGGTGATTCATAACAAAAAAAATCTATGGTTGTGTATCACTCTGAAAATACAGCTATTAATTAAACCTTTCATGCATTTATTAAAAATACATCATAATTAAAAATAAATAAATCAATTATAATATATAATAAACTGCCAACCATATGTGTCTGAAATAAATATTACTATAAATTATATATATATATATATATATAATAATATAATATATATTATATATATATATATAATATATACACACACACACACA
>JAQMYF010000027.1:19292086-19307546 GCA_030014195.1 Neosilurus mollespiculum
ATAAGAGAGAGAGAGAGAGAGAGAGAGAGAGTGAGAGAGAGAGACAGACAGACATACTATACACTAATGAGAGCGAGAGAGAGAGAGAGACAGATACACAGACTATACACTAATGAGAGAAAGAGACAGATAGACAGACAGACTATACAATTCAATTCAATTTTATTTGTATAGCGCTTTTTACAATTAATAAGAGACAGAGAGAGAGAGAGAGAGAGAGAGAGAGACAGAGAGACTATATACCAATAAGAGAGAGAGAGACAGACTATACACTAATAAGAGAGAGAGAGCGAGAGAGATAGACAGATAGACCATACACTAATGAGAGAGAGAGAAACAGATAGACAGACAGACTATACACTAATAAGAAAGAGAGACAGATAGACAGACAGACTACACTAATAAGAGAGAGAGAGAGAGAGAGAGAGACTATACAACAATATGAGAAAGAGAGAGAGTCAGGAAAATAATCAAGACTGTATTATTATGTACATTGGACATTGTTAAGTTTTAACACAAGAAATTTGCTTAGAAATATAAATAACCACTTGTGCTTATATTCCTTCTTTATTTAAGGGCAATAATAATTGTAAAACAGCAAGACATTTATTGAGAAAATCCGGCTCTTGCTCTGGGCCAATGGCAGAGCATAAATATGCAAAACTAATTCTCACGCAGAAATGATTTTTAATCTGCTGAGTGTTAATGGCTTGTTCTGTGTTCCTGCACTGACAGGATTTAATAATAATAATAATAATAATAATAATAATAATAATAATAATAATAATAATAAAATAAAAGCACAGAACAAAAACGATCAGTCCTTACATAACATGTTCTTACATGACTTAAATGCAGGGAAAACGGTAGATGTATCCGATTCCTTCATGCACCGCTTCTAAAATGAAATGTGAAAGCTGCAAAAATAATCATATAGAGATATTAGAAATACACAAGTAACAGCAACGGAACAGTCGTCTTGCACGGATATGGTATGAGGTGGTCCTCATATTTAAGGTGTTCTCAGCTGAATTCCTCTAGACTTAATCATTCTGCTAATACACTAATAAGACTCCATGTTTAAAAAAAAAAAAGAGTTTTAAAAAAAGCAGCATTTGCATTTCTTGCCTTAATGAGTTTACAGGAGTGACCCCTCTGGATGAAACATGAAAAGGAAGCCTTCCTGCTGTGCTTTGACCTGAATTTAGCTGTCTCTCACATTCAACTACTGCATACTGAATGTTATATAACCTTGGCGTTGCAGGGATATATCTGTAACGCAGCATAATTTATCAGGGAAAATTTTAAACATGGACCTGAGAAGGAGTGCAGGGACAAACAGACCTCGGCTACCCTAATCACTGTATTTCATGTGTTGTGTTGTGATTCTGAGGACTTCATCATTTATCCAGCTGAACACTATACATGAGAAGGATGGAGTGCATCCTGAACAGCTCACCAGTCCATCACAGGGCCAACACAGACAAGCAAAAATTCACACCTGGGACAATCCAGAATATCCAATTAGCCTAATATTGGATTGTGGGTGGAAACTGGGACACTTGGAGGAAACCAAGCATACAAGCATGGGAATGACATGCACACTCCACACAGAAACACCCTCGCTGACCACAGAGCTTAAAGCCAGGACCTTCTTGCTGTGAGACAGCAGTGCTAGCCAATATGCCACTGTGCCGCAAATGATTATATTTATTGGAACCAAAATGCTTTAAACTTCCACCTCTAAAATACATTAGATCCAAGCTGACATTATTTCTAGGCTTTAGATGAAATAAAATTTAGATGAAACCATTAAATTCAATTGACCATGACAAATAAACTAAAAACTCACTCATTTACCAAACTATCTAATCCTACTATTAGGGTCACGGGAAGGCTGAAGCCTATCTCAGCTGACGGAGTCGGAGTAGACCCTGAACTACTTGACCATAACCATATGGCTGACCATAGCACTGCCATTCACATCTAGGGGCAATTTGGATCAGCCAATAAGCCTAATGTGCATATCTTTGGACTATTGGAGGAAACTGGAGTACCCAGAGGAAACATGGAGAGAACAGGCAAACTCCCCGAAACTCAAACCCAGGACCATATTGCTGTGAGATGGACGTGCCAACCACTACACCACCGTGCCGCCTAAAATTAATAACAGAATCAAATCCATCCATTATCCACTGTATATCGATTGTCCGTCAGGGTCATGGGGAAGCTTGAGTCAATCCCAGCTGACACTAGATAAGAAGCAGGGTCTTCTATAAACAATGTTAATCTATTATACAGCTAACACAGAAATGGACAACAATTCACACTCACATTCACATTTACAGTTTAGAGTAGCCAGTTAACCTACTCTGCATGTCTTTGGACCGTGGGAGGAAACCAGAGTACCCAGAGGAAACCCCACATGTACAAGGAGAACATGCAATACAAACTTCATATGTTTGCACACCTGGACGCAGAACTTTCTTGCTGTGAGACAACAGTACTAACCACTGAGCCACCACGCCGCCCTGAAAAAAAGAAACAATATTATGATAAACCATTACAGTTTTCATCATGATGGGTTGTGGTTTTCACGTCTGTAGTAGCAACAGCAACAACAAAAATAAGAGCACAGATCCCCTTGCTACATAAATAATCATATAAAAGTTATCATAGTCAAAGCATACGGCATTTGTGTAACTGCTACTGATGCTTAAAAGATAAAGTTCTCGAGTACAATATAATCAGAAACAGATTATAGATCTGACATTTGAAAAGGTCAATTCTGATTTCATGTTGTGTTTTAGGTAAAACCTCAGAGCAAAATACGTAATCATATCACACCAAGGGGTTTAGTGGCGAAAGGAACCGATTGGTGAAAAGCAATTAAAAAAATATTTAAAAATTTTCCCTTTGTGACAAATGCATTCGTGTCATTCCTACCGCGATGGTTAGACATTTTTCTTCTTTAAGAATCCCCTTTTAGCATCACTTCACTGGCTGCCTGCTGCTTTTCGAACTGACTATGAAACTGTATTACTCATTCTGAAATCTCTAAATGGCATAACACATTTATATATCCATGAATGACTGCTAAACTGCACAGATCAGCCATAAGATTAACACCACCTGTATAGTGTGTGGCTTGGCAGCCCCACACACAGCAAGCTGTAATGCACTGTGTGTTCTGAAGTGCTTTCATCATTACCAGCATTAGCTGTTTTAGCAGTTTTTGCTACAGTAGGTCTTCTGTGCGTTTAGACCAAAGGTACTAGGATCTTCACTCCCCAAACGCATCAGTAAGGCTTGGCCACCTATGACACACTGGCCAGTTCCAGTTCTTCCACGGACGTTTAGTAGGTTTTGGAGATGAACAGACCCAGTTGTTTAGTCATCACAATGTGGCCTTTGTCACAATTACTGAAATCCTTACACTTGCTCATTTTTCTTGCTTCCAACACATCAACTCTGAGGAATCAGTTTAATGAGGTGATCAATGTAATTTACTTCAACTGTCAGTGATTATAAGGTGTTTGATGTTATGACTAGGGTGGCACGGTGGTGTAGTGGGTAGCATGTCTCGTTCACAGCAAGATCGTCCTGGGTTCGAGTCCCAGACTCGACAAGGGCGTTTCTGTGTGGAGTTTGCATGTTTTTCCCATGTTTGCATAGGTTTCTTCCAAGTACTCCGAGTTCCTTTCACAGTCCAAAGACATGCACGTTAGGCTGTCCCAAATTGTCCCCAGGTGTGAGTGCAAATGGTTGTGTGTGATGGCCCAGTGATGGACTGGTGAGCCCCCCTTCGCCCAGAGTCGGATGAGGTGCCAACCTCCCTGTGAACCTTGCAGGGTTAAATGGTTCGGCAAATGAATTAATAACTTCAGATTATGTATCAACCCCTAGACACCCCACTGTCCTCATATGAGGACATAAAATTTTCTCACAACTACATTGTGTGTATTTCCTTGTAAGAGCCCCATATAAAGGCAATTGGGGATTAATCTTTTGCCAAACTTCTTCCTGTTTGCAGATGTTGATCAGGTTCAATATTTATAAGTTGTTAAGGAATGGAAGCGGTGTGGAGTAATGGCTGTTTTAGCAGTTTTTGCTACAGTAGGTGGCTCATAACATTATGGTTTAGGTCTTAGGAGGTTAAGATCATCTGCTAGCCTTCCATGTACTGTATACTGTGTATGAAACTTCGAGTTTCGGTTAGACATGCTTAACGCTGCTTAATGAGGCAGAATACAACTGTGAAGTTGTACATGTTGTATTTTAAGGTGAATTAAGTAATCATAATAGTATTCATATCTGTGGGTACCCACAGAACTAAAAGGGAATAAATATACAATCAAGGATGAGGACATAATTGGGTGAAACACCAATCTCAGAGCAGGGGCGGAGACAGCGCTAAAACAGAAACAAAAGCAAATGGCAATGTAAACAAACTCCTTTTGATCAAATAAATATAATATTAGAGCACCTAATAATGATTTTGAGATCCACTGCAAGAAAATCAAAGCAGGCTCCTGACACCTGGCCATGGAATTATGAGCATCATCAAAGGCCCTGTGATTTTAGCAGCATTAGCGATACCATTCCTGGAGATTTGTGTTAAACGTTGGTGAAATCTCCCTCCACATCCTCTTGTCTACAGGACAGAGGTGGCATGAGGGCAAACAGATCTTTCACCTGCTGCTGAAGTCCCTCACACCCTCCCCCTGGATCCAAAAATTACAGTCCTGCCACCAGTGCATAAATGGCAGGAAACAAACAGTACATTAAGATGAAAAAAGCATGTAATTAAAGTTTGAAGGGGGGGGGGGAAAGCGCCATTTATCATCATCACCGTCATCATAAAAAAAAGAAAAAAGAAAAAAAATCAGCGAAGTGGAGTCAGACGAGAGGGGAGGTCCACGCTGAGTGATGGTTTACACTTGTTTGGGATTGGTGGAAACCCAGGTGAGGTTGAGTGGAGGGTAAAGTGTCTTGGGGGGACAGTTTAGTGTGGTGCGCAGCCCTGCGCCTGCCCTGTGATCTGCTGAATTTACTGTAGTGCCGGCAGCACAAGCAGACACGCTATTATTAAAATCAAATCAGACATTGTGTGTGTGTGTGTGTGTGTGCGTGTGTGTGTGTGTGTGTACTTGGGGAAAGGGAGGGATGGATTGTGGGGTTAAGGGGAAAATTCAGTATCGACGTTTCAAGGCATGTTGATTTGTGGTCACAGCACAAGCATTAAAATCCCTCCAGAGTTGAACACCTGCAGTGTTTATATCAATCCAACTGGATGTAAATGTACACTAGGACACTAAATCCAACACCGTTTGTGTTAATTCAGCACTGCAAAATTTAACTCAGGAGGTTTAAAGTCAACAAAATGTTAACGTTATTATTCTTCTGTCTGAAACTTTTTCTTAATTTTATCTTCAGTAAATATATTTTTATATTCATTACTTTTCTTAGGAGATCAGCCAAATGTCTGCATTAAACAAGATGTTGTGATATACTGTGTGTCTGTAATTAACGGCACTGTTACAGAGAACAGGGCAGCATAAAGGTCCTGGGTTCAAGTCCTGGGCTCAGTGTGGGCATTTCTGTGTGGAGTTCTTCCTGTGCTTGTATGGGTTTCCTCTGTGTGCTCTGGTTTCCTCCCAAAGTCCAAAGACTTTGTTGCCCTGCAGTGGACTGGCGAGCTGCTCAGGGTGTACCCCGTATCTTCGTCCAGAGTCAGGTGAGATAGCTTTTCTGAGAATAAGGGATTAAATAAAGATGAACGTGGAACTGTGGTATGGATTCAATGTCCATTTTATTAGTTGGACATTATACTGTTTTAAATAATACAGTACATCCAGGGTGACATGTCTCTCTGTCTGTCCACTATAAAATTGAACGTGTTAACATGTACACAAAAGCGGGAACAACTTTGTGCAGTTTAATCTCAGGATGTAATTTTTTTTTAAGATATACTGTATTAATCTCATCACCAGTGCAGCTAACTGGGTTATCAAATGCAGACCATGTCTCTCACTGTCTATGGTGAGAGGCTTGTAAAAGAACCATTGCTGATTTTCGTCAAGAGTAGGCCATTTCGTCATAGTCATCAGCGTGTTTCTGCCCTGTGATGGCCTGGCGAGCTGTCTAGGGTGTACTCTGCCCTCGCCCAGAGTCGGCTGAGATTGGCGCAAGCCTCCTCGCGACCCTAATTAGGATTAAGCAGTTCAGAAAATGAATGAATTAATGTATTAATCTCACAAGGGAAATTATTGCCCCTGCATTTAATCCATCCAAAGAGAGCACACACACGTAAACAGTGAGCACACACACTTGGAGCAGTGGGGTGCCACACATTGCGGCGATCAGATTGGGTTAGGTGCCTTGCTGAAGGGCATTTCAACCAAGAAGGTGGAGAAAGGGAAAGTGCAGCTCACTCTGCCACTACCACACATTTTTCCTGCTATTTTGGGAATCGAAACAGGTCCCGAACCCACTTCTGTAACCATTAGGCCACGGCTGCCCATTTTTTATTGACTCCCTATCACATATGTCCACCACCAACCAGGGAGGGGCGCAAACATGCACATGGCCCCTCCATAACACGTCAAACCTGCGTTCTCCAAGTTGATAGTCACAATGCGCCACTTGGGAGCCTTAATCTCAGGGAGTTAATGCGTGTATCCATTTTTTGCCATGAAGCACACATATGTGTACATTGCAAATTTCCCTCACACATGTCTAAAGAGACACCACTCATACTGGCTTCATCGTGTTGCTGACATACAGCCGTCGGAACACCTCGGCCTTCTCCCCATTCGGCTAACCTTGGACTTTCTAAGCTAGAAAGCCTTAGCCGTATATAGAGCACTGCACTCAGTGAAGTAGGACACCAGATGTTTATAAACACAAACCATACACGGACTCCATTCAAAGGCTTTTTTTGCATATTGCATATTCACTATAACAACTTATTATTTATTTCCGGCTGCCCTCTGGATTTCAGTGATGAGTAACTTCTCCCAGTCGCCACCTGGAAGTAAATAAACCCTTAGTAACTGGTATATGCACAGTTGGAATACACAGACAGCGTACTGTTGTCTAGCAGGAAGCAAGAAGCTAGACTTGACTCAAACTTAGAGTGAGTGAGAAATGTTCCCGCGAATATGCAACCGCGAAGTTGCAATATTTGCAAATGAATGTTGAAAAGGCATGGTTAGCCTTTACTCTACAGGCACACGTTTTTTAAAGCTTTGTATAACATACTGCCAACTAATCCTTTTCATTTCCTCTAAAAAATTTAACACAACTTGCAAACAGCAACATCAGCATGTTACCATAAAGTGCTGTATGGTAAGACAAGAAACTGCAGAGTAGCCTTCAGGTGACAAAAGATTTCTGTGAAATGGATATATGTGAGAGTGTAAGCCAGCAAAGTGGGCACTGCTGCTAATATATAATAAAGAGGATTTACTGCACGTCCAGTTGGATATGGTGCAGTTTTTGGCAATACATGCAGTAAATGGTATTGATGTCCTCTCTCTCTCTCTCTCTCTCTCTCTCTCACACACACACACACACACACACACACACACATGCCTTTTTGATTATCTCCATTAGGACAGTGGGAATCTTCTGATCTGTCTCTCCACGGCTGCTGTAGAGGAAACTGGGCTCTGTACGAAACATCTGGTGAGAGCAAAAGAATCAAGGCCAGTACAATTAAAGTGTGATGAAATATTCATAGCAAACTGAGTTCATTAGTGAATAAACAATGTGAGCATGATGAAAACTTAGTATCTCCCCTGGTAACAGATTTTAATTGTAATGAAATGATTTTTCATAAGCAGCACTTTTCCTAAAAAGTGGGTTATCGGTGTGTGTGTGTGTGTGTGTGTGTGTGTAAATATTCTGTACATATATACTCCTAGAGAAGAAAAAGTTAAATCGAGGAACCTAGAGGTCTTAACTTCATATGGAATATCCTGCAGCATTTATATACAGTATATCTATTAATAACATAAATAATCTGTGAACACAAATATACATCTTTAATCCTTGCTCATTTGCTGAGCCACTTAATTCTATTAGCGTCTCGAGGAGGAGCCTATCTCATCCAACTCTGGGTGAAGGCAGAGTACACCTTGAACAGTTTGCCAGACCATTGCAGGCCCAACCCAGGGCATACCGTGGCCATGCTAAACACTACACCATCATACCGCCCCATTTTAAAACCATTTGTTCATTTATTTTCTAAGCCACTTAATCCTAATTAGAGTTGCACTGAGGCTGGTGCCCATCTCAACCGACTCTTGGCAAAGGCGGGGTACACCTTAAACAGCTCACCAGACTATCGCAGGGCCAACACATATATGACCATTCACACTTAGACTCACACTCTGGGGCAATTTGGAACAGCCAGTTAGCCTACTGTACACTTCCATTGGACTGTGGGAGGAAACTGGAGTACCCAGAGAAAACCCACGCCAAGCACGGAGAGTACATGCAAACTCCACACAGAAATACCCTGGCCAAGCATGGGACCCGAACCCAGGACCTTCTTGCTGTGAGGCGGACATGCTAACCAGTACACCATCATACCCCCCATTTTAAATCTATTAATTTATTCATTCATTCATTTTCTAAGTCAATTAATCCTAATTAGGGTCGCAGGGAGGCTAGCGCCTATCTTAGCCGACTCTGGGCGAGGATGGGGTACACCCTGGACAGCCTTCCAGGCCATCGCAGGGCCAACACTCACACAACCATTCATACTCACACTTACACCTAGGAGCAACTTGGAACAGCCAATTTTTGGATTGTGTGAGGAAACTTTGTACCAGGAGGAAACCCATGCAAGCACAGGGAGAACATACAGACACCACACAAAAATACCCTGGCCGAACCCGGGACCCGGACCCTTGCTGTGACACTACACCATGGTACCGCCCCATTTTAAAACCAGTCATCTGGAAATTTTGAGAAGGATTTTAAAGTCATGTAATGGCACAAAGAAAACTCTTTCTTTTAATTCCAAGTTCCAGGGAACTTTGAATGAGATATTTTTTGGCCCTTTGTGTTCAGTTCGGTTCGAGCTACAAAGCTGGAAAAAAACACAAATACCTCCATGTTTGTTGTTTGCTAGCACCAGCTAACCATGATGACTGATGTATGTTTTCCTCCTAAGAATTTCCAATTGTAGACTCAGTGTTATAGACTTAAACACAAGTTTATATGTTGAGTGATTTAAAACAAAACTAAATAAATCAAAACTTTTGTAAACAAAGAAATGCTCCTTTTTTAACTGTTGTCAGAATGCATGTTGATTAGTAATATTTTTTCCCCTTTTTTCTGAACTTTTTTCCTTTTCTGAGGACAGAAATTCCAAGTCATATATTTTATTTCAGTGCAGCATAGTACTTACATATACAGTATATAAACTCTAATCATTCTATGTGTATAAGAATATTTAATATTCTTTTTTTTTTCCTTTAAGTTTTAAATATTCATAAAATTCTTATTAAAATTTATATAAATACCATGAGAAAAAGATGGGGCAAAAAGTCTTTTCTACTTAATGAAAAAAATTTGCTTCCTGCAATTCATAAGCACTTCAGTACCTAGTGATACGTCTATGCTGAACATGTAGTTGCAAGGTTCATATTTTGTCTGGGGGCGGCACGTCCGCCACACAGCAAGAAGGTCCTGGATTCAAGTCCAGGGCTCGACGAGGACATTTCTGTGTGGAGTTTGTATGTTCTCCACGTGGGTTTCCTCCAGGTCCTCCGGTTTCCTCCTGCAGTGAACGGTTGTGTGTGTTGGCCCTGTGATGGTCTGGCGAGCTGTTCAGGGTGTAACCTGCCTTCACCCAGTGTCGGCTGAGATCGGCTCAGGCCTCCCCATGACCCTAATAGGACTAAGTGTTTTGCCTTGAATGAGTGAGTGAATGATATTTTTTTCTGGTAAAAAAAACTAAAATGGAATTGAATTAAATCTATATCTGAGACTCCATAAAGAAAGTTCTGGCACCAAACACCACTGTGTGTGTGTGTGTGTGTGTGTGTGTGTGTGTGTGTGAAAGAGAGAGGAAATGCTCTTGTTGCTCAGTGCATTGGGCTCGTCCTTTCATCCCGCCGTCTTATTGGTGAATGCATTGGGTTTGCATCAAGGCCTGCTGGGAAGGTGTCAAAGGTTACGCTCGACTTGCTGAGGGGTCACATGGCCCCGTCCAGCCTGTAATCAAGCACACACACGCGCACACACACTCACTGAAAGATCAAACAAGCTTTGTTCCCTGCGCTATCACTGATTTAGTGTCTGTATCTCATCACCGCCAGTGTGCAGGGTAAACAGTATACAATGTGTGTGTGTGTGTGTGTGTGTGTGTGTGTGTGTGTGTGTGTGTGTGGGTGTGTGTGTGTGTGTGTGTGAGAGTGTGTGTGTGTTGCGTTCTAAGTATCATCAAACAATAAAGTGGTAAGTGAATATTTAATTTATCCCAAATCATTAAACCATGGATAAATTGGGATTGATTCAGAGCTTTAAGCATATTTAGTGATATTAGAAGCGAAGCTGGGTGCATGTGTGAGTGTGAATGTGAATGTGTGTGTGTGTGTGTGTGTGTGTGTGTGTGCGCGCTCGTGTGTGTTTGTGTGTGTGTGCATGTACGTGTTGGCCCTACGGTGGTCTGGTGAGCTGTTAATGGTTTACCCTGCCTTTGCCCAGTGTCGGCTAAGATAGGCTCCAGCCTCTGCGTGACCGTAATAGGATCAATCGGTTTATGTGTGAGTATTGAGTGAGAGCGGAGCTGATAGATCCCGTGAATGACTTCAGCTGTATCTTTTGATTGCAAAAAAAAGCATGAGACTTCAGTGATTTCTGTTTGATGTTCTCGAAAATGTGTAATTGTACTGTTGGGTGTCAGGATCAGAAAAATGTTCATAAACACATTTATTTTCACTGTATACTACCAAATCTGACACCTTTTCAAGCCAACAGAAAACAGCTGTGTTTACAGACTACAGCACGCATCGGCGACGCCTCTGTGTTGCTAAGAATAGAACATGTAAGTGCGCATGTGTGACATGGGTCAGTGCACAGTTTGACTGGTGACTCAAGGTACTTTTAAAATGGAACACTGTAACCTTTATGAAAATAATTCAACCCCTGCACTAATCGGTGTAACTGTAATCAACCACTCAACTCAAGAAGAGTTAACTAAGGAGTCCTCGGACATTTCTGGCCAGCAACCCCATATTTAAAGCCATTATTTATTCATCATCATCATTCATTCATTCATTTTCTGAACTGCTTAATCCTAATTAGGAGGCTGGTGCCCATCTCAGCTGACTCCGGGCAAGGGCAGCGTACACCCTGGACAGCTCACCAGGCCATCGCAGGGCAGAAACACACTGACGGTAAACCAATGGCCTTCTCTACGAATTTTCTCTTCTTTACGAATAACAGCATTGGCTCTTTTACATGCCTCTCACAGACACCGAGAGACATGGCTGGCCTTTGATAACCCAGCAGTGACAACTTGGTGATAGTGGGGCTTGAACCCCCGACCTTTGGATCAGCAAGCCAGCACCCTACCACCGGGCCACCACTGACCACAACTGACATAAAACTGAAATTATTTGATTTTTATTTGTGTGTTTATTTGTGGCAGCATGGTGGTGTAGTGGTTAGCATGTCCGCTTCACAGCAAGAAGGTCCTTGGTTCGAGTCCTGGAGTTCGAGCTGACTTGGAAGTTTATGTGCGGAGTCTGCATGTTCTCTTCGTGCTTGTGTAGTTTTCATCCGGGTACTCCGGTTTCCTCCTACATGCACATCGGTCTAATTGGTTATTCCAAACTGCCCCTAGGTGTGGATGAGAGTGTGAATAGTTTGTGTGTTGGCCCCGCGATGGTCTGGCGAGGTGTTCAGGGTGTAATCTGCCTTCACCTAATGTTGGCTGAGACACGTGACCCTAGCAGGATTAAACGGCGTGGCAGATGAATGAAATGATGACTTTGCTGTAGTGCTTAGCTTAGTGAGTGAGTGAGTGAGTGTCTATCTATCTGACTATCTACATGCATATGCTACATTTTTTTGCTATTGTATTGACTTTTTTTTTTTAACCTTCTCCTAGACATACAGTAACGTCTACTCAGAGCAAGACAGTACATATAACACCAACTTGCAGAGGTCATGAATTGTTACTTTATTTTCTATAACAGCATCTCTGAGAATAAGCTCAAAGGGAGTGTGTTGGCTACAGCGCCACAGAATTGAATATCTAACCAGGCTAATTAAATTGTGGTACTTTTTAATAATTAATATTATAGTTAAATATTTCTGAAGTAGCTTATAAAACATAATGTTTGGTAAAAATCTCCTGTAACCTTCAGCTGCACATCAGTCGACCACAAAGTTAAGAACAGATGAATAAGGTGTTTAGTAACAATTTTTTGGGTGCATTGGCTCTTTAAAGTAATGATTTTTAAGTCTATTTGTGTGTCATGTCAGGTTCAGCAATATTTACACACGTCTGTCATCAGCCTGTGTGTGTGTGTGTGTGTGTGCGTGCGTGTGTGTGTGTGTGCGTGTGTGCTCTTAACCAGTGTAGGAGTCAAACACACTCTCCCCCTTTGTTTAAATAAATGACTAAGTGCTTACAGAATAGCTCCCAAGCACTGAAGTGTGCAGCTGAAGGGCTCTGATTGATTTCTCTTATTCGGAGTGGATTCTAACCAAATCCCACGAGTAGCTCCTTGACGCAGGCCTTTCCCGAACACACGACGCCAAGAACTCAGCCATGGATTAGTTACAGGCCCTCTCACTTGAGCATTCGGTGTAGTTGAAAGGCTTCATTCAAACACTGAAATGTCAATAAAAACACTTTGGAAATTCCCAACCGGCAAGTGACATTACTAAACAAAAACCATTAAGTCTGAAGATCCAAAGCAAGGAAACACGACTCATTAGCGATAATAAATGTGTCCTGTTCAGTGTGTTTACCAAAGTGGATTACCTGCCTGTCTGCTCCTTTTCATGTCTAGTGTTAGCAGCATGTAAGTCACGTCTGCTTTTTAACTTTTCTCTTGGATCCACGGCAAATCCTGACTTAGTTTAGGATTGAGGACAAAACATGCATTTGATTCACTCTACAGACAACAGGACAAAAACATTAGTCACGGTATTTCCATGACTGGTGTGTCGTTTTTCTCTTACTGATAAGGCTGGATAAAAAAAATTCCCGGTTTCTCATCAGCACTCGCACCCGGAAACTGGCATCGCATCAAATTAATTTTATTATTTTAAAAAAAAAACCACAATCAAAATCTTGGAAAACGCCTCAGACAACGTAAAAACAACTGTGATTCAGAGACTGATTTAGTTCTGTTTGAAATATTATTAGAAATATATTTTAATGGTATTGGAAATATATTTACTGAAATAGTATTTAGAAATATATTTTCTAAAGGTTTTTTGGAACTTACTTTTGTAAAAGACAGGTCATCTAGGGTGTACTGTATAGTTTCAGTCACTTTACCTACATTTAGCCTTAAAAGCTTTTGGGCTCCAACAGTCACGTCATTTCTCTATTAAAAATAAAAAATAAAAAATAAAAATGCCACATTTAAAGTTTCAAAAAGTTCTGATGAGGTAAAACATGTCTAACAATCTTTGCACGTTTCAGCTGAAAAACGTACACCATGAATAAAACTTCTACAGCAGTCTGCAGCATTTCCTCCACTAATTATAATTGATATAAGTTTTCATCATAGGTTACTTAAAAAATATTATTATTTTTCATAAATCTCTATATTTCAATATTCGCATTTCCATGAATATTTTTCACATTTTCTGAATGAATGAGATGGTTGAATGTTTTGAATATTCAACAAGTCACATGTTCAGCAGGAAGTTGCATCACCTAAATTTTCAGGAGGGTGAAAGAAGTTTTCCCAAAGTTTTTTTCCTTCAATATGATGAAGCCAGAGGCAGTGGTAGGGTACTGGCTTACTGATCCGAAGGTCGGAGGTTCAAGACCTACTATCACCAAGTTGTCACTGCTGTCCCCCCAGAGCAGGGTTATCAAAGGCCAGCCATGTCTTTTGGTGTCTGTGGTGATAGGGCATTTAAAAGAACCATTGCTGTTGTTTGTAAAGAGAAGGCCATTGGATTGCCATCAGTGTGTTTCTGCCCTGTGATGGCCTGGTGAGCTGTCCAGGGTGTACTCTGCCCTCACCCAGAGACCCTAATTAGGATTAAGTGGTTAAGAAAATGAATGAATGGATGGATGATGAGAACCTCATATAAAGTCCTCCTTCCACTGGATACTAGTTAACCACATTTTGGTTATTTGCTAATTCCATGCCGTAAAACTTAATCTTTTTACATTCAACTGGTTCTTACAGAAAAAAGCAGCCACTGTCAGAAAAGCAACATTATAAAAATAAGATATTATTGCCTGAGATGATTTAAAATAGGGGCCGCACGGTGGTGTGGTGGTAAGCACGTCCGCCTCACAGCAAGAGGGTCCTTGATTCGAGTCCAGGACTCGAGTACAGGCGGAGTTTGCACGTTCTCCCTGTGCTTGTGTGGGTTTCCTCCGGGTACTTTGTTTCCTTCCACGGTCCAAAGACATGCACATTAGGCTAACTGGATGTTCCATATATGTTACAGACATATATAAATGTTACAGGATATTCCATTCCTATATAATAAATACATTTTTGATAAAATGCTGTATTATTTCAAATTGGCCCTTGGTGTGAGTTTAAATGGTTGTGTGTGCGCTGACCCTGCGATGGACTGGTGAGCTGTTCAGGGTGTACCCCCCCTTCACCCAGAGTCGGCCAAGATAGGCTCCAGCCTCCCCATCACCATCCCTTCATTCAGTTCGAAAATGAATTTATGAATTTAATGAATTAAAAATATTTTCTTAACAGTTCAATTTACAGTACATATTTTTATAGATTAAATATTGAAAAATGATTAGCAGTGTGACAAGAGCTAAATGGCACCATGATCTTGCCTAGTATTAAGTAATCATTTAAAGCAAAAGAATGTAAGTTACATAAATGTTCTATTACTGAGGAAATGTAGTTAAAAGTAATCTAGACTTTAGAATTGATACTTGAATTATTTGGCTAATGTTTCTAGTCAGTAAAAGAAGCTTATAGCAAGCAGTTTAGCCACTTGCAAACTTTATGTCTAAATCATCACACATTAAAGTCAAACCACTAGAGTTATTAAGCATCTCAAAAAGTTGCCATGATGTAGTTTCACTGTATGACACAATATGAACAATATAAATGAAGAAAAAGATGCTACGTAGCTATAAACAGTCAGCAGCCACCATGGTGAAGCTAGAGTCACTTCTTCATCAGTGAAAACTTTTTTCTTTCTTTTCTTTCTTTTTTTTTTTTTACATAATTAATGCATTTAATATATATACTGTATATAGAATGCA
>JAQMYF010000027.1:19314445-19354822 GCA_030014195.1 Neosilurus mollespiculum
GTGTGCGTGTCTGTGAGTGCGTGAGTGTGTGTGTGTGTGCATGTGTGTGAGTGTGTGTGTGTGTGTGAGTGAGTGTGTGTGTGTGAGTGTGTGTGAAAGACAGAGAGACGGTGTGTTTAATCATGTTCTGTGTTGTTTATGTTGTTATGTATGTTTATGGAGTCAGTCTTTAACTCTTGCTCCCACTAATACACACACACACACACACACACACACACACACACACACACACACACACACACACACACACTGTCCAAATCTAACCCATTTAGAAAGTAAACAGAAGTGAATTGATTAATGTATCTGAGTGTAATATCAACACTTAGCATGTTCTGGTGGATTTGTGAGTGTGTTCTAAATTATTATTGTGTTCAAAGCTCCGCCTACAATTTAGCTTTAACTCTTTGATATGAAGCAAAATTCAGAGATGAATCTGTGACTGTAAGGTTGTTTTTTAACCTTTATTTTATTTATTTTTTTAACGTTTATTTTACCAGGTAAAATATTTGAGAACCAATTCTCATTTATAAACCTGACCTGGCCAAGAGACCCAGTACATAGATTCAAATAAACATAAACATACCAAGAACACACACACACACACACACACACACACACACTCCCACACACACAAAAGGTGATCGACAAGAGCAGCAGTCAGTCATTATCAGAGAGACAAGTTATCCTGTCCCTGAGGCATTAAAACAAGCCAAACCATAACATTTCCATCACCACGTTCACGGTTGGTATGAGGTTCTTCTCCTGTTCTGTAACTGTAGTTCTGTAAATGTGGAAGACAGATGGTGCTATTCCAGAAGTCCTGATCTTTGTCTATAGGTTTGCTGGTAAATTGTAATCTCGCTCTCATCTTATTTTGGGACAATGAAGGGGTTTTCCTGACACGTCTCGCATGCAGATCGAATTTGTCCAGTCGCTTTCTGAGGGTAGATATGTGCACTTTTACACCAACAGCTGTCAGAGTTACTTTTCAGATCCTGTGATGAAATTTTGTGGTTCTTGGAGACGTCGTTTCACATCAGGACGTCTGTTCTTAGGCTGAATTTGCTGGGGTGCTCAGTCCTGGACCTGGACTCTGCACCACTATGAGAGGATTTACTTCACAGTGGAATTATTTATTTCTTGCTCTTTTAGATCATCTTGGAGTTTAAATTTAAGGATAGTAAAATCTAAGCCAGGGGTCCCCAACCCTGTCCCTGGAGCACTCATTCTCTGCACGGGATCATAATTAGGGTCAGAGCCAAAGTTTTCAGGAAAGTACAGTAGCTCTCCAGGAACATGGCTGGAGTCTTCTGATTTACTCACTCACCAAATCCTACTAAGATCGCGGGGAGGTGGAGCCTATCTCAGACGACTCTGGGCGAAGGCGGGGCACACCCTGAATACATAGGGGCGATTTGGAACAGCCAATCAGTTTAGTGTGCCTGTCTTTCAACTATGGGAAGAAACCAGCGTACCCAGAGGATAGACAGGGAGAACATCAAACTCCACACAGAAACAGCCTCACTGAGCCCAGCCCTTTCTTGCAGTGAGGCAGACGTGCGTGATCTATACTAAGTGAAATGTGAAATAGACTAAGATAGAGAGAGACAGGGAGAAAGAGAGAGAGATAAAGAGGGAGACAGACAGGGAGAAAGGGAGACAAATAGAGAGGGAGACAGACAGGGAGGGAGACAGACAGGGAGAAATGGACATGTACACGGAGGGGGACAGATAGAGAGGGAGACAGACAGAGAAAGAGTGAGACAGAGCGAGACATACAGGGAGAAAGGAAGAAAAATAGAGAGGGAGACAGACAGGAAGAAAGAGAGACAGATAGGGAGACAGACAGGGAGAAGGAAAGGCAGATAGAGAGGGAGACAAATAGAGACGGAGACAGGCAGGGAGAACGAGAGACAGATAGAGAGGGAGACAGACAGAGAGGGAGACAGACAAAGAAAGAGTGAGATAGAGAGGGAGACATATAGGGAGAAAGGAAGAAAAATAGAGAGGGAGACAGGCAGGAAGAAAGAGAGACAGAGAGAAAGAGACAGATAAAGAGGGAGACAAATAGAGACGGAGACAGGCAGGAAGAACGAGAGACAGATAGAGAGGGAGACAGATGGGGAGAAAGAGAGACAGAGAGGGAGACAGACAGGGAGAGAGACAGATAGAGAGGGAGACAGACAGGGAGAAAGAGAGACAGATAGAGAGTGAGACATAGAACTGAAGACAGAAAAAGCGAGAGAGAGATAAACAAGAGGTAACGAGACAGGATATAAACAGTTTTACTTATGGAATATGGACAAGAGAGAGAGTTAGAGTGGGTGAGTTTCTCTCTCTCTCTCTCTCTCTCTCTCTCTCTCTCTCTCGTTTAGGAAGAGAATGTGTGACTCAGAGGCGGTTCTCTCTGCCAGGTTTCTTTCTGTCCCCGATTAGTGCATTTAGACCTGGACCTTTCCTTGCCTCTCCCTCTCTATCCCCCTCTCTCTTTCTTCTTTCTCCCCTTTCCCCTCTCTCTCTCTCTCTCTCTCTCTCTTTACTACCACCCCATCCACTGCTTGTCCGCTATTCCTCATTTCATTTTCTTTCATATTTACCTGTGACGGAGACCCCCCTTCTCCCCCCTCCTCATCCCTCTTTCCTCATCCCTCTCTCCTTTCCTCCGTGCTGGTGGGTTTTTCTCTCGGCTGCTCTTTCGTATGTGTCTCTGATGAAGGCTCGCACTAAACTGCCTTCGCTCTGCTCTTGTGTGGTACGTATGTTTTTCCTGTGGTTCAAGGAACCTCCATCCTCCTTTCTCTCTCTCTCTCTCTCGCTCTCTCTCTCTCTCTCTCTCTCCATCCTCCTCTCTCCTTCACTTGCTCTCTTTCTTTCTCTCTCTACGGTGCAGACTCCAGGTTTTGTGTTGTTTACGAGAAATCAGACATGTTGTTGATCTGCGTGAAAATGGAGACTGTGTGTGTGTGTGTGTGTGTGTGTGTGTGTGTACCTTCATTCATTCATTTTCTGAAGTGCTTAATCCTAATTAGGGTCACAGGGAGGCTGGCGCCCATATCAGCCGACTCTGGGCAAGGGCAGAGTACATCCTGGATAGCCATGCCAGGGCAGAAACACGCTGACGGCAACCCAGTGGCCTACTCTTTACGAACCACAGCAATGGTTCTTTTACATGCCTCTCACCACAGACAGTGAGAGACATGGCTGGCCTTTGATAACCTTTGATAACATAGTTAGCTGCACTGGGGGGCAGCAGTGACAACTTGGTGATAGTGGGGCTTGAACCCCCCAACCTTCGGATCAGTAAATAAGCCAGCACCCTACCACTGGGCCACCGCTGCCATAATTGTGTGTGTATACCTTTCAATCTGAATTTTCATGGCTCGTACGAATGTACTTTCATCTGTGCATAGCTATGTCCATATGTGTACCACCACAGGTATCCTAAATGTAAACTAAATATCTTTGGTTAAAAACACAAACAAATAACAAAAAAAACCCTGTTAAATTTACTGTAAAGTCACCTAACATGTAAACAACGACCTGTCAAAATAAAAACATGTGAGCCTGTAGGTCCTCTGCGCGAAGGATGTGTTTATGTTTTGTTTTTCACTCTTCTATGTAAACCGGAGATTGTTGTGTGTGAAATTCCCAGACACTCAAACCGGCCCATCTAGCACCAACAACCATGCCACAATTTACTTTAAAGTCACACAGAAAACAGTTTTCCCATGCTGAAGTTTGATGTGAATGTTAAATGCTTTTGATCTTTATCTGCATGATTTATATGTATTTTATTATTATAATTATAATTATTATTATTATTATTATTATTAAAAAATTTATTTATTTATTTATTTATTTATTTATTTATTTATTGCGTTGTGCTGCTGCTGTGTAATTGGCTGGTTAGAAAAATCTTGAATATACAGGAGGCTGTTTATAGTGTATCCCACCTTCCCCCAGAGTGGGCTAGGATGGGCTAGGATGGGCCCCCTGCAACCCTAATAAAACCCAAAGCAGTTTGGAAAATGTATTATATGAATAAATAGTAGTTTTTAATAAAAATACCAATTTGTTGTTAGAAATACAGACAGATAGATAGATAGATAGATAGATAGATAGATAGATAGATAGATAGATGAATTTATAGTTAGGATTAAAGCATCACAGCATTTTCTTCAGCAGCGTTTAAACCTGTGATTCAGGGATTGGAAACCTGTTTCCCAATATGAAACATGCCTTGAAACAGTGAGTTTCTCAATTTCTTGTCTGAGTGAATGAATGAATGAATGAAGGGTGGCCCGGTGGTAGGGTGCTGGCTCACTGATCCGAAGGTCAGGGGTTGAAGCCCCACTATCACAAAGACTGTGATGAGAGGCATGTAAAACAACCATTGCTGTCGATTGTAAAGAGTATGCCATTGGGTTGCCGTCAGCGTGTTTCTGTTATGCAGTGGCCTGGCGAGCTGTCCAGGGTATGGTTGCTGCCCTCTCTCAGACTGCAGACTGAGATGGGTGCCAGCCTTCCCGTGACCCTAATTAGGATTAAGCGGTTCAGAAAATGAATGAATAAGAAACAACTAAATGAAAAGACAAACAAACAAACAAACAAACAAACAAATGGTGTTGTTTCATTGTCAACTATTCCAGCTTAATGTTTTTTCTTAATATTATGATAAAAAAATACCCCCCCACACACAAAATAAATTACTAAAAAACACATAAATGGACCTTGCTCATTTGCTACATCTAAAAATGCCAAAGCAAGTCCAAATCATTAATGCTTTTTGTGCCATACGCCATCAAATATGTCAAACTGAATTATGTCTCATACAAACAATCATAAAGTGTGACCCAATAAAACCTCCCACATTGCAAAGGTAAATGAAAAAAAAACTCTTAAAGATAACTAAATTATTATTTACACTCATGAAACTTTATTCAATACAGTTTTCATATGTCATTTTTTTAAAGATGATCCTCCTCCGAATGGTAGCTGTCATTGTCTATACACACTTGGAGGCGATTTCTAAAGGCTGCAATGGGTTGACGGGTTATGTGGGGTGGAACAGCAGCAAGCTCCTGAACAGCAATCTTAATGGCTTCAAGAGTTTGGGCTCAATGCCCATACAGTTGGGGCAGCACGGCGGAGCAGTGGTTAGCACATCAACCTTACAGCAAGAATTCGCCTGGATTCGATTCGCGGGTTCGGGCGTTTCTGTGTATTCTCCCGTGCTTGCCTGGGCTTCCTCCGGGTACTCGAGTTTCCTTCCACAGAAAACATGTGAGTGTGAATGGTTGTATGTGTGTTGGCCCTGCTGTTCTGGGTGTACTCCGCCCTTGCCCAGTGTAGGCTGAGATGGGCGCCAGCCTCCCCGCGACCCTAATTAGGATAAAGTGGCTTAGAAAATGAATGAATGAATGAATGAGCATACACTCGTAATTCACACGGGATCAGGGGGACATGCCGTGCACCTAACATCAACATTTCCCTCAGCACTGTACTGAAGCTTCATCTTACTGAAACTTCACATCGAGTTCTTCAAGCTCAAAGTGTTCAAGTTGTGGTTGGGCTACCAACAGACCTTAGCACCGCCTCTTCTTCCCACTAAGTTTCATGTGTGCAAATAATAATTTGTTTATATTTTGATTATATTTATATATTTTTTCACCTACCTTTGAAATGTGGGGTTATTTTGGGTCACCCAAAAAAACCCCAATTTTGTGAAGATGTTCCCTCTGACACAGTGAGGCAGCATAACTCAATGTCTAACAGATTTTGTTCCCTGAAAACTTTTTTTTCTAGAGCTGTGAGACTTCTGGAAGTTTATATGAACTTCACTACATCCATGATGAGAGCTCAGCTCTGGCCTTTTAAGAGCTCTCAAAGGGCCGAACACTTCAAACTTCCCTCAGAAGCCTTGCGATCAGACCCGCACCAGCCTGAGCCCGAGAGAGTGCGCGCAGAAAAAAGCAGAAAGAAGAAGAGAGATTGAGAGAACCGGGACCAAGAGAGCCAGATGACTGCAAAGACTCTCTTACCAAGAATCTATAAATAAAAAAATGGTCAAAAACATGGGTTTTTAAAGAAGTGTCTGATCGAATGAGATAAGACCGGATCCACCCACCCTCCTTTTTTTTCCTTTTACCCCCTTTCCATGGCTTACTGAAAAAAGGCGTTTCTTTTTCCATCTGATTGAATGTAGGACTAAAAGAGGACCAGCGTGAGTGTGCCCACTAGCTTTTAGTCAGTAGCCTAATGAGATCCTGAGGGATGGGCCACTGTCAATCATCCAGCGTTCCCCTTTTCCTCCCTCTTCTTCCACCAACGCTACCATGTCGTCCCGTATTGCAAAACCAAGGGGCATGAAATAATTAGAGATCGCCAAGTTACCACTACTTTGTGCTTCATACTTTATTTATTGTTTTTATTTTTTTAACATAGAGAGAGAGGGCTGTGCAGAGTTCATTTACTTGAAGGTTCTTCCCCCTTTCTTTACTTCGTTCACTTACAACTCCAGAAAATATTTTGGTTTCCATTTCGCTCCTTGTTTTTCCCTGCAATACTCAGAGTCTGTTTTTTTATGCAGCAGGTTTAATGCACATGAAAAAGGTTCAAGATGTGGCATAACATCAGCGGAAGACCTATGATGAAAGCGAGAGCTGCCACTATGATGCCACTGGAAGAGCACTCGTCTCCTGGAGAGGGAGGGGAAGAAAGAGCAGGATAAAAAGTGCAGGAGAGTGAAAGAGGGACGAGAAGGTTTCGGAAATTTGACTAAAATCAGCTTTTTGATTTGTACAAAGAACAGTGATTTTTGTAAAATGATATCTTTTTAATAATACAATATAGTTCTTCTCCTTGTTCCTGCTCATGTTGAATGTAACATAAGATTGCATAAACATGAAAATATTCAGAAAACATTACGTGATAAATAAACAGGGCTTGTTTTTGATTAAACCTAAGTAATAAAGTTTATTGTCTACAATTATCACCAAAGTGTTTAATTTCACGTGTACCGCAGCATTTTAGTAACATTATTATAAATAACAAATGTGCATTGTACATTTGATCTGTTAAGCCTTTGAATTTATGAAGACCTTTGTCTTAAGACCTTTCAAGTGAACCAAACTGCAAATCTCTATAATAAGTCTTTGTGGCGATATTACAAAAAGAATGTTTCCATAGCAACCATGGTTACCATAGCTGTATTTTTTTTTCTAAAGCCCTAATCAAAAAGACATTTCATATGAACCTAATATCAAGGTCTCTGTCATAAGGTAAACTCAGGTGCCAAAGGTCATAATGGGACAGTCTGACAGACAGAGACAGACAAAGGCAGGGGGATACGGAGTCCGACCACCTCACACTGTTGCGGGTTACTGTAGCCTCACAAAAAATTAAGATAAACCTCTCACAGCAAACTCTATGAAGTTCCATACTTATGCAAATGTCGTAAAGCCATGAGCTCGATTTTGTTGTCACGTCTGTGCTCACATGCCCACACAGGCAACCAAGTATCTTGCATGCGCATCGCCACCATCGGCGCTGAGTGCACTTGCACTTTACCTGAAAATGTTCTTGTTCAGTCAGTGGTTTTTCTTCTTGAGGAGAAATAAGTTTTTGAATACCATTGAAAAGACAGTAAGTTATATTATGGCTGTTTCTTTACTGAAAATAAATGCAAACATGGGCAGCGCATAAATATTTATTTTTATTATAATTGCATGGCTTTCATCTGGGTGCTCCCCTGTCAAAAGACATGCAATTCAGGTCAATGGGCTACTCTAAACTTTGTCTCTGTGTTTGCCTTGAGATAGCTTGATGATATGTTCAGTAAGTACCCCATCTTTCGCCTGAGGTCAACTGGAATTGGTTCCAACTTCTCCCACAACCCTGATGGAAAAATGGCATCAATAATAGATAGATGGATGTGGAGCATTATGCAGCATAAGTGTCTGTGCAGAGTGGGATGGTAATGTAGTGGTTAGAACATATGTCTCGAAACAAGAACATCTAGGGTTCGATTCCTGGATTTGGATGCTTCTGTGTGGAGTTTGCATGTTCTCCGCATGCTTGCGTGGATTTACTCCAGGTAATTCGGTTCCTAATCCAGACACATGCACATTAGGTTAACTGGCTGTGTCAAATTGACCCTAGGTGTGAGTGTGAATAGTTGTGTGTATGTTGCCCTGTGACGGCCTGGCAAGCTGTACTCTGCCTTCATCCAGTGTTGACTGAGATAGGCACCAGCATCTCTGCGACCCAAGTAGGATTAAGCATTTGAGCAAATGAGTGAGTGTACATGTGTATGCTACTATAGAAATGATACCAAATTAGAATGAGTGCAATAATATAAATCTAATGGCATTTACCAACACTTTGGTATTATATTGTGAACCAGAGAAAAAAGACACCTGAAGAATCAATAAAATTAAAATTTAGTTGTGTAATATTTTTGTTACAATTAAGCTGTGATGTATAATGGCCAATATCAGAAAGGAGAACCCAACTGATTCTTCTTAAAACAAAGAAAACCAGGGATTTATGGGCATCTGCATGTGAATGGTGCCACGTGAACATGGCAGCTCGAGAGATACTCTGGCAGGGGCTTACTGTAATTGGTAATAAACAATGTCAGAAAGAGGCTGGCGAGAAATGGAACGCTTCAGGAGAAGAAAAGAGCATGTATACCTCTTGAGGTAAGCTTTTGCAATACACAGGAGCTCGCACGTGTTACACACTTGGCAGGCGAAGGCAGACACCGCGCTCATTAAGGGAACCAAACGGCCCCAGTTTCTCTTCACACAAATGAAAGGCAGCCATTGCGAGAGGAAAATCCATTTAAATGAGCCAAAACAGCATCCTGCCCCCTCCCATGGACACAAACTGCAAACAGAAAAAACCTAGACTGAACATAGACCTAAAAATGAAGAGATCTATAAAAAAACCATCATGATCTTGTATTGACATATGACCAACCCATATCTCAGGGGTGCGAGAGAAAAAAAAAGCACACAGTCACAACAGTCAGTGTATGGCAGTCATCTAGAGGAGCTTCTGTTTTGAGACCAAACTTCCACAGGGACAAATCCTCACAGCACTGGGTTCATTACCCATGCTGCTTTGCCACAATGCAGATGCTGTTTTTTTCATTCTGTGCCAGTTGTTGGACATCTCACAGGCAGAGGAGGCAAGGCAGTGCCAGGCGGGCATGGTGTGCCAGGGTAAGGAGGGAAGAGAAAGGTCGACCCTGACTGGGTCACCTGGCAAGCGGATCAAATGTAAGGTGCAGTGCTGATTGTGCTGATGGTGGTGGGGGTTGATTCTGTAGGACCAAAGTGCTGCTCTGATCTTCTTCCCCAGAGACTGGGGTGATGTTGAGAGAAAAAAAATGAGAGAAAGATAGAGAAAGAGGGTTGGAATCAGAGATGTAGAGACAGCAAGGAACAAGGGAAAAAATGACTAGATTCTCCTTTCACCTTTTCTCTCCAGTTTTTTGAACTCAAAGAGATGATGTCATAGGAGAGTTGTGATACAAATTAAGGCCATCTGAGAGCTCCACCATTTATATCATTAATTCATTTACTTTCTGACCTTCTACTTCTACTAGGGTAGTGAGGAGGTTGGAGCTAGGGCACACCCTGAACCGCTCGACAGTCAATAGCTGTCGAGCGGTTCAGATTTATCACATTACAACCACAAATGTAAATGTATTTTATTGGAATTTTATGAGATAAACCAACACAAAATGGCACAGAAATGTGAAGTGGAAGGAAAAGAGATACGCAGTTTTCAGTATTCAGTCCCTTTTACTCTGATACCCCTAACTATCACCTAATTAGTAAAAAGAGTCCACCTGTGTGTGAGCAAATCTCAGTATAAATACAGGTGTTCTGTGAAAGCCTAAGAGGTTGGTGAGAGAACATTAGTGAACAAACAGCATCATGAAGCTCAAGATACACACCAGGTATGCAACAAAGCAGAGTTAGGTTATAAAAAAAAATCCCAAGCTTTAAACATCTCACAGATCACTGTTCAATCCATCATCCGAAAATGGAAAGAGAATGGCACAACTCTATGCTGCCCTCCATTTACATCAGCCATTTAGCAAATAATATTCTTTAAAAAACTCTTACTATATCCCTTGACTCTAATACAATTTAAAATCCACTGCAATACTAATGAACCCTTCTTAGTGACTGACTGACTTATTCATTCATTCATTTTCTGAAGCGCTTAATCCTAATTAGGGTCGCGCGGAGGTTGGTGCCCATCTCAGCCGACTCCGGGCGAGAGCAGGGTACTGCCTGGACAGCTTGCCAGGCCATCGCAGGGCAGCAACACGCTGACGGCTATGCAGCCTACTCTTAATGAAAATTAGCAATGGTTCTTTTACATGCCTCTCACCACAGACAGTAAAAGACATGGCCGGCCTTTGATAACCCAGTTAGCTGCACTGGGGGGATAGCAGTGATATCCCGTTGATAGTGGGGCTGGAACCCCCGACTTTGGGATCAGTAATCCAGCACCCTACCACCGGGCCACCATTGCCCCAAATGACTTATTTATTTCTTTTTATTTTTAAATGCTGTAAATTTGACTTTGAGCTCTAGTGGGGCAGGTATCATCCTGCCCCTTGCTCAAATGAAGGGGGAAAAAAGTCACCATATCTCAATGCCCACATTTTTCAGGCTACATTCAGGCACTTTTGTTTATGGTTTAAAATGTGTAGCTCCTTTCCTTTCCT
This sequence comes from Neosilurus mollespiculum, assembly GCA_030014195.1. Taxonomy (NCBI): domain Eukaryota; kingdom Metazoa; phylum Chordata; class Actinopteri; order Siluriformes; family Plotosidae; genus Neosilurus; species Neosilurus mollespiculum. The sequence continues at coordinate 19,325,196 of JAQMYF010000027.1, forward strand.
CTCCTGTCCTGTCCTTTCCTGTCTAATTACATACAAATCTGCAGTGCTTATATAAATTTGTTTACTTAAGTTCATTCTCATAAAACTTTTTTGAGCATCGTAGTCTATGAAATTATTACATATATAATTAGATGCCTTTTTTTTTTTAAATGCCTTGTACATAAGGTTTGATGATTATAGCTGTATATTTCATCCTGAAGGGATGCCTCGGGCCTCAAAGCTCAGGCTTTCAGTGCTTCAGAGGATGTTTAAGGAAGGTTGAGAACTTTAATTTACATAACTTAATTTAGTAGTTCATAAAATGATAATTTAAAAAGTTTTAGTCTCACTAAGTACTGTAGAATTTTTGTTGGAATTTATCTCGTCATTTGGTTAGTACAGCGTGAGCAAAGCTATTCAGATCCAACCAACCACCACCATAACTAAGAAATTACAGCAGAATCCACCATTCACACTCATTCCCAAATGACCATTTTGTGTGGGAAAATAAACTTTCTGGAGGTCAGGGCACATCACTGTGAGAGCAACCGACTATTTAGATCACCGTCCCTGCCTTTGATTTGGAAATTACGCAAGCCATATTTGCATGCGCTGTCCCCTTTCACCTGTTCTTCCTGCTCAGTCATCTCTCTCTCTCTCTCTTGCTCTTACTCCACAGAGAGTAATTCATGTTGCCAGTTGACTCTCTTTTGATGAAGAGTGGATTAGCTTACTGTGTTTACTAGGCCATGACACATGCATACATACATACATACAGTTGTACAACACACACACACACACACAAACAAGTGTACCCTCTAATGAGCTTGGTGTCACTGGAGTACATGGACTGGCACCACTGGTCCCAGCATGGGTCTCATTTTGCTCTGCTCCTGCTGAGCTGATAAAGGCTATACCACACTTTAAACTTTAATAGAATTCACCTTCCAGCTGGGTTTAATCATTACTCAATGTGTTACAGGTTTTAAAAACATTTCCCTGAAGTCTTAAACAGCAACGATGATGGTACAAGCATCACACTAATTATCATTTTACCTTCCAAATAAAGTAGAGACCAACTGGAGTATGTGTTTTCACAGCCAGAAGGCCCTCAGGTCTGCTCCACCTCAGAGATATTAAACATGCCCTAAGGGCACTAGACTGAGCAGACATCATACATCGATAGACGCTGAGGTAACGGCTGGATAGCAGGCCTATCCGTGCCTGGTGCCAACCCTGAGGGCAGGGCGCGCTGTGGGCATCCATTCCTCTCTTAGTGGACGGGTGAGGAAAGCCCGTCATCCTACTTCACAGAGCTTTGTTATAGCTGGAGCAACTCCAGAGAGCCAAAGGCTTGCCTGCCTTTCAACGTGTGTCGGCTAGTATAAACGAGAAAGGGATAAGAGATGGGAAGAGATATGGGAGGGGGGAGAAGATGAGAGTATAGGATAAAGGGAAAGTCAGAGAGGGGGAGAAAGGAGAAGGGGAAAACCTAAAAAGCAGAGATGCAAAAGAAGAAAAGGTGGATGGAAGCCAGAAAGTACAGTGATTGATGAGGCCTGCTGTGCATAAGGGGAAAGTCCCAGCTGTTTTGTGGGGGGTCTTAAGGTGTGGCCTCAGTTTCATCAAGGTTATGGATTAGTATCGACCTGTACCAACAACACAGATAGCAAAGAGGCTAAAAAAAAAAATTCCCTAAAACAATCAGAGTATTTTTCTTAAGACCAACTGGGACCATCCACAATTCACGGCTCCATTAATGGAACAATACAAAGAATTTCCAGTAAAATCCCCAGGAGCGTATATGTAAAGGTAGTATGCCACTAGCATGCCACTAGGACCAACATGACCCCAACCCCAACCATTTCAGTGCAACAATTTTAGCACTCGATACTTACTATAGGACTAGAGAACATGAAGTACAGTGAACTTCTGATAAGCAACCAATATCATAGAAATAGTGAAGATCAAAGCCAAATGAAGTTCGCCGCTCATCACCTCATGCCTTAGAGAGAAAAAAAGATCTTGTTATATATTAAAATGAATAGTTGTGCCAGATAACCTTGCTCTTGCAACACCATATGGCCAAAAGTTTGTGGACAAATGTTTGTGGACTATCACACCTCTATGTCACCAAATACATGTCTTTATATACTGTAATATTTCAGATTTCAGTTTGTTGAAACTAAAGGGCTCAAACCTTTTACAGCCTGACAGTGCCTTTGTAGACATAGTGAGCTCCATGAGGACGTGGAGAAGCTTGGACAAGCTTGGACATGGACAAGCTTGGTGTGGATGAACTCAATAGCCTCCAGAGAGCTCTGACATCAACTCTCGGCCTCAACCTCAAAGCATCAGTGCCTGAAATGACTAATGCTCGTGCGGCTTAATGAACTCAAACCCCATAGTCATGATCCAAAATCTATTGTGAAAGTTCCCCAGAAGAGTGGGCTGGGTCTATTATAACAGCAAGTTGTTGAATTGAATCAAAAGAATATTTAAAATTTTGTGACCGAATGCCTTTAAATTTTTTGTACCTTGGGTCCTTCTCTTCTGCTCTTTTTCTTTTGTCTCTTTTTAAATTATCTGCAAACTTACAATCACTACTTTGTCACAATTCTCTATTTTCAGTTCCATGAGTTATATAAATGAGTTATGCAAATTACAATTTCCAATTTGGCCACACTTTTTCTAATAGAAATAAAGGACTTCCATGCCATCAGGGAAGAAAAAGGTTCATTGATGTGATAACCTGCTCATTCAATACATTTAGGCCATCAGCTGACGTCATTTTATTGTCGTATCAATGTTGCTAAGCGGGGCAGTGGTGGCCCAGTGGTAGGGTTTACTGGATTACTGATCCCAAGGTCGGGGGTTCAAGCCCCACTGTCACTGGGATGTCACTGCTGTCCCCCCAAGTGGCTTATCAAAGGCCAGCCATGTCTCTCACTGTTTATGGTGAGAGGCGTTTAAAAGAACCATTGCTTCAATGTAAAGAGTAGGCTGCATTTCCACCAGCGTGTTTCTGCCCTGCGATGGCCTGACAAGCTGTCAGAGTCGGCTGAGATAGGCGCCAGCCTCCCTGCAACCCTAATTAGGATTGAGTAATTCAGAAAATGAATGAATGAGTATTCGCTGAGCCGCTGAGATTGACTCCAGCTTCCCTTGCAATGGATGAATATGTGCAGGTTTTTCAGGCATCTATGCTGTTTAGTAATAGAAAAATTAAGACAACTGGGGAAATATTATTGCTCCACCATACAAATTGTTTTCACTTCTCATTCTTTTTCAGCTCAAATACAATGGGAAAAGGTTAATAGATGGGGTTAAGGTACCATAATGACTGTTAGGCTCTGAGCAAAGTTTTAATTGGGATGAAAACAATGTAATCAGTCTTTTTAAGTAATTATGAGAAGTGTTTATAAGAAGTACACAGAAAGTTTAAGACCCACCAAACTCATCAGGAGGAGGATAATGATGCGTATACTCAAGTGCTAGAAATTTAGGCCAAAATGTGTGTTTATTCTCTGCAATGGCCTGGCGAGCTGTCCAGGGTGTACTCTGCCCTTGCCCAGTGTCAGATGAGATGGGCTCCAGCCGTTCCGCAACCCTATTTAGGATTAAGCAGTTCAGAAAATGAACGATGAACGATGTGTGTTTACGGTGTATCATGTACCAAAAAAAAAAAAAAAAAAACAACCTTCTTGCATTCATTACACAATTTATATCTAGATTTACCAAAGAAACTCGCACCTTGTCATATTGTGTCACAAACGAGAGAAGTGGAAAAAGACGCTACTCTCATCCCACATCCTCCTGTCAGCCTAGCACAGGCCTGTTTCGGTTTTATATTTTACATTCCATTTATATTTTTATCCTTCATCTGAGAGACGAATATAGCAATGTTCTTTAAAACCCGTCAGTGACAGCTTTTGAAGTAAGTCTTTATCTGTATGTGTGTGACACTGCTGGAGTTACAGAGAGATCAAACTGCTGTTCTCAGGAGAGCGCGTTAAAAAGGTAACCGAAAAGTCACATGAACTTCATGTGAATAGTGTGAGATTTCACTCTTTTTTTTTTTTCGACATGTTTAATGTGTTTTATTTCACAGTTATGCCACACACCATGTGATGCGTCGTTTTGTTTACATAATTTTTCACAATCATTTGATTTTACTATTAATATTTATGTTAGATTTTGCGGTGAAACGGTAATGAAGTGGTTAGCATGACCAAGTTTGCATGTTCTCCCCATGCTTGCATGGGTTTCCTCCAGGTCAGGGGTGTCAAACTCATTTTTACTGAGGGTCACATTACTAAATTTCGAGGTCAAGGGCCAGATAATCTAGTCAAAAAGGGCAACCGTGGAACCTGCATGTCAAAATGATTAGTTAAGTTTAGAGGTTTAGTTAGTTATTTGTCCTCTTTAATTTTATTTACTTTCGTTTTCTGACAATGCTTGACAGCAACATGCTAGCTTGCAATTTTTCTTGAGCCATGACACTTGAAATAGGTTTGCCGCCACCTAGTGGAAGGATCTTAAATTACGTTTCATGTTAATGGTCGATGCAAAGAATGTACGACAATCCTAGTCTTTGAAAGCACTCGCGGGCCACATAAAATGAGCTGGCGGGCCAAATTTGGCCCTGGGACCTTGAGTTTGACACCTGTGCTTCAGGTACTCCACTTTCCTCCCACAGTCCAAAGATATGCAAATCAGGTTAACTGGCTGTTCCAAATTGCCCCTAGGTGTGAGTGTTAATGGTTGTATGTGTGTTGGCCCTGCGATGCTCTAGTGAGCTGTTCAGGGTGTACACTGTCTTTGCCCTTTTGAGATAGGCTCCAGCCTCCCCGCGTTTGGTGAATGAATTAAATGATGGTAACTCTATTGTAATAGTTAGCTTGTTCGCCTCACAGCAAGATGGTCCTTGGTTCATGTCCCGGGCTCAGCGAGGGTGTCTCTGTGTGGGGATTGTTTGTTCTCCTTGTGCGGGTGTGGGTTTCTGCTGGGTCCCTGCTTTCCTAGTAGAGTCAAAAAAATGGAGAAATGTCATGGGCAGGTCTTTCATCATCATTCAATTTTAATAAAGGTTCTCATGAAAAGAGCAAAAACTTTTGCACATTTTGACTTTCATACAAAACTGTACCTTTATATTTTAGTAAATCCTACTATATATTTTCATATTCGTCAGGTGTTCTCCTTTACAATGCTTTATAAATATTATTGTTATTATTATCATTGTTATTATTATTGTTATTATTATTATTATTATTATTATTATTAGTAGTAGTAGTAGTAGTAGTAGTAGTAGTAGTATGGCACAGTGGTATAGTGGTTAGCATGTCTGCCTCACAGCAAGGGTAGCAAGGGCATTTCTCAGTAAGGGTGTGGGGTTTGCATGTTGTCCCTGTGCTTGCATGGGTTTCCTCTGGGTACTTTGGTTTCCTCCCACAGTCCAAGACATTCACATGAGGCTAATTGACTGTTTTAAATTGACCCTAAGTGTGGAGGTGAGTGTGACTGGTTGTGTGTGTGTGTGTGTGTGTGTGTTGCTCTGTAATGGTCTGGTGAGCCGTTCATGGTGTACCCTGCCTTTGCCCAGTGTCGGCTGAGATAGGCACCAACCTCCCCGTGATCCTAGGAGGATTAAGCGGGTTTGGCAAATGAGTGAATGAGTGATTATTATTATTATTATTATAAGCAGTAGTAGTAATTGTAGTAGTAGACACTTCACGCTACAGACACTGTGATAAGCTCCAGCCTGATAGGCCAGGAGGCCCAGGTGTAAAAGCCATGTAGTGGTAGTTGTAGTAATAGCAGCAGTAGTAGAAGAAGTAGTAGTAGTAGTAGTAGTAGTAGTAGTAGTAGTAGTAGTAGTAGTAGTAGTAGGAGTAGTCGTAGTATTTTGCATATGGTGCAAACATTTGATTTTATTTTTATGATCACATAATTCCCACACAATTAATTAAACTTTATTTAATTAAATGTTGACACCAGTTCAGGTTAGGACATTTTTTTACATGTCTTTACATACCTCTCAAATACTCAAAAGAGAGATGTACAGTATATGATCTATTTTTTCTCTAAGGTGTTTAAGCGTACAGATGACGTTTAACCACACATTAAAAAAAAGGCTTAAACGTTGAAGGGTAATGCATGTGTAATTCGAGTTGTTTTGTTTCGGAGGAAGCCGGATGTATTCTTGAGCACTGTTATTTTTCCTCCTACGTCTATCTAACCCTCAAAAATGCATGCATTTATATGAGAGACACCAAAATGCCTTTCATACAATTGTTCACATGCACACACACACACACACACACACACACACACACACACACACACACACACACATGCATCCTGATCTTGTTCAGTGCCTAAAAACATCCTTGTAATTACTACTGCAATGTGCTTTTAGTTAAAGTGGTGGTTGATGGAAAATTACAAGTTGCAAACATGCGTTTGTGAGAAAATGTTTCATGTGGTGAGCAGCAACGTGCGAGAGTATGTTTTCACTGCTGCACGACTCTGTGTGTGATATTACCACTGAAACTGAGCTGTTATGATGTTTGTGTGTGTGTGTGTCTCTAGGTGTGTATGTGTGTGGTTTGTGTGTGTACTGTAAGTGAATGAGAGCAAAGCTAAGCTACCTTGAATTCTGCACAGTAAATGATGCCAGTACTGCCTTAAGGTGTGGAATTCCCCTTTCAGAGATCTCACACAGCTCTACACTCTCTCTCTGTCTCTCTCTCTCTCTCTCTCTCTCTCTCTCACTCTCTCACTCACTCACACACACACACACGCACACACACACACACACACACAGTGTCTTTCTTTCCATAAACTCTTACCACCTACACCTGTGATCACCACATACTATACTTTTGTGTGTCTGATGTAATTATTACTTCATTGACAAATAATACTAATAAACACTAATAAATCATATAAATTAGAAAACAATAATAATAATAAAAAACTCCCAACCCCCTCCCCAAGGGAAACAAAAGTAATTATGAGCTAATCTGGCACAATAGAATTGAATAAAAACAATAGTCAGATGACAGTACAATAAGAAAACTCATTCTTAAAAAAAAAAAAAAAAAAAAACCCTCCACATAACATAGAAAAAACCCCTCCAAACTGAACTTTCCTCATAATTATAATTGGGTGATTTTCTTAACAATTCTACGATGCAACTGAGAACCTTTGCGGGTCGCTTTCAGAGATGCGGCATCGTCGGGTGCCTTTTGTGTACCATGAGGCACTGATGTGCTTTCAGTTTCCATGCCAACAGACTTTCATCTTTCATCTTTCTTACCAGCTCATCCTACGCTTCAGATGAATTAGGTTTGTTACAAATTCTTTTGAAGTGCAGAGGCAACCCCCCAACCCCACTTCAGCCGGCGCAAAAAAAAAAAAGAAAAAGAAACACAAAAACACAAGAGTGGTTGTATGTAAGCCAGTAATCTACGGTGGTTTCACTCTACACAGGCCAGCCAATGGTATTATGGACAGGAAATCTCCACTTCATTTCAATTTGGATGTTCTTCAGCCACTCCCCAGCTCTTGCGTTCGCCCAGACGGCATGCGCTGAAGTGTGCCCCGCTATTCAGCTCCATTATGGGACCCAGGCTCCGTCAAGATGCATTGTGGCCGTGTAATGATCTCCAATTACGTTGATGCAGAAGCCATAGGGAGATGGAGCTGGAGAGGGGATTATAAGGATTGGGGGTTGGGGGGGGGGGGGTCTTCAGAACAAAGTGTGATCTTTGATAGAACTTCCATGTCCATATACATGTCTCTCGCTGCACAGAACTGCACATCGGGGTTGAGAGAAGTCGTTTTGCGAAGGCCGGCGTGCATCAGCTTGAGAAGACCTGCATATAGTAGATGGAACAAGTCGGCGATTTCCAGCCACTGCCTTTGAAGAGTTGCACCGAAAACTCTGCTTTCAACCCTGTCTTCCAGCTTTAATTTTTATTTCTGCTTCGTTTAGATATTTTCTGCTGAGTGGAGGCTATTTCACGAAATTGAGACATGAGCCAATTCAAACAGCATTGCTTATGTTGAGGGATGTTGATGCTGCGGTTGCTTTTTCTCAACTTGTCTCAAAGCAATTTGAGTGTGTTTAAATCAAATTAAATTTGAGTTAAATCAACTCGAACCTCTAGTCTAAAAGCTTATCAGAAAATCTGTCAAGCACAATTCAAAATATATCCCATGTCTTATGGAAAACTAGCCTACAGCCAGTATCAGCCATAACATTAAAAACATTATAAGCACCAACAGATGAACTGAATAATAGTGATTATCTTGTTACAGTGGCCCCTGCCAAGGAGTGGGATGTATTAGGCAGAAAGTGAACAGTCAGTTCTCGAAGATGATGCGTTGTAAGCAGGAAAAATGATCAAGCGTAAGGATCTGAGTGACTTTCACATCAGAAGGGCCACATTGTGATGGCTAAAAGACTGGGACTATTCGTCTCCAAAGCAGCAGGTCTTGTGGGTGTTCCTGCTATGCAGTAATAAGTACCTACCAAAGGTGGTCCAAGGACAGAAACCAGTAAACTGACAAAAGTGTCATGGATGCCCAAGTCTCACTGACACATGTGAGAAGCAAAGGCTGGTACGCCTGGTCTGATTCCACAGCGAAGCTACTGTAGTTCTGCCATACTGCTGGCTATGATATAAAGAAGTCAGAACACGCAGTACAGTGCAGCTAGCTGTGCATGGGGCTGCCAAGGTATATATTCACATGTGATCACATATTTTACGGATGTGGGTAAGTAAGTAACCTGGAAGGGATGTTATTAAAACTACAGCATACTGCTTCACCGAAGCCTGGGGCATGATGGGATAGATAGGCCTAGTTAATTCATTCATTCATTCATTCATTCATTCATTCATTTGCTGAACAGCTTAATCCTACTAGGGTCATGGGGAGGCTGGAACCTATTCCAGCTTTCTCTGGGCGAAGGCAGGGTACACCTTGAACAGCTCATCAGTCTATCACAGGACAACTCACACACAACCATTCACACTCACTCTCACACATAGGGGCAATCGAGAATATCCAGTAGCCTAATGTGCCTGTCTTTGTACTGTGGGAGGAAACTGGAGTACCCAAAGGCAAGCATGGGAAGAACATGCAAACTCCACACAGAAATGCCTAGCCGAGCCCAGTACTCGAACCCAGGACCTTATTGCTGTGAAGCTTTGTTATTTGTTTGTTTGTTTATTTGTTTGCTTGCTTGCTAGTTTGTTTATTTATTCATTCATTCATTTTCCTTTTGTTTTTCTTCTATTTAAATCTTTTTTGTTCTTTATGTGTTTATTGAATGTATTTTTGTATTGTCTTGTCTTTCTTTTCTGTTACTTCTAAGAAAAAAAAATCTACAGCCAACTGCCAAGCAGTATGTACTATATGTTCTGCACCTGTGTGAGAGGAAGTCACACAGGTTGTGTGGTTTCTCCTTATTTTGCACCCCTGCTTCTTCCTTTCTCCTTCCACGTACTACAGATCGAGTGCCAATTCTTACTACCTCTAACCTCCATTAAAATTAGCTATACGAAACTGCCTGTGATGAACGACAGAGAGTGCTGTGAAAATGATGATGTGTAAAGAACGGGAAAATGAAACGATGATAAAAACAAATAATCACTTGTCTATGAATATTGTTGTATTTAACATGGAAAACAAAAAAGTAACAACAAGAGCACTCAGAGAGCGTAAACCTCCACTAAGCCCAGCAATCCATGCTATGAACCAAAATGTAAAAAATCATCCTATCTTACAATGTTACAGAACAATTTAAAAATGACCTGGATCCAGAGATTGGATCAAATCTTCTCCAAAATCATCTTCCTCTGGTAGAATTTTTTTAATAGTATACTCATTACTTAAAAAAAATTTAAAGAAAAAAGTACACAGCACCCCCTGCTGGCCTGATGTAAAACAACACTTCCAAAAAAAAACCCTATCTCACAATGTTAAACAATCCTTAAAAACGTTCCGGATCCAGAATTTGATGTGGATCATCTCCAAAACCTAATGGAGTCCTTCTTGTCAGAGGCCTCACCTCTGGTAAAAATTTCAAGAAAGAAATCTGCACGTAACATATTTGTGCAATCCTTTCGCAATCTTTTTTGCTTTAGTCATTTTATTTATTTATCTAAGTGATTTATTTTGTCATTGTTTGTACTATCTATAGGTGCTGTTTCCTGACTACTATTTTTACATATTCAAAATAAACATTCATTCATTCATTCATTCCTGCTAACAAACAAATACATCATCTGCGGTGAAACATAGTGGAGTAATTGGTGATGTAATTAATGAATATGTTAACTAATAAAAAAAAAAACATTAAAATGTATGAATTGTGAAAATTACTTAATCCCACTTGGGTCATGGGGAAGTTGGAGCCTAGGCGTAGTACACCTTGCTAACACACACAATCATTCACACTCACATCTAGGAGCAATTTAAAACAGCCAATTAGCCTAATGTGCAGGCCTTTGGTTTGTGAAAGGATTGTCGAGTACCTGGAGGAAACCTATCCAAGCACAGGGAGACACTGAAATACCCTCAGTGAACCTAGAACTCGAACCCAGGACCTTCTTTCTGTGAGGTGGCTGTACTTCCCACTACCCCTTAAAAATGTAAAAATTTCTCACACATACTTTAACATGTGATTATTCTCATGTGACGTTCATGTGATTTTTCATTTGGGCCATCTGTAGTCTTATTTTTCCCCTTCCTCTCATGAAAGTTTTATCATTTCATAAAGCAGATTCAAGTCTCTCTCTCTCTCTCTCTCTCTCTCTCTCTCTCTCTCTCTCTGTGTGTGTTTGTGAGTCCCTTAGAGAGAAGCCATATCTATCGCTGGTGACATCAAGGTGTCTCGCACCTCTTGGTGCCCTTTTGAAGATCACTCAGCTGCAGAAGGCAAAGAAATCAACAGTGCGGTAAAAGAAAATGCTAGGGAAGAGCGAAGAGTCGGAATCTAAGTGAAGTGTCAAGGACTATGGGGTGGAGGGAAAAATAGAAGAGGGGAGCAAGAGACTTTGAAGGCAGGAAACAATGAAAAGGATGTTGGAGAAAATGAGAGGAATAAAAGGAAGCTTTCAATCTGCCTCTGAAGTTTAGCTGGGAGAGTGGGAGAGAAAGGGGGGGGGGGGGGATTACACAGACACACCAAGGCAAAGCAACTAAATAAAAATATGATGGTGTGTAAACTGCATCATATGGCTAAAAAAAGTATAATGCAGTTTATCTTTGAAGCAAGTTTCCACTTTCGCAAGACGTCAAACTTTCCCCCCTAACCTGCTAAATAGATTTTTCTTTCACAATTGCACTAAATATCTTCCATTCCATGTTAATCAGAGGTGTGGAACACTGAGCATACCTAATTATAGAGAGGTCTCCTCTGCCACACTCTCAGTGTGCAGAGAGAATAAAGCGCCCTGCTCTCTAAACACTTTTTAATTAGCATTTTAAAGAGTGACAGCATATGGGCACGACAATCTCCTATTATCACAAGAATAGATCACGTAGCTTGTTGCGTGGAGGGAAACAACACGTGTAAATACGGAAGACAAATGTGGCGAAATGTGCTTCAATTCATTCAATTATCAATTGTTTTCTCTAACAGTTTCTATCCTGCTCATAATTATAAATATATAAAATGTCCTGATAATTCAGTGTAAGTTGTAATATGTTTGTAGTGACTTGTATAATAATAAAAATAATTATAATAACAATAATTTAACATTAAATAAAACATGTTCGGCATGGTGACATTAGCATGTCCGTCTCTCAGCAAGAACGTCCTGTGTTCAATTTCCAGTTTTGGTCGTTTCTGTGTGGGGTTTGTATGTTCTCCCCGTGTTTGTGTGGATTTCCTCCGGGTACTCTTCCTGCGGGAAACTGGAGCACCTACCAAAACACGGTGAGAACATGAATACTCCACACAGAAATGCCCTCACCGAGCTCAGGACATTCTTGGTGTGATGTTAATGTGCTAACCACTATGCTACCCAACAGTGGTGCCGAATAGTGATACAGCATGATTATTATGACATAATTAAATGTGATGTATAATCAATAAAAGGTTACCACTTGCAGTGTACCGGTAGGTCTAAGAATTAAAATAATGTGTATATATGGAATACACAGAAAGCCTGGTGACAGCTGGGATTGTATCCAGCTTCCTCTACAAACCTAATAGATAAGTGGTATAAATTGATGGATGGATGGATAAATGGATGGATGGATGGATGGATGGATAGATGAATGCATTGATGAATGTATGGAGGTATGGATAGATGGATGGATGCATGGATGGATGGATGAATGCATGGATGGATGCATGGATGGATAGATGAATGCATGGATGGATAGATGAATGCATGGATGGATAGATGAATGCATGGATGTATGCATGGATGGATAGATGAATGCATGGATGGATGGATGGACAGATAGATGGATGGACAAAGAGATGGATGAATGCAAAGATGGATGCATGGAGGGATAAATGGATGGATGGATAGATGGACAGATGCATGAATGGATGCATAGATGTAGAGATGAATGCATGGATGAAATGATAGATAGATGAATGCATTGATGGGTGTATGGAGGTATGGATAGATGGATGAATGCATGGATGGATAGATGGATGGATGCATGAATGGATGTATGGAGAGATAGATGGATGGATACATGGATGGATGGATAGATGGATAGATGCATGGATATATGGATGTATGGATGTATGGATGGATGGATAAATGGATGGATGGATGGATGGATAGATGAATGCATGGATGGATGGATGGATAGATAAATAAATTGTTGGATGTATGAAGGTATGGATAGATGGATGGATGCATGGATGGATAGATGAATGTATGGATGGATGGGTGGATAACTGGATGGATGGATGGATGGATGAATGCATGGATGGATGCATGGATGGACAGATGAATGCATGGATGGATGGATGGATGGATAGATGAATGCATGGATGGATAGATGAATGCATGGATGGATGGATGGATGGATAAATGAATAAACTGATGGATGTATGGAGGTATGGATAGACAGATGGATGCATGGATGGATAGATGAATAAATGGATGGATGGTTGGATAGATGGATGGATGGATGAATGCATGGATGGATGCATGGATGGATAGATGAATGCATGGATGGATGGATGAATGCATGGATGGACAGATAGATGGATGGATGGATAGATGGATGAATGCATGGATGGATGCATAAAGGGATAAATGGATGGATGGACAGATGCATGAATGGATGCATGGATGTATAGATGAACGCATGGATGGAATGATGGATAGATGAATGCATTGATGGGTGTATGGAGGTATAGATAGATGGATGAATGCATGGATGGATGGATGGATGGATGGATGGATGAATGAATGGATGTATGGAGAGACAGAGGGATGGATGGATAGATGGATGAATGCATGGATGGATGCATGGATGGATGGATGGATGCATGAATGGATGTATGGAGAGACAGAGGGATGGATGGATACATGGATGGATGGATAGATGGATGAATGCATGGATGGATGCATGGATGGATAGATGAATGGATGGATGGATGGATGGATGGATGCATGAATGGATGTATGGGGAGATAGATGGATGGATACATGGATGGATGGACATATGGATAGATGCATGGATGTATGTATGTATGTATGGATGGATGGATGGATAGATGCATGGATGGATAGATGGATGGATGATTATTAAATAATTGCCAGTAAAGTCATAAAAATAAAAGATGTTATATATGGAATAAATAATTGCTTCCTATTATACCTCTGAGTCAGATTATACACAATATTTCTTACACTTATTTATAGACACACTGTCAGTGCTGTTTTCTGTTCATCTAGCCGTATGAATTCAGGAGTGATTGACTGATTTAGGTTAATCTCACTTTGGCTGTTCAACATTAACTGCAGTACAGAATGAACTCTGATTCAGAGCAGCAGTGGGAGTCCTGGAGTGTGTGAAGCCATAATGAAGTACATGTGAAAAGCTTTGGCGGGTTGCTGTCCCGGATAACACAGGGCTAATTGAAGATCGGCCATGGCTCACGAATGTTTGCCTGAAATATGAAGGGCACACAGAGAGATGATCGCGTTACAGCCAGAAACAGCAGTCAAGATCAGATTAAACCCATTCAACTCACATGATGAGCTCAGCTGCCTGAGTGTGTGTATATATATATGTCTGTGTGTGCGCGCGCACGTGTGTGTGTGTTTATGTGCATATGCTTTAGTCCAAAGACTCTAATTATCTTCCCTGCTTCTTTTTTATTGTTATTACTCTTGTTATTGTTATCAGAACTGCTCTGGGTAAAGAATTATTTTTAAGAATTTCTTGAAGAGCTCATGAATGTCCTAGGAAGACTGAGTGGAAAACAGGAATACACCAAATCCATCACAGAACGTCATTCATACTCACATTCACATAAAAATGTCCCGTCTAAATTCAACTCGGTCCAAGACAGATGCAACAGCTCATGGGTCTTGTTTTCTGTGTCTATTCTTGTGTTTTTTGTAAGGTTCTCTATCATCATCATCATCATCATAATCATAATCAAATTCTAACAATTAGTTTACTATAGGTAAGCATGTCCGCCTCACAGCATAAAGGTCCTGGGTTTGAATCCCAGGCTTGGGTGTTTCTATGTGGAGTTTGCATGTTCTCCCTGGGAGTGTATGGGTTTTCTCCTGGTACTCTGGTTTCCTCCCATAATCCAAAGACATCCACATTAGGCTAATCGGCTGTTCCAAAATGCCCCTAGGTGTGATAGTGCGAATGGTTGTGTGTGTTGGCCCTGTGATGGTCTGGTGAGCTATTCAGGGTGCACCCCACCTTCGCCCAGTGTCGGGTGATAGGGACCAGCCTACCTACGACCCTAGTAGGATTAAACGGTTCAGCAAATGAGTGAGTGAGTAAGTTTACTATGGCAATGTAGTGCTGCCATTCAGGTAAAAGAAAAGAACATCTGTATCGCATTATAACATGAAAATTTTACTGTTGTAACAAAAAATTTCAAACTATCACAATACATTTTCGGATTATTCTGACATAAAAATAGCAAGTTACAGTATAACAATATAATATTTATCACATTATAGCGTGAAAGCTTTCAGATTATAATTATGTTTTCAAGTTATTTTGATGTACTATATTGTAGCAGCAATAAAGATTCATACTATTGGGGTCTCTGGGCAGGGTACACCCTGAACACCTCGCCAGTCCATTGCAGGGCCAACACAGACCTACAACCATTCACACTCCCACCCCTAACTAGGGGCAATTTGAAACAGCCCAATGTGAATGCCCTTGGATTGTGGGAGGAAACTAGAGAACCCATTAGAATGGGGAGAACGTGCAAACTCCACATAGAAACGGCCGAGTCCGGGACTCCAACCCAGGACCTCCTTACTGTGAGGTGTACGTGCTAACTACTAGGCCACCATGCTTCCCTTGATTTCATTTTCATTTTATTTCGTTTTCTGAACCACTTTATCCTTCACTAGAGTCGCGGGGAGGCTGGGGCCCAACCCACTTAACTCAGGATGAAGGCAGGGCACACCATAAACAGCTCGCCAGACCATGTAGGGCGTGGTTGGTAACTTTTGTTGGTAGAATTGCCGGTCAATGGAAGAAGTGTTGTTATGACTGTGATAGCACCAGTTCTTGTTCCAGAGCAGCCCCATGTTGGTGCTGGAACCAAATAAAAGTTTACTTTAAAGTGGAAAAGCATGAAAAACTTTGAAATGAGGCACCTTTCCTAATGTTTTCTTTCTGCAAAAAGATCCAACCACTGATATCTTATTCAGACCCCATACCATCAAACGAGAGAAAAGTAGGTAAAAATCAATCAGGCATCGAAAGATCTTCTGGCTTCATGTTTCTTTCTATAATTCAACTGATTCATTAACTTCAAAGCCACTGATAAGAGTTTTAATTAAGAGCAATGCAACACAGACACATTGATAAGGCTCCCTGCCATCTCTTACTCTCCCACTATCACATTTGACATGCATTATAGCTTCATCTATAGGCAAGCACATAAAATTTCTGATCACCATCCAGTTAGGCAGGCTAGATGGAATTGGCAGGCAGTGGTAGGATCTCTGTGTGTATTTTGTTGTGGATCCCTATTAATTCCCACAATAGTGCACACTCTTCCTGCAGTCCACACTAACATAAGCCAGTCAATGCTGTATAATGTTCCCATTGTACAAGCCCATGGCACTTCACATGTCAGTATTTTCCCCTGGTTCCAGCACACCTGATTCAGCTTATGAAGGTCTTGCTAATTAACTGAGGAGCTGCATCATTAAACCAAACACTGAACTTTGCAGCTTAGTGAGAATGAGGCTAGTCCACGCTAATATGGGTAAATTGGAAAAATGCATCTTGGTCTATCCGTAAATAGATATAAAGCAAATAAAACAAGACATTTTGATGCATTACAATCACCTCATGCATGCTCTCCAAAGTAGACAGATCTGAAAACACCATTCACATTGCAGTATGAATAAATGTAGGTTTTTGAAAATGCTAATGATTAATGGTCATGTGAGCTCCACAATTCCACGATGGTGAAGTCCGCAACTCTAGTGGTGATACAGCAGGAAGTGCTATAGCCTCACAGCTCTAGAGGTTTAATCCCATGTTCCTGTTCTATCTGTCTGGATTTCATTAATTTTCTTCTGTTTCCAATGCTGAACGAGTGTTTAAGTGTGTGTGCATGGTGCACTGTGATAGACTGGTGTCCCATCCATGGTGTGCCCCCTATGATGTGTCCCATCCATGGTGAGACCAATCCATGGTTTGTCCAATCCATGGTGGATCCCATTCATGGTGTGTCCCATTCATGGCATGTTGGCACAGTGGGTTACTGATCAGAAGGCTCAAGCTGACACTGTTGGGCCTGTTAGCAAGGCCCTTAACTCCCACCCGCTCAATTGTATTAATGAGATAAAAATGCAAGTGGCTCTGGATAAGGGCATCTGCCAGTGCTATAAATGTAAATGGTGTGTACCACCCATGGTATGTCTCATCCATGGTGTGCCTTATTCATGGCATGTTTCATTCAGGCATGTCCCATTCATGATGTGCTTCATCCTTGTGTATCCCATTCATGGTGTGTCCCATCCATGTCGTGTCCTATTCATGGCGTCTACCATCCATGGTGTGTCCCATCCATGTCGTGTCCTATTCATGGTGTCTACCATCCATGGTGTATCCACTTCTTACCCCAAGTCTTGCCAAGTTCCACCAGAACTCTGACCAGGATAAAGCAATTACTAAATATGGATGTCATGATTGACTGCTTTATATAGTATACAGGTGACACTCTGGTGCACAATGAAGTGTCTTTTAGTAGATGCGAGCCGCTGAAATGAGCTGGGAAGTACAGAATGAGCCAAAGGACATAGGTGTAATGCTTCACTAATTACATCAGCTGTTTAAAGAATTATCTATTAATTAATTAACCTTTGGTAATGCTACACACCCTCCACCCATTTCCTCCCCTTGCTGTTTTGCTTAATTATATACAGTGTGAAACCCACCCATATATCAAACAGACCAAAAGTATCAGTGCTTTGATTTCAATTTATGGACTCACAGGTGTGACAGCACTGTAAAGCACACTGTAGAAGTGCCATCCAAAGATCCTTGTAAATACAGAGCAGCACTAGCACTGTGGGACGATGGCACGGTGGTATTGTGCTCCCAAGGGTTCCTCTGCTTCCCCGCCTGTGGGCAGAAGTGAGCTGAACCGCCCATCACTGGGATCAATGGCAGGCCAGATTAATTGCAGGCTGCGGAGGAACGGTGCGCCAGGAGCACACAGCGCTTACAGGCAACCACACACACATATGCACACATATTCAGCAGACAACATCCATCAGCATGCAGGATCCCAGATGAACATCTCTACCCCCTGGAGGCGCAGCTCTTTTGTCTCCAGGTAGCCGAGACCTGGCGAGCGGCCCACTGCCTGCCTCTTTCATGTGGGCGAGGGGAATTATCTCCCTTTATGTGTGGATGTGTGTGATTCATTCAGAGGTAGCTTCCATATCTGTGCACTGGAACAGAGCCAGCCACCTGTGAGCTTTGTGTGTGCTGGTGTTGCGTGTGTGTGTGTGTGTGTGTGTGTGTGTGTGTGTGTGAAGGCCCAGTGTACCAGCTCCTGAATCGTCTCTAAAGCAGAGTGCGCAGAGAGCCTGCAGGGTTAAAGAAATAAACTAGGAGAGAAAGCAAAGGAATAACAACCTGGCTCACTTTAATTAGTGTGTCTGTGTGTGTGCTTTTCCTTTTATTTCATATTTGCGCAATTAAGAACACGGAAGGTAAGGATGCTTAAAGTGCACAGGCCTTTAGTTTAAGGCGACACTAATGACTGGTATTCCCTGTTCTTCAAAGACAGCATGCGAGAAGAGTCTTTTAAATGAATTTTTGAAGGTATCAGTGGAGATCCCCATAATGAAGCAAGGCTCGGTAGTGCAGCAGATCCCTGAATCCGATTTATCATCTGCCTATTGTATTTGTGTGACATATCGCCACAACGATAATGCTCACATAAGAAATTACATTAGATCTGATTGGTACACTATCATGTGGTTAAAAGCATTATTATGAGTGTATAATGTTTGAAACAAAACAATGGATACTCACAGATTGTCATGGTCATTTGGCGCATGCTTCATCATTATCAGAAAAATAAACCATAAAAATCTCATTTTAGTTTGTTTTACTTATGTTTTTATGTAATGTATATGAAAACACCTTTGTGGAGCACAGTTGACTCTCATTTTAGTGTAGTATTTTCACAAAATTGAGAAAGTCACAGACACTGTTAGCTACATGGCGCTTAGCTTGGCTCGAAACGCAGAGCTCACCTGAGCTGCCCCTGTCATGATTAAAGTATGTTAATATAAATTATAAAAAATTCTTTTTATTTTGCTTTTCTTTATGATTCCATGTAGTATATACTTACATTTTTAAAGAATTTTTTTAAATTATTAACATTTTTAATTCCATTACACAGCTCTTCTGCACCTGCTTGTGCATGCGCTCAGAGTTCGTCTATGTCCGTCATAATTTAAAAAAAAAAATGTAAAAATAAAACTCTCATTTTATTGTTGTTTATTCCCAAAATGTTCCAGACTTACTTAAGAAAGTAAAAAATAGTGTTAAACATAACTTCCAAAAAGTGAAGCCATAAAAGTATTTGAGGTATTCCTCTTTTCCCAGGGCATTGCATTTATGTCTTTGTATTTCACAGCTTTCTATTAAATTATCAACCACTGCTTATCAATTCTTCTTCTTCTTCTTCTTCTTCTTTTTCTTTTTCTTCTTCTTCTTCTTCTTCTTCTTCTTCCAGCTGCTCCTTTTTGCTCTGTTTTCTGCATCCGTTTTATGCTTATCAATAAGTTACAACATTATATGGTATATATGGGGTGTTTGCCCACATGAGTCCAATGTTGCAAAGTTTATTCTTGATTTAAATACACTTCTTTATCATCATCATCATCATCATCATCCTCGTCGTCGTCATCATCATATCATCATCATCAAAATACATTAGACTGTAAAGCAACCTATAAATATGGCTTTATAGGACAAATAAGCATGTGCTATGCATTCATTTCAGCTTACACATCAACACTTTCAGATGATTTTCTCCAAAGTTGATTTTCTGTTAAGATGATCATTCATTTAGCAGTAATTTGTTAGTTAATTCAGATACTTTTTCCATGTAAGTTGTAACAATGGTGTAAACATACCGCAAGCTGAGATAATGTTGTTACATGTTGAATACAGACGTAGTTGGTGTGGTCTGTGTGGCAGATTCTGTTGTCATACTGGTGGAAAAGTTTCCATTTGGGCTGAATCTCCTTCTTTTCTTTTCTTTTCTTTTCTTTCCTTTAAAAAAAATGATCTCATGAGAAATCCACGCCGTCATGCCAATTAAAACCAGTTTACAAAATTTTTTTTTTTACATTGAAGAAATGCTACAAATGCTAACCCAGACCTGAACTTTAAGTCCATGTTTATTCTCTCTCTCTCTCTCTCTCTCTCTCTCTCTCTCTCTCTCTCTCTCTCTCTCTCTCTTGCTCGCTCTCGCTCTCTTGCTGTCTCTGTTTTTTTTTTTATTATAATTTAAACATAGTGAGTCTGTATTCTGCAACCAGAGGTGTGACATGTAACACAATGGAGCATCAACATCTCGGGTGACGTATAACATACTGTGCATTGGAAATATGGATACTCAGAGAAAACCAATGTTGCTTTCACAGCAATTAGGTGCATTTGCTAGCTGTGGATGTTTCAAACACTCTTCAAACACAAGCAAAGTTGCTGAGCAGCATGTTCATGCAGTCAGATGTTCAACGCAGAAATATGTGGAGACCGTGAATGGAGAAATCCGATCTTTGCCTGCCCCCAAGTCTGGAGGTGGAATTCCCTTGTTTTATACACAATGACAAGGTGGAATAAAAAAGCAATATTTTAGCCTTAAATGTGGTGTGTAAATAGTGCTATACACACACTTGTTCACCAACGGGAATTTATACTGCCATGTTTGTTGGTGTTTGGAAGAAACCAGTGAACACAGGGAAAACCCATATAGACACAGAAGGAAGACTACACAGTAAAAAATTCAGAAAAGAATTAATAGCGTATGTTTAAGTCCAATGGACTCAAGTAGGAGTCAGTTTTACTCTGGGAATTTTACTGTGTACCCACAGGGCCATTAATCATTTCCCCTAATTTTAGCCATATATTCACCAATAGTGACAAGCAACTGCTCCACATTTTTTTTCAGTTCTGTGCACATTTGCATGGAACATTAACATAGAAAATCCAGATGGGCTTCAATGATTCCTTAGACCAATTCTATGATGTGTAGTCTCACATGTCTTTAGTTCCCCACTCCCAACATTAGTTCCTACCTGTAATTACCTCCACCAGGTTGGTTTATTTGATTCTTTTTTTGCTTATCTGTTTGTTTGTCAGTCATTTGGTTGTTAGCAACTTTATGATAAAACCATAAATGAATTACGCGGATTTTTTTTCTTAGGGGTGGAGTATGGCCTAAATATTACTCCATTAGATCATGGTGATGATCGCGATCATGATCCAGATCTGGGAATTTTTTAAAGAATTCTTTACCTTGGAATAGGGAATGTGGAAAAGGGAAACATTTATTAAAGAATAAAGTAAGGTTCGGTGGCACGGTGGCGCAGTGGCTAGCACATCCTCCTCACAGCAATAAGGCCTGGGTTTGATTCCCAGTTTCAGGTAATTCTATGTGGAGTTTGCATGTTCTCTCCGTGCTTACATGGGTTTCCTCCAGGTACAGCAGTTTCCACCCACAGTCTAAAAACATGCACAGTAGGCTAATTGGCTGTTCCAAATCACCCCAAGGTGTGAGTGTAAGTGTGAATGGTTGTGTGTGTGTTGCCATGCAATACCCCGCCTTCACCCGGAGTCGGCTGTGATAGGCGCCAGCTCCCCCGCAAGCCTAATTGGGATTAAATGGCTTAGAAATTGAATGAAGAAATGTATGAATAAAGCAAGATCACTGAGGTCATGACGTTCATGTGTAGGTTTCCTCCAGGTACTCTGGTTTCCTCCTGCACTCTAAAGACATGTGAATAGCTGTCTGTCTCTGTGCATTGACCATGCTATAGACTGGCAACCCATCCAGGGTGTAACCCTGACTCAACCTACTTATGACCCATGACCCTCCATGCATAAATGATATACAAAACGAATGTGTGAATGATTGACACATAAATGAACATGAATTATATATAAAGCTTAAAAATAAAGCTTAAATGAAGAAACTGAGATTGTCGGAGTCTCTGGCGAGTGTTAGCATTAGCTTCTTTTGCTGATTTTCAACGAATGTTAATATCTATAATAAATAAAAAAAAAAAAAACTACTGAAACTGTGAAGTTGGATGTCTTCCAAGAGCATATGTCTATATCAGACATGCTCCTAAGTGGACTTGGAACAAAAAGGCTGCGAACAATCCTGTGTTCATCACTTTCCTGAAAAGTTTCAGGCTATCAGTGAGATCTACACCTGTGGCCCCTAGCCTGCCTCGAACCCTGTGTGTTTTTGTGTGACCTGTTCAGAACAGTGACAAATAGCCCCTATTGCACCATCAGTGAGCTCCTATAGGGGCTGTTTATATGGGATTTGGGCCTTGTGCAGCTTCAGTGGTCCCTCATTTTCTCGTCTCTCACTACAAACTTATTGCAGAAGCAAACATGCTTTCTGAAGCTACCTAAGCCTCTGAAAGTTTGTGTTTGGATTATGTGTAGTGAACATACCCCAAACATACCTTGTATTTTAAAGTCTAAGTGGTTGGAGCATATGCAGCTGCATTCTGCTCTTTATATTCTATGTTTTACAGTAAAAAAAAAAAAATCCAGGAATCCATCTTTGTTGCATAAAGCTAAATTTGTTAGCAATCATAAAATTAGATTGCTGTAATGACGCATAATGAAATCTTGCGGGTGATTGGCCTCGATGAAATTTGCCATCATTTTGTTACATCAAAGAGACACGCTTTATTGATTGCTGCCTAGTCACTATCCTGCTCGGAGATAGAAATCTCATGGCTTTGATGTGAGAGTGTCTGGGTCTTACATCAGAGCCTGGGTCAACAACCTTGAAAGGCGAGCCTATTAAGAAAAAGTAACAAACACATTGCAATTTAAGAGCAGAAAGAGAAAGGGAGAATCTCGATATCAAATAAACATCTCTTCATTGCTGATTAGAAAAGAGCAGCAATCGTAATTAAGATGCTACACACTTGCTAGATTAGCTTTGTACACAAATAGGCTGGCTTTGTTCGACAAACACAATGTAAACACTGAGCCATCTGAGTGTGTGTGTGTGTGTGTGTGTGTGTGTGTGTGTGTGTGTGTGTGTGTGTGTGTGATCTACCGAAAAGGTCTGAGTGAGCCGGCACATCAAAGCACAAACGAAGCCCGGTCTTCCTGTTGGATAAGGCCGGTAAACTACTCAACGCTATTAAAGCTGCAGTCTACCTTCATGTGCGTTATCTTCATGGCTGTTAAGCAGCTCTCTCTTCCACTTCTTTGAGTCATACATGAACAGCTTTTAAAACTGCAAGGGGGGAAAAAAATCACTCCTTTTAAACCTCTGCAGGTTCATTTTGAACATGCCCAAGGCTTTTTCACGACTCCACCGGTAAAATTAAGAAATTACTGTAATGAAAGTGCAGCAATAATAGGCTGAGACTCATGGATGAGGTTTTATTATGATGATACACTATAAAGTCATATTTACGTTGATTGGTAAATGATTTCCTATAAAAGATTTTTCTTTAATGTTGGTTAATGCTTTAAGACAGTTTCGTGATCTTTGAAATATGTAGCAAGTCCACAATTTGTACAAAATCAATGACAATTATTGATAACAGTCTGCAATCCTTTATTTAATTAAAATAAAAACAGAAATTAAACTCTACCTCATTAGGTGCAAATGGGATAACTTTTCAACCAGCATTTCTCTCTTATATTGAATCAGGTATTGCTGGAAAACCTTTATGACCTTAAAATATAAAGTTACATAGATAGATAAATTTACTGATTTATCAGTAGATGAATTAAAATTGTTTTTCATGTCTTCATTCTACTGATGTTTGTTAATCAACTGTTTTCGCAAAATGATAATTTTCCAGTCATCAAAAAACGTTTTGACTTTAAGTGAAATTTTTTTTAAACATTCATATTTTATTAAATTTTTTCCTTATTATTACAGATACCTTTGTCATTCTAAACAAAATTTCTGGTGAAATATTTGAAATTCTTGGCATACTGGTGACCATCAAGGAAACTTCGAAAATTTCCCAAATTTCCCAAGCTGAGGTGATTGCTGCTTCTCCTGCGTTATATTACACGAAACAACTCACTTGGCTTAACAAGTTAGTATTAATTAAAAACTACAAATTAAAAAAAGTGCATTTTAACTTATATGTATTCATAAAATTCAGTGAGTAAAGTAAAAGTGAGGAGTCAATAAACTTTGAAACACACTGGGGTTTTCCCGGCTCACTTTTTGTCTGAACATGACTTCCTATGTCTTTGAATGTTGTATTAATATACGGCTGAGGGCGTAATTCAGCCCAGGCCGCACATCCTGTCTGCTTTCCATACAGATGGCAAGTTTTGTTTTACTGCGATGCTACTTAAATGTTAGTCACCTTATGAAATAAGGGTTTGATAGAGACGGAAATTTGATATATGGCCTGACTTTTATCATCACTGTCTCATAACCCCTTCACCCTGAAGCAAAACTCCTTGAGGAGAGAGGAAACCACCTGCTTTGATTTACTGTCAGCACAGACACAGGCCAGAGGCCCAGACTGATCCTCCTGAACAAGCTGCCGACCTAGCGCTAGCCATCTCTTGGTCTGTAAACATTAAAGCTAGTCAAACTAAGGCAACTGAGTTGCTCATTGCTGTACACAACATGTCCAGTGTAAGCACCCAGAGTGCTAAATTAACACCCTGGAGTCTTTTTTTGGACACATATGAACACTGAGGTTTTTTCTGTGAATGGGTGAGATATCAGGTGTACGGAGGATAAAATAGCTGACTTTGGTGCTGAAGAGATTCATTCAGTCGATGCCAAATATACATGACAGCTAGATTATAATTCCATCTTATATCTGATGAATTAACAGTGAAGAGCCCCACAGTGGCTCTGTGAGCTTCATAACCTTATGGCATTTATAACAGTTACATCCACTGAGATGGAACATCGAGGGGACTATTGAGCAATATCCACTGAGCCTGAGGGGCGTAATTGTTTTAGTATATACTACATGGAAACACCACAACAACAAAAAAACCCTCAAATAAGACTATGGAATCTTTTAAAACTCATTCAGAGTTATATGCTACAAGGTAATATGATAAAAGCACACTCTGTAATGACATTTCATTAAACTCATTCACATTTTAGAATATACTACATGAGAACATGAGAAAACCTTTGAGATGAGAAAAGATTTTTATGGTTTATCTTTTTTTTTTTTTTTTTTTTTTTTAAGTTTTCCAGTAGTCACACATGCACCATGACGGCCATATTGCGTAGTTTTTGTGTGCTTTGGGACAGAATTATGTTGAATTTCTAGGATTCTAGAATACCACCAGTTTTAGTCCACCTGTTTGATTCAATCCTTATTTAGAGCTTGCTGGGTGGATAATTAACAATTGTGCACCGAAGGCAAGGTGTCACAACATCCACCAAACATGAGGTGCATAATTGTTTTAGTATATACTACACAGGAATAGAAGCAATAAAGCACACAGGTGAGGTTTTTATGGGGCAGGGGTGGCCTGGTGGTAGGGTTCTGGATTAGTGCTCCCAAGGTCGGGGGTTTAAGCCCCACTCTCAACACGTTGTCAATGCTACCTCCCCCAGTCCAGCTAACTGGGTTATCAAAGGCTGGCCATGTGTCTGACTGTCTGTGGTGAGAGGCAAGTAAAAAAAAACATTGCTGATTTTTGTCAATAGAAGGCTGCAGTGCTGTCAGCGTGTTTCTACCCTGCAATGGCCTGGCGAGCTGTCCAGGGTGTACTTTGCCCTCGCCCAGAGTCAGCTGAGATGGGCACCAGCCTCTCCACCACCCTAATTAGTATTAAGCGGGTGAGATTTCTTTTTTTATTACATAAAAGAAAATTATGTCAGATGCAGTTGAGTTACAATGAAAAACAAATTATTTAACAATAGTTCTATAGTATATACACACACTAGTTTATATTTTTATGTTTTATTAATATGGGGATTACACCACTTGTCAAGTGACTGTGTCAAAATGTGTGTCCGTTGTTTTGATTGAAGCATGATTTACATTTACATTTATGGTATTTAGCAGACACCCTTATCCTGAGTGACTTGCATTTATCATTTTTATATAACCAAACAACTGAGGGTTAAGGGCCCTGCTCAAGACCCTTAAGAGTGGCAGCTTGGTGCTAGTAGGCTTGAACCCCCGACTGTGACATCCCTGTGGAGAATATACTAAAGTCTATTATCCCAAAATAGCAAACTAATTATATTGTGCTGCTCCCTTGCAGTATGTGCTAAATTACTATAATTTAAAGTAGACTGTAGGAAACATGTAGTTTATGAGATTAAATAGAAAACCAATGAAAGTAAAATGTACATATTATATTTTTCAGTCAGATTCCAGTCATACCAGTTATTTTCAACAGTCAGTAAGGGCCCCTCTAATTGTGAAAGCACTAAATGTGGCTGACATCATTTCAGTGCAATCTTTAAGCTTTATCTTTATCTCTATCTCTATCTGAACAGTCACTAAAACACAGTACTGCATTGAAGTTTGGGACATTTAATGCCACCAGCGAAAGGCAGTAAGACACTTCACGGATACCATGAAGTTTCCAATTTAGCACATGGAAGCCTGCAGCAACCTGCAAAATGAAAGGCTCATTTAAGCTGGCAGGAGCGACAACCAATCTGAATACAGTCAACATAGAGCACATGCTACAGGCCAGCAAACGATAAACAAAGCATGTAATAGCCTGTATCACATGCCTTTAATGAGCATACAGTGGGTTTTTTCCATGACTGTGCACTCTTTAAAAGCATGTGATTGTTTCTTATTATCATTATTGGAAATGATCTGTTGTGTGGTGTGAATTTCTTCTACGTATATTCATGACACTGATCTTCGTACAAAACTCGTACAAAAGACAATCTGAGTTGTGTTTTTTCAAATTAGCTTATTTTTTGTTTAATTCATTTGTTAAAAGACAACAACTCACCAACACCTACTGTATATCCCCCATGTGAAAAATTAACCGCCCCTAAACTTAATTGTGCCAACATCTGCAATCAAACATATCCGGTAACAGATCAGCCTTTTAATTCAGGGTCTTCAAATATTACCCGCCTCCTCAGTGGGACTCAGGTCAGGCCTAGGCCATTCCAAAATTTTTATTTATTTATTTATAATAAATCACCAGACCTTTTGAAAAGTTTTTTCAAAAGCCGTGATCGTGTACCTGGTATTGTTTTCATGTATATCAGTTTGTGCTTTTGTATTAATAATTGATTGATTGATTGATTGATTGTGTTTACAAATGCCAATACCTCAAGTGTTGCTAGACATATTACCGTCAAAGTTTCAGGGTAGCAACTTGGGACAAAAGGCTAAAATGAGTTTATGAAAAGATCATTGAAGGTCAAGTACAAAGTCAGCAAAATGACCTTCAATATTAGCTAGGTAGCAGCTGGTGCGATTCCACTAGTTCAACTTCAAGAATGTAGTCTTTAAAGCCCGACCCAATCACCTTCCCTCGCTTATGCTTTTTACATGACATGCCATGAGTTGTCAGTTTTCATGCAGTATTTTGTGTAGCAATCCCATAAACATCTTAAACAAGAGTAAGTTGCAGCTGTGATTCATCACCTGTCCATCTACAAAAAAGATCAAAAGGACTGAATTTCTGTCATTTCAAGCTAACTGGTTTACTGTGGATTTATGGAGGAACACATTTACAAACACTGAGAAATCACATTAAAGATTAAACATTTTAAAAACCCAATAATTTTAATTTAGCCAGTATTGTATTGTTTTTGACATTTATGTTAGGATGTATATTTGTATTATGCTGAATATTTCTGTTTGCATGCTCTGTTTTATAGATTTCTGCCATAATCTCCCTACTGGATTAATCATTTACAATAAATGTAATCGATCCAAATTAAATCTTTTATTTATTTATTTATTTTGCATTTTACAGCCAACATTGTTTTTCAATAATTACTTTTAAAAACACAAATACAAAAGCAAAAAATATATATAACAAATAAAATGTGGAAATGCTAAAAACAATAAAAAATATAACAATAGATTTTTTTTTGTAATATCATTAAATTATAAACAAAATCATAATGCTAGTGATTGTATTTATGAACCACAGCCAAGATTAAAAAAAAAAAAAATCCCATATTCAGTGCTCAGCTCTCCTGGCTTTTTGCCTGACTCATGACAGAAGGTAAAATGTTTACACATGGGACATCATTGTTTCTCAGATTTATTATTCTATCCAAGGCAGAAAATTGGGGAAACAGATTCCAGAGCACTGATGGTGCTTTATCAGGTTTATATAGCTGAGATTGCAAAAGAAAAAGAAAGGAAGCTGATAAGTGACCTATTACGTTGGACTTCCAGGATGAGTCACCACACCCCAGCACAGTATGGGTGATGTAAACTATGAAAATATCCAGGAAGAACAAAAGGAGGGAGGTAGAAAGGTAGAAAGAGAGAGAGAGAGAGAGAGAGAGAGAGAGAGAGGGGATGTTCCTCTGGCTGGTAGAATCTGAGTTTCTTAGATGTGGACTGGGCCGACAGACCTTTACCCTTAGAAACTCCCAGTTTGGGAAGATAAAAGCTCGCCAACTATGGATCAAGTCCTGCCTAGGAACACGCAGAGGGTCAGGGGCAAGACCATCACAGCCTGTGTGAACTCAGACATGTCAAACACAGCACACCCCAGAGAGAGAAATCCGGCCTCCGTGCTGTGGTGCACTTGGCTCTTAACTACTGTTTTGACTTAAGCATGACAAATGGTAAGAGTCTGTCTGTAATATGCATCCAGTGGTTTTGAATGATGTTTTGGAGAGGCGTAGCATGAGCTTGTCAAAATACACAAAACATGAATCAATGCAATTTTTTATTTATTATGTTATTAGCACATTGGCACGTTCACCTCACATCAAGAAGGTCCCAGGTTTAATTCCTGGAGTTCAACTTGTGGAGTTTGCATGTTCTCCCCATGCTTGTGTGGGTTTCCTCTGGGTACTCGGGTTTTCTCTCACAGTCCAAAACATGAACAGTAGGATGAATGGTGGTTTAAAATTGTCCCTAGGTGTGAGTGGAACGAGCTGTTCAGGGTGTACCAAATGAATGAATTAATAACTTTATGATTTCATTATTAGTTTTACACAGTATCTAATTTGACCCCACAATCTGTATCTGTGTTTGTTTGGAGTTCCAAATGTTCATATCTGGATTTGTATTTATGTTTAAACTGAAAGTGAAAGTGGCCTTTTTCATCTAATTAGAGATGAATGCTACCACTGGGCCTCTGGAAAACAAAAGATTTGTGAGCAGTGTTATCATTAATATGAGCTACACCACATAAAATGTGTGTGCAGGACTGTTATTAGAAATCCTGCTCACTAACACTGCAGTAATAATAATAATAATAATAATAATAATAATAATAATAATAATAATAATCATCATCATCATCATCATCATCATAATCATTATCAGCATCATCATCATAATAATCATTATTATCATCATCATCATGGGGCAGTGGTGGCCTGGTGGTAGGGTGCTGGATTACTGATCTCAAGCTCAGGGGTTCAAGCCCCACTATCAATGGGTTGTCACTGCTGTTCCCCCAGTGCAGCTAACTGGGTTATCAAATGCCGGCCATGTCTCTCACTGTCTATGGCGAGAGGCATGTAAAAGAAC
>JAQMYF010000027.1:19370665-19381042 GCA_030014195.1 Neosilurus mollespiculum
CGCCCACTTAGATCAAAAGGTGCAGGCTGCTTAGTGATACCTTGAATACTGAGGACTACTGCAGGGGGCAGAGCTTTGTCTTACAAAACCCCACAATTATGGAATAAACTTCCAGTTAATGTTCTGCTTGGATAGGTTTCCTCCAGTATACTTACTTTATACTGTGGGTTTCCTCCCACAATCCAAAGACTGTTGCAAATTGCCCCTAGTTGTGAATGTAAATAGATGTGTGTTGCCTTGCAATGTTTTTGTAAGATGTTGAGGGTGTACTCCGGTCTTTGACCAGAGACAGGTGCGATATGCTCCAGATGAATGAATGAATTTACACTGGTTTATGTTTTTATCACCCACTGGTAATGTTCAGTTACTCGGCATAAATGGTGAACAGGACAGATAAACACAGTCCCAATTCCACCAATATTTGTGACATTTCACATAAATTGGCAAAAAAGGCTTGCTTAAACTTGGCTTGACTGTAGAGAAGATGTCAGTATCACATAGCGCTTTACAAGCAAAATAAATAAATAAATAAATCCCTGACATGTGTGCATGTGTACTACTCATTTTCTAAATAGTGATTAGAACAACAGGATGACCAAAAGCTCTCAATTAATCTGGGACTTAAATGCACACATTAAGATTTGTAAATCAACTCTATACAGTATCTGCAAATGTATGAATCCTGGAGTCAGGGCAATGCCTAAACATCTCCTGAATCTGTACAGCAGCCAGAGTGTCAGTATCTGTCAGAGCTCATATATCATACTCCACACCCAGCCAGAAGACCCACCAGGCCTTCCACTACTGGAACGCTGAGTCTGTGGGTCACTCCTTTTCTGAGTCATCTGGCTCCTTTTCCCTTCACATCGATCCAGACCCAAGATTTTTCCATTTTCTTATATCCTAACCTTTATTTTTATATTTGCTTAATAGTTTCAGATCAGCAGACAAGGCTGTTCAAGTAGCACCTCAAACCAACAAGTTTCCTGCTCCTTAGGGCAGTACCAAGGCAATCAGGAGATAATTATGACGTTTTGGTGGTTTATTGCCTCGACACACAAATACACAAACACACACACACACACACACACACACACACACATTCTTGACACACCTACCTTTCAAGGTTCAGGTACAATCCCAAGCCACAGAACACCCAAGATGAGCCTGGGGTGGGTTCCCTATCCTGTGTGGAAAGCTTTTGATAGCTAATTTCTGTCATATGGTAACACAACATCATGTGAGGTAACCACAACCGGTAAGAGCTAGGCCGTTGCCAGATAAATGGTTAAAAAAAAATACAAAAAACTGCAAAGCCGCAGGGATGTTAAATCAGCCAGATGAGTCATGGTAAAAAAAATTCCTGCCTTTGACACACTTTTCAATAGTTGCAACCCTAGTTTTATTTAACAGGAACTACCTGGTGTTGGGTCACGCAAAAAAACTAAAAAAGTGGAGCACTCTTATAGGTTAAGATCCATTTTAGATCTTGGTTCTGATGGGAGGACTACAAAATAACTTACAAGTATCAATAGATTGACAATAAAACTATTCATGTTGAGGAGGGCATTGTATCACAGGAAATGATGTGGGGCAAGCTGTCATGCACATGCATGCACACTCAAAGACAGCTGCTTTGTGATTTCTGAAGTGTGTCAATTAGATTCATGCCATGTTTGCTCTGAATGCCAAAAGTAAAGCGTTATGCATTTTAGGGGAGACCGGGGTTAGTTGGAACACATTTTTATAAACGTAGCCCTCCTGCAACGCCCGTACATGGCATAGGGCAAAATGATATTCTGTATCAGATGTTGCAACTTGGGCAGCACAGTGGCATAGTGGTTAGCATATTCGCCTAACATCAAAAAGGTCCTGGGTTTGAGTCCCGCTTCCCTGTGGAGTTTGCATATTCTCCCCATGCTTGCAGGGGTTTCCTCAGGGAACTCCGGTTTCCTTCTACAGTACAAAGACTGTTCCAAACTGCCCCAAGTGAGAATGTAAATGTGAATGGTTGTGTGTGTTGGCCCTGCAATGGTCTGATGAGCTGTTCAGTGTGTACCGTGCCTTCACCCAGTGTTGGCTGATACAGGCTCCAGCCTCTCCATGACTCTGGCTTTAAGCGGCTTGGCAAACGAGTGAGTGAGTGAGTGAGTGAGTGAGTGAGTGAGAGATGGTCCAAGTTACCCCACACCTTAGTTTTTTTGGAAGATGATGCAGTGTTAGTTGAAACGATAACCGATATCTCATACTTGAAATGTGAAAGCTGTATTGCTCATGAGGAGTTAGGGCTGACTACAGAGGCTGGCAATGTTGCTGTTTTTTACAGTGGAGCACCTAACACTTTGCCCAAGTTTTCCTCCCATTTTTAACAGTTTAAGATTTTAGAAAAAAAAAAAATCAGACTACTGGTGTACACTTCACTAAGAAAGTGAAGCAAATAAAACTACTGCAGATTCCTAGTGCTGAACAATAGCAGACAGTGGCATTATTATCATAAGCAGAAATGATGATAAAGCAGCACATAAATTCAATGATACACCAAAATTCTGTGACAAAATTGTGCCATGGGGTTAGTGAGCATACCTTCCAACTAACCCCACAGTGACGTACGAACTAACCGTTAACTGTAAAAAATTGGATCTGAATGAAGATATGAATAATAAGACAGTTATTATTAGTTATTTTAAAGATGGGACACTTTCACAGGGCTTTCGCTGTGTTCCAACTAGCCCCGGTCTCCCCAATACTTTAATTTGGCCTATATATGAGAAAAAAAGTATTTCTTTTTTACTTAAACAAAAATAATTACACATACATTGTTGTACATAACAGTCATTGCACAGCCTCTCATCGGATATGTACTGATAGCTGGAAAGGCCTAAGCCTAAGTCACATTTTGTTGTGAAAAAAAATGTCTAATTCGTGAAAATAAGAAAAACAGATTCTTTCCATCAAATATTTTAATTCCAAACTGAAACAAAAAAAAATAATATGAATGGAAGACTCGGTAGGGCTTGGTGGCCTGGTGGTAGGGTGCTGGATTACTGATCCCAAAGTCAGGGGTTCAAGCCCCACTAATAATGGGATGCCACTGCTGTCTCCCTAGGGCAGCTAACTGGGTTATCAAAGGCCGGTCTATGGTGAGAGGCATGTAAAAGAACCATTGCTGATTTTTGTCAAGAGTAGGCTGCATAGCCTTCTGCGATGGCCTGGTGAGGTCACTCTGCCCTCGCCCAGAGTTGGCTGAGATGGGCCCCAGCCAGAAAATGAATGAATGAATGGAAGACTTGGCCTGCTAGAATCAGCAATTGGTTTAGCACGAATTGCGATTAAACATTTTTTTCCCGTAGTAGGGTACCTACTAATGGTATATGGGGTGATATCCTGGTAGTAGATTAGCCAATCAAAACACTTGATTGCTCATATACAGTGTTTTTGAAAAGAATAAATACTGTTGTGTAATTTGTAATAAAACTGAACAATGTGTGTTTAATTTATATACTTTTAGTTTCTCTTACAGGCATTGTGAAAGAAAAAAAATATGATACTGGTACACTTTGTTTTCATTCATTACATGTGCAACTTATATAACGTTGATTGGCTGCAAAAGTCTACAGTCTGCGCTAGAAAGTAATCAGCCACAGCCTTCTTTCTCGCTTCTTCATAATATTTCCTGTATTTATTTATTTATTTTGGTCTAAAAAGCACTAAATGATCTGTTTTAAGACATAATGGCAAAAAAAGAAACCTTACATTATTGGAATATATACTTACATACCCTTACATTTGAATATATACTATTGTAAAGAAATCTAAGATCTATAGGAGCCAGGATTAAATCAAAGCCCTATCAACACTCCAACTCTGAATGGGATTAAGTTCTGCTTTACTATGACTCACAGACGCCACTGAATCATGCTAAACAGTTTCTATGAGTCCTCTCCCAGTGTCCCAGAATGAGTCAGAGCATGAGAGGAATAGGGGAAGTTCAGGCTTTCACTGTGGGCAAGGCCAGGAGGCTGGCTTAGCCAATACAAAGCCTGTTTTGCTTGGAAAACATCTCTCGTACATTAAAATAATTAGAAACAAATTGTCCAGGCATGTCCCTCCATCAGCCATAGCCAAAACTGTCAGAAGGACCGGCACAGAGAGGAAAGTAGGGAAGGAAAGGAATCCTGTTCCGAGGCTCTTGCAACCACAGCAGAGATAGCAGTGACTCCTGGCACGAGAACGCAGCATGAATAAATCACATTATAATCCCTGTCACCACAAGAAGAGGGAGAGAGAGCAGGGAAAGAGCGAGGAAAGCAAGAAATCAAGCCAAGCATATGGCTCTGGGAAAAAAAAGAAAGAAAGACAGACAGAAGGAGGGTGAGCGGAGAAACAGAAAGAAAGCGAACGAGAGAGTGCAGTCAAACAGTTGGGAACAATAGGCGTCTTTCATATGAGCTCAGAAAGCACAGAGTAGAAGAAAAAGATCTCGGGGTGACATTTCAAAGGCTGGGTGACAGCGTGGGCTGCTGCTGTGCCATCCGAGGCCTGGTGAACTGAGAAAGCAAAGAGGTGGCAGAGAAGCATCAGTGAGGATCAGGGAGGTCTCTGCTGTGTGTGTGAGTGTGTGTGTGCGTGCGTGTGTGTGTGTGTGTGTGTGTGTGTGTGTGTGTGTATGTGAAGCTGTATGGGTGGGGCATGAGGGAGAGGGGCCTCCAGCCCAGACATGAAAAGGCATTCTTTCATCATTGCTAATCTGCAAAACATAAACATTAGAGCATCTCAGCCTGTCTGTCTGTCCGTCTGTCTGCCTGTTCCCCTCCCCTCTCTTTCGGTATCTCTCTCTGTCAGACTCTTTCACAGCCTCTTTCTCTCTCCTTCCCTCAGTCTCTCTCTCTCTCTCTCTCTCTCTCAATCTCTCTGTGGTCTGTGGTTTGGGATGTGGGCCCTCATGTTTTTGGTGCGTGAGGAGCTCCGTCTGTTTGTTTATGTTTGTGAGAGTCGTATGAAAGCATATCAATTGACAGATCGATCTTCCTGGCATCTTGACGCAAGTTTTTGAGGGAAGCAATAATTGCTTGCCCGCCTCTTTGTCATGGGACAAAGCACACACACTGTGTAGTGCCTTTATGGACTCAAGGTACTTATGCTCTGTAGGTGTGTGTATGTGTGTGCATGTGTGAGAGTGAGCGAGAGAGAGAGAGAGAGAGAGAGAGAGAGAGAGGGGCAGCTTTTGCTATATCCACAAACTGACTGCTTATAAGTGCTCTTTTACACACTAATCACACAAATCATCACACTAATTGAGTTTAGGCGGCTAAAGTTGGCAGAAGCGCATTAGCGGCTCTGACACAGCTCTGTGATTTGATATTTCTGCTAATCGGCTGTCGGGATTCCAAAAAACGTGTCACTCACTACTGGACTGGAGAGCCAGTCCCTGGAAATATGATCTTCTGAGAAAAAAAAGCAGAGGGAACCTGAGACAAAAGCTCTCGGGGCAAAAATACCCCGATTGAAGAGAAGAACGACCTGTACGTCTGTACAGAAATTTAAACCCAAGTTTTACACACTCACCGATTTTTATCTTCTGCTTTCTCCCTGAAGGCTTAACTACACCAGTGTTCCAGGGGTAAAGAGAACCAAAGGTCCAGCTGGAGCCCCACTCGTTACCCTCAAATCTAGGGATTATTTATTGGATTATGATGTTCACAAATAGTATAAAATTAAAAAGATCCCCTCTTCTTGTTTTGTTTGTTGTGTATTTTGACTATTTCTGGAACTATAAATCATCATAAAAGTGAAATCCAGTCGAGAGTGACCAAGCATCTTCTGTCACACACCGAACACAGTGATGTTTCCATGGTATTCATTCAATTCCTGCCATATTGGCTAGCTTCTGTTTACAAGTTTACTTCAAAACAGGATTAGGGCCTATTTTTAATTCAGTAATTTTTAACACAGTGGGTGAAATAGTGCTTGGCACGTCCGACTCACAGCAAGAAGGTCCTGGGTTCGAGTCTGGGGCTTAATGAGGGGCCATGTTCTTGCCGTGCTTGTGTGAGTTGTGTGTGTTTTCTCTGGGTAGTCCAGTTTCCTCCCACAGTCCAGAGATATGCTCATTAGGCACTGTAGTATGAATTATTGTGTGCATGTGTTGCACTGCAATGGTCTGGTGAGCTGTTAAGGGTTTACGTCACCTTCACCCAGTGTTAACTGTGATATGCTCCACCCTCCCGCGAAGCCCTATTAGTAAGATTAAGCGGTTCGGCAAGTGAGTGCGTGAGTGAGTGAGTGAGTGAGTGAGTGAGTGTTTAAACAGTAATGTTTAACATATGGCTATGAAGTAATATATTATGGGCACAACAAATAAGGTATTTCCTGCATACAGACTATTTAACCTGAGCTCTTAAGTTAATATGTGATAGGAATGTAAAATGTAATGTGTGACCTCCGGTTAATTATTTGACAAAAATTGCTGAATGTGGTGATGAAGGCTAATGGTATATCCATGTCACAATGCCAGTGACTGTAGTATGTCTAGTTTTCCAAAACTAAACTAAAAAAGGTTTTAAAGTATCTATACTTACATTCATGTGAAAATAAAGAAAGAAAGAAAAAAAATAAATAAAGAAAGGAAGTACATCCCATGGAAATGTTTTCAACATATTTAAAGAAACCATCCTTTATAAAACAGCACCTATAATAAAGGCACTGTGTTATATTTGAGAAGAAAATATTTAACATTAATATTCATTTGCTTAATTAAAAAAAAAACATAATTTGTTGAAGATCACCATAATCTGAAGGAAGTGCATTAAAGTGGATGAAATATTTCACATGACTGTAGGTTCTTGTACCCACAATGATCAAAATAAATTGATTTCTGTTGAATGAACTACAAAAATTGCAAATTGTTCTTACGCCACCTACTGTACTAGCAGTTACTTCAACTACCCACTACACACTCACTGTATATTTTTTTATTCACCATGTAGACTTAGGTTTCTATCCCACAGCTTTACTGTGGTATATCCAGTGTTGCCAATTGGTTTTAGAGGAAAGCAGCTGAAGCATGATGAAAATGTAGGTAAACAGTGCTAGATGATGGCAAAGACAAATTCACATATTAATGTAATCATCATGATCATTGGCATATTGAATAGCAAATTAGAGTACATGAAAAAAAAATTGTTCTATTATAAACTAGAATTAAATAAAGTTTTGTCAGAACTGACAACATATTCAGACTAGAAAAGCACTAAGAAACCTTCCTCAAGGCCACAAAAAATCTTTAAAAATTCCCTGCATCCAGACAATAATCTGGACCCCTGCCAAAATGTAATCAATTGTTCCTTGTATCATTTCTGACTCATCCTGAAAATTTCATCAAAATCTATTCATTACTTTTTGAGTAATGTTGATAACAGGCCAATGCCGGTGAAAACATAACTTCCTTGGCAGAGGTAATAAACTAACTATCAAGCCAATTCTATAAATAATTTTATTTTTTAACTGTTTTATCCTTTATTAGAGTTACGGGGAAGCTGCAGCCCATACCAATTGACGCTGGGCGAAGGCAGGGTACTCTGAACAGCTCACTCAACTATCACAGGGCTAGCACACACACACACACACACACACACACACACACACTCACACACACACACACACACCTATGAGTAATCAAGAATATCCAATTAGCCTTTGGACTGAGGGAGGAAACCCACACTAGCACAGGGAGCACATGCAAACTCCACACAGAAATGCCAGAGCCAGTACTTGAAGCCGGTACTTGAACCCAGGACCATCTTGCTGTAAGGCGGATGCGCTAACCGCTATGTCAGCATGTTGTCTTCTTTGAACACTTAAAAGATTATAGTTTTTATAAAGTTTCCACTTGCTTTTATTACTCATTATATCTCATCAAGAGAAGAATATACAACAAAGAAGAAAGAGGTGTAAAGGAGGAACAAAAACTGGTGATCAGTGATTGGTTTATGAAACAATAGTGATCAGTGGTTGGTGATTGGAAAATAGTATTGATCAGTTATTGTAAACAATGTTGATTAATGATTGGTGATTAGGAAACAGTGGTAAACAGTGATTAGTGATTGGGAAACAGTGGTGATCAGTGATTGGTGATTGGGAAACTGTGGTGATCAGTGGTTGGTGATTGGTGATTTGGTAACAATGGTGATCAGTGGTTGGTGATTGGGAAACAGTGGTGACCAGTGATTGGGAAACAGTGGTGATCACTGATTGGTGATTGGGAAACAGTGGTGACCAGTGATTGGTGATTGGGAAACTGTGGTGAACAGTGATTGGTGATTGGGAAACAGTGGTGATCAGTGGTTGGTGATTGGGAAACTGTGGTGATCAGTGGTTGGTGATTGGGAAACAGTGGTGACCAGTGATTGGTGATTGGGAAACAGTGGTGATCAGTGGTTGGTGATTGGGAAACAGTGGTGACCAGTGATTGGTGATTGGGAAACAGTGGTGATCAGTGATTGGTGATTGGGAAACAGTGGTGATCAGTGGTTGTTGATTGGGAAACAGTGGTGATCAGTGGTTGGTGATTGGGAAGCAGTGGTGATCAGTGATTGGTGATTGGGAAACAGTGGTGATCAGTGATTGGGAAACAGTGGTGATCAGTGGTTGGTGATTGGGAAACAGTGGTGATCAGTGGTTGGTGATTGGGAAACAGTGGTGACCAGTGATTGGTGACTGGAAACAGTGGTGATTAGTATTTGGTGATGGAGAAACAGTGGTGATCAGTAATTTGTGATTGGGAAATTGTTAACCAGTGAATAGTGAAGGGGAATTAGTGATCAGTAATTGGTGATAAGCACATCACCGTAAGGCACAGTCAGGTGGTGAGTGGAGTAAACCTGCTGTCTCCAGTCATATAATCACAGCTTTGATATGAGGAGTCACTGATACTTCCACTAATGTGTGCTCAAAAGATGTACGCTAGGCCTTGTTTTCAATTAAAGGTGTCTACAAAGCTACCAAATCTCAAGTCAACAAAGGCTTTACGTTGCCACCAATGGAGCTACCATTTATTTAGGATGAGCAAATTAAAATGCCAGCTTTATGCTCCTCCCATCTACTATGACCAAACCAACCAGCATTAAACTCATTTAGGATGCAAGTAATTAGACTCAGTGTCCTTGTGATACCTCCTTACTAGCACAAACAGAACCTGGCCATGATTCATGACCATTACAGGATACAAATCTATAATGTAACTCCAGCTTCTTTCTCAATCATTAATGTCAGCTCAGCAGATGGACAGCGAGTGTGTAAAAAAGGGAGAAAGAAGGAAAGCCTGCACACAGGGCAAAGCTGTTTAGCAGATAAGGCTGCTGCATTAATGTGACCATATTTAGGTAATCCAGTTTTCAGGGCTCTCAGCTCTCGCACTGCTGTTGCATTCAGCTGTGTATCTGTGACAGATTAGTCCAGATCCCACTGGATTACCTTCAACACAACAAAGCCCCTGATGCTGACCATGAGCCTGGACCTACCCTCTCTTAAGTGGAGTCCACACAGGAAGTGATGAGCATCATGCGTTTTGAGTAATATGCGAATTGCTTCGCTAGTGGCGAGCTCTGGTTGCCTAGGTAACCCTCTTGCATGTCTCCCATCTCTAAATGTTTTCAAGTGAATCCATGTGCAGTGTACAACTATTTCATTAAATGAAGTTTACAGCCATAAGCAGTGTCTAGTTATTTCACTCATATTATCATTAGCTTATACTATTTTAAATTATATTAGCTTATATTAACCTAATTAATAGCTTCTTATTATTATCAGACACAATATTATTATCTCACTGCAAGTATAGAATGGAGACTCTTTTGCATCATGTACCAAGTAAACCTGATGTTTTGAAATTTATGCACCTTGTTGGCGGAAAACACTGTTTTAATGTGGACAGAAAGGATGAATTGAAATTGTCAAATTTAGCTGGGTAAATTTATATATATATATAACAAAATATTGTTATAAGTATGTAATTTTGTTGGTGCATTGCTGTGATTGAATGATTATAATTCTTATTTTCAGGATCTAGTAAGCCTAATTAGGATTAAACGGTTCAGAAAATGAATGAATGAATAATAATCATTCACAACATTTCAGGAGAAAGTTCTGATATTGGAGAAAGTTCACTTTATCTGAATCAGAGCAAATAGAGAGAGATAGAGAGAGCGAGAGAGAGAGAGAGAGAGAGAGAGAGAGAGAGATATGTAATGCCACTGTGAGAGACAGAGAGAGAAACAAAGAGCGAGACAGACAGAGACTTGGCAGAGAGAGAGAGAGAGAGAGAGGGAGAGAGAGAAAGAGAGAGAGAGAGAGAGAGAGAGAGAGAGAGAGAGAGAGAGA
>JAQMYF010000027.1:19407189-19422832 GCA_030014195.1 Neosilurus mollespiculum
TGTGTGTGTGTGTGTGTGTGTGTGTGTGTGTCTCTCTCTCTCTCTCTGTGTGTGTGTGTGTGTGTGTGTGTGTGTGTCTCTCTCTTTCTCTCTCTCTCTGTGTGTGTGTCTCTCTCTCTCTGTGTGTGTGTGTGTCTCTCTCTCTCTCTCTCTCACTCTCTCTCTCTCTGTGTGTGTGTGTGGGCCTCTCTCTCTCTCTCACTCTCTCTCTCTCCAGTAGGAGGAGCACCGCGTCGCAAAAAAGAAAGAAACCCGGTTAAAAAGTGAGAGGAAAATCTTATGGCCACACCGACTGCACTCCGCCTCACAGCACTCACTCCTTAACGGACTCCTTAATGAAGACGGGATCTTAAAATTGGACCACAGGTTCCCCCCCTCCAGCCATGGCTGCTCTAAGAACCGTCTTCAAACTGTACGGATTTTACCGCAGTCTCCCCCGCAGCCGCTCCGCGTTTAAAACAACGGTAAGATCTCGAGCACAACTTCTTCAGGGTGCCGTCCTGAACGGAGTCCCACTCCGAGCGCAGTGCACTCACCAGGGCGTGGAACGGCTTACAACCGACACACCTAGGGCGCCTAAGTAGGGAGGAGGCAGCTGTTTTAGTCAGCCATCGTGTTGCCGATACTAAGTTTGAAGTATAAAGGGCTGTTGTTTTGCTTCTCGCCAGGTTTTTATATTTAGTATTTTACTAAAGTTAGTCTTGTTAGCTTTGTTTGTTTGTATCAGGAACATTATCAGAAGTTTTTGTGTTGAATTCTGTATAACAAACAAGTGGTTATGTTTACTTGTGTTTATTTCCTGTCTCTTTCTTTTGTTAAAATGTGTTTGAAGAGAAACATCAAAGTGCGGCAGAAGTCCTTACTTTATTCTTAAATCTAAAAAAGTTAAATAAGGTAAATAACTGTACATACTTCTCAACACGTTTAAAATTGTCCTAGTTATATGATGTTTAATAAGCTTAAACCTATTAAACATGGCAGCAATGCTAACCCAGGCCTGTTCACTTCCCAGGTATAATAAATAAATAAACATGAAATACTTTGTTGTATGTAATGTAATGGATTTCTGAAACCATTTGCTTACTCCTGTACATGAGTGTCAGTGATCCCTGCACTGGGCGTGAAGATGTTAGGAAACATTGCCATTATTTATTTATTTATTATAAATTTATCTTGAAGTCATGTGCATTTACATTCATGGCATTTGGCACACACCGGCATTCAGATTGAGACTCAAGAGACGCAGAACAGAAACAAGATATAAAACAGGTGAATAAGGGATACCAAGCCTGTGAGCTGGTGCGTTTTCACCAGGAAACCTTTTGTATTCATTCAAAACAAGCTATAATGGAAGGAAAAGCACATCAGATCTTCACTAGTGAATGGGCAGGGCACCTTTAAAGATGATTATAATCATTCATAAGCATCAGGAATTCAGATAATACAGTATAAATCTCAGGGTTATCACACTGCTCATTATTTCCACACTGTGCACAAATATGCCTCTTCGTGTAGGAGTGGAGGAATGAGTCACCGAATCGAGCTGCTGATCTTGTGGCCTGGTATTCTTCCACTTTTCAACTTCCCAGTTGTCCGTCGCTTGTGTCTAGCTTCCTTTATATTTGTTTTGAATGGCCCTTTTGTGCCTGTGATCCATCAGGTTATCTGTTAACACCAACATGACCCCTGAAAGCATTCACCCAGTATCATGGTCCAATGTTCACAGAACAACAATAAGCTCATCACAGATACGGGAAAAGGCATAGTTTGCCTGTAGGCCCTGCAGACACTCCCGGGTCCTTCACCGCATTGTGCTGTTGGAAAAACTCTTCCGAGGCTTCACTCTGATCTGTTATAGGAGGAGAGAGTGCCAATACGCACTATGTCTGCCATTGCTTTGCTTCTTAGCTACTTAGCGTTTATATTACATATTAGTGCTTTATTTGTTTATGATACCTGCACTACAGTGACTCCGTTTACTAAAGACCCGAGTTATCATTCTTGTCTCAGGAAGGATTACATTTTGAGGTTCATCTGCACGTCTGTGTATGTCTGAGAGTCAAGTTAGAATGTGTAGTTTTGATGTAGGATTTGTGTGGCGTTATCACTGGATCCAGTAGATGAACTGATTACATTTTGAAAATGGTGAATGATTTGAGGACCACAATGGAAAGAAGTTTTTAACTTTCCTGTGTTATCAAATTTCATTTTTCTTATTTTGTACTTATTGTACTGTATGCAATAGTAAGTGTGTGTGTGTGTGTGTTTTTAAGGATCTTCTTTTACTTTTTCTTTCTTTTTGAAATGTATTTTAAACTTGTTTCTGGGACATAAATTAATATTAATAAGGTCTAGACGTCCCTGTTTAAGGGACCTGTTAATATTGGTGCCTATGGCATATTACAGTGAAATGAAAGGCAGGCCTTCCAAACTCTCCAGTTACACATGAACATAAGTATATTTTTATTATCAGGTGGCACTTTCATTTTCGAATTGCATTCTGCTAAAACCCATTTAATAGTTCGATTAGTGTGTTTGAAAAGGATACTGCTTCACTCTTGTGATTGCGTGAAATTGCAAGGATAGGACTTCAAGCCGTCAGTTCATATGCAAGATAATGGCAAAAATAAGAGTATACAGCTATTAAACTAACAAATCTGATATAAATTAGTGAATTAGTAAAATAGAACCATGCACGTAATATGAGCTTACGTTTACATACATTAGCCAAACATTGGCTCATTTACCTGAACGATTGGTGTAACTTGCCGTTTATTCATATGCAAAGTAGTTCCGTATTTACCATCGGATACACGTGAATCAAGTGCAACATTTTGCAGTACAATGTCGCCTTCTTGTGTGATTGATTTATTTTTTTCCTTACGAAAAAGCTTGTAATAATAAT
This sequence comes from Neosilurus mollespiculum, assembly GCA_030014195.1. NCBI lineage: Eukaryota > Metazoa > Chordata > Actinopteri > Siluriformes > Plotosidae > Neosilurus > Neosilurus mollespiculum. The sequence continues at coordinate 19,410,095 of JAQMYF010000027.1, forward strand.
AATATTAATAGCGCGTTTTGATGTGCAAAGACGTGTCTGATGTATGCAAGCGTTTTATTAAGTTTGGGTTTAATTCCGTTTTAAATAAACATGAAATACAGTGTTATCTCTTGGAAATAAAATGTGATCAGCCACAATGTCTTTCTGAAACCATATCCTCACTCCTGTGTGCTAGTGTCAGTGACCCCTGAACTGGGCGCGATGGTACTAGAAAACATCGCCATCTTGAGGCAAGCGAGAGTGCAGTGACTTTGTCCACTTTCTACAAGTCTGTGTTGTACTGACAAGTTATCAAGCATGCCCAAGATCCTGAATGAAACATGATGAGGTCCCCATCAGGTGTAGAAGCTATATGCTCTCATGTTTAGCAGATTTGTTGTATATTAAATGCATTGTACTATATATTATAATGATACTTGCTTTACTTCACTTTATCCCGCCGCTTGTACCTAAGGTGTTGCACAGAGTGAAGCTTTCAATCAGCCTTTTGATCTGTCTGCTTTATACTCGTTTGTTAGAGTGATTTGAATCCACTGCCTGCTTGCTAGGCCTGTAGCAGCTTCACCTGAGCCCTGATTGAAAGATGTTTCGGGGTGACCTGGGCCAGGTCTTCATGGCTGCCGTATGGTTACCCACGCGATCCTTCTTTTCCGACCCAGCAATATTGTACCTCGCGTGTTTCTGCCCCATGACCTGGATGAAGGGTTGGACTTATTTATGATATTGTTCTACAAAACCACACTGTTGTAGGACTGTAATTAGCTGCCGTTTGTGCTGCGAGAGTGCACATCTTACAGGTGTACATGGCTTAAAATGTTCTTACAAAAGAACAGCTGAAGGTATTTCTGTGCAGTGGCATGCCAGACATTAGAAGGTGCTGTTCTACACCACTTGACTGTCAATAACAGAGGAAACTAAACAAATCAGCGAAATTTATATTATAGTAATGCCTTGCATTGTGCAAATCGGTATGCACAGATCAATCACTAGTTCAGAACAGATTTTTCTGTCAATATTGCTTGCTATAAGGCTATAACATTGTGTGCTTGATGTGGCAGTGATTTATCGGAGTTGAATTTGGGAACATGTGGAATGTTAGAATAGTCTAATCAGCAAGACCGAGCTATAACCTGTCAGTTTATCCGCAGAAAACCGCCTGCTTAGATTGATTGATTTGACTGTCTCTAAATTAAACAGAGTGTGCTGTTAATGTTGACGGGCTAATAAAGAATGGGAGCATTTTGATTGGATTCCAGTGCTTTCTTTGTAAATTCACGTTCTATGCAGAAACCGTGTTGTTTCACTGCATTGGTAAAAAATAACGGATCGAGCATGAAGGAACCTGGACATAATACCCAGTATTTCATCCTGGAGAGTTTTTAAGTGTAAATGATTGTGTTCTTGGTTTGCTCATGAGGACAGTAACTGTTCCCTCAGGGGTATTACAAGTTTAATGATCTCATATGTCACACAGTTGAGAATTCCCTTTTGGTATATTACCGGTGGTACCTCAGGAGAAGGATGGGAACAATGTATCTGAAATCATTTTTATAGTCTCTCAAAATTGTACTTGGAGTAGACCTTAAGAAATCATTTCTAGATTATTATTGGCAGGAATTGTCTGAGATGTGGAGGGGGAAAAATCTTTCTTGAAGAAAAGTGTAAAGTACAGGTTTATGTTGTTGCAGTTAAGAGCACTACTAAAATAACACCAATTACAAATGTATGTTGTAGCATCAGCAAGGATTTTTTTTGCGAGTGATTAGAAGGTTGGGGGTTTGAGCCCCAGTATGACCAAGTTCAAGTCCTAGTACCACCAAGTTCCCGCTGTTGGGCCTTTGAGCAAGGCCCTTAATCCTCAGCTGCTCAGTTGTATAAATGAGAGTCTGCCAAATGCCGTAAATGTAGTGCTGTCCGTCAGTCTGTCCGTTACACTTTAGTTTACATTTACTTGCCGTGCGCTGAAGCTGGGGCTTTCAAACTTGGTATTCTGGCTCTCTGCTATGAGTGCTAGGATGAGTTTGTGTGTGAGTGACCTTGACCTACTTTTCAAGTCACAGAGGCAAAACTGTATTTTGGTCATTCCGTGCCATGTCAACCAAATTTCCAAAATCTTCGCGAGTGACCGTCTCAGATTTTTATGAATTTTTTTTTTTTTCAAGAACCTCCATATGTCTGATGAACACATGCAAAATAGTTCTGTTTAATTCCTAATAGTTTCACAGAAATACATTTTTGAAATAGGGTACCCTCAACCCCAATTTTATACCCGTGAGCAAAATTTGAGCTTTTTTGCATTTTCAAAAATTTGACCTGAAATTTGGTATGGACAATATTTATAAACACTACTGAGAGAAAATTATTTAAAAAATTACATTTGTATATTTTCATTTTTATACCATCACCAATATGGCAATTTGTTAATTTGCGATTTATTTATTGATTTATTTTTTTGAAAAAGTAGACACACCTACTGAGAAGAAGATACAGCTTTGTGTTAATTTTTTTTTCTCTATCTCAAATGCCTTCATGGTGAAAAAAATTATTAACTAAGTCAATCTTTTATATGCAAAAATGATTGTACGAATGTTTACTGATAGAACTGTCAGTGATACAGCCCTCATATTTTGTCAAAATGGGTATAAAATAAGTATATATGGCACTATAACAATATATAAAACCATCACTTGTAAAACATCACAACGGTTTTATTTATTTAATTAGTATGACATTGTAATATTATAAGTTCTTATTATCTGCACATTTTATAATTATGTAGCTTATGTGTAACAGCCAGTAATATATTTATAAGTGCTCACTGTCTCTAGGTGGTTTAATAAGCATGCCACAGGTAAAATAATAAGCTAGTTGGAAAACAGTGCTGACTTAATCAGTTCTATTTATAACCTGAAGTTGTCACTCTTCCAGACTAAGGGTAAAGTAAACTGTGTTATGATAACAATTTTTTCTGTACACACAATGTACAATAATAATATTGTACAAAATTAATGTTTGCTAATTAATAGCAGGTCTCATTTTTGTAAAAATATTTATAAAATGAATACATATAGCAATGTATACTACAAACTATTGTGAAAAGCTAATTCACCAAAGTAAAAAGTTACAGAGTTTTATTTATATTTTAAGACTGTTGTTATATATAACATACAAGTATTTATTTAAAGTAAAAAATGTAGAAATGAATTTCACAATGAAGGCATTTCAGCTAGAGAAAAAATTTTTGACACAAAGTTGGTATATAAACAATGTCTTTTCAGGAAAAAAATTTCAGTGGTGGAGCACGTGTCCACATTGTCAAATTCCTCTGTGAACGAAGGCCTATTTCTGAATTATTTTTTTCCTACTGAAAGTCAGTTACCTATATATGTGAAATCTACAGTATGAGCCTTATTCCTTGTATCTTCTTCTCAGTAGATGTCTACTTTTTCCCCCAAAAAAATCGCAAATGTACACATTTCCATATTTGAGATGGTATAAAAATGAAAATATGCAAATGATGTCATTTTAAAAATTATTTTCTCTCAGTAGTGTTAACAAATATTGCCGATTCCAAATTTCAGGTCCCCTACATGCATTTATTGCCAAGATATTGCCTTTTGAAAATGCCAAAAATTTCACTCACGGGTATAAACTTGGGGTTGAGGGTATCCTATTTCAAAAATGTATTTCTGTGAAACTATTAGGAATTCCCAAAAACTATTTTGCATGTGTTTATCAGACATATAGAGTTACTTGAGAAAAAAAACAAAAAAATCAGGTAAATCGGAGACAGTCACCTGGGAGCCTCTGGTTGATTTGGCATGGAATGACCGTATTAGCTTTCTGGACATTTTCTTGCCACACGCTGAAGCTGGGGCTTTCAAACTTGCTATACGTGCTCTATATTGACATATTATGAAATGCTCCTTTCGGCCAGTGTGTCTGGACCCTTGTGGTCTATTTTCATATTTGAAAAGAGTTATTATAAGTAATGAGGTTGGCTGGAGAAATTATTCAATGTTTTATGCAACAAATGCATATTCGCAAACGTTTTATTCTGGCAGTCTTGGGCAATCATAATATAAGCAACACACTTGAGTCTTCAACTGTATTAGCATATGGCCAGCTAGTTAGCATGCATTTTTTTTGATAGTCTGTAGGGAGTATTATTTAAACTTGCTGATTGTGAATGCATGTGCTGGACAGCCTGTTTGACTTCTCCCTCTCGTTTATGATCTTTCGGCTATCCATCCCTACTCTGCTCTGATTGGTTGCCTGAAAGCTTCATGCTTGGCTTGCTGTCCATGTTACAAAACAAACTCAGAGTTTTAAAATTTAAAGAGCATTGTCAGAATGCAGAGTGCATTTTCTCAATCAAAAAAAGATTTTGCTGGTGGAATAACTGTTGAACTGTGGATAGAAAGGGTAAATTTTGAAAGCGCTGGAATTTTTTTCCTAAATCTCATTTTTGACCAGCTGTACATAGCAACCTCATTCACGTCTGATGAACACGAGACACTGTGGAGTGACAGCAGGCCTTTTCTTTGGCTGGCCTGTGTTATTATAGACAAGAAATCTGGTCATTATAGTCTGTCTGCACCTGACAGCTACAGTGGGTGGTTAGCTGAATTTATTCTCTAACAAGAGGAGCGCTCCATTGGGTGCTGCGAGGAAAAGGGTAGGGAACAGCTCTGTCATTCTCATTAGCAGCTGAAGTATGGATCTGGCATTCTCTCCAGGTCTGCATGTGTGTCGTATTTGTTTTAGTAATATTTGTAGTTTTCACCCAACTTTATATATAAAAAAATTGTAATTGATTTTCAAAGAAGTGGAAGGATGTTGAATGAAAAGGACGGAAGTATTATCACATTGGTCAGGCAATACAGACATGCTTGGCAGGTACAGAATACACAGCAATGACCGTCTACCATAGATATTCACTCTAGTCCAAGAGATTATCCTTGATGAGAAGCTCCCACAGTCACTGGTTATGCCTTATTGCAGAGGTATCAAACAAATTTTTACTTTGGGCCACATTACACAATTTCTAGTTCATCAGGCGCGGAATAATCACTGAACATAAATTTCAAAAAGGGCGTGGAATGAAATCTGCTTTCCTTTTCCATTTTTACTTTCCTTTTGTGCCACAATTTTACGGCGATTAGCTAGCTTGCAATCTTTCTTGAGTCATGAATGACTAGGTGTTTGTTTGAAATAGGTTGCTGCCACCTAGTGGAAGGAAGAATTACTTTTCATGGTAGTGACTGATGGAAAATAATGTATGATAGTCATATTCTTTAAAAGCTCTTGCGGTAAGATGAGTTGGCGGGCCAGATTTGGCCCACCGGCCTATTATGTCGTGCAGTTGTATGTTTATTGTTGACAAAGCTATGGATCCAGAATGACTTCATAGACATTTCAGGGCTAAACCACTCTGTCACTCACTCATTTGCCAAACTGCTTAATCCTACTAGGGTCACGGAGATGCTGGAGCCTATCTCAGCCGACACTGGCTGAAGGCGTGGTACACCCTGAACAGCAGGTCCAACACACACACCAAATTTATACTGAATTTGCTTTAGAGTGATATTAGAATTATCACTGAGGAGGCAAAAACCAGGATTTGGAACATAAGTATCAAGTATATCAGATAAAACTGTGATTACACGAAAACAAAGCTCAGAAATAACTGGATGTGTCTCATCAGAGGAGGTGCGTTCAACTAAAGATGGTCCTCACATGGTCCTTGTATGGTACTGTTAACTACATTCTTGTGGGTATATGTATAAGCCAAGGTGTGCTTACTTGCTTTCACCTCAGGGTACATTCACCTCATTAGATATGCAAGACATAAAATAGTGGTCAACATGGGGTCATTATTTATATGGTGGTAGAATTGTGAAGGTGCCTCTTTCGCGGTTAAAATGCAGTACGCTTGCGTTGTTTTGATTTTTTTTTTTTTTTTTTTTTTTTTAATCGAACACATTGTGAAATGGATAAAACTTTCTCCAGGGTTAAAATGCATTTGTAAAACCCTCTGCGATTTCTGTTGAAATATACCCTGTTTGGTGGAGGAACCATGTTTGCGCTGGTACTAGTTTTGTATCTGGGGCAGGAGCATTCAGCACTCCCTCAGCTATTTCTGACATTTCCCTAAGTGGCTCTCATATTGCTTCTCGGGATCACTGTTTATAAATTAATAAATTAGCTTAATATTAGACTACCTAAAATAAGGTAATTTTTCTTTTTCGTCCTGAAATGTTTTCTTTAATGCCAAGTGTCTACGTTTGTACACGGGAAACCATAAAAACGTGTAAATATAATGCAGCACTTCCAGGTTCAGTTGGATTCAAAGACAATGCTGTGTGTCAAGATGGCGCTTAATGCACCCAAGGCTAGTTTTGAATAGTGCCAGGAATAGCTGTTGAAGTAGCGAATGTGTAAAATGAGGCAGCTCCAGAGAAGTTCAGGATGTCTGAGAACTTGACGGATGGGTATTTGTCATAAAGCTTATGAAAAATCCTTCTTTTGGTACTTTTTTGTTCCATTTCACAAAGCAATCTTTTGCAGGTATCTTGAGCGTGCATTCTTCTGAACTATGAAGATGTTTTTCACTGCTTTCTTGCACAATGGCAGCCATTTTGGTTTGTTTGAGCACCACTTCATTCACCAGAAGTAAAATACCCAGCAGCATTCATGTGACTTAATACTACTAAAACCAGGTTCTAATGGGCTACTTATGCAAATACTTCTGCCTTATAAGCACAACTGCCTTGGGCTCATCCACTATAATTACAATGGAACTATTTTAAGATAAGATAAGGGATCTTTATTGTCAGCTGTTGCATGAACAATGAAAATCAGTTTAGCAGCTCTCTGTTTAGCAGCAATTATTAAAAAGTCAACTAAGGTAACTACACTAAGCTATATATGTGCATATACCTACATACACATATGTACACATATACATGCACATCCTGTATATGCAAACACAGCTACATTTATCCACATATTCACACATTTAGAAACATACACAGAAGTGTGCATGATATGTCAAAGGTGCGTGGCGTACACAGGGTCAGAGGTAGAGCTTTTTAATGATAAGGTGCATGATGCTAAAATGTTCAAGACCTGCTCTAAACATGAGTATTGCACGTAAACATGAGTATTGCACTTAGAGTAACATTACACTGTCCAGGAAGATGGTGTGAATGATGGTTATTCAGTCAGTGTATGTGATGGTGGTGGTGGGGTTACATGTTAAGCAGCTTGTGGGTTAAAGCTATTCTTGAGTCTGATAGTTTTTGGTTTTAGTGTTCTGTACCTTTTTCCGGAGGGGAGAGGGGAGAAAAGGAAGTATCCAGGATGTGTGGGGTCCCTGATAATTCCACTGGCACTCCTCCGAAGTCTGCCAGTGTAAATGGCACCACCCGCTGCAGGGCCTTCCTGTTCTCTGCAATACAACTGTTGAACCACACTGTACAGCAGTAGGTCAGGAGGCTTTTGATGGCGGAGCGGTGAAAGTTTGTCAGTTGGGGTCAGGGTAGGCAGACTTGTTGGAGCTTTCTTAGGAAGTGCCTCCTTTGTTGTGCCTTTCCCACCTGGTGAATGATGTTTGTGGTCCAGGTGAGGTCGGATGTGTTGGATGTGTTCAGGTCCAGGTTATTGTTGTTGCACCATCACCGCAGATGTCAGACTTCCTTCCTGTAGGCTGACTCGTTATCTATTATCAAACCTATGACAGTTGGTCTCGTCAGTGAATTTGACGATGGTGTTTCTGGTGGGAATGGGAGCACAGTCTTGTGTGAAGAGGGAGAAGATTAGGGGGCTGAGGACACACCCCTGTGGTGGTGTTGTGTTCAGGATGAAAGTGGAGGAGACGTGGTCTCCTATGCTGACGTTCTTAGGTCTGTTGCTAAGAAAGTTCAGTATCCAGGTGCACAGCGAGCTCTCTTGGGCCAAGTTGCCCAACTTCTGAACCAGTTTATGTGGTAGAACTGTGTTGAAAGGGGAGCTGAAGTCTACGAACAGCATCTTCACATAGGAGTTACTCCTGTCCACGTGTGAGGGCTGTGTGGAGGGCTGTATTAATGGCATCCTCTGTTGACCTGTTTGCTCTTTATGCAAACTGATGTGAATGAAGATCAGCATGGATGGCAGCCTTAATGTGAGACAAGACAAGTTTATCGAAACATTTGGTGATGATGGAGGTTAGGGCAACTGGGCAATAGTCATTCAGGCAGCTTACTGTGCTACTCTTCGGCACAGGAATGATGGTGGCTGTCTTGAGGCAGGTGGGAACCATACACTGCAGTAGCGAGAGGTTAAAGATGGTGGTTAAAAACCACTGCTAGATGATCTGCACATGTTTTAAGTACCCTTCCTGTTACTCCATCTGAACCAGTAGCTTTCCTCGCGTTGACTCTGCGGAGGTTGGCTCTGATCTGGTGCTGCTGCAGCTGGATGGGGTCGGTGCCCCTCTCTGGAAGAGCAGGGCAGTTGCGTGCCTCTCTGTTGTGTTGGTCGAAGTGAGCAAAGAACTGGATCAGGGTGTCCGGTAGGGTGCTGTCCAAGGAGTCCGCTGATGTGTGTGTCCCCGTGTAGCCAGTGAGTGTCTTGATCCCCTTCCACATATTCCTGGTGTTGTTATCGTCCAAGTGCTCCTTGATGAGTTGTTTATATTTGCACTTGGCTTTTTTGATGCCTCTTCGCAGAGCCCGGCGTGCCTCTTTGTAAGCTTGCTGGTCTACTGACTTGAAGGCATCATCCCATGCTTTATACAGGGTGCGCACCTCACTGTTGAACCACGGTTTCTGGTTCGGGAACACTAAACAGTCCTTGTTGTGGTCACATTCTCAGTGCAGTAGTTTATGAGAGCACAGCTGATGTGTGACCCTCCAGGTCTGTCTCTTCTGCGAGTATTCCCCAGTCTGTAGAGTACATCAGGTGTGTTCAGGAATTCCTAAACGTGGAAAATTTAAAGCCTAAACTCATTTATTAACCTGCTCGAATGTTTCAGACTTAATGCTTCATCATACATAAGAAATGTCTATTAATATAAAGGAACACCCAAGCTAATATTAGCCTAATACTTTGACTTTGTGGTTTTGCTTTAGTGCCGAATATAAGCAGTGATACCAGTGACGCAACGTTCACATTAATTTCAAAACAGAAATATATTGAATTCCTTGAGTGTCAGAAGCTTAATGTCTGTTGCTCATTATGTGATTTTCCTCATATAGAACATATATAACAAACTGATTTATTAAATGTGCAGCATTATAGAGAGGGAAGCAATCTGAAAGCTCTATAGGAAACCAGCTACTTGCATGTTTTTCTCTGTAGAGGTCTTGGAGATGGTGAAGTCGGATGGAATCGGTTTAAGAAGCCTTTTTACTTCCCTCTCGCTCACACAGCTCTATGGACACTTACTGTATTTAAACCCTGTAGTGGGTAATTTAAGGTAGTGACAGAATAACCATGGTGTGGAAGGGTAAAATATGGCAAGCTGGTTGTTGTGGTTCGGAAATTGTAGAGCTGAAGTGATAAGAAGCTCTCTAAGGGCTGAACAATATGCCGGGTTCGGCCAAAGAGAAAGAAAAAAAGAGTTTAGGTTTAAAAGCTGCTGAGTGCTGCTGGGTGAAGGGGAAATGATGGCCTGGTGTGTTCGTACTGACCCATAAATCGGCAGTGACACAAACTATAATAACTTTATCCCTGTAAGGTATACCCGTCAAGCCCTTTAACATTTCTGCTGAAATTGGCTTTGAAGCCACTTTGTCATTTAGTACGTTTGCATTTTGCACTTGAAGCTGTGTGAAAGGATTGAATTGATGGAGACGACTGGAGTCTGATGGCCACGCCGTGAGTGATGCTCAATCCTGACCCATAATTCAAGACTGTTTTATGGCTTCTGGAATGACTTCGGAGCAAATAAAAGCCCACATTAGTGTGTAAGTCACCTTCTTTAGTATGTCCATCATGACTATACTTCAACACTGCTGATCTCAGTAGAGAAGATCGAACTCTACACAAGAGCTTTTTTACGTGAAGCTTTTCTTCTATCTCACCAACTTGTCACCTAATTATCAAGTGCAGTCTGGTGTGTTTGATGCAATAAGTGAAACACTCCTGAAACCCATTGAATTATACTGCTTTCCTAACCAGAAGGAAAAGCCTTCATGAACTAGTGTGCCAGTCCTGCTGTGGTTTGTGTTCTGAGGGTCATGCATGAATGTTAGTTACTGACTTTGGCTTGCACAGGACAGTGTGTGTGTGTCTGTGTGTGTTTTATTTTCTAAATCCGTGTGCACACAGCTGCATCTGTTGTTTCATATAATTGTTTTTTGGGTAATTCTCAAACAGTATTAGAGGTGAGGATGTGGTGTTATTTTACTGACACTGTCAGAACTTTAAATTTTATGGTTTAAACCATTTAATCATGTTTGATGATGATGAAGATAATAATAATAATAATAATAATAATAATAACTTGAAGCACTCAGACCGCAAACTTCTGCCAAGGAAGGACAGTCTCTCTCCTGTTTTACCTCTTTGGCAGAGGTAAACAAAAAACTAATCATATATTCCATGACCCATTCTTCACTTTCCCTAAAAAAATCAAAAAATTCTGTTCATAACTTTTTGCATAAAGTTGATAACAAACAGACAGACAAACACCGGCAAAGCCATTACCTCCCTGGCAGAGGTGGTTATTAATAATAATAATGATGATGATGATAATAATAATAGGACCCTGCCCTCACCCAGTGTCGGCTGAGATGGTTGCCAGCCTCCCCGTGACCCTAAATAGGATTAAGCGGCTTAGAAAATGGATGAGTGAATGAGTAATAATAGGAAAATACAGTAGTCGAAAATAAAAAGAGCAAAACTGAATATGAATCATAGCAACACTAGCTGATCTTGAGGTGTCTGTGAACATATGCATGTGGAAGTGGGTGGATAGTGCTTTCCTCTGAGTGTGACATGCTACCCCCTAATGTTGCTTGAGCATCAGTACAAAAAAGATACAGTTGGTCTCAGAGGATGTGACAGTTTTCATCTCCCTATTTGGAAAATTGTTGTATTTTATATGGTTACCCCTTCCATATTATACTACTAGTACTACTGCTACTAATAACAATATTTTTATTTGCTGTTATTAAAAATCTTCCTCTTAAGTTTTAAAAAAAAAAATTGTAATTCACAGAAAGTTGTAAAAGTTATTTTTTTTTTGTCACTTAAACGCTGCTTTATTGTGTGTGTTTATTGTTAGAAACATGAGTTCACAAATATTCTTTATTATTCTTTACAATGGAGCTCATGGGAATACTTGATTTTGATGAATTATTTCTTCATAATGGTTGATTGCTAAGTTTTACACACCGTTGCAATGGAGCATGTCATTAGTGAATATAATAAAACATTTTTAAATAGAGAAAAGACATTTTTAAATTAATTTTTTGTGAGTATTTGGCCAGCGTCAGTGCAAGTCATTATTGCAAAATAAACCACGACATAGAAATGCAGAACTCCACTGCTTGTTGGGCTCTTGATCATTTATTGAAGCTCTATAATAACATTTTCTGCTTGTATGTAAGTTTGAGAAAAATGTTTGTTAAACGAATAAATGCAAATGAGTTCAAGGGGTACGTATTCCAGAGCTGCTCTGAATTTCGACTATTTTTGCAAAGGGCTTCTGGTTTGCTGAGTGAATGTTTATCTTAAAGTGAATGTAACTGAAAAAATATATAATGAGTTCTAGTTAACACAGTTTGTCTTTTTTTTTTTTTTTTTTTTTTTTGCCAAGTCTGCAAGGTTTCAATGTTATAATTTTATTGTGGCATATACAAGGTCTTACTGTCAAAAAAGCTTTAGTTTTGTCTGTCTTATTTCTGTACTAATATTATTGTGGAGAGCTGTGAATTACACCCCTCTTCTTGCTCATTGTCCTGCTCACCAGCAGCTCCATAAACACAAAGTCACAGTATTTTACACACAGAAAATCCAGCATTGTCCTGACTAATCTTATAACAGACCTGCATGAGTAAAATGATTCTTTTTTTTTTTTCAATTAATTTTCAATTTTAATGGTAATTGTCAATGGTAAAAGTAAATTTTTATTACATTGGCAGAATATACAGTGATATATATGGGCTACATTTATACATGTAGAACGTCAAGCTGTAGTGCGTGTAATGTACCTAAGGATATCAGCTGGCCCTGCATACTGTAAGGCTTTAAAAGGTAAGAGAGTCTTACTGTTTAAGGTTTCACACTATAAAGCTGTGTTATTACAGCCTGACAATGTCTAAAGAAGAATAACTGGGAATGCTCTCTTGGTGGGAAAGATGTCGCTGTGGTCCTCTCCCTCTCTTCATTGGTGTAACATTGATTGATCACAGACATCTATTTGTTTATGCAAACAGATTCATATTTGCACTTATGTTGTCATGTGAGTAATAGATTTAGATGTCTCAGAGGAAGCACTTGTTAGTATTTTGTCATGATCATGTGTTTAAAAAAACTACATGCTAAGACTATATATAGTGATAGTGTGTTTTTAACTAAAAAAACAGCCCCATAATAATGCTAAAATAAAGTAACAAAATTTGTATCATGATTATAACCCACTGCTGGATCAATATATACAACAGAACACATTTTGGATTAATCTGCCTGTAGACTGCTGGGCTATGTGTACAATCTGTTGGGGTATTTGACTATATATATATATAT
>JAQMYF010000027.1:19429539-19440009 GCA_030014195.1 Neosilurus mollespiculum
CGGTTCAATCCCCACTGTCACTACTGTTGGGCCCTTGAGCAAGGCCCTTAACCCTCAATTGCTCAGTTGTATAAAAATAATAACTAAGTCGCTCTGGATAAGAGCGTCTGCCAAATACTGTAAATGTACTGTAAATGTAGAAGTAACTTGAAGTTAAGCCCCTCCCACTGCTGTAACATAGCATTTAACATTAAGCAGCTACAGATTAATTTTTACATATTTCAGTTGGAATTTATCAATTTTTCAGCGCCCCTATATTTATTGAGACTAACTGGATTCATTGGCAGGTGTGATTTCACAATCCTGCGCACTATGTGTACCTGGGTGCGTGCAATGCTGGGCACATCTCCTTCACTGGTCGCCACCATGGCTATGGAATAGAAGGAGAGGGACCACCGACCAATTTTCCACCAGATAAAGAAGTGTTAGGTTTGTTCTCCTGTTTAGAAGAGAAAGATGTTAGGAGACAAACAAAGCAATAACTGAGCTTGATTTTAGACACTTGTTCCCCTCCACTTGGGGATTATCTTTACCTCTTAGGCCTCTAAGAAAATTACTTTAGCAGACACAGTCACGTCTGGCAATCTTCTTTGATTTGTTTAAAAAATTTCCGGGATTTAATAAAGGCACAGTCCTTGTGTGGTAATGTGACACAGGATTGGTCCGTTCAAAGAAAGTGTTACATTCTGTTTACAGGGACTGGTTACTCCGAACCAAGCAGTATGTGTAAATGAAAGAGCTAGAAAGCACTTAATGGTGCAGGGTCTTTTCCGGTTACTGCACAATGGGGGAATGGGTGTGTCACGTTTTACCCTATCAGGACAGACACAGCATCACCACTGACGGCAATGTCCTGTCCACACTGCATGAAGTATCTATGCAGGAAAGCTAGGAATAATAAAATTGCACATTCTGACAGTGGTGGCTTAGTGGTTAAGGCTCTGAATTGCTAATCAGAAGGTCAGGGGTTCAAGCCCCAGTCCCACCAAGTTGCCACCGTTCAGCAGGACCCTTAACCCTCAACCACTCAGTTGTGTGAATGAAATAAAAAATGTCAGTCGCCCTGGATAAGGGTGGCTGACTAATTTTGATGTTTTAGATGTTTTAGGAGGTCTCCTGGTGACTCTTGTTTAGATCGAGGCAACAAGACTATTAGAAAATATCACAAAATCTGAACTGCATGATTAAATCTGCTGAGTGATAAAGCTGAGGTTAAAGAGTGCTGAACGTGCTGACATTTTGAATTCAAGTCTGAAGACAGATACAGATATTTGGAGATAATACAAACATATACACATCCAGAATGTGGCCCCGCATTCCACCCGTCTCTGTATGAAGTCTGGGAGGAAAAACACAAGAGGTAGCACTTGGCTTTGTTTTCATTTCAGGCTTTTAACACATAAGCAACAAAGTAAGAACCTGCAGTCTCCAGCCATCTGCTCAAAAACCTCTTGGTTTTCCCCTGAGGATCTAAACTGAAACTTAGCTTCACTTGCATCATTTCCTGCTTGGAAAAAACAAAACAAAACAAAAAAAAACCCAACTCATTTATTGACTTATTGAAGTGTCACTTCAGCCTCATTCTCTCTGAGTGAAAAACAGCACAGCAAATTTCACTAATGAGAAACCTAAAGGTCTGCAATGTCGTTTTTTTTGTCAGCTTATTTCAAGGCATTATAGGTTTCCAAACAGAACAAATTCAGTCCACTGAGGTTAAATTGCTCGCTTTGTTATGTTGTTCTCAAAGTCGCAGTGATGTAAACGCTCAGTCTTCATGCACGGGACGTTCCTGCCCTGTAATTACTGTTGTAGAATATGACGGTCATGACGTTCAACCCTGTAGTACTGTGCAGCAGACGTCTCACTCACACGAATAGGGCTGTGATATCATTTACATACATAACATTGTGATTTTATATGGTTTTTGGTCAGGCTGAATCATGGAGGAAAGGCTGCTATATATTGGTGCATGATTTGGTGTCTTCAGCTGGCTGCGGTGTTTTAGTGTAGCGTTCATTGGTCCTCAGTGACGCAACTTACCGGGTTAGCTTGTGAAAACAGAGTTCCTGGAAGAACGTATCTCAGTATAGTTGCTGAGTGTTGAAACATCTTTAAGGTTATAGCACATGTATACAGCTCACATTATTATAGCTCACTTTGACTTTATGTATATAAAAAAAATTTTAACCCAAACAATCAAACTGAGTCAAGGCCTGAAATGCTCCAGCATGTGCAGTTTAGATGTAACATTTAAGAATTTTAACACCTTGCTGTCACAACATAGACACCCAAAACTTTTTTCTTGCTTTTTTCAGATACCGCAACCATCAGACCAAATCTAAATAAAAAATTCACTTGGCAGAAAATGCAGTCTGGGCATCACGGGTTTAGAAGAGTCCCAGGCTCGGGCGTTTCTGTGGGGAGTTTGCATGTTCACCCCGCACTTTCATGGGTTTCCTCCGTGTGCTCTGGTTTCCTCCCACAGTCCAGAGACATTCATATTAGGCTAACTGGCTGTTCCAAATTGCCCCTAAGTGGGAGTTTGAATTTGTTGTGTGTGTGTGTGTGTGTGTGTGTGGCCCTGTGATGGTCTGGCGAGCTGTTCAGGGTGTACCCTGCCTTCGCCTTCTGTCATCCAATTTAGGCTTCAGCCTCCCCGTGACCCTAATAGGTTGAAGCAGTTCGGCACATGGGCGAGAGAATATGCAGTTGACTGAGCTAAATTGTGAAAGACAAACATTTATTTTCTTGCAGCTATTTTTGCTTCGAGACATTTTTATCCAGGAGAACTTTGACCTCTGAATTCATAAGCCTTTGTTTTGTAAGCTGAGAGAAAGCAAGTAGGCGTGACTGTACATCATTCAGCTACTTAAGTAAGCCTGGGGTACATGAGGGGGCAAAATAGCTCATCCACCAAGCTATTCTAGGATTCATGTGGTAAATGCATTTATTTATTTATTTATTCATTCATTCATTTATTTATTTATTTATTTATTTATTTATATATTGCTTGCTTGATTTATTTATTCATTTATTTAATTCTATAGCTGTCAAAGTTAAGGTGCCTGAAAGTTTTTCAGTACCTTGCAGTGTGTACTTGGAGCTGGAACTTATACTGAGGGGTTTCTTTGGACTAGATCAAGAATCTCATTTACCCCCCCCCCCTTATTGGTCAATATTTGAAATTTGTGTTCAGTGAATGCATGAAATGGAGAAAGAATTGTTTTAAAGCTAGTTATTAGCACCATGAATTCCTTCATTCATCTTCAGTAGCTGTTTATCCTAGTTGGGGTGGCAGTGGATCTGATGAACTGTAAATTCCAGGAGTGCTAAGTGTGATACAGGAATACCGTCTAATTGTGACGCCAGTCCAACTCATGGCACCTTAGGTGCAAACTGGAGAACCGAGAGGAAACCCGGACTGAAAGGGAGAGCAGGCTTGGGAGCTGGGGATCAAATCTGGCAGCCCGCAAATGTGCAGCAAATTCAAAATATTCTTGTTGTTCACTCTAATCCAGGACTTGATAATCAATAGCACTCGTTTTCTACCTTTTTTTACAGCAATGCATTGTTTAATGCTTCACTTCTTTCACCTTGCTCTTCTCAAAATCGAGAGTGGGAAATAATAAAGGGAAATGGGTCCCATCTGCATTTGGTTTATACCTAGGACCTTTTATGCCCTCCTGTGATCTGTGCCCAAATCATTGATATGCATAGAATGCCTTCAGTGAAAACATTGCTCATGGGTATACGCTCCTCTGTGCATTGAGATATCTCGGAGACGCTCTCGGAACCCTCGTGTGTTCGCTATATCATTGGCTTCGGCTCACTGGATACGGATGAGGTCTTGATTAAATATCGATGCAGCAGTCACCCTTCTTAGAGGAGCACGTACCTGCTGGGTCATAAACACCAAGTACTGTGTGTGCACGTTATAGGTACTTTCCACCTTATAGGAGTCAATATTCTGTCCAGAATTATACTCCACTGATAAACATTCAGAGAGACACTGAGTATACTGTAGCGAGAAAGTAATAGCTTTAAGACGGAGGTATATGACACGAATATTGGCCTTCTATTCAGAGACAGAGCAGGGTGGAAACTACATATATTTAAAAGATTAAAATCTATTGTGAAGTTTTATATTTACGGCTTGCAGCAGGAAATACCATGGTTTACAGTGGGGGTATAAAACTCATAACCCTGGTCATTTAATTATACTTTAATGTTATCAGTTCTGTCTATATTAAATATCTGTGACCAGATTTTGACAGTTTCAAAAAGCTGGTTATTTCTAGAATTATTGGCCCCCTGTCTAAAAATGGACAAAGCTTTCATGAAATAAAATGACTCATGTTTATATATACATACGTGTGTGTGTGTGTGTGTGTGTGTGTGTGTGTGTGTGTATATACAGTGTATATATATAATATAGTAATTTTAACTATAAGTTATTTAGATTTTTTTTTTTAAATCACTAATTAAAACTACTTTAAATTATTGACACAAATCACTTACTCTCATCTCACACATTTCCTGAATCGCCTAGACCTGTTATGGTTGCAGGGAAGCCGTGCCTATCTCAGCCGACACTGGACGAAGGCAGGGTACACCCTGAGCAGCTCACCAGACCATGGCAAGGCCAACACACACACACAACCATTCACACTCAAGGCTGAGGTCCATTTTGGAACAGGCAATTAGCTTAATTTACATGTCACTAGAATGTGGGAGGAAACCAGAGTACCCGCAGAAAAACCCACACAAGGCCAGGGAGAACATGCAAACTCCACAGAAATGCCCGAGCTCGGGACTTAAACCCGAGAGGACTCAAAACCTCTCAGAAGAGAGGCGAGGGTGAGGGACAAGCCAGTAGTGATCAGCGATTGGTTTGGTGGAACATGATTATTAGTAAGTAAGTAAAGTTTATTCCTATTGTTTATTTATTTATTTTCCCAGGTAACGAGTCAAAAATAACTGTACAGAAAAAAACAACATGAAATAAATACAGAGTAAACACCTTTTGTCAATTTAAAACACTATTGCTAACAATAAAAAAAAAAAAACAACAGTAAACATTTAAAACATCAAGAGTGGAAAACAAGGGAAATCCTGTTTTACTCCTCCACACCCTGCTAGCACACAGTGGAAGTTTGCACAAGTCTAACATGACAGTGTAAATATTTTGCAGAGGTAGTTAGAGTAATGTTGTCTGTAGTGTAGATTTGTTCATTTTCAGTGAAGTCTTTTTTTTTTTATCCCAGTGGTCATGAAAAGGTTCCTATTAACTTAAAACTGTCCACATTTACTGCGTCACTTCTAACACTCACTCCGTTCACTGGAGTTATGGGTGGATCAGGAAAAAACAGCAAGATCCAGGATCTGAAACAGAAAAACAGTTACTTAGAGAAGGAAATAACAGCCAAAGCGATGTTACCCAAGTATGAAAGCTAGTAAACACCACAAACTCAACAAAACCTCTCCTGAGATACCTCCTCTCTATCCAACAGTGTTGTCTGGTATCTGTCTGTCTGTGTACTAGACATGGAGGAAAACTCGATTCAGTTGTGTATCCCAATTCTTTTGTTATAATTCATGTATCTCCGCACTGACTCCAAAATCATTGTGATATTTTAATTTCTGTTTGTTTTGTTTCTTTTCCCGTCTGTTTCGTTTTTGTTTGTGTGTGCAACATAACTCAAAGTTTTAATGACCTCAACTTATAAACCATTACATTTTAGATGCCACCTGAGCATTGGCTTCATGTTGGGGGGAAAAAAAAATCCAGAGAAATACCTGTTCTTTAATGTGGGGCAAACTTTCATCAGACGCCCACTAGAGGGAGACATTTTATTATAACTGTGCCAAGTTATAATAATCCATTTGTTCAGAGGTACCTTGCATTCTATGACCGCCCCTCTAGTTAATTTGTAGATTTGAACTTGAGGTGGTGAAACCTCTACAGTCCTACAGGTGGCGCACTCTAAACTATTTACATATTGACAGACAGCACAGTATCCCCTGTGTTTTGCTAACTTTACGTAGAAATAGCAGTTACCAACCTTTCTTTTACGTTAAAACTAAAATTGTACCAATAAGACAAAAAAAAAATGTATTAACACCTGTGTGCTGCAACAAAGTAATTACACCGTGTGGTGTGCCCTCTATTACCCTATTGCATCATGCCTTCACAAAATCCTAGCTGAAACACTGTGCCTGTCTGTCAGTCAGTATCTATCTCTATTCACTGTCTGTTCGTTGTGTCTGTGCAGTGTCTTTGTATCAACACTGTGTCTAACTATGTACATAACTATGTACTCGCTTGTCTGTCTGCCTGTCTCTCTGTCTATGGTCTATCTGCACATGAAGCACCATAGTCATGGTATATGACTTGGATGGTTGTCCTGTGTCTGTGCAGTGTCCGTGCGACCCCACCACAAGAAACCCAATAAGGCTGCGGCATCGCCGAGTTGATACTGATTGGCTGTTATGTATCTCTGACTTGCATGACGACATGCATGGTGGGGGGATTTTTTTTATTTTTTTTATTAACAACAAATCCAAGCTCCACTTTTAGGCAGTGTCTAAATCTACTTATTAGTCTACACCATCTGTTTGTCTTCAGTGTCTGTTTCTATTCACTATCTATGTGTCTATCTGCACTGTCTGATGAAGATGAGAAAAACAGTTTATGCTGTGGGGTGGAAGCAACAAAATGTGCATCTATACAAGTCATTTTATCTACATCTGTTGGTCTTTTCATCACTTTCTGTCTTTTACATAATGCGCGCAAAGTGAGATATACTATATGGAATATAGATCTATAATATGTCTGTTTCTGTGTTTTCAGTTCATCAAGTGGAGTCTTCCAGTTGCCTGCTGTAGCACTGCAGCACCATCTAGTGGTAATCTTTCAACATGACAGTCGGTATAGAGTTTTTCGGTACATATGCTGACATGCATATATTATAATTTCTGATGTCTTCTCCATGCTGTAGATCTTTCAATACAGTACAAATATGGCCGCCCAGTACTGGCACTGCCTCTGCCTTCCAGACAGGAGAAATGCCTGTTCCACCTGAGACCCATGATCTCTACTGTCAGTGACTTTATTCAGGACATCCAGAGAGAGGATTCAGGAGTTTCGACAGCTTCTGTACTCACGATGGGTATATACACACACACACATAAACACATATAAACACAGCAGTTTTAGGAATAAGGTAACATACCTTCTCCCACCCACTGAATTCACAGTATACTGTGTAAAATCATTGTCTTAAATGTATAGTTATTTTCAAATATTCATTCATTCACCCATTTTCTAAGCTGCTTAATCCTAATTAGGGTCACGGGGAGGCATGCGGCCATCTCAGCCAACTCTAGACGAGGGCGGGGTACACCCTAGACAGCTCGCCAGGCCATCGCAGGGCCAACAATCACACAACCATTCGTACACACACTCACACCTAGGGGTGATTTGGAACAGCCAATTAGCCTACTGTGCATTTTTTTTTTGTACTGTGAGAGGAAACCAGAGTACCCAGAGGAAACCCACACAAGCACGGGGAGAACATGCAAACTCCTCACAGAAACGCCCAAGCTGGGAATCGAACCCAGGCCTTCTTGCTGTGAGGCGGACGTGCTAACCACTGCGCCACCGTGCCACCTATTTTCAAATATAGTTTTATTTCATTTATTTTTTATTTTTTACAGCCTGAAATCATTTTACAGAGAATGAAAAAACTCAGTGAATGTGTACAGTCTGAAATGTGTTCCTTGTACACAGATGGTGTGAGGATTGCCTCGACTACAGCTCTGTACACTCTTCTCAGCAAAGATTTCCAGCTGTGTATCAATGGGGTTGTCTACAAAGTTCAAGCAGCACCAGCAGGTATACATCAGCTATTAAGCAATTATGAAATGAGCTGAAGTATGATATGGAGAATTATTCAGATCGAGCGGGTCATTTTCTAGTCCGGAGAAAAGTGCATCATAGCCGGTGTGGGTCAGCCGGAAATGCCATATACTATTCCCTGCTAACCCCATTTCCGATTAATTCTAGACAAATTCTTTAATAATAATATGGAACAAAATATGGAATTAATTTATTTGATTGTCAGGATATAACTTTTTAATCTCAAGAATGACACCTTTTTTCCCCCACCAAATCTGACTTTTTTTCTGCTTGTTGCGAAGAAAAGGTTTATAGTCTTAAGTTTCTCAGTAGCTTTTTCTGGGAGGAGTGGGAGAGGTGGAATATAGATGGCACATAAGATAGATAGGCTACACCCTACTGTCAACGCTGCTGGGTTGCCGAATATTGTGGTGCAGTCTTAATCATTGGCACCGACTCTCAGATATAGCTTACAGCAGCATAAAAAATAAAATGGAAAAATCAAATGCAGTTTTTTGAGCTCAGGGCCACAGTATTTTTCTGGGTGCAGCCGTAGCCTAATGGTTAGAGAAGCGGCTTTGGGACCAAAGGGTTGCTGGTTCGATTCGCGAACCAGCAGGGAAAATGTGTGGCGGTTGGGGAGTGAGCGACACCCTTCCTTTCTCCACATGCCAATTGTGCAATGTTCATTCAACTTATCCGATGTCAGTGATGGATAAGTCAGCTGATAGAAGAGTCCTAAGAATTACCTGATGGCTTTTCACCCATCGAAAATGAGGAGATACTTAAAATGAATAATAAAATAATATAATAACACACAGGCACCTGATTATTCATTCATTCGTTCATTTTCTGAACCGTTTAATCCTAATTAGGGTCTTGGGGAGGCTGCCGCCCATTTCAGCCGACTCTGGGCGAGGGCAGAGTACACCCTGGACAGTTCTCCAGGCCATCTTTTTTTGAGGTTTGCACTCTGAGTTGCTTTCTGTACTTTCATGCATCAGGCCTTAGTGGGTAAAGAAACTTGTATACAGGTAATGAGTCAATGGGCACAGATAAGAGATGGCAGGTGCAGATTTGGGTTTTTGTTAAAAGCAAATAATGTAATTTAAGCAGAAAGTAATCGTAATTAATCAGGCAGTAATCGTAAAGCATGAAGAAGAGCAGGAGGGCAGGTGATTAACAAACAGGCAAACTAGAGGCGCTGGTGTAGAATAAGATGTAGTAATATCACAACGAACCTTAGAGCAGGACTTCAGTCCAGGTATGGAAGAGTACATCACTACATTTCCAGTAAAAAGGAATGGGGTAAGTATATGCACGTCTTAACAGTTAACAGTTGCTGTGAAGCAGCTAAGCATTAGAGATTAAAAACTCAATAAAATGGTAAAGAATTTATTTATTTATATTTTTATACCTGTTAGGGGCTGGTCTTACCAGCTATGCATCTTGAACTGGGTGTGCAGTGAGGGCGTGATTGAGCACCGTCTGCAGTTAAAGAGGGAGTCAAGCAAAGCCAGCTGTGTGTGTGTGTGTGTGTGTGTGTGTGTATGGGGTTTGGTGTATAAAACAGCCTCAGAGGGTTAAAAGGCATCTGAAAAGTGCCCAGGTTTATTTTATTTTGTATGGATAAACAGAATTCACACCAGGTAAGAAGGTCTAATTCTGTTCTTTTCTGTTTGTGTATGTGTAGGAACCATGCACAGTGAGGCTGTGACGAGTGTGGTGGATATAAAAGAGCTAGTGCACAATTTACACACAGCGCTGAACCTGCCTGAGCATCAGTTGATGAAGGAAAGGCAGCTACGGCAGAAACTGGACTTTCTGAAACAAGAACTCATGCCTCTAGAGCAGGTTACTGTTGTTATTATACAGGATACGTTGACAACTTAGCTGCATTTTCAAGGTCTCAGAAATGACATAAATTATAAAAGACCTTTTAAAGTGTCCCTATAAAGTGTTACTGCTTTTTCTATAAGCTATCTCTAATGCCAGTGTCATAAAATTTAGCTTAAATGAACAGTGTGTAATATTTTGGAGGCTTTATTAGCAGAATTTAAGTATGTCATCAATACAAAAGTTTTAAATAACCTAAAATTATTTAAAAATAAAAGTTCTCAGAACCATATAGGTTGGTCGCAGTCTGGAACCTCATCACTAGATGGCACTAGATAACACTAAATCTTTCACACTTACCCACTCACTCTCTCACTCATTTGCTGAACAGCATAATCCTACTAAGGTCGCAGGGTGAATATCTCAGCCGACACTGGACGAAGGTTGTGGTACACCCTGAACAGCTTGCCAGAGGCCATCGCAGAACCACACACAACACAACCATTCACACCTAGGGTCAATTTGAAATAGTTAATTAGCCTAATGGGCATGTCTTTGGTCTGTCGGAGGAACGCCCAAGCCCCGGGAATCAAACCCAGGACGTTCTTGCTGTAAGGCAGACGTGCCAATCCCTAAATTTTGCACACTGTACCTTTAATGCTGGGGCAGTGGTGGCCTGGTGGTAAGGTGCTGGATTACGGATCCCAAGGTCGGGGGTTCAAGCCCCACTATCAACG
>JAQMYF010000027.1:19463783-19474463 GCA_030014195.1 Neosilurus mollespiculum
ATATATATATATATATATATATATAGATATATATATATATATAAAACGAAAAACTAAAGAATGAAAATAAACTTCTTTAAAAGGAAATAGGAACAAAATATTAGCAAATAACAGCTATTTAAAAGTTAAAAGATGTCGTAATGTCATATGCTCAGTGCATGTGAAATACATTCAGGAGTAATGGTGTACTTGTCCTTTAACAGTGCTGAGGGAGCAACAGAATACTAGTGAACTGAGGATCGTGCTGGTGGGAAAGACTGGCGTGGGAAAGAGTGCTGTAGGAAACACTATCCTGGGAAAAGCAGCATTTAAATCAGATTTGTCTAGCTCATCTATCACATCAAACTGTGATAAAGCCAAAGCAAAAATAAATGGCAGAAAGGTAGCAGTGATAGACACTCCAGGCCTTTATGATACCTTTTATACAAAAGACGAAACTGTGGAAAGGATCAAGAAATGCATATCCCTGTGTGCACCGGGTCCTCATGTGTTCCTGGTGATTCTCCAACCAGGAAGATTCACAGAGGAAGAGAAAGACACAGTGGAGATCATCCAAGAAATATTTGAAGATTCCTCCCAGTACATCATTGTGCTCTTCACACATGGAGACATGCTGATGAAAAAGAACAAGACTATTCATCAATTTGTCCATGAAAGTTCTGACCTGCAGAGGTTCATTCAAAGCACCAGCAGATTATATCATGTATTCAACAACGAGGTTAAGGATCCAGAACAGGTTACCGTGCTGCTTAAACAGATAGATCAGGTGATTGAGAGACAGGGTGGAAAGCACTACACAAATGATCAACTGCAGATAGCTGAAAGAGAGATTCAAGAGGAAACATTAAAAATTCTGCAAGGAACTCAAATCGGTGCAGAGCAGGCAAGAGAAACAGCAGAACTAAACAATAATTACCTAAAAACTGCTGGTATTGCAGGTGTGGGTGTAGCTGTTGCGGGTGTCATTGCTGCTGCAGTGGCCAGTGGACGTTGTAAAATACAGTAATTTATAAGCACTGATCAAATCTGAGATGAAGCAGATAAAGCTGACTTTAATAACAAGATGTGTAATGTTTAATATTTAGTATCTCACAGTTTATGTATGACAGAAAATATAACTATTTTTACTTTTATCCCCTTCTTAATAAAATCTAAAATGTGCTGGAAAAAGGATGGAGAGAGTGTTGGTAAATATTTATATTTTTTTCTTTTACAAGACCTTAATGTTTACAGAGCCCCTAAAGGGACATGGGTAAAAATAAATAAAGGTTAGGTTTCTCGTGTGCACGAGAAACCCATCTTTTTTTTTTCCATGTGCCTTTAGGGGCTTTGTATAATGTCCTCTGTTCCATGCAGCCCTACAATTAAGTTTAACCAGATGAGTAAATCATGCAGCCTTATCCAAGTGACACACATACAATAAGGGGAACCAGAAATATTTGGAATCACACAATGGTGAACAATAATCGAGAAAAGTAAACACTGCCCAGCCTTATTTCTAGTTTGAACACAAATCTTGCACAGAGACAATCGTTTGTACATTCTGTTTTATGTGTGATTACAAAATATGTTGTTTGAGCTTTTGAAAGCATTTTTACAAAAGAAGCTATTTGAGCTATTGAAAGCACTTTTTTCCAGGAACAAAGGAGCCCCTGCGACTGGTGCTGTTTGGGCTTCAGGGTGTGGGGAAAAGTGCAACTGGAAATACCATCCTGGGCAGTGAAGAGTTTCATTCAGACATCAGGGCCAGTGCTCTGACACTGCACACTGAAAGCAGGGAAGGTCTGGTATGTGGGAGACGTGTGATGGTGGTGGACACTCCGGGTCTCTTCAGCAGCGCACTCTCAGATACAGAGATGAAACAAGAAATTGAGAAAGTTCTGGCCATCTGCCATCCAGGACCCCACGCCTTTCTCATCGTCATCCAGCTGGGGCGCTTCACGGAGCAAGAGAGGAGGGTGATGAATGAGCTGGCTGAAGTGTTAGGCACAAATATTAATCTCTACTCAATTGTGCTGTTTACTTATGGAGATAAACTCAAGAACAAAACAATAGATCAGTTTGTGAAGGAGGACAGAAACTTGATGAAACTGATTGCCAAATGTGGGAAGCGCCACCATGTGTTCAATAATGATGACACAGAAAATACAGCTCAGGTCAGAGAGCTCTTGGAGAAAATTGACGCCATGATCAGGGAAAGGAAAGAACAGCCATTTTATGCTAAGGGTGCAAAAAAGGCCTGTAATTCGTGGGCAACATTTATCCACATTGCTGTGCCTGTTACAGTATTAGCAATTGCACTGGTCTGTACGAAGAAGTATTGGTGGCTTAGTGGTTAAGTCGATGGGTTACTGACCCAACGGTTGACGGTTCAATCCCCACTATCACCACTGTTGGGCCCTTGAGCAAAGCCCTTAACCCTCAATTGTTCAGCTGTATAAAAGAAAAAAAATTCACTATCACAGCCATCATCAGTAGTTAACGGTATTTTGAATGAAGTTGGCTGGAAAAGGCTGATTCCTTTTGCTCTAGTGTTAGGGGCAGGCTGGTGGATCCTGAGAAAATTGCAGAAATAATTCCTGCAATTAAAATGTTCAAATTCTAATGAGAATCAACAACTAAGCAGGATTGCAAATAATTATCTACATTTTATTACTATTAAACATTTAATACAATCTCACTAATGTTGACACAAATGCATTATAATTTAGATCTTAGTGCTATATTTGTGTTCAAATTGTTTAGTCTCAGTCTAGACTCTAGTGCAATTCTGTTCTCATGTTTAAATGACTGTTTAATATAATGTTTGGCATAAAATGTGACTAAAGTAAAAATGTACTGATTAACACGGTGAAATAAATACAACTTCAAGTAAAAAAACAGCTGTTGGATTTGTTCATTCACCCAGAACTTGTTTGTAACGTATTTAATGTTAGTGATGTCTGGGATTTCAATGTACATATAGAATTAGGATTGATGAGGTTGATGGTTACACCAGTCTGTTTTCTTTAAACAGTTCGTGACCAACAGAAGTTCCATGAACACCTCCGGATTGTTCTTTTGGGGAAGACTGGAGTTGGGAAAAGTTCTGCTGGAAACACCATTCTGGGTGAAGAAATCTTCAAATGTGACATATCAGCATCGTCTGTGACCAAGGAATGCTCCAAGGTCTTCAAAAAAGTAAATGGCAGGAAAATGGCTGTGATTGATACACCAGGCCTGTATGATCCGAGTTTTACTCTAGAAGAGACGGTCAATAGGATCAAGTCCTGCATCCCTCTCTCTGCTCCTGGCCCACACGTCTTCCTGTTCGTGGTTCATCCTGGTAGGTTTACTGAGGAAGACAGGAATACAGTGGAGATCTTTCTGAAAGTATTTGGAAAAGATGCCATTAAGCACACCATCGTCCTGTTTACCCAAGGAGACAAACTTGGTACAAGAAACATGCAGGAGTTTGTTAGTCATAACTCAAATTTGGCCGAATTCTATGAAAAGTGTAACCAGAGGCACCATGTATTCAACAATGAGGTTAACGATCCCACCCAAGTGGTCCAGCTTCTGGAAATGATCGACAAAATGGTGTCAGAAAATGGAGGAAATTATTATACCAATGAAATGCTGCTGAAGGCAGAGAAGGCGATTGAGGAAGAGAAACAGCGGATTCTGAAGGAAAGCGAGGAGCTGAGACGCAGACAGTTTGAGGCTCTGAAGCTGGAAGCTCTGACTGAAGCTTACAATGAGCTTCAGGAGAAACAGGAGAGAGAAGCCAGAGAGCAAGCAGAAAAGAGCAACAAGTATATTTCTATAATCACTCAGGTTTTGTGGACTCTTCTCGAGAACTTTATTGCAAAGCGATTACAAATTCAGGAAAAAAAATAAGTTGAATTAATCAGTGTAATTATTCCATAGGATAGCTGTAGTTTCTAATTATGCAACCCTCATATATAAACATGTAGACATTAGAGTAGACAATGGCATTTATTCCTATGTAATGGCTTTTACAGGAAATTCTTTAGTGCCCATTTACAGACTGATACCTTTCAACAATTATATCTCTTTGATGATTTGCAAACTCTATGTGGATTATGGCGTTTGTTATAAGATTCAACAGTTAATGTCAGAAAATCCTCGTTGAACAAGTAAACTTAATTTCAGGTTGAAAATAAGTTTCAGTGTGATACTATTAGTATAAATACAGCCACATCCCCAAATATAAGAGCGTGTGCACACATATACATTACATTATAGCTTTTACCACCTTTTCCGTTTGTTTTTAAATTTTACAAAATTGTGCTGAATTGAGTTGTATTCGTGTTACTCTGCCTGCCAAGGAACCTCACTACCATCATCATTATTATTTTCTGAATTGCTTAAACCTAATTAGGATTGCCGATCTTCATCTCAGCCGACTCTGGGCGAGGGCAGAGTGCACCCTGGACCGCTCGCCAGGTCATCGCAGGGCAGAAACACGCTGACAGCCTTATTTTTTTCGAAAGTCAGCAATGGTTCTTTTACCACATAGAGTGAGAGACATGGCTGGCCTTTGATAACCCAGTTAGCTGCACTGGGGGGACAGCAGTGACAACCCGGTGACGGTGGGGCTTTTATGTCTCTGGATGCTCATTTATACATACTCCAATTTCAAATAAGAAAAATAGAAATTAAAAAGATCCCTGTGTACAGATACCTGTGAGCCCTGGGCCCTGAGGTGTTTGTGTTGGATTTCTGAGGGAAAAGATTCACAAAGAGATAACCATAGAGATAACCTTACTGTGAGGTCCTTCGGTGAGGATTTTTCACCTTATATGGTGATCATTTTACATGGAGACAAGCTGGTTAAAAGCAGGAAATCTAAATTTATCATAAATTAGTTCACCCTTACCCAAAGTCAGCTGAGATGGGTGCCAGCCCTTAGCCTTGCGACCCTAATTAGGATTTACCAGTTATACAGTGCAAAATAGGAAAAGGATGTTAGTAAAATACAAAAAAGATTTTACAATTAGATACATTTTCACACACAACTGAACCCAACTATGCAAATCATATCTAAAGCGGCCTTCACACCATAACAAATTGGCCCAACGTACGAACAAGTTTTGGAATTCACTGCCATAAGCTGAAGTTTGTATTGATTTTGTTTTGATTTCGTTATTTTGCGTTTTTATAAGTTCCCATATATTGTTGTTCATGCCATTTGTGTACACTTGCATACACAAACATTTTTGATGTATACCAGTTAGCAGCCAGTGCCGAGAGAAAGCTCTGTATGAGCTATAGGAACGAATTTTTCATCTGAAGTACGATTGCGTCTGGTTACAGCTACAGACTTATTCATCCTCCCCAAGAGGACTTGTTGCTCATCATCCACACTTCTGAGCTTGAAGTCTTTCTTTATGGCCCTGCTGGCAGTGTTGAGGATGTGAAGTTATATGAGACATTGTGGATGGTGAAAAGTTGGGACTGGGAAACCTGTATCTTCAGGCTTTTTGGAATGCAGCAGCTTCTTCAGGTGAAGGTGAAGGTGTGAGTGGTAGAAATAGAGGATTGCGTGTTTTCCTGCGAAGCACTGCAGCCCTGAGCTGTCTATTATTATATAATGTAACTAATTATCCCAGACAGCAGACAGGTCAAAAAATGCCAAGAATTTCCCTGTGTCTTTTAATCAGAAATAAGAAAATATTTTAAATAAGTAATCCTCTCTGTTATTATAAGTGATTAAGAAAACTAAAGACAGAATGTTTCAATGACAGGGGGGTTCAAGCCCCACTGTCACCGGGATGTCACTGCCATCCTCCCAGTGCAGCTAACTGGGTTATCAAAGCCCAGCCATGTCTCGTACTGTCTATGGGGAGAGGCATGTAAAAGAACCGTTGCTGATTTTTGTAAAGAGAAGGCTGCATTGCCGTTAGCGTGTTTTTGCCCTGCGATGGCCTGGTGAGCTGTAAAGGGTGTACTTTGCCCTCGCCCAGAGTCGGCTGAGATGGGCGCCAGCCTCCCCGCGACCCTAATTAAGATTAAGCAGTTCAGAAAACGAATGAATGAATATCATATATATACATATATATATAAAACATGTCTGTTTAGTACTTTATATGAGTTAAACCCACTATTCAGACATCCACCGTTCTGACTTATCACACATGTTCTCAATTTCTCAAGCTGTCATTAATGCACCAGTACTATCATGTCAGAGGAAAACAGAAGTTATATTCTTTTTACACTTCGTCTGTTTCATGAATGGTCGATGTTTGCTAAGACAAACAGATTAACTAAGCAGAGGAACAGCTTGATGTCCATAAATGTTTTCTGATTGTTTCAGGGGGGAAATCGTCATCCTGTTTTGGCTGATTTAGATCCTTTCAGAAGCTTTATCATGTTTCCACACAAGCATCTTTAAAAGGCTTTGACGATCACTGCCAGTTCACCAGTAATAAAGTATTTAAATGACTCGTTATTTATCAAATTACAGAAATAACCTGCAATTGACAATGTTCGACCGTTAATGACTAATCAGGATTGTAAATAATTACCTACACTTTACTATTAAACATTTAATGAAATCTTACTAATATAGACACAAATGCATTTATAACTTAGATCTAAGTGCTATTTTTGTGCAATAATCATTTAATAATAATATAATTATATATTTCAATTATATCTCTTTGATGATCTGTAAACTCTATGTGGATTATGGCGTTTGCTATAAGATTCAACTAAGTTAATGTCAGAAAATCCTCCTAGAACAAGTAAACTTCATTTCAGGTTGATTGAAGTCACTTTAATTGATAACAGGTCTGTACTGACTATTAAAAACGAGTGATACTCAATTCAATGTGATACTCAGTGTGAATACAGCGACATTCCCAAATATAAGAGGGTGTATGAAATTGTGCTGAAATTGAGTTATATTCGACTACTCAGCCTGCCAAGGGTGAGGAACCTCACTACCAACATCATCATCATTATTTTCTGAACCGCTTAATCCTAATTAGGATCGCAGGGAGGCTGGTGCCCATCTCAGCCGGCTCTGGGCATGGGCAGAGTGCACCCTGGACAGCTCGCCAGGTCATCGCAGGGCAGAAACATGCTGATGGCAACCCAGTGGCCTACTCTTTTCAAAAGTCAGCAATGGTTCTTTTACCACAGACAGTGAGAGACATGGCTGGCCATTAATAACCCAGTTAGCTGCACTGGGGGAACAGCAGTAGCAACCCTGTGACAGTGGGGCTTAAACCCCCAATCTTCGATCTGTAATCCTGCACCCTCCCACCAGATCACCACTGTCCCCGCTACCAACATTACTACTAAAATTATAGTGAACATGACTAATATATCTTTCAAAACCCTCCCATCAATCAAAATCATTTGGAGCTGCACTAATGGTACAATTTATCAATATTGTAAATAAACTGTAGGTATAAAATACTTGATTTGACTAGTTGCATTTTTTTTATTTGTTGTTAATAAATATAGCTGACTAGCTGCCTCTGCTTTTAGCTGCATTTTGGTGCAAAATAAAAGACACTGATTTATTTGCTAAGTTTTTATGTCTCTGGATGCTCATTTATACATACTCCAATTTCAAATAAGGAAAATAGAAATTACCAAGATCCCTGTGAGCCCTGGGCCCTGAGATGTTTGTGTTGGATTCCTGAGGGGAAAAAGGCCAATTAGCCTACTGTGCATGTTTTATGACTGTTCGAGGAAACCAGAGTACCCGGAGGAAACCCACACAAGCGCGAGGAGAACATGCAAACTTCACACAGAAACATCATACACATACCATGGTCCACATGAGATCATCCGAAAATTGAACGACGTCAATTACATCATAAGCACACCTGAACAACGAAAAACGTCTCAACTATGCCACATAAACATGCTAAAAGCATACCACCAAAGGACCAACAAAGTCTTAGTAGCGAACGGCTATCCGCAGGCCCAACATGATGAAGCCATCGACTTGAAGCTTGATGGAAATCGTCCAATAAGACTGAACAACTCCGACATCTTGGCTGACTTACCACAAAAGCTAAGCCACTTATCAGCCCGAGAGAGGGATCAACTAGTAAATCTCATCTTGGAATTTAGGGCATTATTTCCTGATGTACCTAGCAAGACCTACATCGCCCAACACGACGTCGATGTCGGAAATGCACAACCTATCAAACAACACCCATACCGTGTCAACCTCCACAAGGCCGAACTGCTACAAAAGAAAATCTCCTACATGCTGGAGAATGACACCATTGAGCCAAGCAAAAACAACTGGACTTCACCTTGTGTCTCAGTCCCCAAGCCCAATGGCTCACTCAGATTCTGCACGGACTACCGAAAAGTGAATGCACTCACTAAGACGGACTCATATCCACTACCAAGGATAGATGACTGCATAGACAGAATCGGTAAGGCAAAACATATTACCAAGTGTGATCTGCTAAAAGGATATTGAGGTGTCCCGCTGACAGAGAGAGCTAAAGAAATATCAGCCTTTGTGACACCAAGTGGCTTGTACCAATGTAAAGTAATGCCATTCGGGATGAAAAATTCGCCAGCCACCTCCCAGAGAATGATAAACCAGTGCCTGGCCGGCCTTGACGGGGTTGGGGTGTACATAGACGACATTGTTATTTACAGCGACACCGGGGATACACACCTATCCCGCTTAAGAAAAGTTTTCCTTAGATTACTATATGCCAATCTGACCATTAACCTGGCTAAGAGTGAATTCGGGCATGCTACGGTGACCTATTTGGGCTATATTGTCGGCCAGGGTCGGATAGCCCCCATCACAGCAAAGGTCCAAACTATCGTGGACTTCCCAGCACCAGAACACAAACGCAGCCTAATAAGATTTGTAGGTATGGCGGGCTACTACTGGAAATTCTGCCGAAACTTTGCTGATATCACGGCCCCACTGACAGATTTCTTAAAGAAAAACAAAAAATACGTCTGGTCCGATTCCTGTCAGAAAGCTTTCGACAATGTCAAATTCCTGTTATGTGCCCAACCCATTCTTCGAGCTCCAGGTTTTGACAAGCCCTTCAGGTTGACCACAGATGCTAGTGATACTGGTGCAGGTGCCATACTATCGCAGCCCGATGATGATGGTATCGAACACCCGATGTGTTTGTTCTCCAAAAAATTTAATACCCACCAGTTAAATTACTCCACGGTCGAGAAGGAAACATTAGCTCTACTTTTAGCGATGCAACAGTTATGTATATAAGTATATCAGTCTTCTTCCAACCAACCCATAGTAGTGTATACTGACCACAATCCATTGACATTCCTTAACCGAATGAAAGGCAAAAACAAAAAGTTATTAGGTTGGAGTTTAATTCTACAAGAACACAATCTGGACATAAAGCATATCAAGGGAATAAACAATGTGGGTGCAGATGTCCTCTCGCGAGGAAGATAGAACGCAAACTGCGGACGGGGCTGGTGACGTCTCGGACACATACCGGTGCCATGCTTTCAACTTATGTCTGTATGTATGTTTTCATTTTTATTTACTTTTTCACATACAAAAATATGTTTATCCCATGTTTTTGTTTCTTTGATGTTTACTTGATAATCTCCTTACTGATTTCATGTTTATCCATGAACGTGATTATAATGTTTATGATGTTTTCATTTGTTTAATATTTGTTTCATAATATCCTTCTCTATCTCACATTGTAAAACTTTCCTAAAAGTTTTGTTTTACGTGGGGAGGAGTTACGTAAGAGGTACATACCTACTATGTTTCTACTATGTACCTACTATGACAACACAGAAATGGTACTGTTTGAGATGTAGCAATGATAATGATGCCATACTGAGGCCTACTATGACACGGCCTACCACTTGTTCTGCAAGTTGTTAATGTCACAAGGAGTCCTGTATTGTCTATATGAGTGGTCTTGACACTTTCACACATCACACATCAATGAATACCAGGAACTATAGATCATATCAAACTGTACACAGTGTATCTCGCCTTCACCCAAAGTCGGCTAAGATAGGCTTCAGCCTCCCTGTGACCTTGGTAGAATTGATTTGTTGAACAAATTTTTGCTAATATGTTGATAAAATAATAACACATCCAAATAACATATAAAAAAATAATAACATGCAAATATATATACACCTCCTTGAATCGCCACCTTATCGTGGTGGAGGAGTGTCCTAATGATCCTGGTTGCTTTGTTGTCAGGGGCATTATGCCCCTGGTAGGGTCACCCAAGGCAAACAGGTTCTAGGTGACGGTCCAGAATAAGTGCAGTTCTTAAGACCCCTATCAGCAAAACAAGTACAAGGTTTCCCTTCCCAGTTTCCTTTTTTTTTTCGGTCTTCCTCTTGGCGTGCTCGGTGTAGGTGACAGCGCTGCGGATCACGTTTTCCAATAACACTTTCAACACACCAAGAGTCTCTTCGTAGATCAGACCAGAAATACGCTTCACACCGCCATGACAAGCCAAACGGCGAATAGCTGGATGTTGTCACAGAGGACCTTGCGGTGACGCTTAGCGCCTCCTTTACAGAGCCCCTTGCCGCCCTTCCTCTTTTTTTTTTTTTTTTTTAAAGATCTTTATTTAAAGATTTTCAATCATTGCAGAAATAAGAAACATTACAAAGTTTTCCACATCATCATGAATTACATATATACAATGTTATATGTACATTACACTA
>JAQMYF010000027.1:19474563-19486871 GCA_030014195.1 Neosilurus mollespiculum
ATATAACACTATACTGACATCCACGTTTCTGACTTATCACACATTTTACCTCAATTTCTCTACAGATCAGCTGTCATTAGTGCACCAGTGCCATCATGTCAGTGGAATACAGAAGTTATGTCCTTTTTACACTCTGTCTGTTTCATGAATGGTCGATGTTCTCTAAGACAATCAGAGGAACTAAGCAGAGGAACATGATGATGATGGTTACTGAACTTCGATAATGTATGGACCTGTGCAACATTATACCCAGGGTTTCCCACAGCCAGACACACAGAGGCAGATTTATATAGGGTGTTATAGTGGAACCAGACACAGGGTTACAGTCAATATTTTAATGCTGAAAACAGTTTCATATATTACAGAGATCATGAACATTTGTTAAAGCTAATTTTCCCCAGACATGATGATGAGAAACATTGTGCTAAGTGCTTTTTTATGGGGAAGCTCACCTTTACACAGTAAATACACACTGAGGAGTCAAATGTAATTCAGACTTTACCTCCATTATGTCAATTACAAGCTTTAATTATTATCCAAGAGATTAAAATTCTAAATAAACTGTACATACTCTGTACTTTCACTAGAAGCTTATGGTCAGATTAACACTTTTCATACAAAACTCAAATCCACTTTTGATTGATCAGTACAGGTTCTTGTTTTATTTTGATTTGATTACATTTCATCTTGCATTTGCAAATTTAAAGTTTTGGGAGCAGCATTTGTTTCTCCCGTATTTCATCTCATTTTCATTCAGTGCTTTATGTTAGATGTGAGAAATGAAAACAGCGCCTCGATGACCATTCCCTTAGCCTACGTTATAGTGTAGTGTTTGATACAATCTGCATGCACAGGCTTTCAGGATTTTTCATACCATGGGCAGGTGGATTTAGGCCCCTTTTACACCTGGTATTAATATATGAACTGGGTGATTAGGAGTTGTAACCACTTGTGATCATACCTCACTTCCCATCTGTATATACATCATCTGCACAGTTAGAGTAACAAACATGCTCCTCGTGTCTTTGAGCTGCCATTACGTGCAGTATATATTATAAAGGAATATCAACACTTAAAATTGGAGATATGAAAAATAAATAATTTCATTAATATTAGAAAATATTATAAAAGGGGCATGTCATCGTTGTTTAAAGAAAAAGATCCTAAATAGTATCACTGAAGTTATCAAAGAAGGCACAGTTATCTAGGTGTACAAATGTAAATTTTGTTTACAAAAGAATACTAGACATGAATTAGATTCACACAATAAATTTGCTTGGAGCTTGATTCCAAGATTTCAATAAGTCCTCAATGCGAAACTCTTTTGCGAAAAATTTTGTAAGTTTGTTGTACATGTAGATGACTTTTGGGCAAATTCATTTGGGTAAAAATCATGACACAGCTCCTTTAAATAGACTTATATACTGTGGCTAATAAAATATTTTTTGGGTTTTGCTTCCACTGATATAGTAGTAGAGATTCAGTGCGTGTTTGGTCATGTGATCAAAAATTATGCTACGTTTTATTTTATTATGGTAGTTTATATCCTCTGTTATAAGATTTTAAAAGGAGTTGAGAGAGTACATTTTTGCTTGGTGGATCATGGAGTTTGTTTTATTCCTGTTTAATTGTAGGCTATTCGACTATTATACAACGGTTATACAACAACTTGAAACATGTGTCTGGTGGTTGTTCTATATGCCTAAAATTGTGAAACATTATGGTCCGTTAAAAAAAAAATTTAAACGCCCTCAAAAAAAAAATTTGTAAAAACCTTTGTTGCCTTGAAGTGTTTAAATTAAGCAAATAATTTAGTCTGTGGTGGCGTGGTGGCCTAGTGGTTAAAACGTCCACCTCACAGCAAGAATGTCCTGGGTTTGGTTCGCGGGCTCAGGCGTTTCTGTATGGAGTTTACATGTTTTCCCGGTGCTTGCATGGGTGTCCTCCGGGTACTGTGGTTTCCACCCACAGTCTGAACACATGCACATTAGGTGAACTGGCTGTTCCAAATTGCCCCTAGATGTGAGTGTGATAGTGAATGGTGTTCGGCCAGTGAAGGCACCAGACTCCCGCGACCCTTGTAGGATTAAGCGGTTCACCAAATGAGTGAGTTCAGCAAAAGAGCATTTAGTCTGTTATTGTTGCCTGTTATCAGACTTTAAAATGATATCAGATTAGGAGGAAGTATTTCAGTGTGGTCCAGCAAACATTCCTGGACACACTGCTTAAAAAAATGAATCTGGACTGAGGAATCAGATCCCAGTGTGTATCCTCGAAACATTCGACCCCTTCACGCCTGCACTTACAGCTACCCAGTTTACCCAGGACCCAAGTTACTACCAGGTCTAAAAGTGGGCCTTTGGCAAGCTCGAACTGTTAAACTCTTTGGATGATCTCATGAGGTTACGTTCAAGATCATGCTGTTACATCAGACGGGGAGTGAACCAGAACACACGGGACTTAGTGCGTCTTTTTTAAGATTTCTACAATCTCACCATGTTTTTTAACTTTAAATATAAAATCTTCATCAGTTTGATTACGACTCGTGTTTGACTCACAGCCCTGCATGTGATTTACATGCAGTGTAAGTTACAATCTCAAAATAGAAAACACTTTTTTTAATTTCCAAAGACATTTTGAAGAGAGAATATCCATCCTGTGTGATCTGGTTTTGTAATCTGTAAATACATGGACACAATAGTACTTTAACAAGCAGCAAAAAACCTGACCAGCAAGAATCTTCTGTGTCACTAGAGTCCGACAGTAAAAATAACAGAATTACAACACAAGCAAACGTATGTTTCTATCTGGTTAAAAATGGTGCATCCAGTTTCAGTTTCAGTTTCAGCATTCTTCTTTAAAAAAAAAATTAAACAGTATGTACAGCTTTGCTAATCAATGTTAAATTATTGCACGCATTGGTTCTAGATATACAAACAACTTTTAGACCTTCAACACACACACACACACACACACACTCTCTCTCTCTCTCTCTCTCTCTCTCTCTAGTAAATCTTTTTTAACCCAAGTTAACTCAAGTGACCATATTACTTTATAAATTAATATGCTTAAATCGACTCACCCCCAGTCTCTTGCACTTGCACACACACACACACACACACACACACACACACACACACACACGCACAGGCACGCAAACACACACACACACACACACACACACACATACCATCTTTAAATCCTGACTGCGCATCAGCACTAACAATCTAACCATAATGATTACTGGTACAGCCCCATTGCCTAGATTAGCACATGTGCACCATGTTGCGTTCACGCTCTAGAGCGCACGCTAACTACGTCTGTGCCTCTGGAAGTGGCAAACCCGGTTCACAAGTCATTGTGGGTGGAGCCAGACCCTTTGCTCCTCGACACATCAGGCCACCATTTGACCTGGCAGCCGCCGCCTCTCCCCTATTTAGATTCCTGTATGGGCGGAGGGGTGGGGTTCGGCGAGGAGGTGGAGCTCCACGTAGGCACAATGATGGAAAGCTGAAGCCCACCAGGCAACAGCCTGGACAGGAAATTATGTCATCATTCTGTTCTGGAGGAGGTGTCAGACGGTTCGGCGCACGATGACCACGGTAGCCACTGAGTCGCACCCAAGGCACCTGGCCAACTCCCAGCATGCTGTTGTTATTGTCCATGCGGGGCAGGGGTGGAAGAGATGGAGGGCCGTTTGAAATGGGTACCGTCCAGCCATTAGGATGAGGACTAAATGAAGAGGAGGATGGATAAGAGCCGTGAAGCAGAGGCTTTGCTGTTGATCCCAGGGCACCCTCTGCTGTATCAGAAGAGCTATTGCAATCCATGGGTTCAACTCTACAGAGTCCCTCCACCTCTCCTTCTTCTTCATCCTCATATTCTTCCTCTTCATCCACTCTCTCCAAAGACACCATCTCCAGATCCAACACCAAGCCAGAGTCTTGTCCAGCATCATCCGAGCAGGCGTCCTCCGTCCCTGCCCCTTCTTTTTCTCCAGAGTTCTCCTCAAAACTCTCAGGTTCAGAATCAAAAGTCAACAGTCGGCCCAGATCAGGAGTGCAGGGTAAGGACTGACACCGGCGAGGTGGGCCTCGAAGCTTCGAGGCTCCAGATAGTGGTGGGGAGGAAGAAGGTTCAGGGGGTGGAGGCAAAGTGAAGGTCAGTGAGATAAGTGACTTGCTGGGGGTGTCAAAGAGTTTGATTCGGCCGCCGTTCAGATCATGGCGTAAGGAGAATGGGTTGAGGCGCACCGGTGTACCCACACATGGACTCAAGGCTGGAGACAAGAGAGCCGACTGACTCCGTGCCAGACGCTGGGTGCCCAACAGGCAAGGTGAATTCCGCCTCCTATATGGGCTCTCGTCAGCAGCAACAGGTTCTGAGGAAATCAAGAAGCACTGGTGAATATGGTGCAATAGAACATACACAGCCATCTACTACCCACATAGTAAAGTGATAAAATGTTATACATGAAACACTTCAGAAAAATGCTGCTATAGGAAAAAATTCAGCTGGAACTACTTTCCGTGTCTTCTAACCAATCACAGTTGAGAATCATAGAGTACAGGAACAGCTGATTGGTTCGCTATTTCAGGACGACAAGCATTATAATGCATTCAAAATGTATTCTCGTTTTTGATTGGTGGAAAGCCACCTTAGTTTTCTTCAACAGGGCCAACTTTTTGAGCCATAAGTGAGACTGGATACTTTGAACAATTATGGCACGTGATCGCCAATCATGCAAATGTTCCTACTTATAGATATCATATAAGATAGATAAGCTACACCCAACAGCAGACGGCACCACCTTACCGCCATTTTGGTTAATTAGAACAATTTACAGGGAAACCCTACAGCCCAGAGCTTATCTTTTTATTAGAATTTATCCAGAACGAATTGAAAAGGGCGTTAGCGAAGAACAGCGTGCAGCAATTCCTGCAGAGTCACACTGCTTACAACGCGCTTTCCTCCAAACATGAAAATGTTTTGAATGACTAATACAACTTATAGAATATTGCCTCAGCAGATTAAGTCCTGATTAATCGCTGTAGTATTTTTCAGAGTAAAAAGTACTTTATTTAAACTTTAAACGATTTTTAAAGGATGCTAGCTTTATTCACCTCATGCTAAGTGGATATCTGTAAAGAGTTCCTAAGAGGTTTATCATCTTTGGCAAATTACTGTTATTTATTGTTTTTCATTCACAATATTTTCTCGTTTCTGATTGGTGGAAAGCCATCAAATAATTCTTGGGTTTTTTTAGGAGTCGACTTATCCATCACTGTTACTGGATAAGTTAGAAACTTGAAAATATTTTGAATGAATAATGAATGAATAAAACTATTATAAAGTTGTTGGTTTTTTTTTGGGGGGGGGGTTATGCATATCAAATTCAGTATCAAAGTATAATCAGCAATTATTGAATGAGCTGAAGAATGTTATGGAGAATTATTCAGATCTCTGCTTTTGGCCTTGTTGGATAACACCGCCTCAATCTGAATAATTCTCCAATATCATTCTTCAGCTCATTCATTCATTCAATCATTCATTTTCTAAGCCCCATAAATAGCAGGGAGGCTGCCACCCATCTCAGCCGACTCTGGGCAACACCTCGCCAGGCCATGCAGGGCTGACACACACACGGCCAATTAGCCTAATGTGCAAGTGTTTGGACTGTGGAAGGGAACCAAAGTACCCAGAGAAAACCCATGCAAGCGCAGGGAGAACATATGCAAACTCCACACAGAAACACCCTCGCTGAGCCCGGGGATCGAACCCAGGCCTTCTTGCTGTGAGGCGGATGTGCTACAAGTATCCCCTGTGTCACTCACTGATTTCTTCTTCCATGAAATATTTTCCCACCTAGAATAACTGGTGTTTCAGTCTTCTCACTCTCCCTCTCCATCCTCTCCAGGGTCACAACAATATCTGAGAAGGAAGGACGACTCTCTGCGCACATCTACCAGAAGAGGGCAGAAATGTAAACTTTACTACTGAAGACAAATTAGAATACGGCATCATTCATCAAGAAAAGTGATCTTACTTACAAACTAGGCTGCGAAATAACTTTGTACATTTTTGGGGAAAATATGTGTTTTGAAAGACATTGTACAGATACACTTGTGTGTGTGTGTGTGTGTGTGTGTGTGTGTGTGTGTGTGTGTGTGTGTGTGCTGTAGGTGTTTGTGCGTTTGTCCTTACGTTGCAGCAGTTAACAGCCAGACCGAGGAAAGCAGGTGGACAGTCTCCAATCATTTGTTCGAATGTTTCTACATCCAGTCCAAAGTCCTATATAGACATTTATTCAAATGTTACTTTCCAATAACACAACAATCACTCAAACAAGGATCATGTGATTCATGTTAGTGAAATGTTTTATATGGTGTCATGGTGGCGTAATTGTTTTGCATGTCTGCCTCACGGCAAAAAGGTCTGGGGTTCGAGTTCCGTCTCAGCGAGGGTGTTTCTGGTCGATTTTGCATGTTCTACCCATGCTTGTGTGGGTTTCCTCTGGATACTCCGGTTTTCCTCCCACAGTCCAGTCATGCACATTAGGCTAACTGGCTGTTCCAAATTGCCTCTAGGTGTGAGTGTGAATGGTTCTATGTACTGCCATGTAATGTACTAGTGAGCTACGTTTAGGGTGTACCCCAAGTATGATTAAGTAGTTTAGCAAATGAATGAATGAATGAATGAATGAATGAAATGTTGAATACAGTATTATGACCCATCGCTGACCTTGCAAATAAAAAATCGGAGATATTTAAGCTTGTGCCTGAACAGGATTAGAATTTGATTGGCAGGCTAGACTACAGAAGGCAGTCATGAAAAAAATTACTGCTACTGCTGTAGTTCACAGAGGATCCCTTTACATGGATAACAGTAACATATGAAACATTTAGATGGGATGCAGTGCCTATGTGCACTTAATTCATTTTATGTTATTTACTAACAGTCTGAAAGTACAGGGTATTTAGAGTGGTAATGTTCTGAGCAGTACCGCAGTACGAGGGAGGACGTCAGGGTCGGCCTCAATCCGAGCAATGATCTCACACAGAATGATGCCGTACGCAAAGACATCCACCTGTTGGGAGAACACAAAAGGCCATTACTGTCTAGTTTACATCACTAAAGCAATTTTCTCCTGTCCTATAATGTTTCAATTAGCCGAGACACACATAGTGATGACGCCTGATTCATTATTTCAATTTTACTCTCCTACATGGACATGACTCTTTCCCTATTTCACAAGTACAGAAAAAATATATAACAGGTTACAGGAAAAGAGTTACTCACTCACTCACCCATTTGCCGAACTGCTTAAACCCATTAGTCGGGAGGCAGGGAGACTGGAGCCTATCTCAACCAACACTGGGCGAAGGCAGGAACACCATCGCAGGGCAACACACACACAATCATTCACACTCACATTCACACACTTAGGGGCAATTTGGAACAGCCAATTAGCCGAATGTGCATGTCTTTGGATTGTGGGAGGAAAACAGAGTACCCGGAGGAAACCCATAAGAGCACAAGAACATGCCAGGGACTCAAACCCAGGACCTGCTTGCTGTTAGGCTGACATGCTAGCCACTACACCATGCCAACAGGAAAAAGGGTTAGGAAAATAAAAAAATGGGGTGGTGTGATGTAGCTTAGTAGAGTTAGTAGAGTTTGGATGTTTGCTTGCGTGGGTTTCATGTAAAAAGTCACCTTATGACCTTGAAACCCATATACAATCCCACCCTACTCGCTCCTGAGGGGATCCATACATCAGATTTGTGTATCGCATTACACTAACAAGTCGGAGGACGGAAGGACGGACGGACGGAACCCATTTCTATAGCTCCCACTCCACTCACCTTCAGTGACCCCGGGAGCTAACTAAACTTAAACTAGTCTAGTCCTCAAAATAAAACAAACTCGTAAAGCTAAAACTAAACTGAAATGTTAAAAAAATTGAAGACTAAATTAAACATAAATTTAAAAGTAAAAATTTCTGATTATTCTGGCGTCATGGTAGCGAAGTGGTTAGCACCAGTGGTTCAAGTCCTGGGCTTGGCAAGGCCGTTTCTGTGTGGAGTTTGCTTGTTCTCCTCATGCATACATTGGATTCTTCCTGGTACTCCGGTTTCCTCCCACAGTCCAAAAATTAGCAGATTAGGCTAATTGTCTGTTTCAAATTACCCCTAAGTGTGAGTGTGAATGGTTGTGTGTTGCCCTGCAATGGATTAGCGAGGTGTTCAGGGTGTACCCTGCCATCACCCAGTGTCAACTGAGATAGGCTCCAGCCTCCCCCTACCCTAGTAGTGGGTTTAAGTGGTTTGTCAAATTTCGGAAATGTAAGTAAGTAATAATTTTGGTCGGTAAGACAATCCTATGATGGGAAATTGACTGATTATTACAAAGCATTGACACTAAAGACTATAATTTGAAAAAAATCTAACTAATATTAATTAGAATATCAACAATTAAACAGACAATTGTTCTCTATAAAATATCCTGTGAGTGAACTTTTACTATCGAAACAATAGCATATTAAAATCAAAGCACAAGAGCGTTTTGTTATGCATAATTTTTTATATCTAATTCGAAATTAATACTTGTATTAATAGCATTCTCATCTTCCAATATTGTAAATGGTGAAAAAGCGTTTAATGCTCCATCTTGCATTACAGCATTATTTGCTATTTTTAAGAAGAAAACAGGATGATCCTGCTTTTGAGAACCTTCTCCTCCAGAAATCTGTATTGTTGTTGTTGATTTCATATCTCAAGTAATCATAAAACAAATTAGCTTTGTGTATCAGAAGGACTGTTGGCCGGTCTTCCAAAGGGAAATAGTGCGGGGCGTTTATGTGCTTTTGTTTTTGTTCGAAAATAAATGCTAGTTACTGGATGCATGTGTGGGGGGGAAAGAAAGGATTGTTACCTTGTGTGTTTCTCATATTTTTGTTTTTCAAACTAGTACAAGGATAAAATGACACACATGTAAATGTAAATGCAAATACCTTCTCATCATACACCTCTCCTCTCAGCACTTCCGGAGCCATCCAGAAGGGGGAGCCAACCACAGCCAGCGGCTGCTTCTCCACTCCATCACTGCAGGACATTGGCAGATTTTACATGAATTATTAAAGAATATACTGTACTGATCTCTCAGTCTCCAAGGCTTACATGACTCAGTTTACCTCTATTTAAATTTTTTTTATTTCACAGAATAAAAATTAATAACAGAAAAATATGAAAAAATATATCAGAGGTTATATTCACAAAGAATAAGCCTATAAATAGTTCCTAACTAACCAATTAATGAGAAAATATTTATTTTTAAAAAATGTGCATTAATCCTAAAATCACATTACATTAATAAAGATTAAAATAGAATTATCTTTTCAATAACATTAATAAAGAATTATTTTTATTTTAAGTATAAAAAAAGAAGGAAAATGCTTTAACTGGACAGTGGCTGCTTTATAGTAAGCCTAGAAATAGATTAGATAGTAAGAGTTACTGAAAACTATTATTTAAACTCAGAATAAATAAGGAGAAGTAATTTGTATATCCTCTCAAAAACAAGAAGCAACAGGAAAATAATATCATCCTCCAATGTTTGCAGAAATGTCTGATAAAAATGATTAAAATGACCTTAAAGGAATACAGAGGAAACTGGGCGTGGTGCCAATATCTAATGCAGCCGCAACACAGCTGATATGACAAGAATCAAAGTGGATCACGCTTCTATTTATAGAGCACTTACATACTATGAAAACTTGCAAGCTTGTTAATTTTGCAGTGAAGTGCATTTACTAAATATCCTGAACTCCAGGAAGTTTAAATCCACAGTCATTATCAGATTCAAGATTCATCATCATCATGCATCAGCAAAAAAAGAAAAGAAAAAAAACATTAATTCCTTTAATTGCCAAAACACTCATCCCTACTATTACTGTGTATATACTAATATAAGTAAGTTGTGTACTATGTGAAAACATAAAGAAGAGTAAATTAAAATGAGTTTTATAGTTTATTTTATATATTCTAACCATGACAGAGGCGGGTGAGCTCCGCATGCACCATGAGCAATGGATAAGCACTGTGTAATGGCGTGTTTTGAAACTCATTCAGAAATTGAGTATATACTACTCAGAACATGAAAAAAAATTAATCAAGATTTTTCTGGTTTATTTTTCCATTTTTAAAGCATGACAAAGATGATTTCGCCTGCTTCAAGAGACCATGATAAACCGTGAGTGTCCATCGTTTTGATTCAAGCATTACCCACCTGGGATAATTTGTTACCCCCACCCAGTCACTGGTGCATTGTATTTTAGATCATCTGCATCATTATTTAGCATAATCAGTTAAGAATATGATTAATATGTGACTACGTGCAGCCCTTACCCAGGCAAAAACAGGTCTATATATTTGTTTGTACTCTAATTTCATGGACAACCTGAAATCTGAGATCTGTGGCACAGGGAATCTGCAGGAATGGAAAAACACTGACCTGTAATCAGGGATTTTCTCCGCCAGACCAAAGTCTCCGACCACAGCCGTGAACACACCGTTCTCACAGCGCACTAGACAGTTCTGCAACAGAGTGAGGAGTTTCCATCCATGCAATATACAAAGGATTAAAAATAGAATTAAAGAGCAGCCAGGAAGGAATAGTAGCGTAGTGGTTAGTATGTCTGCTTCATAGCAAGCAGGTCCTGGGCTGCATGTCCCCCCTGTGCTTGTGTCTGGCTAGAAGCCAGGACCTTCTTGCTGTGAGACTGAAGTGCTAACCACAGCTCCACCATGCCTCCCCAAAATTTTAATTTTGAGCAGATTGGTGTGGTATAAGAAGAATTAAATATTTCAAGATATGCTATTATTGGGTGAGGTTATTGTTTCAAGACTCCTAATATTTTCGTATAACAGCAGTGCATCATATACTATAATCTGGGTTATAATTGTGTGTGTGTGTGTGTGTGTGTGTGTGTGTGTGTACCTTGGAAGTGAGAT
Source organism: Neosilurus mollespiculum (assembly GCA_030014195.1). Taxonomy (NCBI): domain Eukaryota; kingdom Metazoa; phylum Chordata; class Actinopteri; order Siluriformes; family Plotosidae; genus Neosilurus; species Neosilurus mollespiculum. The sequence goes on from JAQMYF010000027.1 coordinate 19,485,576, forward strand.
CTCGGTGGAAAATGCCCTTGCTGTGAAGGTACTGCAGTCCTCGAGCAATGTCCAGAGACAGTCCCATCCTCACAGACCACGATAAATATATATCACTGTCCAGCAGCTGCTCCAGGTTACCCCCATTAATGTACTGTAATCAAACCAGAACAGTATTTCTTATTACAATCTGTAGTGATAGTATGAATCTTCCGGATTATAATAACAATAGAAAAAGGTCTCACCTCAGTAAGAGCATGAAGCTGTCCCTCGTGAACGCACACACCCAAAAACCTGTTAAAAATATTTTCACATAAGTATAAAAGTCCAATTCAACATTCATTCATTCATTCATTCATTTTCTAAGCTGCTCAATCCTGACTAGTGCCGCAGGGAGGCTGGCGCCCATCTCGGCCACCCCTGAGCAAAGGCGGGGTACACCCCGAACAGCTCACCAGACCACTGCAGGGCCAACACACATACAACCACTCACACTCACACCTAGGGGTGATTTAGAACAGCCAATTTGCCTAATAAGCATGTTTTTGTACTGTGGGAGGATACCTGGGAGGGCCTTCTTGCTGTAAGGCGAACGCACTAACCACTGTGCTACCGTGCCGCCTCCAATTTAACAATACTGAGGAAAACATAGTGTTAGTGTGTGCTTTGTGTGTGTGTGCGGGTACGCGCATGCGTGCACGTGCGTGTTAGACCTGAGGATGTTGGGATGACAGAGGCGATTCATTAGCTGCACTTCTCTCAGCATGTTTGCTTTGTTGCTGGCCAGCGTGTTCATCTTCAAAGCCATCACCTGTCCTGTGATCCTGTGCTGGACCTGCAACACACAGTTCTTGATATTAGAAATTTACACAGTATAAAACATTTATATTAATACAATATTATATTCACAAATCTAATTAAAACATGAACACATTAAAATACATGTACAGAAAGGGATGAGAAGCCGAGTACAACATAGAAGACAATATACAGGGTCTATAATCAAGACTATAATCCTAAATAGCAATACCAAGTTAATATAATCATCACAATAATTGTGATCATCAAAGGGTTGCATGATTATTTATTTTGAATAATCAATTAAGAATTAAGTGATTGACCTCTCAAATTGCCTCTCTTGTGGGTAATTGTACTGGTGTAGTTAAATAATAATTAAAAAAAATGTTAAATAGACCAAAACATACACAGACTATGAATGTCAAATAAATAAAAAAATCAGTGGAATAAATGTGTAAATCACTGGCTGATTTTTTTCCAGTACCAATATATATATATATATATCTATATATCTATATA
>JAQMYF010000027.1:19486971-19512852 GCA_030014195.1 Neosilurus mollespiculum
ATAAAATACTGAGTTTTAGCTTTTCTTATTGGACGATATGTAAGCTAGTGTTCATTCATTCATTCATTCATTTTCCAAGCCGTTTAATCCCAGTTAGGGTCGCAGGGAGGTTGGTGCCCATCTGAGCCCACTCCTGGCTAGGGCGGGGTACACCCCGGACAGCCTGCCAGGCCATCGCAGGGCCAACACACACAACCATTTACACTCACACTCACACCTAAGGGCGATTTGGAACAGCCAATTAGTCTACTGTGCATGTTTTTTGACTGTGGGAGGAAACCAGAGTACCTGGAGGAAAACCACTCAAACACGGGGAGAACATGCAAACTCCACACAAAAACGCCCCGAGAAAGGGAATCGAACCCAGGCCTTCTTGCTGTGAGGCGAATGTGCTACAAAATTTTATGCTTGGTTCTCACACACAGTGAAAGAAAATGATATGACTGATATTGATGATCAATCATATAAAGTGTAATCTGCAGTACACTGTTTTATTTTTGAAAAGGAGAACTCACCTTAAAAACTTCAGAGAAGAAACCAGAGCCGATCTTCTCACAGAAGAAATCATCGATTCGTGCCAGGCTGGACACGGCACTCCGCAAAGCCCGGTACGATGAAGGCCGCATGCGGTTGGGTCCATGGAGTCCATGCAGAGGCGGCTCCCAAATCTCTGCGCTCGTCTCATCCTGATCCATAATGATGGACGCAAATACAGGTTATGATGAAGTCCTGTTGGACTCTCGCCCCATGGCCTGATGAATATGAATAATCCAGTTGCTGAAACAGCGTCTCGGCTCTTTGGCGGCTCACGTCCGTATTCCAGAAGAGCGCACACTTTCACTATTCAGGATTTTTCTTCACTAGTCAGGATTTTTAAAGCCAAGAATAATTTTCATAATTTTGTTTATATGCAGGGGGTAAGAGGTTTGATTTCATCTCAGACATCTGCTCGAGGGTCCTGTAGTGTGTGTGATCCCCCTGTGATTACTTTCCTTTGTAAACTTGATTAGTGTATACAAGACAGTAAGTGCATGAAGGCATTCCCACTGGCTGGGATTGGTCAAGAATCGTAAATAGATATTCCTCGGCTTTCCGTCTTCTGTCCACGTCCCCAATACAAATACACCAGAGCAGCTGAAATGAGAATTGGCATTTATTGTATACTACAGTCATTTTCATATTCTTTTCTTAATTATATTCTTACGAATGACAACTTCTGTAGTGTCTTTGCTGCTCTCATTTGTCTGAGTGGATTTCCTGCTTAACTGGATAATTTTTTAATCCGTTTGTGATGGGAGAAAATTCCCTTGTGGTGGTAGACATTATTTGAATTAGAGATAATTCAGTTACAGTTTAAAGCTGGATTCATACGGGATGGCTGTTCCACAATAAAGATGTTACGGAAAACGATGGATGGATGAATGGATAGATGGATGTACGAATGAAGGAATGGAAGGATGAATGAATGGATGTTGTGTGGGTGGGAGGATGGATGGAAGAATAGATGGATCAATGGATGAAAGAATGGATGACCAGGCAGGTGGATGGATAGATGAATGAATGGACAAACGGATGAGTGCGACCTGGATAGATGAATGGATGATTGCATAGATGGATGGATGGACAGATGGACGGATGGACAGACAAACGGCTGGATGGACAGGTGGGTGGATGCATGAATGGATGGATAGATGCACTTTGTCCAAACTAGCTTTCCCGGATAAAGGTCCAAATAAACTGCAGTGAAGAGTATTAATTGTATTAATTTGTAATAAATCATTAGTATTATTATCATCATTATTATTATTTTATCAAAATACTCCCATGAGAAACACAACACAAAGATCTGAATACAGTCCATTGCACAATTTAGAAAATTTGCTGTTTAATCAAAACGCAGCATTAATCACAGGGAAAGAGGTTATTATATATTTCCTTATAATGTATGTTAATTATAATACAGGTAATTATATCAGTGTAACTTTTTACAGCACAAACAGAAAAACGGATGAAACAAATTTTACAACACTACCTGTTTTATGTGTATGATTTATCTTCAACATATTTAATTACAATTTGTGTTCCAGAGAATGTGTTCCAAGTGTTACATACTGTATACTATTTGGCAACCCTGATATTAACCCTTTAAATAAATTCAGAAATCCAACCTCCTGGACAAATCAATACTAATTCATCGCTTTTAATCCAATATTTAAAAAAAAAAAAGAAATTAATGTGTGGGTGTGTGTATTATTTACTAATTATAATAATGTATGTAATAATTATAATTTAAGGCTGGTTTTATTCATTTGGGGATTTGCTATCAACCTGGCAACCACGGTAATCCTCCAGCGAGGATAAAATGATGCGAGCCGCTAATTTATAAGGAATAAATCTAGGAGTAAATTAATATCTGGGGGATTTGCTGGGTTTAGGTGAAGTGATGAGAGAAAAACTGGCACCATGTTGGTGTGATCACTGAAGGGGGATCGTTGTAGAGAGGGATCCACTGCGGAGATCCATCATTCTGTCTGAATTCTAAGGACTGGATTTAGTCCCGACGCTCAGACGGATCTCACGTTTTACACCGACAGTTCATTCATACCCGCAGAGCATTATTATTATAACCTGAGAATCTTTCGTATTTTCTACACGCAGGGGTGGTTTAAAGCGTTGATCTGTTAGCAGTCCGCCGGGTTTAATCCTTATTAATGCGGTTTATCCCTGACTGTAGATAAATAAATCACTGCTTACCTTATTTCCAGGATATTTCTCTCTTTTCTCACCTGGGAATACACGAATCCGTAATTACCCGATGCTGCGGTCGTTAATCTGTCAACCTTGATCGCGTTTTTCCGCGTCGGCCCGTCTTCGGATCACAGTCGGCTCGTCTCGGTCACGGCCAACTCGCTCGCTAATCCTGCACTCTTATTGGTCAGGATTCGGGGCGCGCCTTTAAAGGGGCGGGACATAGGGGCGCCATGGTGTGACGCATGCGCACACGCTTCAAGCTCCTGTCCACTAGAGCGTGAATCTGAAATGAATCTCTAAGGAAGCCACATGGCTGAGCACTACATAATCTATATACCTGTGTTTCACACACTAGGAAGTGCACTTGTATAGGGTTTTGGGAGCTACTGGAATTCCCACCTGTATTTTACCAGTTTAATTGTGTAGATTGTGTTTCCATCATTTGGTCAATAACAGATAGCACAACATAATAACTAAAATCCCACCCCTATCTGTGTAAATAAAAGGTTAGCAGTCATTTATACTGGGGTTGAAGTGTCTCTGTGCCCAGCCGTGTTCCAGTAAGATCCAGAGGAAAACACCTGGCGAAGGGAATTATTCATTTCAGTTTCAAAATGAACACTGAAAAAAAAAATTCCCAATTATTTTACGTCACATGATACAAGAGATTTCAAAATCTCTGCCCACAGACCCTTGACTGAATAAATGAAGGAAAGAATGAATTTGGGTGGCATGGTGGAGTAGTGGTTAGCACATCTGCCCAACAGCAGGAAGGTACTTCTAGTTAGAAGGTAGTTCTGGGCATGGCGATGAGAAAACTCAAATTTTACCTTATAAATTTACTTAATGAAAACGCAGATTGTTCAGTATTGCGTGTTTCTGAATTATTAATATAGTGCTTCTATTGGCAATACGTTGGAATAGTGGATAGCACGTTCGTCTCATCGCCGGAGAGTTCAATCATGCAAATCTCAAAGCAGTGCTCCCCAAATTCCATCAACAGGTGGCCTTTGCTACGAGAGGGGCAAACGCGCTGGATCTTGTTTACGCAAATATTCCCCGCGTATATTGTGCGGAGCCCTGCTCACACCTCAGCTACTCAGACCACATCTCTGTGATGTTGATTCCAGCATACAGACTCATCAGACGCTCCAAACCGGTTCTGAAACAGGTTAAAACCTGGCCAGCAGGAGCCAACTCTGCTCTTCAGGACTGTTTTATGTGCACTGACTGGGACATGTTCAGGGAGGCTCCAGCCAACGGTGACTCCCAGAGCGACTCTATTGACTTGGAGGAGTACATGGCATCAGTGACCGGCTACATCGGGAAGTGTATCGATGACGTGACAGTCTCCAAGGCCATCATCACACGCTCCAACCAGAAGCCGTGGATAACTGCAAAAGTGCGTGCTCTTCTGAAGTCGAGAGACTCCATCTTCAGAGCAGGGGACAGGGCGGCCTCTAAAACAGCAAGGGCTGAACTGTCCCGAGCCATCAGAGAGGCGAGGCGTGCACACACCCAGAGAAACCACGGCCACTTCCAGAACAGCGGAGATTCCCGGCACATGTGGCAGGACATCCAGGCAATCACCGACTACAGGACAACACCACCTGCTTGTGACAGTGATAACTCCCTCCTAGACGCACTTAACGACTTCTACGCTCGGTTTGAGGCACAGAACAACACGACAGCAAGGAAGACCATCCCTTCTCCTAATGACCAGGTGCTCTGTCTCACCACGGTTGACGTGAAGAGAACTCTATGCAGCAACAACCCACGGAAGTCTGTTCCAGACAACATTCTTGGCAGAGTGCTCAGGCAGTGTTTAGAGCAGTTTGCAGATGTATTCACTGACATCTTCAACATCTCGCATAGCAGTTCCATCATTCCAACATGCCTCAAGACAACGACCATTGTCCCTGTGCCTAAGAAGTCTATGGTTTCCTGCCTCAATGGCTATCGTCCCGTCACCCTCACACCAATCGTGATGAAAGGCTTTGATAGGCTTGTCATGAGGCACATCAAGTCACAGCCACCATCCTCACTGGACCCCTTACAGTTTTCGTATCATCTTCGGACATATCGCATGCATATCATGCATATCGCTCTATGGTCAATTTCATCATCACAGCCCTCCATCTGGTCCTCGCACACCTGGACTGTACGGACACATATGTACAAATGCTGTTCATAGACTTTAGTTCATCATTCAACACAATCATCCCTCAGCAGCTGATTGAGAAGCTGAGCCTGCTGGGCCTGAACACCTCTTTCTGCAACTGGATTCTGGATTTCCTGACTGGGAGACCCCAGTCCGTCTGGATCGAGATCAGCTTCTCCAGCACCTCCACACTGAACACTGGAGCTTGTCAGGGCTGTGTACTCAGTCCACTGCTGTTCACTTTGTTGACTCACGACTGTGCAGCACTGCACAGCTCCAACCACATTGCTAAGTTCACCAATGATATGACCGTGGTGGGTCTCATCAGCAAGAACAACGAGTCAGCTTACAGAGAGGAGGTACAGCGGCTAACAGCCTGGTGTAGAGTTAACAACCTGTCTCTGAACATCGACAAGACTGAAGAGATTGTTGTTGACTTCAGGAGAGCACAGAGTAATCATTCCCCACTGTTCATCGATGGATCCTCTGTGGAGATCATAAAGAGCACCAAATTCCTTGGTGTCGATCATGCTGAGAACCTCACCTGGTCACTCAACACCAGCTTCATCACCAAGAAAGCCCAGCAGCGCCTCTACTTCCAAACGAGGCTGAAGAAAGCCCATCTCCCTTCCCCCGGGACCATCGAGAGCATCCTGAGCAGCTGCATCACTGCCTGGTTTAGGAACTGCACCGTCTTGGATCACAAGACCCTTCAGTGGATAGTGAGGACTGCTGAAAAAATCATTGCAGTCTCTCTTCCCTCTATCACAGACATTTACACTGCACGCTGCATCTGCAAAGCTAACAGCATTGTGGATGACCCCCACACACCCCTCACACACACTCTTCACAATCCGGCCATCTGTAAAGAGGTACTGGAGCATTTGGGCCCTCACAACCAGACCGTGTAACAGTTTCTTTCTTCAATCCATCAGAATCTTCAACACCCTGGACTGAATTACACAAAAAACACTCTCTCTCTCTCTCTCTCTCACACACACACACACACACAAACACAAGCACACCCAGGACTAAACAAGACTAAAAGAACTGAACTGTACAAAGCTATCTGTCCCTCTAACACACACACTATCTCTCTTTCGCCTGTGTGGACACACACATAACTTACATTGTTCACTATTTATTGCACTACCTCAACCCGGTTGTTATTTCATTAAGCTGCTATGTTTATATTTATATCTATGCCTACATTCTATTTGCAGTACCTCAACCGCTGCTACTCTGTACGTTATTTCATTTTTTATTCCATCTCATCTTTTTCTTTCTTTCGACGCCAAGTTTCTTATTCTTGTGTTGTCTTTTTCTTTTTGTACTGTTTTTGCACTGTATTGTCTTTGCACTGTTTGCACCTAGTTGCACACTTTATGTGACTACTGGCTAGGACAAAATCCTTGGTCTTAGCTCGAATTTGATCTTTATGTTGTATGTTTATGTAGCACCTGGTCCTGGAGAAACGTTGTTTCATTTAACTATGCACTGCGTCAGCTATAAGTGGTTGAAATGACAATAAAGCATCTTTAACTTGAACTCACAGCAAGAAGGTCTTAGGTTCGAGTCCTGGGCTCAGCAAAGGCGTTCCTGTGTGGAGTTTGCATGTTCTTCTCATGCTTTCATAACTTTCCTCTGGGTAACTGGCTGTTTTAAATTGCCCCCAAGTGTGAGTTTGAATGGTGGTTGTGTGTGTGTTGGCCCTCCAATAGACTGGCAAGCTGTTCAGGGTATACCTCGAGTTGGCTGAGATAGGCTCCACTTTCCCTGTGATGCTAGAAGGTTCAGAAAACGAATTAATTTGTTTGTTTTTAGTTTTATTCCAGACACATTGCAGTACAGGGGCTACATCAGTGGCACCACTGATGGCACAGTTGTGCCATCACAAACACTATGTTGGATCACATTTGACCAACATTGGCCCAACAGTGGTTCTTGTGTCAATACCACACTTTGAACACAGAAAGAGGAGAATGTCCCAAGAGCAAAAATTTTAAAATGATATGCTACGATCAGGTAAGAATAAAATGCCACATTAACATCTGTGAGGCTTTCAGAAGGTGCACAGACCTCCAACAGATGAAAAGAATGAAGGGGTCTCCCTCTTTCTGCTTGACAAGCGTGGAAAACAGTTTTACTATATTGCACAGAACCAATAAGTCAGTATTATTCTGTTCCATTTAGTAATGTTTATAGCTAATCCCAATTGGTTAGCTAGCTCTCAGGTACCGTTGCCACATTTGAGTGTCAGATAACGATAACTAACTTGCCCAATGACATTTAGCTTACTTTATAGTTTACAAAGAAATTCTACTGTTGTGATATTAGCTATGGTAGAAGGAGAGCGGCTTAGAGCTGGTGTGCTAGCTCTGGGAAACCGCCGTCTCTTCATGCTAGCTTTGCAGCATCAACTCTAGCGACAGCAAGCGAACACACATGTAATGACATAGGTAATGACATAACACACAACTAATGACATACTTTACTGTGTCAGTGTTTGCTCTGTTTCATGGTATTTATCCATACAGCATTTGCAAAGGCCCTGCAATGTTCTGGCGAGCTGTTCAGGGTGTACGCCACCCTCACCCAGATTTGGCTGAGATGGGCGTCAGCCTCCCCATGACCCTAACTAGGATTAAGCTACTTAGAAAATAAATGAACATTTGCAAAGGGTTTGATGGCCACACACACAAAAAAAAAAAAACTTGTAAAAACAAAAACTTGTAAAAAGACAAGTTTGCTAGTATAGAGAGCTTTTTTGGATTGATGCAGAATTCAAATGCCATGCTAGGTATCATTACCTTCCCGGTTAGCTAAAGAACTACATCTCGCTGACTCACAAATGATGTCTAAAGACCTATCTCTTCCTAAAGTACCTAATTTAGCACTTAATTTATTTTTTTAAGTGTTGTCTATGATTTTCTTTAAATATTATTGAATATTATTAAAAGTAGGTGGATGGTATTCTTACTCTATAACCTAATGAACCAGCTTTATTTCAGTTTGTCTTTATTGATAGAAACTTTAAATCACCTTTGCATGTTGCTCTGGACAAGGCCGTCTGCCAAAAATGTAAATACAATGTAAATGTCATCCAGGAATTCAAGGGGCGGGGCTTCTGAAGGAGCACTGAAGAGAGGCGTGCATGTGTTCAGCTGATGAGTTCAAATATCAACAAATTTTCCTCGAAAAATCAGAATCCGTCATAAAGTACCCCAGAATAAGCCTTAGGAGATCTATCTATCTAAATCTCATTGTTTCTCAGTGTCTTGGATATCCTGTACAGCCGTCATGTACGAGTGTTTGTAACTCAGCTTTCTCATGTCAGAAAGGAAATGTCTACTGCTTCTGATAGCTGTTCTTGATATATACACACTGTATGTACATAAGATGCATCTCCTGCACAACTTCCATCACAGGCCTTATCGAATTCCTGGAGGAGCTTAAAATGTCCTTGTTCAGTATAACAGCATTGTACCTGGCCATGAGCAGGGAACCATTTCATCCTTCACAAGGCTTGCAATCACTCCCAGAAGTGTGGTGCGCCATGAAATTTGTGACTTTGTCTTTTAAGTCAGTTCACACATCAGCTTTTTTCCCCAACTCGGTGCTGTTTGCTGTACAAGTTCGCTATATTTGAGAGCTAGGGAGTGCTGCTTCCAGGGAATCAAACCCTTTTGTTCCTTTTGAAATTGCTGGTCTGGGACTCTGTGTGTGGAAGCTGTTTTGCAATTCATGAAGAGGGAGCTCAGTGGTTAAGACATTGGTTTTCTGAGCAGAAAGCTGTGAGTTCAAATCCCAGCACTACCAAGCCACTATTACCCACCTGCCCAGCTGTGTAAAAGAGATGAATATAAGATGTTCTGTATGAGATATTAGGAAAAATACTGCAAGTAGAAATGATTTTCATATTTCAAAAATAATTCTTCTAGATCAAGGCATTATTGCATTTGTGACCTCCTTACAGTGTCTCCTGTATCTGAGAACCTTCCATTGGGCCACTGCTGAAGAGTACATTTCTCTCTCACTCACTCTTCTGCCGAACTGCTTAATCTAGGTTTGAAGGAAGGCTAGCGAAGGAGGGGTACACCCTTAACAGCTCACCAGACCATCACAGGGCAACACACATACAACCATTCACACTCACACTCTCACCTAGGGTCAATTTAGAAGAGACAGTTAGACTAATGCGCCTGTGTTTTGACTGTGGGAGGACGAAACCCACGCAAGCACAGGGAGAACAAGCAAACCTCATACAGAAATGCTTGAGCCTGGGACTCAAACACTGGACCTTCTTGCTGTATTGCGGACGTGCTAAGCACTACGCCACCATGCCGCCAGAGTACATTTTTTGATATAATATTGAATAAATATGTATTTATTTATTTTGGAAATCTCTTTGATTTATTCTTGCTCACAAATTCCATCTCCCATTGGTAGCAGACCCCTCTTGTTAAAGGCTGATATACACCAAACAGCCATTACATCATAATAACATTAGGACCACTGACTAACACAGATTAGAATATACTACACTATTAAGCAATAAAAAATCTCTTTAAGTTTGCTTTACTTGTCTTTTCACATACTATATAGAAAAACTTTGAATAAGTATAAAAAACACACATTTACGGAGCGGTTCTGTGAAGTGGGTGTGTCATGTAGAAGACCTGTGCATCCATAGTCAGTCCAACTTGGATGTGAGCAAAGAAATCATTGCACGACAGGGTTCGAAGGTCTTTCATAAAGCATTGTATCGTACAGCATTTGTATCACACCAGTCACAGTGTAACAGTGATCGATGTGACCACTGAAAACCAACATCATTTAAATACCACGCTCTTAAATATTTTGGGTTTTGACCCCTAGACACTATGACATGTGGTCCAATAGGTGTCCACCAGTCTCTAATGTTGGCTTGACAAATTTTTTAAATCCCCTTCAGATGCAAGATGTTTAAGGTTTTTTTTTTCATGTACATTTACAGCATTTGGCAGACACTTTTGCAGAGTGACTTTCTTTTTTAAAAACTATACAATAGAGCAATTAAGGGCCTTGCTTAAGGACCCAACAGAGGCAGCTTAGTGGTAATGGGGTGTGAACCCCTGACTTTCAGATTAGTAGCCCAGAGGCTCAACCCCTGAGCAACCACGACCTCTTATCAAATCAACCCACAACGTTTCAATGAGTTTCAAATCTGGGCCCTGACTAGAACATTCCCCAATTCCTTTCCTTCTTTCTGATCCATTCTTTGGTGACTTTGCTAACATGCTTAAGATTAAAAAGTCCTTTTGAAAAATCTGCTGTAAAGATCTATTGAAAAGTCCAACTCTGGGTCGACATAGATGAAATAGAAAATTCATTGTTGAATCAGTGATTGCAAGCTGCCCAGTCCCTGAAGCAGCAAAGCAACCCTAAACCATAACATTTCCATCACCATGCATCACAGTCGGTATAAGGTTCTTCTCCTGTTCACTGTGTACTGTGATTGTGGCCAAAGAACTCTATCTTTGATTCCTCTCGCCAGAGTAAATCATCCCAAAAGGCTTGGCTCTTTCTGATTGTAGACTTATGCCATTTCACTTCAACAGGTAAAAAAGTTACCTGCCGATCCTGGGATGAAACTTTGGGATTTACGGAGACTTCCTTTCACATTAAACAGTCTGCTTCCTTGGTGAATTCGACCTACAAAAAGTGGTAGACATTTGAAATCTACAGTGGAATTATTATTTTAAAATAAGTGAGAGTTGTTTTGAAATCCCATCCCAGACTCTTGCATAATTCACAGCCTTTGAATCCTATCACAGCCTTTTTCTCTGAAAGCTCTTTAGATCTCGGCATGATGACACCACCACAGACTTCAGTAGTAAAAGGAAACATCAGATCCACCATGTCAGTTTTAAATAAGACAGGTTCCACCTGCTGGAGGTTCTAATCAATGACACCTGATCTGGAACACCTGATTCTTGGAGGTGTAAAAAAAAAAAAAAAATGTCAAAATTTCCATGCGACCGATCTGTTTTGTTTATTTAAAATATGAAAAATTCTACAAAATGTCAATTCCTGTGTCATTTGCTGGAATGCATCATCTTTATCCAGGTATGTGTGCCAAACCAGATCCCAGCCATCCACGCTGTGGGATGTAGCCTTGATTTCGATTGGTAAGATAAGCAAACTTATCTTTCAAATAATAATGATGATGATGTTCCTATGTCAGTTCAATATACTCATGAAAAATTTGATGGCAGCTGACTGATCACTTTTTTCATTTTACCATTCTGACCCACAATACATCGGTGTACTGCCTGTGCTGGGATGGTGTATGGATGCAAAGTTTCCTTAATTGGCATTCCAGAATACCCCAAAACTTTCTTAATAATTATCCGTTTTCAGTGGTATAGTGGTTATATGCTTACACCCCTCTCTAGTTGGTGGTGGTTGTGTGATAGGGAAGGCAAGAGAATTGGATATGACTAAAATTAGGGGAGAAATTTGGGATTGGGGTGTGTGTGTGTGTGTGTGTGTGTGTTCCACAGGACTTTAATAATATTGATAATCCAGGCGGCACGGTGGTGTAGTGCTCATCCTGTCCGCCTCACGGCGGAGGAGGTCCTGGATTCAAGTCCCGGGCTTCGTCGGACCGTTTCCGTGTGAAGTGTGCATGTTCTCGCCGTGCTTGCATGGGTTTCCTCCAGGTACTCTGATTTCCACCCACAATACAAAGCCGTGCACATTAGGCTAACTGGCTGCTCCAAATTGTCCCTAGGTAGGTGTGTGTGTGTGTGTGTGTGTGTGTGTGTTGGCGGGATGTTAAGGGTGTACTCTGTCTTCACTAACTGTCGGGTGAGATGGGCTCCAGCCTCCCCTCGACCCTAGGAATATGAAGATCAATGACTGAGTAGTCCCCAGTGCAGCTAACTGGGTTATCAAAGGCCGGCCACGTCTCTCACTGTCTGTGCTGGGAGGCATGTAAAAGAACCATTGCTGACTTTCGTCAAGAGGAGGCTGCAGAGCCGGCAGCGTGTTTCTGCCCTGCGATGGCCTGGCGAGTTGTCCAGGGTGCACTGTGCCCTCGCCCGGAGTCGGCTGAGATGGGCGCCAGCCTCCCCGTGACCCTAATTAGGATTAAGCGCTTCAGAAAATGAATGCATGAATGATTTAGAAGTGAGTATAGAAATGTGACCTAGAAGAAAGGTTCATGGACTTCCAAGCAGGCCGGCTGGAATGGGAAGGGGCACCTGAGAGTCAGTGCAGTAGTTGCACCTCGCTGCATGATGGGGGCAGTGAAGGATCCTGGGTTATCTGAGTGATAAAGCAGCTCGTTTCCTCCTCCTCGTATCCGCGATGGCCTCGACACGGCAGGAGCGTTTCTGGGGCTGGGTGCTGCGTGTTGTGGTTAAAGCTTTTCTGGCTCTTTTCAGGCTGTTCGCGCCTCAGCAGCAGGGAAGCGGAGAAGGTCAGAGGCTTCCGCCCATCACCGAGCCGCTGCTGCGCGCTTCCGCCGTACAGCTCGCGCGCCACATCCGCCGCAAACAAGTGAGACCCTGAGCCTCTGATTTACCTCCATGATCCTCCACCTTATCCTAAAGAAGACAAGATAGCCGATAAAACATGCACCGTTTAACCAGAACTCGTTTTAAAAGGTTGTCACCAGCGTGTTTTTGTTGCTTAGCGCGCTGTTCCAGGAAGAGATGCAGCGATGGTGGAATTCTGGGAATTGTAGTTTTGGTCCGGTTTGTGTTTTTATTGCTTAATCACAGTGATTTGTCTGTTTTATAGGCTGACCCCAGCGTCCAATTTCTAATCATGTAATAAATTTAATGTATACAAACTTCAGGGTCATTATTTAAATGTGTGCAGTAATATTTTAGCCATTTATTTCCACAAACAGGACACATTATGGTCAGGTTTTAGAGCCTACAGGTTTGAAAGGTTTTTGATTTTGGGTTGTTTTTTTTTTTTTAACCCTTTCAGCTGAAGTAGTAACCAGTCTCTGAATACTGCAGCATGATCCATGCAATATGAAAGAAAGTAGTTGCATGTCTTGAAGCCTGTATATAGGACTTGAGCATTTTTTCCATGTGTAAAGGTCAGGGCAGCCGGAGAAGTGAGCACTCTATTGTTCTCGGATTATGATTTAATCCGAACATGGATTTAAATGTGTGGGAACTAAATTAGGAGTCAGTGGAGAGTTTTGTAATTTGCCTTATTACATTTACATATACAGCATTTAGCAGACGCTCTTATCCAGAGCGACTTACAGAAGTGCTTTAAAGTCACTATCAGTGAATATATTCTTATACTGGTTTGTCAGGTCACAGACTAAATATACCATCAGTCAAAAACTCAGTGGATAGGTGTTTTGTGCAGGGTTTTTTTTTTTTTGTGTGTGTGTGTGTGTGTGTGTGTGTGTAAAAACATAGTCCTAATCTAAGTACTGCCGAAAAGGGTAGGCTTTCAGCCATAGTTTGAAGATACCCAGTGACTCAGCTGTCTGAACATCCAGAGGATCCAGAACAGAGAAGAGTTTAGATGTATTTTTCCCTTGTTCCTTGTTAGAAGGAGGGGCCAGTCTAGAGGTGCTAGAGGATCTGAGAGAACATGATGCTGTGCGGGGTGTGATAAGTGCTTTGAGGTAGGACGGTGCAGGTCCATTTTTGGCTTTGTAGGCAAGCATTAGTGTTTTAAATTTAATGCGAGCAGCTACAGGAAGCCAATTGAGAAATCGTAGCAGTGGAGTGGTGTGGGAGAGTTTTGGAAGGTTGAAAACAAGCCGTGCAGCTGCTTTCTGGATCAGTTGCAGAGGTCGAATTGCGCTCAAAGATAGACCTGCCAGGACTGAGTTGCAGTGGTCTAGTCTTGAGATGACAAGGGACTGAACAAGTATCTGAGTGGCCTCAGTGGAAAGAAATGGAGGAATCCTTCGGATGTTAAAGAGGAGAAATCGACATGATTGAGAAAGATTAGTGATATGAGAAGAGAAGGACAGGTAATTGTCCATGGTTACTCCAAGGCTTCGTGCAGTGACTGAAGGAGAGATCACAGAGCTGTCCAAGGAGATTGCAAGATCTTGATGTGGGGATGAGTCAGCTGGCATGAACAGTAATTCGGTCTTGCTGGGATTGTTACCACCTAATTGCCCCATTGCTGGTGAAAACAGTGTAGATGTTTTTAAAAGGGGGGTTTTAAAGTCATTTTTTGTTTCCATTTAATAAAACTTGAAGCTACACTTTGACATCTAGCTTTTCTAAACATTATATTCAGCAGGGGCATTTCTGTGGGCTTCCTCTGGTGCTACGGTTTACAGTCCAAAGACATGCACATTAGGATAATTGGCTGTTCCATATTTCCCTTAGGTGTGAGTTTGATTGTGAATAGTTGTGTCTTTGTTGGCCCTGTGATGGACTGGCAGGCTATTCAGGGTGCACCTTGCCTTCACCCAGAGTTGGCTGTGATACGCTTCAGCCAACGCATGAACCTAGTAGGATTACACAGTGCAGCAAATGAATGAATGAATGAATGTGTGCATAATGTGACCAAAATCATTTTAAAGCCCTTCAGTTTAAGTAACAATTAATAATGACTCCAAACAGTTAAGTTAATAAAAATTGATATTCATTGGTCATTATTTCCATGCTTGTATCTCAGTATTTATGTTAAAATTCCACTAGTGGGGCATGCACCTCATGGTGAGTTTGAAAGTCTATTAAGTTCATGTTCAGATTTTATTTATGCTCTAGGTAACAAGTGTCCAGGTGGTTCAGGCCTACATCGATCGCATCCAGGAGGTCAACCCACTAATCAACGCTTTGGTTAAAGACAGGTGAGTACAGCTCTCTAATGTTCTTTTTTATGCAACTGTCAACTTCATCACAGACCTCTCTTTCACTTGTCTTTGTGATTAGGTTTGCTGCAGCCCTCCAAGAGGCAGCACAAGTAGATAAACTGATAGAGGAGGAAACAGGAGGAGAGGATGTACTGGAGGACAGGCTTCCTCTTCTTGGAGTACCTTTTACTGTGAAAGAAGCCTTTGCCCTGCAGGGTAACTATAGCCACATGTCTGTCAAATTTCTTCCACTTTATGACACACCCAACAATAGCGTGTACACTAATAGCACTGTACAGGAATCAGAAAACCTTTCTCTCTATTTGTCTCAGGCATGCCAAATTCTACAGGACTGCTGAGCAGGAAGGCGGTGGTTTCAGGAGTGGATGCCCCACCTGTGGCTCTTTTAAAGCGGGCTGGGGCAATTCCCCTTGGTGTGACCAACTGCAGTGAGCTGGCCATGTGGCTGGAGTCCCACAACCACCTTTATGGCATTACCAGGAACCCATATGACCTCGGGAGGATAGCAGGGGGCAGCTCAGGTTAGGCTTTCCATAGGCATTTACCTAAACCCTACCCATAAACCCCTCCCATTACCACCCCCTCCTTGGAAGGTGTTGTATCGAGAAGCAGATAAGATGCCTAGAGTGATGCTCACAATGATGCAACCACCACCATACTTCTCTTTGTGGAGATGATGATCTCAGGAGACCCTTTCGCAAACCTCCAAACATGATTTCACATGATTTGCCACTCAGCCCAGTTCTGTGAAATCTCCAGGCAATGGTTGTCCTGTGAACAGATTCTGCCATGTGAGCTCTGAATCCCCAGTTCTTTCATTGTGATGCTTGGATCCATGGTTGTTTCTTTAATGCATCATAACCCAGACACTCGTTTTGATACATAGCCCCCTTTAGGTCAAGTCACATTTGTACAGTGTTCTTTCTCCTTTAATGATGGTTCTAATTGTGCTTTTTGGGATATATTAAAGTTTGCAATGTAATTTTCATAGCTTTGTCTTGGACATATTTTCATGCTTTTTGATCTTCATGATGGTGGTTATTTGGATACAGCATGTTCCTTAAAGTCTGGTATCCTCCAGGTTGGTGTATCTCCATCAGGTTCATGTGATATTTAATTGTATACAGGCTGGCTCCAATAAATTATTTACCTTCTGATTTCATCTTGTTGCACCATAATTAATTTATGAACGTCACAGCAATAGGATGAATATTTATGGGTTTTAATATTTATGAAAATTTTTTTTATAATTTTTTTCCCCTCCAATCCATTATCATGACACTCTGTGATGATCTCTTGTGGTTGTAGTTGTGAAGAGCTGAGGGGTTGCCAAATCTGCCTAAAGCAGTCCAGTATCAAGTGTATATCATTCATTCATTCATTGTCTAAGCTGCTTAATTCTAATTAGGGTCGCTGGCGCCCATCTCAGCCGACTCTGGGCGAAGGCAGGGTACACCCCGAACAGCTCGCCAGTCCATTGCATGGCCAACACACACACAACCAATCAGCCTACTGTGAATGTTTTTCGACTGTTGGAGGAAACTGGAGTACCTGGAGGAAACCCATGCAAGCAGAGGGAGAACAGGCAAACTCCACACAGAAACATCTCATGCATGGGAATCAAACCCGGGACCTCCTTGCTGTGAGGTGAACATGCTAACCACCGTGCCAACATGCTGCCCTTGTTTGCCAAACTTCTTAATCCTATTAGGGTCACGGCGAGGCAGAAGCCTATCTCAGCTGAGTCTAGGTGAAGGCAGGGTACAGCCTGAACAGCTCACCAGTCCATCACAGGGCCAACACACACCACCATTTACACTCGCACTCACACCTAGGGGCAATGTATTTGAAATGTGGGAGGAAACCAGCATACCTGCAAGCACAGGGAGAACATGCAAACTTCACAGAGAAACACCCTCACTGAGCCTGGGACTTGCTGTGAGGCGGACTTGCTAACCACTACTCCACCATGATGCCCACCTTTAGATGGCATTTGCAACTAAAGCTTGTAATAGGATACACTATGTTTGTTTTTTGTTAAAATATTGGTTTAACATGGATGAATGCAATATATATATATATATATATATATATATATATATCTTTCTCTTTCAGGGGGAGAGGGAAGTATAATAGGTAGTGGAGCTTCTGTTATTGGAGTGGGATCAGACATTGGAGGAAGCATTCGCATGCCTTCCTTTTTTAATGGCATCTTTGGACATAAACCAACATCAGGTAGGAAGAGAGTGGGTATGTAAGATAACGGCTAAATGAACATCCTTAATTCTTTAGATCGGTGTAGTTTACAATAAAACATGCTGTTATTTTGCTTGTGTCTATATGTGTGGGCAGGTATAGTAAATAATGGAGGTCAGTATCCCCCAGCGTCTGGACAGCAGCCAGGCTTCCTTTGTACTGGCCCCATGTGCCGCTATGCTGAGGATCTTCTGCCCATGCTGAGGATTATGGCAGGACCAAATGCAGAAAAGTAACTCCAATAAGATTTTTTATGAGTGTGATTTCCAGTTTGTTTTGGATCGAAAATAAAATTTATGGTGGTGGGATTGAGGTTATATGTTCGTGATTGGAAGATTGGAAGATCAAATCTCAGGACTGACAAATTGAATGCTGCTCAGCTACATGCTTAGATTGGAGTCAACATATTTTTAAAGCAGACCAATTAGTAAATGTGTCTGGATGGTTGTGACACATCAACTGTGGACAGTCACATATCTTAGATTGAATAACACCAATTGCTTCATAAATAATACCTTATGGCATTTTGCAGACGGCTTATTTAGAGCTACTTACATTTATGTCATGTATTATCCGTACCACTTCTCCTGTTAGGGTTGCTCAGAAACAGCAGCCAATTACTGTTGACTTTGAGTGAGAAGCGAGGTACACCCTGAACAGGCAACCCGACTACTGCAGGCCTAACACAAACAACCATTGACACACATTTGAACCTATCGGCAATTTAGAGTAGTCAGTTGACCTAATGTGAATGTCTTTGGACTCTGGAAGGATAACGGAGAACTAGGAGAAAACACAAGCAAACACAGGGAGAACAGAAACACAGACATCCCACTGCAGGCCACGAGAATCAAACGCAGAATTGCTAACCCAGAACCACTGTTATTCCTACATTGATCTCATATATAGACATGCAATATGGTTTGGATGGTTGTCCCGTATACATCCAGTGTACATGCATGCCCACCACACGCCTCAAAAAGGCTGCCGCATCACTGAGTTGATGCTAATTTGCAGTATTGTATCACTGAGTTGCATGATGATGATCAGCATTTTAAAAAATAGCCATCTAAGATGGTGAAACCCGTCTTCCACCAAACAATTAATGTGAATTAACCCAGACAAAATGTATAAGGTCAAGGTCATTTTGACAATGTCAGAGGTCAAACCGAGAAACTGACAAACCTATGCATGCCTACACACTATAAGTAACCTGCATGCAAAATTTCAAAATGATCCACCCAACAGTTCTTGAGAAATAGCCTGGACAAATTTTACAAGGTGAAGGTCACTGCGACAAGGTCAAAGGTCACACAATAAAAAACGATTCCTATGCATATTTACATACCGCAAGTGATATGCATACAAAATTTCAGGATGATCTGCTTAGCAGTTCTTGAGAAATAGCCTGGAAAGCAATTTAAATGACGCAGGTACTGACACAGGCCCTGACAATCCCCCGACAGCCTGATGGTTGAGGTGTAAAAGAAAACAGGTTTATTATTTATTAATAACCCAAAAATAGAGGCTTACACACCACTGCTCTGACTTACACAGAAAAAAAATACACAAGCTAACCATGCAGACATATTTGCAGGTAAATAAATGTTTGTGGAGCAAATGCCGAAATCAGAAACCTCACAGAATATGAACTCATTAAACAGGTACTTCTTAGTAGAAGCGTCACTTTTAGGCTGTAGCTAAATCTATATATTACATCTGAGCATTTGAGGGTTAAGGGCCATCCTCCGATGTCCTCTATTACCCAGCAGTGGTAGCTTGGTGGTGATAGTATTTGAACTGGCATCTTTTTCATCCGTCTATGTGAGCCAAACTCAAAATTAATTAATCAACAGGAAAAGTGAACAGAAATATAAGCTTTTACTCTCTTACTGTCTATTCTGCTGTACCTTCTCACAGATTATCCCTCTCTACTAAAGTGGATCTGAGGAAACTCCGGTTCTTCTCTGTTCCTCATGATGGGGGATCACCTCTTCTTTCTCCTGTAGATCCACAACTGATTCAGGCACAGAAGAAGGTGTGTGTGTGTGTGTGTGTGTGTGTGTGTGTGTGTGTGTGTGTGTGTGTGTGTGTGTGTGTGCGCGTGTGTATTTTCTTACTTTAGAGCTACATGCCCATATTACAACTTTCTTATTTTAATGTGTTTATGTGTTTTAGGTGGTTGAACGGTTGGAGGCAGACTTAGGGGTCCAAGTTCAAGAATTGCGCATCCCTCAGCTCAAATATTCCTTTCAGATCTGGAGCGCTATGATGTCCTCACCTGGCAAGGATGGAAAGGTTTGCCTATGTTTTACAATGTAGCATTGCACTCACTCATTCACTCACTCCTTTGCCAAACAGGGTAATTCTACGAGGTTTCTGAGGCTGGCGCCTATCTCAGTCAACAAGGGGTGAAGGTGGGCTACGCCCTGAACCTGAAGCTCGCCAGATTATGTTGGAACACATGGAGCAACTTGTAAATGTTTTATGATCCCTTTCTTCTAAACACTAATGGTTTTTGACATACCCCAACATAGGCAGGTTTAAGGGAACACAAATAATGTGGTGGTGGTGATGACGATTCAGGCCGCGCGGTCGAATCAAAGCTTTCTGGTTGCATTAACGAATGCTGACTGTAAATTGTGTTTATTTCAGCCACCTACTACTTTTGCTGAGCTTATGGGTGGAGGAGAGAAGAGGGTGTGGCCTGTGTGGGAGCTTTTCAAATGGTTTCTAGGCTTGTCCTCACACACCATGGCTGCTATAGGTACATGCTTCTTGTTTTGTTTTGAGAGAGAAACTCTCAAATTAAAAATGTGGTATCATGACTCACCCTGAGATTTCATTCTCATTGGCTGTCTCGGCTCATCAGGTCTGGCCCTGGTCGAGATGTTTCAGAGCTCACAGCCATCTCAGTTCATTCTGCAGCAGAAAGAAAGTTTGCAAAAGGAACTTGAGGAGCTTTTAGGGACTGATGGAGTGCTGTTGTATCCTTCCCACCCACAGCTGGCCCCCAAACACCACCAGCCTCTCTTCACCCCTTTCAACTTTTCTTATACAGGTCAGTCTTGAGTTTTTACTTGATTTCCGGACACAGTGAAATCACTGTCGGCCTCTTTCGGTCTGCTATCAGTTACCACTGAGGTGTTCTTCCTATCCCAATTGTAAACAGAGTCCAGTGTCACCTGGATGTGCACTGTGAGATGAATAGTCAAACCCTTTTCTTACTTTTTCCCACAGTTGAAGAACACCTTGTCAAGTGTCAACAGCCTATTCACCAGTATTGCCATTCATTCATTTATTCATTTGCTGAACTGTTTAATCCTATTAGGGAGGCTGAAATCTATCTCAGCCAACACTGGATGAAGGTGGAATACATCCTGAAAAGCCTGCCAGTCAGGGCCAACAGACACACAAACATTCACACTCCCACTCACACCTAGGGGCAATTTGGAACCACCAATTAGCCAAATGTGCATGTGTTTAGACTGTGGGAAGAAACCCACACAAGCACTGGGTGAACCTCCACATCGAAATTCCCTCGCCATGCACAGGACTTGAACCCAGGGACCTCCTTGCTGTGAGGCAGACATGCAAACCACTATTCCACCATGCCACCCACCAGTATAGCCACTAAATCATTTTACTGTACCCAGAGGAACTAACCTTATAATTCCCTCTCTTTCTCTCTCTCTCTCTCTCTCTCTCTCTCTCTCACACACACACTCTCACACACACACACACACACACACGCACACGCACACACACGCACAAAGCTATAGGCATGCATAACAAACCCAACAGGCATGAGCAGCCTCATAAAGGGCTTATGTCAAGCAATTCTGGCAACCCAGGTAGTCATGAAATCAATTTAAGCGGAAATAAAATGGTCTAAACCACAGATGTGCCAAATCCGGCCCGCTAACTCATTTTTTGTGGCCTGCAAGAGCTTTCAAAGAATATGATTATCATACATTCTTTGCATCAACCATTACCATGAAAACTAATTCCTCTTCCTTCCACTAGGTGGCCGCAGCCTCCTATATGTAAACAGCTAGTCATTCATGACTAAAGAACAATTGCATGCTAGCTTGTCACTGTTAAGAGTTAGACAGATGCCTAAACGAATCATTTTGCCATGCAGATAATATGGTTGCCCTTTTAGAATAGTTTGTTTGGCTCTCAATCACCTTTAAAATTAGTGATGCGGCCCTCAGTGAAAATGAATTTGACACCGAAACCGATACCCATCTTCGTTGCTTAATACGTAACCATTGAAGAATTCAGTCAAAATTCCTCCAGCTTATGTGTACCAAACCACTTAAGCCTTACAGGAGTAATAAAGGACCAAAGCAACCCTTTAGATTTATATTTACAACATTTGACAGACACTCTTCTCCAGAGCGACTTACAATTATAATTGTTTATACATCTGAGCAATTAAGGGTTAAGGGCCTTGCTCAAGGGCCCAGCAGTAGTCATAGTGGGGCTGAACCGCTGACCTTCGGATCAGTAATCCACTGACCATTGCCTTAACCACTAAACCACCACTGCCCACTCACTTTAGATGGTGAGAGTGATCTCCAGAGAAAGTGAACCAATGAGAATGCATTAAAGCTATCCATGTCTATCAGCATCACCTTTTTCTCTTATTGGTTTTGTATGTTGTCATTTCATGCTCGGTATTAGCAAGCCATAAGACTTGCATAAAATTGTAAGGATGTTTTATTATTGACTTCTGTCCAGTTTGTCAGTATCTTGCTTTTTCTGCTACAAATCCCTCTCTCTGGACAGGGATCTTTAATATCCTCGGGCTGCCGGTGACCCAGTGTCCTTTAGGACTCAGTGTGGAGGGTTTGCCTCTTGGGCTGCAGCTTGTGGCAGGAAAGCTTCAGGATCGTCTCTCTTTGACAGCCGCTCTGTACCTGGAGAAAGCTTTTGGTGGATGGAGAGATCCAAGGGACACCGAGGACACATCGGAGAGAACCTTGAATAATGACCGTAATGCTACATAACTACTAAACTGGCTTTGTATTAATTAGTTACTTTAACTTCTCACAGCTTACAGTTACCACATAATAATGCGGGTAACGGAATATTAAATATAGGTAGAGCGGATGGAAGCAAGGAAGGAAAAAGACTGCAAGAATGCGCGACCGTCTTGTCGCACTTGTGTGGAAATGCTCGGACTTTTACTGTTACACACAGCCATTAGTTCTACTGTTGATTGTTTTAGGATTTGATTTCACCAAGCGTTATTATACTCAATCGCAGTCAGTCAAGATCGTTTCCCGTCATGTTTTACCACGAAATTTCCAATGACTGTAATCTCCTGAGTTGTCTTATTTGTGTGATGCAGACCAATAATCTGACCCTTCTGTAACACAGTAACACAGTAGCTTGGTAAAGAAATGAGAAGCTACTCACTGCATTTGTTAGGGTAAAATAATTGTTGCTAGATAAACATTAATCACTGCATTAATTATCCATTTGGCAGTTTTTAGTTTTTGCTCATTAAAATCCAATGTAAATTTGCTAATTTGAATCTTACTGGCCTTTGGGCAGGCGGCGTATATATATGATCATGGAAAAAATTAGGTGGCTTGCAAACGTATTCACCACTTTGGCATTTTTTTTCTATTTTGTTACCTTTCATCCTGGAATTAAAATGAATATTTGGGGGATTTTTATCAGTCTATTTACATAAAATGCCAATGACCTTAATGATGCTAAATATTTTGGTAATGTGAAGAAAACAAGAAAAAAAAGTCAGTACTTCTTAGAGCCACCCTTTACAGCAATTACTGCACAGGTCTCTTAGCGTATGTCTCTATGAGTTTGGCGTATCTAGCCCCTGGGATTTTTTCCCCCCATTCTTCAAAGCAAAACTGAGTGAAATTATATGAGTGATATATCTATTATATGAATGTTTTTAGATTTTTTTTTTTTCATGTTACCAAGAAAACCCCAGAAAAAAAATCTATTTAGATTGAAAGGTTGTAAGGCAACAAAAAATGGAAAATGCCAAAAGGGTGAAAAAAATACCGTATATACATGTACTAACAAAATTGCACCTCAGGCTAGGTGGATGTTGCTGAATTGACAAGTGTCCTCGACATTCCAACCTGAGGACTATTTAGTGAAATGCACCTGGCCTTTGACAATACAACATACCATGGAGAACAGAGAGAAAGAAAAATATAACACATACTACAGATGGTAATATGTAGCTTTTGTGTCTTTTGTGTCCTTTTTTTTTTTTTTTTTTTTTTTTTTAAAAACAACAGAATTGTAACACAGGCTCCTGCATACACATTTTACTGAAGGCATGAGAAGTGAGAATGGAAGGAGATGAAATATGTATGAATATTCACATGTTTCTGAAAAATAAACAGCCTTCAGACACAAAAATACCATGCCTTGTTTTTGACCATGTGACAGTTGCTGAGTGTCATATCTAAATCAGCTACATTATGGAAGTTTTTCCATTATATACTGTATGTAAGGCAGATGTTGGTGAAGTTTATTGCTGAAGCACGATGTCAACAATCTCTGCGATTCAAAAAAGTGTGGAGCTCCACGATTGGGATATAAAAAGCAGACAGCTCGTATTCAGAAGATGAAACTTGAAGGAATCGTGTTGCCAAGTTCATCAAGATACCCCATCACTGGCGAATAAGGTCTGTTACACTCTGTTAAGGTCAGTTAAGGTCTGTCTGTGCTTTCCACGTTCTATCACAATTGGCGTCAAATTGTAATACAGCGGAATAGTCACGGCAAAATTTTTGATAGTCGATAATTTTGCCACAATCAGTGCAATCGTCACGAATCCATCAAGTTCCCTGAAGATCATCACAATCCCACTACCTTTCATCAAGATCATCACAAATCCATCACATTCCCTCAAGATCATCACGATTCTACCAAGTTCCCTTAAGTTCAAGTTCAGAGTTATTTGCCATATATGCAGTCAGGAAACATGTTTGGAAACAAAGTTTGACTATACAGTGAAAAAAAATGTATAGACTACACGAAGAGAAATATAGAAAAATAGATACAGACTATACATAGACATAAGACTGGCTGTGCAATGTAGATATACTGTACAATATTGTCCAAAAAATAGATAAACTATACAATAAGATTATAAATACTGTGTGCAACATCAGTTTTATGAGCAATATTGCATGTGCAGTTGGCGAAGAAGTAAACAGTCAAATGAGGTATTATATGCTCTCCTAGTCATCTGTTTAGGAGTCTGATGGAATTAGGGAAGAAAGTGTTCCGTAACCTAGAGATCCTGCTTTTCATACTTCTATACCTCCAGCCTAGAACCGAGAGGGTAGAAGTGTGAATAGTCCATGTTGGGGGTGGGTGGGGTCTTTGATGATGGAGGCAGCTCTGCTGTGGGCTCTGCAGTGGTAGATGCTCTGCAGAGAGGGCAGTGAGGTCCTGGAGATCTTCTCGGCAGCAGGCATTTTCGGTCCATAACAGTGGTGCTGCCATACCACACGGTGATGCAGCTGTAGAAGTTGCTGAGGAACCTGGGTGACATGCCAAACTTCCCCATCCTCCTCAGAAAGTACAGCTGCTGTTGAGCCTTCTTCACCAGCTGTGTAGAGTTGAATGTCCAGGTCAGGTCGTCACTGATGTGGATCCCCAGATATTCAAAGGTGCTCACCCTTTCCACCTCAAGCTCTCGGATGAACAGTGGCTGATGAGGTCTCCTCATGTCCATTATCATCTCCTTTGTCTTGTCTATGTTGAGGGTGAGATTATTGTCCTCACACCATGACACCAGGCAGGCTACCTCCCTCCTGTAGGCCACCTCATCATCACTAGTGATAGATAGAGATCTCGAAGCAGGTGTAGAATGTGTTGAGATCATCCGGCAGGCTGTCCGTGGAGTTGGTGGTGGTGCTGCAGGCCCTGCCACATCTGCCCAGGGTCAGCAGTGGAGTAGAAGTCATCCAGCTTCTCTCTGTACTTCCGCTTTGCTGCTGTGATGTCCTTTCTCAGTCTATATTTTGCAGCTTTGTGCTCCATTTCACTGTCTGATTTAAATACAGTGGAGCAGGTACGCAGAATGTGGTGTATTTGACTGTTTATCCAGGACTTCTGGTTAAGATCATCAGGATTCCACCCAGTTCCCTCAAGGTCATCATGATTCCATCAAGTTCCATCAAGATCATCACGATTCCATCAAGTTCCCTTAAGATCATCACGATTTGATCCCACGACTCCCCGCGCTTATCACGGACATCATGACTCATGGTGGACATCGCGCCCCAGTGTAAACCCAGGATAAGATTTACTTTTTTCACTCGATCTGGAAATTAGCACAACTGTAGCTAGATAAGTCACAATAATAGCACACAAATTAGACTACTAACCAATGCACTATTGTGACAATACTCCAAATAGATGAAAATAAAAGCACAGAGAAAGAGAATGATTGTTAGGTGTGCTCATGAGTGTGATAGTTCAAAAAGAGTGTTTATCAGTGCTGAACACCAGCAGAGACTCCGGTGTAACTGACTATGACAACATAAATAAAAAGAGAGAAATGACAGACCCTGGCTCATGGACTTTTTGCTGGTAAGTCTGGATTTGGTCCTGAACACATGCCGTCTGTTGGCTCTTTCTAGTTTCTCAGAAATATTACAAGCTCCATTTTTTTGCTTTTGTTTTGTTTTTTGGGGAGAGGTTGCCTAAATTAAAAAATATATAATAACAAAATCAACAGTTAGAAATGTATAATGTGTGATTAAACATTCATAACTTCAGCAATGCACGTTATATTATTTAGTCATGCTGTCAATGAACACATTGGGATGGGGTTTTTTGTGTGGATAAA
>JAQMYF010000027.1:19527062-19542591 GCA_030014195.1 Neosilurus mollespiculum
GGGTTGTAATAAGATTTCCAAAATATATCCACGCTGGAACTTAGCTGGCATTTTTAAAGTAGATTGGCAATTGTTTTTGTTCGTATTTCACGGAAACTCCGTCGCACGTTTGCTTGTGATTAGCGTCCGGTTCCAGATGGCCTATTCCCACAACCGGCTCTTATTAGATTAAAGCCGGCTTTATTACGCTAATGGAGAAGGTGCCGTGAGACACCACGAGTCCCATTTAGCACAGATCCCCCCGGGGAATGTGTGCGGGTGTGTGTTATACACCCCCTCGAAAACAGACCCCAAGCAAACCTCATCCTCTTCTTTCTCCTGTTGTGCTCTATGATGTCTCACCCTTGAAGATGAGTAATGATGGTGTCACACAGGTACCTTTCCATTCATCATCATCAGGAGAGAGAGAAGAGAAGCTGAAAAATGTGTGTGTGTTGTTGAGAGAGAGAGAAAGTCAGACAATGGAAAGGAAGGGTGATTGATTGCAAGACGAAATTAAGAGCTGCTCTTTAGCATGTGGTCTTAATTATGCTAATGAGATGTCTCCTCACTGGCGTAGCTCTTCTCTTCACTCTCACTGCTCACAGCATGGACACACACATACACACCCTGCTCTCTTCATCCAGCAACACACGACACAAATACACACCAGAGTAAATCTTCACTCCCAATGTAGTTTGCAGTGAACAAGCATTGTTAGTGTATTTTCAGGAAGGGTGTTACTGTGTATTCTGGGAATACTGGGAATGATGTGGGAGGGCTTGCCAGTCCCTCACACAGTGGACAGGCAGGATGTCTTAGTCTCTGAGGTTCTGGACAAGCTGAGCGGATGTAATGAGTACATTTGTTTATATCGTGCCTTCGTCTGCTCACTGTAACTACTGTACATTAGTGTATACTGCATGGGAACAGAGCAAACTGATTGGTTTGCTAACAGGGGATTGAAATATTACCTTGAGTGGATAATGCTTAGATCAAAAATGACGTTCACGTGACATTCCCATTTTGTCACGGTCA
The DNA here is from genome assembly GCA_030014195.1 of Neosilurus mollespiculum. Taxonomy (NCBI): domain Eukaryota; kingdom Metazoa; phylum Chordata; class Actinopteri; order Siluriformes; family Plotosidae; genus Neosilurus; species Neosilurus mollespiculum. The sequence continues at coordinate 19,528,080 of JAQMYF010000027.1, forward strand.
CGTGGCGAAGGCGACGTCATTATCGCCACACTGTGACATGGAAAAATAATCCGTAAAAATCTCTTTTCAATTTGTTTTGCTTGTATTTTCTGTGTAGTATATGCTGTAGCTTCGAGTTTAAAGAAGGTCCTGGGTTCGAGTCCCAGCCTCGGGAGTTTCTGTGGAGTTTGCATGTTCTCTTCGTGCTTGCATGGGTTTCCTTTGTCTACTCTGGTTTCCTCTCACAGTCCAAAGACATTCAGATTAGGCTAATTGGCTGTTCCTATCCTATTGTGCGAGTGTGAATGGTTGTGTATGTTGCCTGCGATGGTCTGGAGCTGTTTAGGCTGTATGTCGCCTTTGCCCAGAGTTGGCTTAGACAGGCTCCAGCCTCCTCGCGACCTCAGTAGGATTAAGCGGTTTAGCAAACCGTGAGTGTAAAAACCCACCTATACGGAGCCTGATTTACTTATGTCTCCATGTAATATGTACTAAACTGTACTAAACTCAGACTGAGTTGGTTAAAAACAAACATGATTAGCTTCACAGCATTAATCTCAGCTTGGAGCACACAGAGCTCACCTGACCTGCCTTTGCCTTGGTTAAAATATGTAAAAATAAACTATAAAAGTATTGTTTCAGTTTGCTTTTCCTTATGTTTCTGTGTAGTATATAATAAAACTCTTAAAGGGGTTTAAAAAGACGCTGTTGCACAGCTTTCAACACCTGCTCCCATGTGCACGCGTTCATCCTGCGTCTGACACGATTATTATTATTATTATTATTTTTTAAATAAACCATAAAAATTTAATTTTAATGTGCTTTTTTGGCTTATGTTCCCATGTAGTATATACTAAAACAGTTCTTCACCCCTGGCTCCATGAATGTTGCTGAATTGAATAGTCCCCGTGGTGTTCAGTCTCAGGAACCATTTAGCGACATCCACCTCACCTTTGATGAGTCGTTGTTAAATATACGATAATGTGAGAATCTGCAATCAGGGCTTTATATAGTGTGGAGCAATACACCCCCGTTATTCAATTTTAGCTGTAAATATTGTGTAAATGTTTTTAATTTTTTTTCCAGTTCAAACCAAACTAAGAAACCATGCAGGATTCAGAGGGTTTGTTAATGCTAGTTCTACGGCAAGTACTTTTTGTCTTGATTATTGTTTTTTTTTTTTTTTTGCATTCTTTGAATGATTCTCTGATTTATGAAGATCTGTTTCCAAAGTAACAATAGAACTTTAGGCATTAATATCAAAATCGGCATCATAAATTCTGTGCGGCGTCTCGGTAAACAGCCCCCGTGCGATAATTGACTAAATGCGGCTGAATGGCATGTTGCATCTAAGGTTGGAAGGAAAGAAAAGTAGAAACAGTTATTTTACGGTTTCCGAGGTAAACAGACACAGGTGTATTTCTGTAGGGTTCCTTTCCATGTTGTCTAACATTTATAATGACACTGAGTCACTCAGTGATAAAAACATGCCATTTCCTTTGATTCAGGTCTTTTATTTTTCCATCGCGGTTGCCAGTTATTTCCAGTGTTTTATTTCAACCCGGTGGCGCGGTGGCCTAGTGGTTAGCACGACCGACTCACAGCAAGAAGGTCCTGGGTTCGAGTCCCAGGCTCAGGAGTCTCTGTGTTGAGTTTGCATATTCTCCCTGTGCTTGCATGGGTTTTCTCCAGGTACTCTGGTTTCTTCTCCTATAAAAAACACATGCTCATTCGGCTAATTAGCTATTCCAAAATTGCCTGTAGGTGAGGATTTAAGTGTGAATGTGTGTGAGTGTGAGTGTGAGTGTGTGTGTGTGTGTGTGTGTGTGTGTGTGTTGGCCCTGCGATGGTTTGGTGAGCTGTTTGGCTTTGTACCCCGCTTTCACCCAGTGTTGGCAGAGGCAGGGAGTCTTCCTACTCCTGCAACCCTAGAAGGATTAAGCGGTTTGCCAAAATAGTGAATGATTCAGTAGTGGACCAGCTTCTATTGTTTTATTAATAGTAAAAACTTTGTTTTAGAAATGGGAACATACCTGCAATGGAATGGTGAGCTGTCCAGTGTGTGTACTCTGCCCTCACCCAGAGTCGGCTGAGATGGGTGCCAGCCTCCCCTCAATCCTAATTCTATTATTAATTATAATACCCAAGTTTAACCCCCCCCCCCCTTTTTTTTTTGATACCTTAAACATTGTTATGCATTTCACTAGACTGGCTCCACCAAATGTAACATATTTCTTTTATTTTAAACATAATTAACTGTAAATTAAAAATATCTAATAAAACAGCAACCCTTTTTTTGACCAACTGTACTTATTTTCTTTACAAGTTAACACACATTTTTAAAGTTTACACACCCCTGTTAAAATATCAGGGTTTTGTGATGTAAAAAAAAACAAACAAAAAAAAAGCAACAGAGATAAATCATGTCAGAACCTTTTTCACCTTTAACGTAACCTATAATCTGTACAATTCAACTAAACAACAACAAGAAAAATCCTTTAGGGGAGAATAAATTTATAATAACCGGATTGCATAAATATGCACGCCCTAGAGAGGCATTCCAAAACATCCCTATTAGAAGAGCTGAATTTTATTTGGGGTTAATAAGTCACTTTAATTCTGTGGCCCCATGCATGAACCTGATAACCCATATGCTCCCAAATTGTTAGTTTGACATGTCTGACAAAGACTTAAAAATTGCCTGAGTGTAATTTTCTGATGAATATTACACATATGAAGAAATCATAATCCTAAAATCCATGTCTGGTTGACAGATAAGAAATTTGAAGATTATTGTATTCAGATTCAATTTTCTCATTTTGATGAATCTGTGGGTTATCAGGTTTATGCACAGGAACACAGAATTAATGGCAGGTGCGTAGTGAATACATTTACAGCATTTGGCAGACGCTCTTATCCAGAGCGACTTACAATTATCATTTTTATACATCTGAGCAATTGAGGGTTAAGGGCCTTGCTCAAGGGCCCAACAGTGGTGATAGTGGGGATTGAACCTTTGGATCAGTAACCCATCGCCTTAACCACTAAGCCACATCTGCCCTATATTACTATAATACTATTTACCACGAGTTTAAAAGTGGTTGATTAATTCTGAACACAACTACATTCCCAATTCTAAGAGTATGTGCATGTTTATTCAGCCCCACTGTTTTATTGAATTGATTAATTCTTTGTTCAGTTAATTCTGAACACAGCTACGCTGCCAGTGATGTGTTCAGATGATGTGTGATGGTTTTTATTTTTACTTTTCCACCACTAAAGGACGTCGGTTTGATTTTCAGTTGAAATGAACAGGTTTTAGGTTACAGTAAAGGTAGAAAAAGTTTTGAAATGATCAAACTCTATCTGTTATTTTTTAACAGGGTGCATAGACCTTTTTCTATCCGCTGTGATTTAACTGCATGCAAATGTGAATTTTTCATTTTTGATTTTTATTTTATATATATATGCACAGCAGCGTCCTCCCTGTGCTATAACAGTGTAATAGGTTTTATTTAAAATACTTGTTCGGTGTTTCAGTTTAGAAAAGTGAGAGTCCCCTCCAGTCAAGTCAAGTCCAGCAAGATTTCATAGATTTCATAACACAAATCAACAGTAAATAAATAAATGAATCAGATTATCAAGAGGAGCCTTATACCCATAAACCTCCCCTTGGAAAAGCTAATTTGTTCAGCACGAGACTGCAACCAGACTGCCATTCTGCTTGCTATGTTGCTGGACTGGACAGGTTTGAAAGAAAAAAAAAAAAAAAAAGGAAAAGTGAGAGCTAGTACAGTTCTCACTTTTTTGGTCTTGGTGTTGTTTAGTATCTGTGCACAAGCATGCTTTACTCTGATAATGTTGAGTCCAGGTAAATAAGGAATAAAAACCTCGAGGATGTGCTGTTACAGGAAAATAAGCAATGACAAGGTTGTGGGACGCGGCCTGACATGGAGCCGAATGGATCTTCCTACCCTGCAGTATTTTCCAGTGTTTTATATCTTTTAGCTCAGGATATTGTTCTGAGGCGAGATGTTACAGTAGAAATAATGCTGACAGGAATGAGGACTAATTAAAATTACAGATTCGTACTAATACATTTGCTTAATCAGTTGTTTTAACAGTAGCAGCTCGTTCACATAGACTTGTATAGACAGTTAATCTAAACCTAATAATGAATGGCAATTAAGAAAAATCTTATTTTGAAAGTGTAGTTGATGATCTGGTGAAGCTGTATGGAAGAAATCTCTGGTGTCTGTGATTTGTAACTGTAACTTTTTACTAAAGCGTTTATGACTTACACCTTTTTTTGGTATTCGTTCCACTTTGATCTTAAATGTAAATCCGGATTAAAAAACCACAACTGGTTATGCAGTTAATACAAACATACTTAACAAATACATTTCTAAATTTAATTTAATAAACTACAAATACCACATTCCTCTGTTCTGAAGATGCTTCTGTTTCATAAAGAATAGACCCTGGACATTCTCTGCATAATAAGTGAATATATATTCACATATTTTCTTATGTATTTATTTGGCACACCCATGAGCACCTGCCATTCATCAAGTTTGAGTAAAAATTTCATGACTGTGAATAAAATAACTGAATAAACTTCACTACAGACTTTCATCAGTACAATACGGCAGGTTTGATTGACCCTCGCTTCCCACCGTCGCTGCAGCTCAACACAAGAGACAACTTAGGGCCAGTTGACAATTATTTTTTGTATTAATATTTTATTTCACTTCACCAGCCATTGATCGGTGGACCTAAAAGTTAATTGTGTACGCTGAACGTCTGATGTAACACTCACTGGGTAAACTGTTGGTTATCTGAAATTGTTGGGTCAACTGTCACAGCTGTTATAGAGTATTAATGTACACCTTTTTACCAGAGGTGGCATGGCGGTCCTGCGCTCAGCGAATGTGTTTGTGTGGAGCTCTGCATGTTCTCCCTGTGCTTGCATGGGTTTCCAGCAGGTACCCTGGTTTCCTCCTACAGTCCAAAGGCATGCACATTAGGCACATAGGCCGTTCCAAATTGCCCCGGGTGTGTGTGTGTGTGTGTGTGTGTGTGTGTGTGTTAATGTTGGCCCTGCAATGGACTGGTGAGCTGCTTAGGGTGTATCCCGCCTTTGCCCAGAGTTGGCTGAGATAGGCCCCAGTCTCCGTATAATTAAGCATTTCAGCAACTTACCAACAAAAAATCTAGTTTTTATTTAATGGAAAGTAAACTTCCCTCAACGGTGTCAGTAGGCTTCATCATGTACAAACTCTTTAAAAAGACTTAAGGTCTTTTTTAGATTAACATAAAAGTAATATTAAGATCTCAAGTTCCTCTGAATTTCTGAAATTTCATTCAATAGCTCCAAAATTCTAATGTCATTCCTTGGTATCTGCAGCATTGCATAAATCAAAATATAATGGCATTTACAAAAACATATTTCTGAAATGGTCTGCAACCTTGAGCACACCCCGGCTACTTCGAACTCGAGGGGTCACATGACGACAGCACTTCTCTCCTTTCTTGAGGTTTCCTTGCCACTCATGTTTTCAGTCTTACTTTCTGCCTGAATGTGAAAAAGTCAAGAGCACATTTCATTTAATAGCATCAGCGAGAAAACGCTCTCTTTATTGTATTTTTCTGAAAAACAACAAAAAACCTTCTTCCTTTCTGTAAGTCTCTGGGATTAACATTTTCGTAACTATGTACAAGGGAAGAAAGTAGAAGCACTGCATTAGGTACAGCTCGAAATTCTCCAACTAGAGAAAAAAAATCTCTTTGAAATAAAAATCAGAGAAAGTACATTACCCATTAGTAGTAAGACATTGTCTGAAGTGCAATGGTATAGCTCGGATGAGTTTAAAAGTGGAAAAATGAAATAAAAATACTCTATCTTAAACAGTTATATCGTTACAGAAAGTAGAGACACATTTTCTGGTGTATTTAAAGCAGTAGAAACATATTTACATATAGCCATTCTCATATATATTTATATATATATAATATTTATATAGAATCTTTTTCATCACATATATAATCAGCACCAATACAAAATAAAAGTCATAAAAGACAACATCGATGACTGACAAAAATGACGGACAGAAGAACGATACGTTGCGTGTGTGACTTGGTCCCGGAAAAGTTGGGATATTAGAAGGAGGATGGACGGAAAGAGCAGCCCACACCTCCCTAATTACAATAGTAGGAGCAATACTGTCACATTTTCACCCTCATGAAACACTGCAGAGACGGCAGATGGTTTCTCCTTCTGATAATAACAGTGACAGGAAAAAAAAATAGACGCCATCGCTGTATTCCATTTCTCAGAGACTTAAGACAATCAGGATAGATTGGAAAACGTACTAGGTCACTGAGTAAGCGACCGATCTGCAATCCTTTTTTTTTAATCTTTTTTACATTTTTTTTTTTTGGTATGGTATTTTAACACCAATAAAGAAAACAAAACCACTCTGACTTCATAAATCATCATAACTGTGCTTAAGATCCTCGTAATTTGGAACTTATTGGGCATCATACAATGAGCCTAGTGTCGCAAGGTCATTCGGAGCAAACCAGAGTGCGTCAAAAAATGATCCTCATATCGCTTTTTCTAATTTTGCCATTAATATACTTCTTAATTTATAATGTGCCAGCCACCAGAATATACACTAAAACAACCTGTAAATTTAATCTTTTAGGCCAAAAAAATGTGTACTGTGAAATTCAATTCACTCATCAACGATTTTACAGCTGATTTTCTCCAAAACTGATTCTTTTTTAGGATGTAATCCATTTTTGCTAAGTTTACTTCATTAGCTCCACCAAATTTAACAAATGACAACGATATGTAACTGCAAATTTACTTAATAATTAAAAAGTTTCATTATAAAATGACACATGCCATAAGTAGTTATTAAATCAAATAATTATCCAATTAGATTACAATATTTAGTAAATTGCTATTAATTATGAATCTGTGATAATCAGTTAGACAATATATTGTAATAGTGAAAGCACCATATTATTATCAGGGTCATTTTCAAATAATTGTTTCTAGCCTTAAATGTCATCACCTGTGGAAGAGAGTGATTATACAATTATCACCTTCACAAAGAGCATTTATATTAACACTAGTAACAAATTCATTCATCAGTAAACACTTTACCCCCCCGCCCAAGGTCACGGTCAGAAAACACCTTGAATACACCAGTCCGTTCAAAAACCGGGGTAATTTAGCGCAGCCAATCCTCCGATTCCATGTTGTTGGGAGGTTGAAAACAACGAAGAAACTGGCATGAGTACGGTTGAACAAACAAAACAATGTGTAGACCATAACTTGAGCGCTGGATCGATGGAACATCAATATCACTTTCTAAGTTATTTAAGTTATGGTTCTTGCGATTTTTGGAAATTTACAGACAAACAACTACTCTGACTAAGATAACTTTTAATCTGCAGTTACTGGTTAAACTGGTTTGTTCTGTAATTACTTTGCAATGGCTATTTCCATGATATGCTAAAGTTTGCAGTAGTTAAGAAACCTAATATATGTGACCCTCCAGCACCAAACCAGGTGGAAGTACCAGTACCATATTTTGAGATATAGCAGATTAATGTATTTATGCTACTGTATATACATCAAAACCTGCATTTAATGAGGGAATGCATGACCAATGGTCTTAAAATATCTGAAAATATCTTGAAATATCTTGAAATTCCCGCTCTCGAATCACTTGATGCAGAACTACATAATTCCAACAGCACACCAATAAAAAGCTAGCTCCTGCATTGTAAACAAACCTTCCATGTAAATAAACCCTCTCCTCCTGCAGCATGTGCACTCAGAAGCTCCTTTTTTACATGGAGGGAAGTTGCTAGATCACTTTCAATGCTGCAGATTCACCGAATGTATCTGATTTACATGGAAAATATTTCTCCCTATCAGGGAAAGATGTTGAAGAAAGTGTCCTCTATTCAACTCTAAAATGAAAAAACGAGGCTGTAGTTCAACTTTCAACTGGGTGGAACTTCATAAACAAAATTCATGAAGCTTTGTGCAAATAAAGATAGCAAAGGATTACATATTTGTTACAAATTTCATGTTTTTCCTCACATACAAAACACGTTTTTCTCCATATTTTTCCCCATAACCCTTGTAGTTCATATTAATCTGTCCGTATCTAGTCAAATTTTATCCTGTTGAAAAAGCTTATTTCATGTTCTTTCAGATCATTTTTTGACAAAGTGACCCATGTGACCTGTTAGGTGCTGGAGGGTCACATAACATTAAAACAACTCAACAAAATGAAAATGAACTGCTCTGCTGTAAAAAAAAAAAAAAAAAAATTAATAAAAACAGATAAATTTTAAAAATCCTTCTTCCAATGAAAATTCTTAAATAACTGATTACGTCACTTATTAACTTGGCAGAAATTTGAATGATTCATTTCTTTTGACACTGCGATTTAGACTAATTCAAAATATTTAAAGTTTTAATTAACAGCTGGATTTTTTTCTTTTTTTAGAAAATATGACCATTACTAATGTTATGGCGCATTATAAGCACAGTTATAGAGTTTTATGAATACAGCCTTCATGGACCGTGTCTTTTCTTCCATCCCCAGTTGTCCGTAAAAGATTTTACTGACAGTAACTGATGGCTTTCTGCTTTGAAGGGAGGAAGGCAGGCAGTGATGCTGTGCCAAACCCGATAGAACAAACACAACACATTAACAACTTGTTTTACATGAAAGATCAATTCAGTGGTGTAAAAAAACCGATCCAGATAAAATACGAATCAGATCTCAGATCGGAGTTTATCTTATAAGCACTGCCCCAAGCTCTTAGTTCTCAATTGCTGAGGTTTATGCTTTGAATAAACATGTCGGCCAGATAATTAAAAGAAAGAAGTTGATTTGTTATCTTTAGTTATGTCAAATCTTTTTTTTTTTTTTTTTTTTTTTTTTTTTTTTTTTGTATGTTTGTTTTATAGAAAGCGATGACACAAGTCATCATTTCTGTTTTCCCACCGCTATGTGAAAGCCTTAAAATTGCCACAAGTCACTTGTGGAAGCTGTTACATTTGAAGGTTGGATCTAAAATATATTTGGCTGCACATTGCTGGACCGTGTGTTTGTGGCCCATGTGGGAGACGACGCCATGCTTGTGTTCCTAGCTGCCATATGACTTACGAGAAAACATAATGTCCTCCAGCCTTCGGATTTTAGGTGGAAAGACAAATTTATAGCTGCCAAGTCTCTTCGATTAGTTAAAGCACACAAACACTGGTGATGCATGTGTTGAGAGTAAAGACTGCGAGGTGTTTCGCTGTGATGTTTGTAGAAAGAACAAGGAGGAAAGGGAACGGCTGGCTGTTTGAATCACGACGATCAGAGCAAAGGGAACTGTTGGTGAGGTGGTGGTGCTTTTTTCTTTTCTTTTTTTTTTCCTTTTTTTCTTTTTTAATACAAACTCTCTCTTGTTCTGTCTCTCACACACACACATTTTGGAGTTCATTATCAACTAAACAGATTGAGAGCAAAAATCAACATCAGATCTAAACACTGGTCTTCTATTTAACAATTAATTTAGGTTTTTCACTGTGTAGTCGCTAGAAAAAACAGACGATGAAGAAAAGATGATGAAGGGTACAGGATGAAGTCTAAAGAGACTTGGCTTCTAGCTAGAGTCAGATCTTAGAGATTGTTGGTTTAAATATAGTGACATCACACATACGATACACGACATGTAATAATCTTCCCATTATATTAAATGGAAACGATAAACAAAAAAAACCTAAAAAACAACTGAAAACAAACACACCATCTAGAAATGATTTTCAAAAAACAAACAAACAAACAAACAAACAAACAAACAAACAAAAAAAACACTTTTCTGGCCCATCTCAAAAGGTCCCCAAAACATATTCCATGTTGACTATTGGCTGGAAAAAAATTCATCCATCCAACCGTCTGTTGAGTCCAGCTCTGCACTGTCTGACAGGCCGAATGAGACCCCACTCCCGGTCCCTGATTGGCCAGCATAACCATAAGACAAGTCTTGACTTGATGTCCGTTGGTAGCCTTGTGTCTGCCCGCTTGGCATGTAGGCTCCTCCACCTGGTCCTGCCCCTGCCATGGCCTGCGTTGAGCCCTGTCCGAAAGCAGCCATGTTGGGAACAGCCTGGCCCATACCTGACATTGCCATTCCACGTGGCTGATTGGTCCTTGGTTGGCCTGCCATGTGCGGCATCATGGGTCCTCCCATGCTTGCTGGGTTTATGGCCCGTGGGTCCACCATGCCCTGGCTAGTAATCCCTTGGCTGAAATGCTGCTTGGGCATCCTTGATGGCTGCCCACCCTGCATGGCATATGCAGGGTTACTGTTAAACGCCACCATTTCGTTTGTAGTCCTTCCACTCATGGCCTGCATATTTTGCTGCTGGGGCCATCCCTGACCTCCACCTCCCATCATGCTTTGCAGTCTCTGTGCCTGGGCTTTGGCCAGTGGCTGCCCAGCCTGCTTCATCTGCTGTTGAGAGAGGGCAGGGTTCATCATCATGCCCTGCCCATATCCGCTTGCAGCTCCACCTCCTACCATTCCCTGGCCACCTGTGCCCGCAGGTCTCTGTGCCATGGTCATGCCAGCCTGGTTGGGATGATGCTGAGACTGGAGCATCTGACCCATTCCCGAGTTCATACCCTGGTACATGGCTGCTTGCGTGCCTGCCTGACTTCCATAGGCCATACCTATCTCACCCTGTGCAGGTATGGGACCAGGGTTCTGAACTGGCGCCATTTGTAACATGCCCTGGCTCTGCTGCTGTTGCTGGTGTAGGAGGCGAGCGTTCCTCATGCTCTGAAGAGCCTGGTTCCTCGCTGCCATCTCCTGCTGTGTGCCTACCCGATCACAGAAAAAAAAAACACAGTGTCATATTTATAGGAATATAAAATTATTACTTCAACCAAAAACTACTAACTCTAAATCGAAAGCTCCTAGGGTCCAATTAAAGCTCCACTGTATAACAGTAACTGTTTAGCAATGTGTAAAATTCCTCAATAAGTGAAGAAATAGAAAACCAAGATTAGTAATTTAGCTCTGCATGAAACACAGGCGCACGCACGGCAAATCAGCATCGCAGCCGTGTAATGCGACGCATGGTGCTTCTCTATTCATTTGGAAAGGCTCCATCAATCCTGATAGTCCAGACTGAATGTGTGCAGGAAAATTTGGGAGGAGGGCGAGTTGCCATGACAACAGGCAGTGTGAGGGAGAAAGTTCAGTGCTGCCAATAAATATATAAAGAAATAAACAATCAAACAAGCAAACAGAGGCAGCTGATGTTTTGAAGAGAGGATGCTAAGGGTAGTGAGTACAGGCTGGAATCGATCCTGGAGATAACACCACTGAGTGTGTGTGAGAGAGAGTGTGCGAGATTTGATGCGAGAGAGAATGTGATGTGGATGTGACTGGTGCACTAGAAGATAAAATTCATTCTGGATTTCAGGAAGTTAAGCTCCACTAGTTTGATGAGCCATTGCACTTTACCGATGCATTCTGCAGAAAGGACGGATGATAAGAATAAGGTATTACCCCTTTAAATATGAGCGTCTCATTTACTTACTCAACTCAAAGTGTATTATTCAGGATCTACAGTCGAACTGGAACGACATGAAATCACGAGTGTGGGATGTCAGCACATGAGGAGGTCTTGAGAGTCTTACAAGTTAAAATTGGACTTAAGTAAAACTGTGTGCTTGGGCTTGTTGATTCAGTTGTGGAAGGTGATTAGAGGATTCAGCTCAAGAGAGAACCAAAAAAAAAAAAAGTCAACCACACAAACCTTTAGAAACTTTAAACTTCTACAAACCGGACCAAACAGGTCCACTGTCTTAAAGAAAGAGGTGTGGCCTCATTCAGTTCCAGTAAAGGGGCGTCCTCTCTTTACCTGTCGATTCCAGGATTGGGAGTGTAACTTGTGTACCTGTCAGTCCCAGTAAAAGAGGCATGGGCCCTGTAACTGTCGGTCCCAGTAAACAGGGCGCAGGATCTGTACATGTCAGTCCCAGTAAAGTGGGCATGTGTTCTGTACCTGTCAGTACCAATGAAGGGGTTGTTGGCTCTGCAGTGTATAATAACACTGTCCAGATTTTAGACAGTGAAGTCCATGTAGCTTTACTCTGAATTACACCCTACTGATTACAGGGTGAAGACTAGACAGAGATGCTCATTTGCAGCTGACTTGAACATTGTGCCACATTCAACAAACCTGAACATGTCTAAGACAACACACACACACACACACACACACACACAATCCCCAGGTTTCATTCTCACTGAAGGCTCTGACTAAGAGGGTATTTCCCATCGGATCTACATCTAACATGGTTTCCATGGTAACGGGACAGAACAATCAATAGGCACACTTCCCCTCAGGGTGTGTGCATGTGTGTGTGTGTGTGTGTGTGTGTGTGTGTGTGTGTTTGGGGGATGTGCTTTACATTTTGTGCAGTTTTGCCGGTGTGTTTGCCTTCTGTGTAAGCTCATGTGTGCATGAATGCTTGACTGTGTGCTAAGGCAGTAGGAGTGGGAGGGTGAGTGTGTGAGCTCTCTCATTAGCTCAGGAGGAGGCAGGAGCAGTCGGTGCACTTGACAAAGTAGTAATTTGGAGACTAAAAGAGTGAATGATCTGCTGTGAGAAGAGTGAAATAAACAAATGAACTCTGCAATGAAAAGAGCAACAGAACACACAGAAGCCCAGAGAGCAAAACCTCCCCTTCAAATGATACGATCTCGATGTTCATCATCTTTTCTACACTTTAGGAGTGCTGACCTTTGTCGCTTGATGTAGTGAAAAGGTGCCGCGTAAATAATAACTATTATTTACACCCCCCCCCCCCCCCCCCCATTAGTCACACCTCTCCTTTGACCTAAATCTTCGTAGTGTTGGCATTAGCTTACCACTAGCTAGCAAGTGTAAATTTAGATCAGATTGTACTTTAAAAAAAAAAAAAAAAAAAAAAACACGAGTGAGTTTAGGCCTTTTCTCCCCATGCTAATGTGGAATTCCTCCACGTAGTCCAGTTTCCTCCATCAGTCTAAAGATTGGTTGTGTGCTGGTCATGCAATGGATTGGCAAGCTGTTCACAGTGTACCTCACCAAAGTCGTCTGAGATAGGCTCCATCCTCCCTGCGTCCCTAATAGGATTAAGTGGTTCGGCGGATGTATATATAAAGATGATACTCAAATTACTTTTAAATGTGACCTGTATTTTCCCCCGTTATTTTCCTCAGGAGAATTCCTCTTTGGTTATTCAGAGGCCCCAGCTGTATTATGGGATAACTAGATGCTAGCGCAGTGTGATAACCTATGGACTATACTATGGACTTAATATGCATGTAAGATGCAGTGAGTATTTGGATGTAGCCAATGGTACGGATTCACTGTGAATGTCTATAAAAACTGTTTAAAGGGAAACTGTCCTCATTTTTAACTTCCACAGGTAATTTAATATAAAATCGTGAAGTCTCAGACAAAACTGGGCAAAGGCGGGGTACACCCTGATAGCTCACCAGTCCATCACAGGGCCAACCCACTCACCCTCACGTTCACACTAGGGGCAATTTGGAACAGCCAGTTAGCCTAATGTGCAGATTTTTGGACGGTGACAAGAATCCCACGCAAACACAGAGAGAACATTTAAACACCACACAGTAACGCCTATTCCCGCGACCTTCTTACTGTAAGGCGGACATGCTAACCACTATGCCACCGTGCCGCCCTGTAAGTAATAAGCAATTTAAGATTTAAACACATTTCTTAAAGTTATTGTTAATCATTTCCATTTAACGTTTCTGTACTAAACACACTGAACTGTATATACGAATGTTAAGTGTCAATGAATGAAAAAACAAGGAATGTAACTGTTCATGTCTTTGTCTCTTACCCTGAAACTGCTGGAGAGGATAAGGGTTTCTATGTGCTTGACTCATCTGCCTCGGGAGATGCTGCTGCTGCTGTTGCTGCTGTTGCTGCTGTAACTGCAAGTAAACACAAAGTCAGTATACATGCACACACACGCACACGCACACACACACACACACACACACGCAGTGAACGCACCAAATTAAAGTGAACAAAAGAGGAACGAGTGAGCTCACATGAAGGAAAAGCTTAAACCACAATGTTAATGGAAGTTCAGGGGAAAAAAAGGGGAAAAAAAGGTACAGATCCTTGGAGAAGTGTGCTCATATCTGTGTGTATCCATGTGTATCTGTGTTGGAAAAAACTTTTATTTTATCCTAGAAGAGACACAGAGGTGTGTGAAATCATCCTCCAGTATCAACTTAGAGTCTCTTTAGCAGCGTACTCTCAAAGATGTAAGAGAGAGGACATTAAAACAGCACGTGCTGTGTGTGTGTGTGTGTGTGTGTGTGTGTGTGTGTGTGTGTGTGTGTGTGTGTGTGTGGTCTATATATTCAACACAGTGTGGGGACATAAATCTGTTTACACAGACACATTCTG
>JAQMYF010000027.1:19580815-19591630 GCA_030014195.1 Neosilurus mollespiculum
GTATAGTATACAGCTTAACATCTTAAGTATACATTCTTGATTTTTGTGATATAAAATAAATAATATATAATTATAAATAGATATAAATTTATAAATCATGATTCAACAATGATTTGATTTATTGATGTATTTACTCATTATAATGAATTTCTCTACATTAATAACATTCGTTCCTGATAATAATACCAGCTCAACACAGTCTTAAGCTGCGAGATCCATCATCTGCCACCTCTGTCCTGACTTCAGGTCCGTATTTTGCCTTTAACCTTGGGCTCGGTGAAACCGATGCTGTCAGGATCACTACACTGTGATTCACAGCCATCTTTTTACTGTATAAAATAAGCAGCAGGAGCATCGAGCACATGACACCGGCGTGATAATTACCTTCCCTTCCCGTCTTCTGTTTCTGATCTCTTACTACACACACCGCGCTTCTCAGTCACGATAAAAATGACACACACAGTTTTTCACAGCGACGTGCCCGTCCACGCGGGACCAAAAAGGCAGCGCACATGCCAGGCATTCCAGAGGCAGCAGCATCGTGACTGAAAGAACGGAGGCTCGAACTCCCACTTACTCATGGAATGCAACTCTTTAACCTCTTAATCAGCTCGACGGCCTAGACAAAGACCGAGCAGCTTTCATTAAACTCCGGCAAAACAGCACCCCACGCTTTGCTCGTCGTAGCATGACTCCAGAAAAACATTCCTCCTTCATAATCAGGAGAGTGACACCTGGGTGAGGTTGTGGACAAGAATGTATAGTAGGAGAAGGGAGGAAAATTAGGGCCACGGGACAGAACGTCAGTCATAACCACATGCGGCGCACAAAATAAAGGAAAAGCATACATCTGAACGGAAGACACCTTCACAAGGCAGATGAAAGGATGAGGAGTCACGGGATAGAAATGCAACTCTCTGCTCAGGGTACATCAGAAGGTTCTCACTCCTAACCCTGAAGCTGTAATAAGAGACAGTTTTAGTACAGCGTTTAAGAATCAATAGTCAGAGGAAGGTTACTTCCTGCCAAACATGAAGAAGAATAAACAGTAAAAAATAGAGATGGTACAGCTCTTATACACAGGATCAATACTGGGATAATACAACCCAAAAAAAAAAGTGGTTTGAACCAGTTTGATCAGATCTTTTAAAAAACAAAACAAGGACTGAAATTTTTTTTTTTCTCTTCGGGAGGTGTGTGGGGGATGGGGGGGGGGGGGGGTGGGGGGCTGTAATAATTTACATATAAAAAGACCATAAAGAATTGTAGTTTTTGTGATTTTTGGTGGCATGGTGGCTTCTGGCTAGTCCACCTTGCAGCCAGAAGATCTCGGGTTTGATTCCCGAGCTTGGCCATTTCTGTATGGAGTTTGCATGTTCTCCCTGTGCTTACATGGGTTTCCTCTGGGTACTCCAGTTTCCTCAAACAATCTAAAGTCATGCACATTATGCTGATTAGCTGTTCCCAGTTTCCTCTAGGTGTGAGTGTGAATGTTTTTTTTGTGTGTGTGTGTGTGTGTGTGTTTTGTGGAAGTCATGCCTTATTAACTATGTGATTTGTCCCTTTGTGGTTTTTTTTTTTTTTTTGCTTTCCCCATTTTCTCCGCTAATTTTAGTCGTATCCAATTCCCACCCGTCAAGTGTTACCTTCCCTATCACCCAAGCACCACCAACCAGGGAGGGGCGTAAACGTGCACATGCCCCCTCTGTGACATGCAATGTTGCCACCCGCCTCTTTTCGAACTGCTGCGCATAGGTATTTGGATGCAAAACACACTCGGAGGGAAAGCGCTATCCGCCCCCTCGTACGAATGAGCTCACAGACGCACATGATTGGCTGGTGATCGCTGTGAGTGACAGGGAAGTGAGCATATGTCATCCCTCCCTTCCGTGAGAGCTCAGCCAATTAGATCCCTGGGCATCAACCTGGATTCGAACCGGTGATTTGGTTGATAGTCGTGCACCTTGTCAATGCGACACTCGGGAGCCGCCCCTGATCATGCCTAGGCAACAAGGAGTGTAACGTAGTTACAGCACTGAGGTTTGAAGTGCATTCACTTTTAGCATGCACATTGTTTTGGCAAAAATCAACAAGGAATAGGGAGCGGAGGAGCAGCGGTTCAACTCCGAGCTCCTCCTGGTTGGCCGAGCTCCTCACCATATCTCTGAGAGAGAGCCCCGCCACCCTGCGAAGGAAGCTCATTGATATTATTGATTACTCTGTTAGAAAATACTACACAGGAAGGGCACAATCTGATTATTTTGCTATGTTAGCGATATTATTTCAAGCAGATTATTCTTGAATCAAAACGGACACTTACAGTTTGTCACTTGGAGCAAGCAGAGTCAGGCTTTAAAAAATGGAAAAATAAACTATAAAATCTCACTTTAGTTAGTTTTTGTGTTTCTGTAAAACTTCAAATGAAAATAAAATGCAAATAACCATCTTTACGGAGCGTGGTTTACTTACATTTCCATGTAGTAGGTACTCTGAATGAATATGCTCAGAAGACTCCATTAGCTATACAGCGCTATTAGCTCAAAGCAAGCAGACCTCACCTGACCTGTCTCTGTCATGGTTAAATATGTAAATACGTTTTTATTTTCTTTATGCTTCTGTATGGTATACACCAATGAGGACAGTAATGGTTCAGTTGTTGAGGCTCTGGGTTACTGATCCGAAGGTTGGCGGTTCAAGCCCTAGTATCATGAGGCTGCCACTGTTGGACCCTTGAGCAAGGACCTTAACACTCAACCGTTAAGGAGCCGTATAAATGTGAGTCTCTCTGGATAAGGCTGAATGCTAAATACCATAAATGTTAAACCATTACAATTCATTTAGCCATGTATTCATGTATTTGTTCATGCATGTTATATAAAAGGCATATAAAAGAGGGGGGGGGGGGGGTTAAACCACCTCGCCTTTAGCAAATTATTATTAATTATTCACCTCCAAGCTCGGGAGAATTCCTGATTCAATTATAAATGTTAAAAAGAAAACTATAAAAATCGCATTTTAGTTACTTTTTTCGGTTCGCATGTAGTATTTAATAAAACAATTATTCATCTCCAGCTTGGTGGATATCACTGGGTTCGTTGTGAATGATGCCGTGATGTTCCGTCTCAGGAACTATTTGGTGTTATTCACCTCGCCTTTGGCGATAATTATATTTTTATTATATTCACCACAGTTTAATATAAACGCAAACATTCTGAAGTGTTGTCATTTCTATAGTAACAACCTACACATGGACATCTAAGCGTAAACCCATTTTAAAACTGTGCATATATTATTGATATAATGACGTTTTCCGGAAGAAGATGTTTGCTTAGAATTTATGAAACGACTCTCCAGTGTCAGCGCTTTGTAACAAGACTTTTTCGGTTTCTCATTAACATGACAAGCTGTCTTCCTCGTTTTATCAAGAGAGGTGAAGTTGTTATAACACAAGCGATTACTGTGATTCTTTCACAGATGTTCCACCAGTTATAGTCATTCTGAGCCTTACAAGGCACATGTTGACAGAGTCAACCACTTAATACATTTCTGCATAATAATACATCTCATCATCATTCTCTTATCAAAGGTGGGCGACCCCTACCTCCCAATCTCCTGCCCTGGTAGAAACTGTGCTCACTTATAAATATATAATGACTAAGACAGGCGGCATGGTGGTTAGTACGTCCCCCTCACAGCAAGAAGGTCCTGGGTTTGAGGCCCAGTCTTGGGCGTTTCTGTGTAGAGTTTGCATGGTCTCCCCAAACTTGTGTGGATTCCCCCTGGTACTCCGGTTTCCTCCCACAGTCCAAAGACATGCACATAAGGCTGTCGGTTTCAAAACTGACCCTAAGTGTAAGCGTGAGTGTGAATGGTTCTGTGTGTGTGTGTGTGTGTGTGTGTGTGTGTGTGTGTGTGTGTGTGTATTCAGGGTTCAGGGTGTACCCCGCCTCCATCCAGGGTCAGCTGAGATAGGCACCAGGCTCCGAGTGACCCTAGTAGGATTAAGAGGATTGACAAATGAGAGCGATGTGATGATGAGTGATTGAGACACCCCACCACCACCACCCTACCCTCCAACCCGCCCACTCCTCAACCCCTCCCCACATTTTTTCAAAATGATGCAGTGGGTGGAGTCAGGCTCAGAAGAATAACTGAAATTGTAAATCGATAACAGTACGTTATGATGTCACATGTCATTCTGTAATAAAAAAAAATAAATAAATACTGTTAGCATTTGGCAAATTGCTGTTGTATATGAACAATAAATCACTTCAGGACATGATGCTACTGTAAAGTAATCTATAAAACCATGTTATAAGAGTTCCTCTCCATCATGCCAGGCTGAATCACATCACCAGGTTGTTGATTATTTTCCAATAACTGTACATCCTATTACCAGATTAGTACACTTGAAGGCAGAATTATCCCAGATGGGTTTTGAGAGTGAGAATATATCTGGTTCACCATGTTACCGTAAACCTATAAACATTTCTTTAATGAGGAAAGTAGTTTCTGAGAACAGACCTTTGTTTCACCAGTCAGCTCTTGCAATTAAGGAAAGAATTTATGTAGATCATCCAATCTATCACTTTATCACTAATAAACTTTTTGTTTGATTAATTTTTGTTCATTTAATATGTGTTAACGTCCCACAGCTCCTTAAAAGCTATTAATGTGCTGATCTGCTGAAGGAAAATGAACACAAGTCTGAACTTGTGCCGCTTCCTGTTAGTTCTCAGGAAAATAAATCAATCTTCAGATCAATGAGGTTCAGCGGAATATTCCACTTTCTGCCTGATTTAGACACTCTTGCTCTTGATAAAAGTCTAATATTAGCATCTACATTGTGTTATAAATGCACCGTTAGAGCTGTTAACGGCTGCAGAGGCATTTGTAAGAGCGTCCACTGCAAATGGTCCCAGGATTGAACAGAAAGATGTTTGGCATTAATGACGTCTCAATGACACGCCCATAGTCACTAGATTCAGTAGGTCAAGGTCTTGGATATAACTATTGATTTATGAATGATCTCAGATTAGACCAATCGTATAGCAATGTCTACCAGGAGAGTCGGTCGGGAGAATACAGTAATGTGTTCAACCATTAGATGTGTATCACCCTCCACCTGCCTATGTTGCACCTGGAGCACAATGACACTTTAATCTCCAGCTTCAGATCTAATAGTGTCAGTGAAAAGCAATATAGTCACCTTCCCTTCCATCCGACCTGATTTATGAGCAGTGCAGCAAAAATTGCTGTCCAACACAAGGTCCTGCGTCATATCACACACACACACACACACACACACACACACACACACACACAAAGACATACACACACAACACATAAGACACACCCAGTTCTCCGCTCATCAAGGTGAAAACGGACAAAAACAAATAAATACGCCTATCTCGACCTATGTGCCTATTGAGCTCAGACTATAAAGTAGATGATGGGGGCTAGGAGACAGCTAATGAGACTGTGGAGGTGAAGGCACTTCCAGCGCAAATAAATGGAGCCAAAGCTGACCGAGGCGTGGGCAGTGCTGACATCGGGCATGCTCAGGAAATTATGTGGCAAGACATCACCACCCCCCTCCACCTAGGAAAACGAGAGATGTTTGTGTACTGATGATAAATAACCCCCCGTACAGTTCCAGAATCCTCATGGGAGTGGTGGGTTTTGGATATTTGGCTCCTCAGGGCTCCACTAAGCCAAACAATCTCTTCACGCCATCAGCAGATCTGCTTTTAGAGTTGTGGCTGTCATCTTGTATTCCAAGGTGATGCCATTTTGGCCACAAGCAGCGAATCCCAAAAGAGTGATTTGGAAGAGAAAACTGGATTTAAAAATGGCTTCTCGTTTAAGTGAAGAACCAAGAAATATTAGGGGTGACGGATCTTGACAAGTGATGTATGGCTAGCTTAGATAAACACAGGAATCCCTGGAGAGCTAGGAGATCGGCATCACCTTCCAACAATAAATCTGACTTCGAGCGCGTCAGCAAATATGATCTAGGAGCTAATGTCAGACGAGGGTCAAACGCGAATAGACCATTTTTAAAAATATTTCACACAGTAAAGATTAAAGAAGTATTGCAATATTTATGGGCATCACATGATCCAGAAGTGTGAACTCAAAACAAGTGACAGCTGAATATCTTAAACTGTACTCACCTTTTTTTTTTTTCTTCTGAATTTACAGACCATATCAAAGACTGCCTCGAAGCTAAAATGATTCAAACGTCCAAGAATATGGTTACATTAGAATCTGACTGCTGTCTAGATCTTGCATATGATATGTACCACCATTCATCTGGAGCTCAAGCAATCAAACAGTTATCTTCTCACATGTACAGCTAAGGGCTAACAAAAATGATTCTTTCAGAGAAAGGTTCATCCAGCGTACATTGGATAGTTCAAGTTTAAGCTTTTAAAATAACTTCTATTTGAGCATCTATTTAATAAACCCTTTGCTATGGGCTTCTACATAGACCCCGTAAGTGTTTCTCTAATGGGACAAATCAACAAGGTTCCAATGACTTAGCCTTATTTGCAAAGTGCTCAACAGTTAACAAGAGACAAATATTGTTGAGGGACGCAAATTGTTCTAAGCACCATATGGCTTCATTTCGAAGCAGGCTGCATAAATGTTTTTCCTCCTCAAATAACTGCCTGCCATGTGGCAAATTAATAATATTCTGTCATGCCATAAAAGTTGCACAGACTTGTAACTTAGCCTGGATTACAGCGAGTAATCTGCATGCCATTGTTGCTTCAGTTGGTCGGGTCAAGGCTCAGCAACACTATGCAGTTAGCTGACTAAACGAATGTATTGAATGAGCAGGTTATCAATGGCCTTTTTCTTCCATGATGGCACGGATATAAAATTGGGTCTCAAACAGTGAAAGAGTGGTTCCTGGTGCATGAGAATTATTTATACACATGAACTGGCACCACAGAGTCCTGACCTTAACCCTACTGAAAGTCGTTGGGATGTGCTGGAGAAGACTTTACGGAGTGGTTCGATTTTTCTATCATCAATTGGTAAGGGGGAAGTGGTGGCCCAGGGGTGGGGTGCTGGATTACTGATCCCAAGGTCAGGGGTTTGAGCCCCACCATC
This sequence comes from Neosilurus mollespiculum, assembly GCA_030014195.1. Lineage (NCBI taxonomy): Eukaryota > Metazoa > Chordata > Actinopteri > Siluriformes > Plotosidae > Neosilurus > Neosilurus mollespiculum. Next base: position 19,587,938 of record JAQMYF010000027.1, read on the forward strand.
AATGGGATGTCACTGCTGTCCCGCCAGTGCAGCTAACTGGGTTATCAAAGGCCGGCCATGTCTCTCACTGTCTGTGGTGAGAGGCATGTAAAAGAACCACTGCTGATTTTCGTCAAGAGTAGCTGCATTGCCGGCAGTGTGTTTCTACCCTGCCGAGCTGTCCAGGGTGTACTCTGCCCTCGCCCAAAGTCTTGCTGAAAATTTGCTTGCTGAAAATTTGGGCCACGTGCTCCATTTTCTCCTCACGTCGAATGTAAAACGTCTTGTTTAAGTCAGTCTAGTGTTGTCCTTTTCTCTCAATAAGTTCAATAGAGAGGGTTCTGTATTGTTTCTTATAACTGAATATCAGCCATATGCCGAAATGAGCATCACTATGTGTTCAGTGACATCACCTTTTAAACTACCCATCCATCCTTCCGTCCATCTATTCATGCATCCATCCATCAATCTATCCATCATCTTATACTGCTTATCTGTTGGGCTGCAGGGGAAACTGGAGCCAATCCCAACTGACATTGGGCTGATGAGGTTGCCAGTCTATTGCCGGGCTGACACAGACACAAACAACCATTCTCACTTAAACCTATGCCCTTAATTAAAGTAGTAAGTTGACCTGTCTTTGGATTATGGGAGGAAACCAGAATACGCAGAGGAAACCCATGCAAGCACAGTGAGAACATCCAAACTCTACACAAAAAATTCCCTAGGCATCCACGAAGTTCAGCCCAGGAACTGTCTTGTTGCGAGCTAACAGTGCTAACCACTGAGTCACAATGCTGCCTGGTTTCAAGCTTGTATGTAATAATTCCCAGTAACATTTCGTCATTCCTCCTTCATCTTTCCACACTTCCACAGTGGTCTCCAATCTGAGTGTACTCATGTCTGGTGTTTCATGGCGCTACACTATTCTCGCTGAAATGTTCAAGGTAAGCACATTTTCTGCCTCATTAGGCAAACTCTATAGCAACATTAGATCCAGAGAGCAAATGAAGTCTTTCCTTTTTCTCCTTCTATCCATCAGGATGAAGACGGAATAGCGGAAATCACTGGACAGTGAGAAGAGCGCCATAGTGATTGTGGTGCTGCTTGGTGCTCTGCTCCTTAATCTCTTTGGAGGTTTTCCAACACTAAGGACTGAGTGTACAGATGGCTAAGGAGAACATGGTGACCCTGAGATCGAGTAAGTTCCAACTTCCAGGTTTACATTAATAGCATTTGATTCTGATCCTCAAGTCTCAAGATACCAACCAATACAGGCAATGGCAGAAAAAGGGGTCAGTGCAGGAGTCCATATGCTTCATATGTTGACTCCATATATGTAGGCTACATTTAAGACTCTGCTGAAAGGGTTGTACCATGAGCAGAACATTACAGGCATATACAGACCACATTCAAAACCCAACAAGCAATTTAGACGATTTAAACGATTCTTGATTTTACAGGCTTGCTCTTTGTGTGCGTTGGCTTCACTCGAAGAATCAGGAATGAACAAGTACAGGCTGGTCTATAGTTCCTCGTTTCGCTGATACTTTAAGTGAGTCACAGCTGAGACAGGATGAACTTGAGACAAGAGACGGTTAAAGGTCTTGCTCCATCCACATGTTGACAGTGATCAAAAAAACCAAAGCCTTGACCACTGTGCCACCAGATCTAGCACATCAATCAAGAGGTAAAAAATAAATAAATAAATAAATAATCATGGAATAGAGAAGGTCAACAAGTGCGCTCCTTGATACTCATGTATTTATTGATTCATTTGTTGAACCGCTTAATCCTATTGGGTAGAGGTGAGGCTGACTTTGGGCGAAGTACGGGGTACATCCTGAACAGCTCGCTAGTCCATCCACTCACACCACCATCCACACTTGCACCTAGGGACAATTTGGAACAGTCAGTTAGCCTAATGTGCATGTCTTTGGACTGTAGGAGAAATCCAGAGTAAACTGGAGGAAACCCACGCAAGCCTGGGGAGAACATGCAAACTCCACACAGAAACACCCTCACCAAGCCCAGGACTCAAAGCCAGGACCTTCTATCTGTGAGGTGGTCCTACTAACCCCTATGCCACCGTGCCGCCTCTCCCTTGATGCTCAGTATGTACAATTCAACTCTATTTGTATAATCCAAATTGCACTGCTGCTTTGTCTAGTTACCGATGTTCCAGATGGAATCACCAAAGACAACCTCTTGGGCACCACCACAGCAGTAGACCAGTGAGTTATGTGTCTTGCTATATCCGAGACCTGGCACAGGATAGTCCCGTGGTAGTACTACCTCTTCAGCAATCACATCCCTCCTGTCCTGCAACTCAAATTGACTGGATACCGAGTTTGGTTTGAGCTACTATTTTGGTCTACACCCTACACATGCTGAAAGTTAATCAATGTTTAAAACCTAAAAAAAGCTCAACCAGGTACTGCTGTTTAATTCATGATTACTTTCTAATTCAGTGAACGTTGGATTGGTAGTCCACAATATTCCGTAACAAGTATAAATAACTGATAAATGTAAAGTGGGTCAGCGTATAGTGGTTAGCACGTCTGCCTCACAACAAGAAGGTCCTGGGTTTGAGTGGTTTTGTGTCGAGTTTGCATGTTCTCCTCCAGGTACTCCGGTTTCCTCTTACAGTCCAAAGACATGCACCTTAGGCTAATTGGCTGTTCCAAATGTGAATGGTTGTGTGTATGTTGGGCCTGCGATGGACTGGTGAGCTGAACGGGGTGTACCCTGATTTCATCCAGTGTTGGCTAAAATAGGATCCAGCCTCCCCGCAATCCTGATAGGAATAAGTGGTTCGGCAAATGAGTGAGTGAGTGTAAAGTGGGTGTGGCTAATCTTGGTTGTGGAAATTTGGTCTATACAATATATATCCCTCATGAAACTAATAAAATTCCAAACAACCTTGAAAAAAAAAACAGTACACTAATATACTGTAGGTTATCTGATGGCTGCTTTCTTGTGTCTTTTCTTAAAGTTAGCATCGGTACCTTCATGATTATCACTTTAGCACTTCTGTGTTTAGATTTGCTTGACTGGCACAGCGGTAACAGAGTCTTAGGATTCTCATTAGTATTTTGGGACCACACCAACAGCTATTTTTTTGGTTTGAGCTGCATCACATTCTTGTTCTAACCCATGGCATGGCATCAAATCAAATTTAAAATGTAAAAAAAGAACAAATTCAGGCACAGAATGTTCAGGAAAGTCAATTTTCTTTCTCTACAAGTTTGTACATGATATAATTTGTCATACCCAGAAAAAAAAACCAAGAAAATCAGTAACATGAACAATCCAAGCTGTGTTTTTTTTTCTGTTATTATTTGAAATGTTGTTGATTTTTTTTTCTTCGTATTTATAACCGGTCACTCAAACCTAAGTAAACCACTCATAATATCTTAATAATGAACTGACAGATGGAGGAAAAGAAGGAACCAGCTGAGCATCAGAACTAGAATATGACCAAGACAAGTGCAAAATTAATTTCAAAGTGTATTTGAAGTATATTTAACATCATGTTTAAAAAAGTATTTATTCCAATCAAGACCATCTTCCATAAAGATAAGGCTTGTCATTAAGCTCCATCATGCTCAGATGAAGTACATGCCACTCAAATATAATATCTCAAGCTATCACAGTGTTTATCTCTGTATACTTACCCCCCCCCCAATCTCTCTCTCTCTCTCTCTCTCTCTC
>JAQMYF010000027.1:19621517-19634552 GCA_030014195.1 Neosilurus mollespiculum
GTTAGCCATTGTTAGCAATACCAGTGCTAAGGTTAGCCACTGTCAGCAATACCAGTGCTATCCAGGTTAGCCATTGTCAGCAATACCAGTGCTAGTCAGGTTAGCCATTGGTAAGCAAAACCAGTGCTAACCAGGTACACCACTGGTAGTAACACCAGTGCTAACCAGGTTAGCCATTGTTAGCAATACCAGTGCTAACCAGTTTAGCAATTCTAGTGCTAGTAACGATAGCCACTGTTAGCAATATAAGTGGTAACAAGGTTAGCCATAGTTAGCAATGCCAGTGCTAACCTGGTTAGCCTTTGTTAGAAATACCAATGCTAGCCAGGTTAGCCATTGTTACCAAGACCAGCTCTAAACAGGTTAGCCGTTGTTAGCAATACCAGTGAATGGATTACATGGTATTTTGTGCTAACAAACACTGGATGATGGACGGTAGTGTCTGTACAACTAATGCAATGAGACACAAGTATTAATAAACAGTATATAACTTCCGCCATATTGGATTTTGAGGTTGGGGTTGACGAGGTTACGACTTCAGAGGTGTTCCAGTTAAATTTTCCGAATGCTAACTTCCCATTTCAAAGGGAATTTATTTTGGTTAATTACCAGTTAACAAGATCAGGAACGCCTGCCCAAAAGCACACTGTGCGTGCTGAGCGATGAGCGGCGGTGGAAATATGTACAGAATTCTTCTATAATAAAATAGCCCTGATCAACACCACGTTAATTCATTTTCTCCATTTAAGCCCCTGTTCATATTTCACGTGCATGCATTCCGTTCATGGATGGTTAAGACGGCTTTATCTGTTCGGCAAGCACGGACAAGCTAGGATGCATCGGAGAAAGACGCTTTGTTGTTCTGTACCAGAGTCAAACAATGTAGACTATTAAGGCTGGTACACCACTACAAAATACCTTTTAAGAAATGATGTATTGTGCAGACCAGCATAGATGTTCCTCGGAATGGAAGCGTTTCATCTTGTAACGTGTAAATCAACTAAACTGGGATGTTATTAAAGAATACAAAACCAAAAATATTAAAAATCTCATACGCCCCACGCTATAACACTTTGTTTTGATTTTATTTGTGGTATTTCTCCTTGACAACACACACACACACACACACACACACACAGAATGTGCTTTGTTTTGGTGGGCAGTGCGATGGTCGGTGGTGGTTTTGTTTGGTGTCAGTGCTGTCTGGATACACAACAGAAATGTGCAGCCCACTGTTTCTGCTCCTCCCTTCATCCCTGTCTCCTTTCCTCCTTCCAACAAGCCTCTCCAAAGGACCCAAGAGCAGCTCAAATCAACCTAACACGTGTGTGTGAGAGAGAGTCAAGATGGTATGTGTGCGTGAGAGGGGGAGGGAGGAGGGAGGAGTGAAAAAGACAGAGAAAAAGCAATATCTCTTCTTCCTGTGGATAAAGAGACAGGGGGAGGGGAGAGGACGAGAGCAGCTGGGTGGTCTTTTCCTCTCCATCTCTTTCTCAAGATCATTGCACTTGAGGTAGATTCCTCTCTAGGAACATCATGCAGGAACCGAACAGATATGAATGATGGAAAAAAGAACGAGAAAAAGAAAGAAAGAGCACAGAGGACTAGATAAAGAGTACTTTAATTTGTACAATGTCTGTTTTTCCATCTCTTTCTCTTTCTTGGCCTGCCTCTGTCTCTCTCTCTCTCTCTCTGTCTCACACACACACAGGCAATAGGCCACCTAAATGGCTGATTTAACTGCTCATTTAAGTTCCTCCCAACCAATCGTATCCCGCCCGTCCCCCATCTATTTAGCTCAAACCCCTGCACCTCATTGACTTTAACACACAAACTCACACACACACACACACACACACACACACACACATACACACTCACTCTCTCTCTCTCAAACATACACTCACACACACACAGCATGCATCAACACATTGCGCGTCCCCCCGCCATCCCCTTTGATCGCTAGCGAATAAATCACAGTCACCAAGGCGATATGCAAAATGCCGAGGAGTGACAATTAAAGCCTGACTAACGAGCTTTTAAGGAGCGGGCTGAAGTTTCATAATCACACGCTAATAAGATTATGCAAACTCTGCCATTCTGCCACCCATATGAAAACACAGCAGACACTCACTGATCTCTCTGTGTGTGTGTGTGTGTGTGTGTGTGTGTGTGTGTGTGTGTGTGTGTGTGTGAGAGAGAGAGAGAGTCTGGGTGGGTGGATGTTTGCCATATGTTTTTGTGTACCAGATTATTGATATACGTGCTTATTTATTGTGCATGACTTTTTAATTTGTGTGTTGCATGTAGAGTTTAAAGCACTTTATATCATGTGTAATTAACACTGCTTGTTCACTTGCCATTAGCATTAAAGCATCAACTATTCAGTGATCATTGAGCCAAACAGGTTGCTCGTCATGCAAGCAGAGAGAAGCAAAAACAAGACAGAAACACAAAAACAGAGGGATGGAAGGATTCTTTTGGATGGTATGGACTGAAATACTTATTAAGGTATCTATGCTACTATTACGGTATTTAGTTAAATCATATTATCAAAGAATATGCTATTTAGTTTATATGCTACTAAAAGACATTTAATTTCATTTCAATTCATTTTTCAGACTGGTTTATCCTTTATTATGGTCACAGGGAGGCTAATGTCCATCCCAGGTGACTCTGGGCAAAGAGAATGTACACCCTGACCATCGCAGGGCCAACACACGCATACACACACCCATTCACACTCACAATCACACCTAGAAGCAACTGAGAATATCCAATTAGCCTAATGTCTTTGGACTGTGGAAGGAAACCAGAGTACCCTGAGGAAACCCACGCAAGCACAGGGAGAACTTGCAAACTCCACAAAGAAACACCCTCATCGGGCACAGGGCTCAAACGCAGGACCTTCTTGCTGTGAGGCGGTGAACCCTATACATCCGTGCTAGGGATGGATAGGGTGTATAGAGAAATGTTTGTAATCATGACCTAAAATTCTTTACCAAATTTGTTCTACTGCGTAAAGCTGTTTTACAACAATGCATGTCTGCCTCCCAGCAAGAAGGTCATGGGTTCGATTCCCGGGCTCGGGCGTTTCTGTGTGGAGTTTGCATGTTCACCCTGTGATCTGTTTTTTGTTTTTTTTTTCCCCTTCCGGGAACTCGGGTTTCTTCTCACAGTTCAAAGACATGCACATACCTTCCAAATTGTCCGTAGGTGTGGCTGTGAGTTTAAATGGTTGTGTGTGTTGCCCTGTGATAGTCTGGTCAGTTGTGCACGTTGTACTCTAGGGTGGACCCTAGTATTACAGTAAATGAGGGAGTGAGTGACTACGTCACATGCTACGCCACATCAGAATCGTTTTCATTAAGGAAAAAGAAAAGAAAAATGAAACGGGTCTTTAAGTTTTTCTCACACCACTTACAAGATCACGAGGTTGTCTAGCTATACCTTCTGTCATACTACATATACACTACAATAGATAGTGATAATCTAGCAACAAGGAGTCATAAACATTACAATCAGTTTGAAGTTAGTTTAAGTTTCCTAAGGTTGTATCAGCTTTCTGAGTGTTTCTGTAGCAGTTATAAAAATCGTTGTAAAATTTCCAGTTGTTAGGAGCAATGACAAAATGGGCGTGCAATAATAATTTTCACCTCTCTACACATTTTCACAAGTAAACAATTATCAGATTTTCAGAACACTACGTTCATTTTAATGCTATTAATGCACCCAGCTCATTCCTAAATATTAAGATGGTGGGACTAAGCCTCATACAAAGTTTTGGAGGAAAAAAAACCCACCACCACCACCACCACCAACAACAACACAACAGTTGTATACATGCCCAGCTATGTTTTTTGTGAGCAGGCACACAAAGGAAAGTACTAGATCAGTCTTTTGTTCCAACTTAGAGATAACAGATATCATAGGGTGTAATTGTTTGGCCAAATGTGAGCAAAAATCTTTTTCCTTTGTCTCCCCTCATTCCAATTTTCTCTTCTTGTTTCTCCCTATAGATCTTTTACCTCCCTCCACGCCTTTCCCACAATCCATTTATCTCACGCACTCATGATCCGTTTTCATTCCACATTTTCCTTCTCTTTTCTCTTCTTTTATTTCTTCGGTTGCTCGGTCCCTCACTCTCTCTGACTCTTTCCTACCTCTGCAGCATTTTCCTCAGAGTGCTGCAAAGGACCAGCCGTCATAAATCTGTCTCTTTATTGCGGCCAAGGAGGGGGAAATGGGAAAGGGGGAGGGAGAAAAAGAGTAAAGAAAAAGAACTAAGAGAGAAAGAAAGAGAGAGAGAGAGAGAGAGAGAGAGAGAGAGAGAGAGAGGGTGTGGAGGGATGCCTACTCACTGAGCATAGGACATACAGTCTGATGTATGAATAAAGAAGGGAAGCGAATGTGATGAAGGAAATGAAGAGGACTCACAAGAAGGGTTGGGAGGGATGGAAGTAACTGGGGACATCATTAACGAGCATAATTTACAGGTCACTCACAAGCATGTCTTACATTGAAAGAAAAATCAAAACACACATATGCACCGTTGCAATGCACTTAAACTGCAGCCACACCAGACAAAGAGAGGTCGCAGGAATACTTGATAGACTGACGGACTGAGAGATCACCTTTACTGAATTGCAATCCCCTCGATCGCGTTTAAGATCGTCGAGCCAACAAACATGACATTTAAATGTACGGTAATAGAAACATGAAAATTCTGTCATCCCCATGTCAGATCAGGTGCAGAGGCATCCTTTCTTCTGAGATAGATGAAGAAAGAGTAAGAAGGTTTTGGCAGCCACAGGGACCGGGGGGGCTGCCGCATAGACATTAATATATTAGACAGTGTCGATTTCCTATCCGAGAGCTAGCTGTTGCTGGGGCAACAGCCACCATTACTGGCCCAATGCACAACACGGACATAAAATATAGCATTATGGCTGAGTGGGGTTTTAGAATGGAATTATGGGCAAGATGGACTCCAGTATGTCTCTGGGCGAAATAGTCAAAGTCATGCTGGAGACCTGAGGTGCCATCTTGACTTGGTCTTCTTCAGCCAATTTATGGGGAAAGGAAGGCAGAAACAAAATGGAGGATAAACTAAGACCATTAAACATTCCTGGAGTCAAATCATACAGCTTCTTGAATCAAATAAGAGCTTGTCTTCGAGTAGGCAGCTACAGAGTATACCACAGGTTGATCAGATAATGGACCACGTGGACCCAGTGCCCCAAAGAGAAGGTTGATCCAACACATTGAATTTAGTTTTCTCATGGCCAAATTATTAAACTCTAATCATCTGGAACAGGGAAAAGCTGAATCATTATAAACCAGTGGATCCCTAGGAGTTGGCAGAACCAACTTGTTCACATATAATAACTGTGTTTTTAGGACCAGGATGCTCATGTACGACTAGACACACTAAAACCTAAACAAATCTCAAGACTAGTCCGTGGTAAAAAAAACAAAAAAACCTGAAAACAGCCAAAGAGAATGTAACCAAGCATCTTACCTGTGCATGTTGCTGCATTGGACTGTATGGCAAACCCTGACCAAGCACCTTCTGCTTCATTATCATCATCCTCTTCTGCTCTTCGGTCAGATGCGCTGTTTGCCCAGGCAAGGGACCTTGAGAAGGGGGAGGCCCCCCACCCTGTCCCCCTGCCCCCTGCATATAGGGCATCATTGGGTTTTTGACCTGACTGGCCATGGGTGGGGTCATTCGCTGACTCATGTGGTCGACGCCGCTGAAATGACTCAATGGTTTGGTGTTGTTGTAAGACAGCTGCTTGTTCAAAGCGTTCTGGGCAGCCATGTTGGCAGATTGTTGCTGCTGCTGTTGCTGGTTCATAATGTTCATATGGTTCTGAGGGAGGTAGTTGTTCATGCCAGATTTGGGCACCATCGAGCTGGGGGCATTGAAGCCTTGTGGATACATCATCGGGCTATTTGGTTTTTCATGGTTGAAAGGACCACCGTAAGGACTTGTTGGGGCTCCTGCAGGAGACCAGCTAGCTGCCTGTGACTGCTGTTTCTGCTGAATAAGCTTGGCCCGTTGTTGTTGTTGTGCTGCCATTTGCTTTAGCTGTTCAGCCGGTGAGAGTTCAGTAGTTGGTGGGACAGGAACCGGGACTGCACCACTTCCTGCTCCTGCTCCTGGACCTACTGGCGCTACCGTTGTTGACCCTGGGGGACCCACACCAGGACCAGGATTCATCATGAATCCATTCCCAGGTCTGGAGGTCTGTGTCTGAGCCTGTGTAGGGGTCTGAGGAGAACGAGCAATGCAACTAGCCGGAGACCCTGATGCCATTGCCACTGCTGGAGACTGCTGCAAGGGTTGCTGCGGTGGTGTGCCATTGGCAGCAGTGGCAAATGGTGGTCCAGAAGAAGCTGGGCGAACTTGCGGAGAGCCCATCTGCCCACCCTGTGCCTGTGGCGGGTTATTTGGTGCTGTTGCAACTGGAGGAGGTACAGGCTCTTGCAGGTTCTGCGCTTGCTCTGTTGTGGGCCGGCTGAAATCACTAACCTCCTTCTTTTCTTCAAAGTCTTCATTAAAGAGGTCGTGCATGTCATCTTCAGGAACCGTATTTGCCAGCTCATCAATCAGCTCCTGCCACTCCTGGTCATTCAGGTTAATGTCGGAGAACAACTTGTTCTGATTGGACAGTGAGGTGTCTGAAGATTCAATCCCTGTTGCATCGTCCAGAGGCTCTTGTCTCATGTCTTTTAGAAGGCTAAAACCATCATCCAGATCCAAAGATCCATTCAGTTTGATGTCTGGCAGGCCACCGTTCTTTCCCAAGTCCTCAGCTCGCCCAGTAATATGGTTTGTACCATGGTTTGCATTATTAGACGTTGTGTTGTTGCCTGTCGGTAATGAAGGCTTGATGTCCATTTGATGAAGTGGAGAGATTGGGGGTACGCTGTTGGGCAGAGTACCCAAAGAGTCCAGTCCACTGTTACCCTCCTTTCGCAGCCTCTTTGTAGTGGGAGAGTAGCTTCCATCACAGATCCCATTCTGGTCACCATTTAGAGGAGATCTGCACTGAGCACTGTCCAATTTCCTTTTGACTGTCTCCTGAAGCTGAGAGAAAAAGAGAGAGAAAAAATGAATAAACCTCCTTAAATTTAAACACTAATCTGAGGTGATTATATTTAGAATACAGCCATTATGCTTTCAGAATGTATACCAGTCAAGAGCAGACACACTAGCCTGAAGATGGGTCAATATATTGTATTGGATTAAGTATATTTTGATAAAAATGGTTATGCTTATGGGGGAAATTTGATTTCTAAATAGTGAGGTTAATTCCCATGTATAGAAAAGCATGTACATTTAGCAAATACAAGCTCAATTCAAAAAAGTTGGGACACTGTGTAAAATGTAAATAATAACAATGCAATGATTTGCACACCTCATAAACCAATAAAATAAAACATTTCAGCATTTTGGAGTTTCAGGATCGTGTTCACATACGGCTTCTTCTTCACATTCATTCATTCATTCATTCATTTTCTGAACCGCTTATTCCTAATTAGGGTCGCGGGGAGGCTGGCGCCCATCTCAGCCGACTCTGGGCGAGGGCAGGGTACACCCTGGGCAGCTCGCCAGGCCTCTTCTTCACATTATTGAGCTTAAACCTGCAGTTTTGGATGTGTTCACAGATGATGATTTCTGGAAGTGTTCCTGAACCCATGCAGTGATTTCCATGACCGAATCATGCCTGTTTTTAATGCAGCCCTGTCTAAGGGCCTGAAGATCAAAGGAGACTTGTCCCTTGTGCACAGAGATCTCTCCATATTTTGGAATCCTCTGATGATATTATGCAACAAAGATAATGAGATATTCAAAGTGTTCGAAATTTAACATTGGGGTATATTATTCTAAAATCGTTACATGATTTGCAAATTAGACGCGGTATTTTCGCAGATTGGTGAACCTCGGCCCGGATGCTCAGTCATATAACTGACCTGTTGCCAATTAACCAAATCATTTGCAAAATATTCCTCCAGCTGTTTCTTTTCGGTACCACTTACTTTTCCAACATTTTGTTTACCTCCATCTCAACTTTATTTTGGAGATGTGTCGCTGCCATCAAATTCACAATGAGCTAATATTTTTGATGAAATGATAAAATGTCTCACTTTCAACATCTGTTAAATAAAATATGGGTTTATAAGATTTGCAAATCATTGCATACCGATTTTATTTACAGTTTACACAGCGCCCCAACGTTTTTATAATTGGTTTTAGAACTGTTTCTTTAAATTGTTTAAAAACAGAGAGGAGATCTGAATATTGGTCAGGTTTCTAAAAATCCTTTTGGCTGAAGTACTTCAGAAAGCTCCTGGGGAGTGAAATCCTGTAACCAAAATACTGTTAAAACGTGACTAAAAATAGTTTTTGAGTTTCTCAACATGTTTCTGGGTCACTGAACAACTTCACATATGTTATTTTGTACCTCCGTCAGAGGGGTCCAAAGAGTACAGTTGACCTTTGCTCAAGGCCCAGCGAGGTCCATTTAAAGGTCTATGGGTGGTAGTGGTGCTGGAGTGAGTGTAGACGAGGGGTGAAATTTGATAAATGACGTGTCTCTCTGTCCATAATTCCTCATTCCTGGCCTGAGCGACGATAGTACAAATTAGTTAAAGTGAAGAAAACCGTTTTATGAGCATGTGGTTAAAACTTTTCGGAGTGTGTGTGTATCTTTATCGGAAAACTTAAGTCATAAATCAAAGGAGAGAGGATGTTTCTAAACTGAGCAGAGGTTCAGATTTAATTTCTAATTCATGCTGACATTTGTCAGCTGAGGCCATACTCTCTACTTTATATAAACTGTGTACAATTCCCACTATTCCAGCAGCTATGAATCCTATAATCTGAGCAGATGCTTGTGTTTAAAGTGAGGCCTTTTGAGAGGTAATTACACTCTCATTCAAAGCAGTTAACCGCTCTAAGCTTTTTACAGGGTGCTCTTGCTAAATGGAATTTCTCTTTTTGGCAGTACCATGGTTGTGTGTATCTAAACTAACCACATCTCTCATCCTTACACACACACACACACACACACACGTGTGCCTCTTTTTAGACTAGTCAGGGGGAGAATCACTCAAAGAGAACAAGGTGATAATAAACCCCAGTTAGCACTTAATCATTATCCCGAGCAGAAACACTGAGCCAGAGAGTGAGGAAGAGAAAGAGAGAGAGGGAGTTAAAGAAAGTATCGTGTGCAAAATGAAATGTCACTTATAAAAGCTTCATTGTTCACACATGGGCAAGTCCCGATCACATTTGCGTTCCTTTGCTTAATTCGTCTCAGCCATTAAGTTCTGTCTAAGCCGAGCATCACTTCACAGACACGCAAACACACACACGCACACAGCCTAACAAAAAGAACATCGCTTGTGTTGAATGTGATGCCTTACACTGTTTACCAGATCGTTTCCAATCATTTGTTCAAAGGTAGTCAGTAAGCAAGGACAATTGCTCACTGCGCAGGCGAACAGAAAAAGAAAGCCGTAAATTAGATTCTTAACAAAACCTGCAGGAATTCTTAGAAATACAATCGGAAAATGCTTCTCGGCTCCCGCGCTCTTCTCTTCCTCACACAATCCCTAACCTGCGGGGTTTACGGCAGGCGTGGCGCAGAGCTAATGGTAGCAAATATTGACGTGTTCAAAGTGACAGGCTCTTGGAGGACGAGGAGGAGCAGAAAAGGAGTTTAAAAGGAGGTGAAGAGTGTCTCATGTCCCTCGCCACCTCTCCCTCATCCCTCGTTCCATTTGTGCTAATGACTCTCACAGCCAACACGTTTAACAGCCCCTTAATTACAGAGGGGCTGAAAGCAAGTGCGCATGGGTGTATGCAAAAGAAAAAAAAGAAAAGGGGGAAGAAAAAAAAAAGAGTGTGCTTGTGAGTTGGTCCCCGGGTACATCTTTATGTCACACCATGTGCATGACTGTGTGTGTGAGAATAAGACAGCATAGTTTGCATATGTGCGGGTTAATTACAGGAATGGCGATGAGAGAATGAGAGACAAATTTGCCTCATATTCTGCGCTGATATGCCTCCCACCCTCTTCCACATTGCATCCCTGCGACGTGTGCGTGTGTGTGTGTTTGTGTGTGCGTGTGTTTTCGAAAGAGACGCCCCACGCGCACCACACTGCTGAAACATGCCAAATGAGATTCTGAAATAACGAGATTCATGGATCTTCTCTCCAGCTCTCCTTCGAGGCAGCATGTCTTCTCCCCCTCCCATCTCTCTCTCTCTCTCTCTGTCCCTCTCTCTCCATGAGGAGTGAGATCATGATGGGAAACAAAGGCGACTCATGTTTACCGAAAAGCGTTATCTGGACAGGTAAACGAGATAAGCGAGATTAACGAGATAAAACAACGCTCAGATCTGTCTGCTTTTCTTATTTTAAACCATCGCTTCATCTCATCTCTCTTTAGCATCTTGCTCTCATTCGCAGGTGTGCGTGTGTGTGTGTGTGTGTTCACTCGTAAGGTGCAGGTGTGTGTTGCAATTGTGTGTAGGTAGGTCGTGTTCCTCCGGCGCTACACCTCCGGGCGGGGTTGCCACGGCAACCGACGGCACGACGCCTGTCGATGCTCGTGCCACTTTATCATGCTGTAAAGACGATTAGGCTGTGTGTCAGTCACAACACCCTCCCACTCGAAAGAGAGACAGAGAGAGAGAGAGAGAGAGAGAGAGAGAGAGAGAGAGAGAGAGAGAGAGAGAAATAGAGAGAGAGAGAAATAGAGAGAGAGAGAAATAGAGAGAGAGAGAGAGAGAGTGAACAATGCATGCCGTTCTGTCCTTCTATTTGTCATGTTAGTTAGGATGCCATTTTCACACTTGTCCTTGTCGTTTAGCTCTTAGCATTAGCTGCATGGTAATGGCTCAAATGAACAGCACTATTGTTTTGTTTCGTATTAAATCTAATCACATTTACGCAGCCTTTTTTAAACCAGGTAGCTTTGTTTCCCGTTGCTATATTAAATCATGCTTTTATTTTCTTAGCTTTGGCTGTGACAATCCCACATTGTCTCATGTAGCGTTCAAAAATAAAAACGCAAAAACTACCCTGAGTAGAAAAACCACCATGAGGTTATTTATTGGCTTTCTAATTTCAAATAATTCCATACAATTCCATTTTTGGTATTGAATGACACCCAGAGGCGGCACGGTGGTGTAGTGGTTAGCATGTTTGCCTCACAGCAAGAAGGTCCTGGGTTTAAGTCTCGGGCTGAACGAGGTCGTTTCTGATATGAGGTCGCATTTTCTCACTGTGCTTGACTGGGTTTCCTCAGGATACTCCGGTTTCCTCCCACAGTCCAAAGACGTACACATTAGGATTATTGGCTGTTCCAAATTGCCCCTAGGTGTGAGTGTGAATGGTTGCATGTGTGTGTTGGTCCTGCAATGGACTGGGAGACTGGCAAACTGTGGGGTGTTCTTTTTTTATTCTCTTTTTTTTTTTGGAGCAGATTTTCAGTTGTTTACTTTGGGAGACATGACTACATATTATAGATCTCCACCTGTAGATGTCAGTCACTCCTTCAGTCCTAGTTCTCAGGTTTGTGATTGGGTAATTTGGGCTGCATCAGGTTTGACAGATTACCAAATAAGACCTAACATTTACATTTACGCCATTTAGCAGCCGGCCTTATCCAGAGCGACTTACATTCTATATCTCATTTATACATCTGAGCAGTATAAGGATTAAGGGACGTTCCTAAGGGCCCAATAGTGGTAGCTTGTTGGTACTTAGGCTTGAACCACCAACCTTCTTGTCAGTAACCCAGAGCTATAACCGCACAGGCCACACAGGCCTAAGTGGTCTAAGTTTTAAATATTCCAGTTTCCTGTTTCCAAGTTTTTCTCCAACAATAAGCAGTGATGTGTAAATTGTGGCACAGGCCTCAGGAGCCCTTTGGTTTTTTTAGTTCTTGATCATTTTCTGACCAATGATTTGTTCTTAGGGCCATTAAAAGCTTCATATTTTGTCAAACTTTGGTTTTGGGCAGTTTTTTAGACTTTTAAAAGTGTTTCAGCTCACATAAATGTAACTCAATATAAAAAGCGACTGTCAAAATGATATATTTATTTTAAAAAAATACAAAACAAAATCGTTTTTCTACTTGTTTGTCTTTCTTGCTGGTTTAACCATCTGATGTAAAGCATGAACCTGATGTGAATTTCTATTCGTTTCATCAGCTATGTGTATTGTTTTGAATATTAAAACCCCTGAATATGAAAAACAGAGGTTGGACTTTGACTCATAAATTGTTTAATCAAAGTAAGTGATCTCCTTAGTCACATTCGCTGAGCTGCATATATAACTATAAACCCAATCAGACCAAACATTAAAATAAAGTATTATAAAACAGACAGTTAAGAGATCTGAACTGGGAGCTTGTGATTTAATCAAATAAATATGAGAGCCAATAAAAGTTGATTTCTAACATTAGCTAATACTTAATTAAGCCAGTTAGTTTACAATAGCTCATGTTTAATTAACTGCAAACACCAACTACTGCAATAACAACGGAAACATGATGAATTGTGCAGCGATGCTGCGTGCATATGAGATGTTTACAACCTTAAACGCCACCTTCCTAAAAAAGACGGAACACTACGTTGCATTAAGCTGTGTGACTGGAAAGCCGGTGCACTGTGATGGCTGCAGTATATAACAGTAAACACTCTACACGAATACACACTGTCTGTGTTAAATAATGTACATGGGAACTGTAAGGTGGGAGGAGCTAAGAGTGTGTGTGTGTGTGTGTGTGTGTGTGTGTGTGTGTGTGTGTGTGTGTGTGTGTGTGTAGCCTGGAGTTTGTTTTTCTGTGTCACTGCCTATTAGGGCTTTCAGTAGCTCACACAAACACTTCCACTGCTTCAATGTGGAAGAACGCACAGTGAGAGAGAGAGAGAGAGAGGGAGAGGGAGAGAGAGAGAGAGAGAGAGAGAGAGAGAGACAGGGGGAGAGAGAGAGCGGCGGGGAGAGCGAG
>JAQMYF010000027.1:19670137-19681919 GCA_030014195.1 Neosilurus mollespiculum
GAGAAATGCACTAACTGCTGTGCAAATGTAAATAGTGATGTGAGAAATGCACCAAAGCGACTGAGAAAAACTGTAAATGTAAGAATAATCTGACAAAAAGTACAATTAATTGATTGTCCCTTTCAAACATATCAAAAGTTTCCATTGTTTTTCTCTTTATTGTG
Source organism: Neosilurus mollespiculum (assembly GCA_030014195.1). NCBI lineage: Eukaryota > Metazoa > Chordata > Actinopteri > Siluriformes > Plotosidae > Neosilurus > Neosilurus mollespiculum. Next base: position 19,670,302 of record JAQMYF010000027.1, read on the forward strand.
TTATTTTTATATGTTAGAAAGTAAAGCTTTCGTTCATTCATTCATCCATTCATTAATTATCCTTGTTGTTCTTTAAAGTTTTGAAATTGGAATTGTTAACAAATTTCTCTGGAAGGAAGGAAACCATACTATGAATTTATTGATCTTTACAGGTGTTAACAGAAATGTACCTAAACAGTTTTTTCCTGACAGTGAATGTAGCCTGTAGAATTTATTTTCACTAACCGCCATCATTTCATAATATTCTCCAAATAGCTTAGTGATGGAACCAGGCTGGAGCCCTTTACCAGGGGACCCTCAGCCCTACTTCCAGGTGGATTTCCTGGAGCCCACTTGGATATCAGGGATAATCACCCAGGGCAGTGAGCACATGTGGGGCTACCTCTCCAAGTACCGTCTGGCTTTCGCTCTGTCTGAGAACCACTTCACAAACTTTACTGAGGGTGAAGACAAGGCCCCAAAGGTATTGTAATAACATTAATAATAATAATAATAATAATAATAATAATAATAATAATCAAAAAACCTGAGTATATTCGACTCTCAGCTACTTAAATTTATTTCATGATAAAAAAAAAACTACTTATTCTCTAACCTTTATATTGTGTATTATACTATACTACGCAGTAGAATCCAGTAAAATAGTGTTCAATTAACATCCAGGGGGTTGAATTGGGTCCAACTGGACATACAGTTATCTACAAATGTTTTGTAATGTGTGTGCCTGATACTGACAACAACAGATAACTTCACTTCTGATTAACCAATTTTCATCAACTCTGCCTTACATTAATCGTACACGTATACAGATTGTTTTGTGAAAGCAACAGGAAATTGTAAATTTATTTATACTTTTTACAGCTAATAAAAGACAAACATATACATTCTAGACTGGACAAAAGTCTTCTCGCAAACATCAAATTCTGGATCAAAGTAATTAGTAAAACTAGTAAAATATAATTAGCAAAATTGGTTAAAAATGATGAAAGTGGTTGATTAACAAAATATACATAAAATACAGGTATTAAAACAGCTTTCAGTCTTTTATAAAATCTTTTTGTAAAAACTGTAGAAACCTTCAAGATCTCCCAAAAGCAAATGAAAATAATTTGCAAGCAGTAGTAAGAAATTTCAGACACCCTCAGTACACATAGGTAAGCTTTCCATGCAAGGAAAACTATCCACAAAACAACTAGCTGCACAATAGTTGTAGTTGGCCTCCTGATGACCCTCTCAAAAGCTCCATTAGGACTCATAGCTAGCAATGTCTGCTTCAGCATCAACTCTACATCATATTTCGTGCAATGGTCACCATGCACCATACAGGTCCTGTACAAGACAACTAGAACACCATGACATGCTTACCAAGGCTGTGTATTGCTATGCCACCAATGTTGTTACTGACCATCTAGAAAATTGCTGGACCCAGAGTTCACCGAAGAGCCAGTCATGTATGAAAGTGAAACATCATGGTTTAAGGTCACCTCCAGTACATAGATATCACAAAGCTATGTAAGATGGGTGGTAACATAACCATATGCAAATATCAACAGATTATTGCTTTCCATTATGTTTCAAACCTACAGGTGGCTCAGATTTCTTACCATTGGGTTGATAACAGACTGCTTTCTGATCATTTCATGAACGAGCTGCCCTCTAAAATAGCTTACTTGTGTATTAAAAATGGATTACAAGTGTCTTGGGCCTCATGAATGTTTAGTGGCACTTTTCATTTCATTTCATTCAATCAAATTTTCATTATTTGTAATTTGAACATCTTGAAGGTGTCTGATTCTTTTAATATGATAATTATTCATCATGACAAGCACCTGGGAATCTGGTACCATCATGGCCATGTTTGCAATGAGGCACTACTGACGTTGAGTGATGCTTTGAAATTTTCAATATAATGTTATATTTGCTACAATATTATATATTTAGTTATAAACAAGGCCATTTGATTATTTTTCTGTAATAAATTTAGTCTTGAAAGTGAAATTAAGTCCAGGCAAAAACAGGAATGTTTATGTTTAAGAAGCTGTAAAGATTAGAAGAAATTTCTTTCCAGTACTGCTGCTAGTACATATTATTCAATACCATCAGAGGGATATTTGATGTCATAGTTGATGTCATAGTTGATAAAAATCGGTTAATAGATTGGTGAGATGGGCTTTTATACATGAATGTCCACATGTGCGACAAGACTTTTGTCAATGACTGTATATAAACACTGTACTGTGTAAATTCAACACTGGGGATTTTGCTGTGTGTACATGGTGTGTCTTTCAAAGATTAACTAAACCTTAAACCATGAATTAACTTCATGTTTTCTGATAGATCTTTGAAGTGCGGATGGTAGGCAGGACACCAGTTACACGTTGGCTGGGCAGATTGGTCAGGGCTCGTTACCTGCGTATTATACCAGTGCAGTACCGCCACACCTTCTATCTCCGTGTGGAGATCCTGGGCTGCTGGGGAGGTACGCTTTGTCTTTCTTCTTTGTTAAGAAATTGAGATACCGGAACATTGGAGGTTATGCCTTAGCAAGGCATATCTGTGAACTATTTACATTTTAACATAAAATCACAAATCAACAAGTAAATGGAAATAAATGAAATCTAAAACCAAGTTTTTCTTTAACTGCTGCAATAATGGATGTTTTCTGTTTATAGAAGAATTTGAGCACATGTTGGTATAGGGACACAGGGTCTCTTTGACTTACTAAAAACTTTACTGTTTATGATCACAAACTGTCCTGATAAACTGTATGTGGCAGCAGATAGATAACAGAAGTAGATATTATGAATTTGACATGTACACAACACTTTTGGGTTGTTTTCATCTTTAGATGCAGTTCCTACTCCAGGATTACCAGGTTTGTGGAATCACACTGTAACCTCGGGATATCCTGGATACCAGAACTTCACATCAGGACCTACAGGATCACCAGGAGTGGCGAGTGTTTCATCCATTGATACTGGTGTTCCTGACATCGGACCAACAGACCAGCCAGGTATACACTCCATATAGTCTGTGTTCTGCAGACTGAGATGGTGGATAGTTAGCAGTTATTACATGACTTGAGTCATCGATGGCAAGGCAATGTGAATGTCAATGAATGTTCAATTCAATTCAGCGGTATCCAGTGAACTTAAGGTACATTTTGTTATTTAAATTTAAGCTGGTTTAAGTATATACTACATGTAAACAAACAAAAAAGCATACTAAAATGAGAATGAATAAAATTTAATATTTGTTTGATATTTGTTATTTATTTATGATAGTATTACGTAACTTACTCAATATGACTCTGTCTATATATATATATATATATATATATATATATACACAGTATCTATCTATCTATCTATCTATCTATCTATCTATCTATATATATATATATATATATATATATATATATATATATATATCTCCATCCGCTGTATTTATTACTGTATCTATATATATATATATCCACTCTATTTATCTATCAGAGTAATAGTGAGAGAAAAGTGTATAAAGGGATCTTGAGCAAAATCTGTTAATTCCATAATTAGCGGGTGGAGATTAAACACATTACCACCAAGAGGGGGTGCTGTCATCCACATTGATGGCTTTAAATCACACATGATGGCTGAAAGAGTGTGTTGACGATCCCAAACGCAAAAGAAGCTTGGTTCATTAGTGAACGAGCACTGCTGGGTTGTGGGTAAATGTGTGCTTTCAGGGAGAATCCAAAAAGTTAAGGAAGGGTGGTCTTTGAGAAGGGGGCGTCACCTTCCACTCTCCATAGCGAACGCTTTCTTTTTCATAAATACATCCGAATACTTGTCTCTAAGTGATGGGCAGGAAATTAGAGGAAATGATTGTGGAAGAATGAAATGCATCAGATTGGATCATTTTGATTTACAGTAGCAGCTCAGTGCACACAGCAGAGGGGCATGCAGAGGTTTCAGTCAAAGATACGAGAGAACAGGCTGACTTTAGGCATCTTGGAGGACTGGGAGAAAAGCACAGGCTGTGCCCATAGGCAGTTATCTGCTCGCACTCACTCACACACACACACACACCACATGCCAGATTAAAGACAGTAAGGACATGAGCAAGAGGTTTGTACAACGTATGCAAATTGCTTCCCTGGAGAAAGTGAGTTTCATGGCTGCCACACACACACACACACACACACACACACACACACACACTTTCCATGCCAAGTGATGCCCCTATAGGATTCCTGATCAACAGCCTATCAACACACACCACAGTAAATCCGCTTCAGTTCCCCAGCCTCAAAACTCCCTCTCTCTCTCTCTCTCTCTCTCTCTCACACACACACACACACACACAACTGGACAGATGTCAAGACTGTACTCAGGTGGCTGCCCCTCCATTACCCATAATGCCGAGCGGCAGGCCTGCAGACAGGTTTGGCTGGACAGGAAAGAAGCAGCAGGCATGAGCAAATGTATTTCTATGGCAAATTACAACATTACCATATAAATGACTTCCTAGCAAACATCTGCTAATGGTGAGGGCAGTGCCCCACACACACAGACACACACACACACAAACACAATGCCATCAACTACGATCAAAATATGAATGACAAACTTCAAGCAAAATGTTTAACAAAAATTCCATGCATTGTAAATATGTAATGTTATGTGTGTGTTACGTGTGTTAGTATCTACAACATGTTCTCCTTTTGTATGTCAGTGAATTTCTCCTTCACTTTCGAAATCAAGCATCAAAAATATCCTATCTAAAGATCTTACACACGCATGCGTGCGTCAGGAACAGGACTGGTTTGGACAGGAAGCAGCATGTCCACACTGCCCCTGAGACAGGAAGAGGATCGAGTGTCTCGTGTGTGCGTCTGTGTGTGATGAGCAGCTGCAGCGTTCCTGCACAGGAAAACGCACAGAGTCTGAATCTGAACCTGATCAATTTGTGGAATTATCTCACTTAATTGTGTCACCTGCCAATTCCCACCCACCAGCCAGCTCTTCCCATTACACGAGATTATTACTTCCAACTTTAAAAAAAAAAAAAAAAAAAACACCACCGCTAGCATCTCTTCCTCAAAGACGTGCAAAGCCAGCCAATCACATCTTTCCAAATTGCTGTATCACAGGAAGAAGAAAGAGCTATCCACTGTCTTCTGCATACATGAGCTTATGATTGATTGGCAAGTACCAATGTGATTGACAGGGGAGAACGGATATGCCCTTCCTGCTTCCAGATTATTACCAGTTTAGCTTCTGGACACTGATGGTTATAGCATCGTCACAATTCAAAAAATTTCAAGCTCAAAAATGTAAACGATCTTAATTTACACTTGGACCCATTTGCACATGTAATATTAAATATCAAAATTTTAAAAATATTTCCATGCAACTGTACATCCAACTTAATAACTATTTAAAGTGTAAGTCAAAATAATAGTTAAGACAATTTCAGTATATTACAAAGTGTCGCCGCTTTCTCTTTTTGACTTTATTCATACTAAAACTGCAGATTTTCTAGAATGAAAGTCGGACATATCTGGTCAGATTCACTTACCGGCTTCACAAATAAATATTACCAATTCGTACTGCTCTTTCTGATTACAAAACAATAATTTTGGAGTGTGAAAAGAATATTTAATGTGTGGTTTTGCAAATTTTATTATATTTTGCTTTTTATATTTTGTTATCTTGTTCTTTATGATGTACACAACGGCAAATATCTGTACTTGGTTTTAATAAACTGCACTGGTTGCACTCAGTAAAAGAACTGTCCTAAAACATCCATACAGGCAGTTCTATCAACATGAACAAAACACAGGTGAAATGTCTGTCAAACCAATTACATGTTACGTTCATTTATAAATCGGTTCACACGTCAATGGAAAAAAACCCTGAAGCCCGAGACCGAGACTCGTGAATATTTATTACTTCTGGACATGCTCAGTGGACACTTTTCCGACTTCCTTGATTTTAGTCCCAGTTGACGTGACGTGTCCGTCAATGTTACGTGACATTAATTTAAAGTGGCTTTAGAATGTATTCTGTGGATAATAATATATTTTAATGTCCAAAACTTTGTAAATTGAGAAAAATTTTGATTCTTTTTATGCTTTTAAAATGTATAATAAATGTCTCCCAGAATGGACCCAGGACCGAATAATGAGCCTACAACCGTTCTATATTTTTGCTGCTGTTGCTGTGATTTGAAAGCATCTGAATGGTTGTAAAAATACTTTACAGGTTAAGATGTAAACTCAGTAGAGGCAGTCAATGTTGTGATTAACATCGTCATTAGCAAAATGAACTGAACATAAGCTTCTCCTCACTTAAAATAAACCGAAATACAGACAATGATTTATGGAAGTGTTCCTGAGCCTTTGCAGTGATTTCCATGATTGAATCCTGCCTGTTTTTAATGCAGTGCTGCTTCATTAAAGATACCCAAAGATCATGGGCATCCAATAGTAATTTTTTTGCCCTGTCCCTTGTGCAGAACCTTTTGATATTACATACTATAGATGATTGGATGTAAAAATTCTTTTCAATGTCACATTAAGGAATATTATTTGAAATTACGGCACAATTTGTAGACAGTTTTTGTCACCTCTGGCAAGGTGTACTTCTTTATACCCAGTCATGTTACCGACCTCTTGCCAATTCACCAAATTAGTTGGAAAACATTCCTCCGGCTGTTTCCTTTTAATACCACTTACTTTTCCAGCCTTTTGCTCTCTATCCCACGTGATTTTCTGAGATCTGTTGCTGCCATAAAATTCAGAATGAGCTAATATTTTCATGAAACAGTAAAAGTCTCAGTTTTAACATTTGATATTTTTTCTATGTTCTGTTGTGAATAAAGCAGTGTGAGTTTTTGAGCTTTGCAGATAATTACATTTACTTTTTATTTACATTTTACACGAGCGTCTCAACTTTTATTGGAATTAGTAAAAGTAATCCAATATCTGCTGCATAATTGTGGAGAAAAGCTATCGGAACAATTTGGGCCTGGTGTAAGAGACTCTGGTCTCTGTACATGTTTTGTAAACCTGACAGTCCTGCATGAAAAAAAAAACCCCTACTGTAAGAAACTGCAATGTTTTAAATGCAGATTTCTGTGAGGATATATGACACGCTTGACGATGATTACGATGGTGTGCTGGATGTAGTTAGACGGTAAACGAAATGATTATGAAACCTTTTTTATTCACACATCCATTGTGTTGTGCTGTGTTGATTGATCATCACTGTCAGATAAGAGTGCATGCATGTGCTGACTATGCATTAAAACAAAGTATAGGTGTTTATTAAAGGCATGTCCAAGTATGTATACAGTACAGAAGAAAAGGGCAGAATAATCAGCATCCACATAGTAATAAGCGTGACGCGTGGTTGTTTGGTTTTCATATTAAATGCCAGACGTCTTATTAGCTAATAGCAGATTAGCTGCGTAAGTCTGCTGTGCTACAACCACTCTCCAAGAACACTAACGATCCTGGCTGCTTCCTTCCATGCTTTATTTTTCTTTATAAGGTCATCGTATACATTTAATGAGTGGTCATGTATGCTGCTTTGTCACTCACTGGTGAGAACATGCGGGGTTATACTGGAACAAACTACAGACTGGAGGTATATCGGTGACGCATTCGGATCTGGCATTCGGAAAATTCAGAAATCGGGCTCCAGATAAATGTTATGTCATCTAGTAGAAGCCTGCAAAGTTTCGTGCAAGTCCGGTCTGTAATAACGACTGAGTAGGACTTTGAAATTTCATGTGATGTAGGCGGCACGGTGGTGTCGTGGTTAGCATGTGCGCCTCACGACAAGAAGGTCCTTGGTTGGAGTCTCGGTCCTTGGCGTTTCTGTGTGGAGTTTGCATGTTCTTCCTGTGCTTGCGTGCGTTTCCTTCAGGTCCTTCAGTTTCCTTCCACAGTCCAAAGACATGCACATTAGGCTAATTGGCTAATTGCATTTAGGCTTAAGTGTGAGTGTGAATGTTTGTGTGGTCTGGCGATGTCTGGTGAGGGTGTACCCCACCCTCGCCCGGTGTCAGCCGAGATATGCACCAGCCTTCCCTAGTAGGATTAAACAGTTTGACAAAATGACTTTGATGTCATGATCCTACATCCGGATCAAAGAGTGAAAAACCTGACCATGCAGAATTGGCACTGTCGCGTAGTATAATGTTGCCAAATCTTGTCTGATTCCGTCCAAGCATAATGGAGCAGATGGACTTTACATTTTTTCCACTTATGACTTCATAAGTCTGTTTCTCGAAAATCCAAAATCGGGTTCCATGAAATTCGAGCTATTGTCCACAAGAACAGGTCCGCAAAGTGTGATGTGACTGTGATCACTAATAATGATGGAGTGGGACTTTTAGAGCCAACTGTCCACATCAACACCACCAACACCAGCACCAACAACACAATCACAGAGTTTATAATATTATAAAAGAACACCTGACAGGCCGTGACTTTTACGAGAGTAATACCTAACGTGTGTTAATTTTGTACAACAGCTGAGCCTGGAGTGTGTTATTCACTTATATTGCAGTAATTTACCAACGATTACAGTGTTAACTGTCATTAAGGTCGATGGTTCTATTCCCGAACCAGCAGGAAAAATGTGTGGCGGCAGGGAGTGAGTTGCACCTTCCCTTCCTCCATCTTCATGGCTGAAGTGCCCTTGAGCAAGGTACCTAACCCCCAACTGCTCTCCGTGCACCCCAATGTGTGTGGCAGCCCACTGATCCGAGTGTGTGTTTTCACTGTTTACATGTGTGTGTCACTTTGGATGGGTTAAATGCAGAGGTAATAATTTCCCCTGCGGAATTAATACAGTATATCAAAAATAAATAAATAAAAATATATAAACAGAAGACAGACTGAGAGTGATTCCAACAGACTGCTTCCATAAACGGTGAAATAAGAAAATGAGCCACATCAATCCAAATAAGGTGTTAACAAATCATGTTGGTACCAAGTTGGTTTCACCAGTTACCAGTGCTAGAAGTGGAAAAGTGAGTCTGGAGCCCTGGTTTCAACAGCCCTTGTGATATACTAAGCTTGTTAATGTACAGATAACAACAAAACAGGATGGATCGTTTTTATTCCCTCTCAAACTTTCAGAACCGTAACAATTTTCTATGTTGTGGAAAATCCTTCAGGGAAAAATAAATCAAAGTCAAAAACTCAAAAAAAAAAAAATTTTAAAAAGCGAGATATCAAAACCTGAACCTGATCTGAAAAGCTAAATCTGGAGCACTGCTGTATAATATTAACTTTTGAACAGATTTCGGAAACACCCTGTATGTAAATAACTCCCACTCCTCGCATAAATCTGACTCCGCCTCCTCACATAGGGCTTTTAACTACCAATACTACCAGGTACCCAATATATACTAACAGTGCTTCAGTACATTTCAATCATTTTAGTACAGAAAGAGGGCGACACGGTGGTTAGCATGTCCGCCTCACAGCAAGTCGGCCCTGCGTTGGGTTTCTGTCTGGAGTTTGCATGTTCTTTCCATGCTTGCTTGGGCTTCCTCCAGGTATCCCGGTTTCCTCCCACAGTCTAAAGACATGCACATTAGGCTAATTGATTGTTTCAAATTGCCCGTTTGTGTGTTGCCTGGCGAGCCACGGTCAGGCGAGCTGTTCAGGGTGTACCCATTACACCATCGCCACCTCATAGGTCTCACGTGAAAATTCACCTAAGTATTTGGTTTCCCTGTTGGTGTTCCATGGTAACAACATGATTAGCAGCGTCAGTTTCGAAGTTATACATGTGCTATCTTCAAAAGTTTGTGGCCTTGCTCTGACCTTCACCTTTGACCTTGACATTCCTAAATCAACTCATCCCTTGGACTCTATTAGGGTAGTGTATCCTCCAAATTTGGTGATTTTGTTCACAGACAAAAAGACAGACTCACAAATGCCGGAGATTATAACACCTTGACTAAAAAAGCAGCAGTAACAACATTCCCTCTCTGCTTCCCACTACCTGTCAGCCATTAGGTTCCTATAACAGCACACGCCGAGTTTTTAATTCCTTATATACAGTAAAGAAAGGAAAGATGGATGCAGAAGCGTGTTATACAAGTTGAATGAGAGTGTTATCTCATTGTTTTGTGGAGAAGAGGCACTATTTTTGGAAAGACAGGGAAGTATCACTTCCTGATTCTTCCACTGATCTGAGATCTGAATTTTATCATGTAGAACTGCTAAAAGTGACAGGGTGTCAGTCAAAACACACAGCCACATATGGCATGGGGAAAGTGTGTGTGTGTAAGATAGAGACTGAGAGAAAGAGTGAGAGATAAGGCAGAGGGAGAAACTACTGCCTCAAGCCGGTCTCTCTCTCTCTCTCTCTCTCTCTCTCTCTCTCCCCCCCCATCTCTCTCCCTCTCCCTCTCAAGACTTCAGTCCTGCGAACATCCAGCCTGACACACGTCACGGCTGAATCACACAGAGCTGTGTGTGTGTGTGTGTGTGTGTGTGTGGTTACCTACTTGTGAACCTAAATCTCTCTCTCGCTCTCTCTCTCTCTCTCTCTCTCTCTCTTTTCTCTCTCTCTCTCTCTCTCACTCTCTCACACACACCTCCCTTCATCGGTCCTGCTCTCTCTCTCAATCTCCCCCCATCCAGCCATACCTCTCATCCTCTCTTGCCTATCACTCCCTCCATCATCATTTATTCATAAGCTCTTCCAATCCCTCCATCTTCCTGTCGCATGCTCTCTCTCTCTCTCTCCCTCCTTCACACACACACACACACACACACACACACACACACGCAATGATCTATATGTAAAACGTGTTTCCTCCTGACCGTCATTGATCTGGTAGCCATGACAACCCCTCGAGTGACAGGAGTAGAAGAGGCTTCAGGAAAGGAAAGGAGGAACTTACAGTAAAGACCCTTAAAGGGGTTGTCACTCTTATCCTGCATGTTTACCGTCCTCAGACAGAAAGGATGAAATCAAGGCATGTTTAAAGGAGGAGAGGCATTAGCATCAATTATGAATGACAAAAAGGTCATCCTTACGCCCTTCAATCGATTGGCTCCGATAATAAATGATTGCGCTCTCTCTGATCAGGCTGGATAATTAGTACAAAGGCGCCAGGGGTAGAACAAATAAACACTATACCAAAGAGAGAGAGAGAGAGAGAGAGGGAGAGAGAGAGAGAGAGAGAGAGAGAGAGAGAGAGAGAGAGACAGAGAGACAGAGAGAGTGAAAGACAGAAAGGTGTAGAGTGAGAAAGAGAGAGGAAGAGGGAGAGAGACAGTGAATGAGAGATAAAAAGGTTGAGAGTGAGAGAGAGAGAGAGAGAGACAGACAGACAGAGAACGAGAGAAAGAAAGATGCAGAGAGGGAAAGAGGGAGACAGAGAATGAGAGATAGAAAGGTGCAGAGAGAGACAGAGGCAGAGATCAAGAGATAGAGAATAAGAGATAGAAAGGTGCAGAGAGAGAGAGAGAGAGAGAGAGAGAGAGAGAGAAAGAGGACAGGAGATAGAAAGGTGCAGAGAGAGAGAGAGAGTGAAAGACAGAAAGGTGTAGAGTGAGAAAGAGAGAGGAAGAGGGAGAGAGACAGTGAATGAGAGATAAA
>JAQMYF010000027.1:19701746-19718689 GCA_030014195.1 Neosilurus mollespiculum
GATAAAGAAAGAGACAGTGAGTGACAGAGAGAGAGAGAGAGAGAGAGAGAGAGAGAGAGAGAGAGAGAGAAAAAGAGAGAGAACAAAAGAGAGAGTGAAAGAGAGAGAGAGAGAGAGTGAAAGAGAGAACGAAAGAGAGAGCGAGAGAGAGTGAAAGAGAGAGCGAGAGAGAGAGAGAGAGAGAGAGAATGAAAGAGAGAGAACGAAAGAGACAGAGAGACAAAAAGAGAGAGAACGAACGAGAGAGCAAGAGAGAGAGAGTGAAAGAGAGAGAGTGAAAGAGAGAGCGAGAGAGAGAGAGAGAGAGAATGAAAGAGAGAGAACGAAAGAGACAGAGACAAAAAGAGAGAGAACGAAAGAGAGAGCAAGAGAGAGAGAGAGAGAGAGAGAGAGAGAGAGAGAGAGAGAGAGAGGGAGGGAGGGAGAGAGACATACAGCTGAGAGAAGCTTTAATGCAAAGGTCATTCAATTTAATCTACAAAATCTCAGGTGCACCAGGAATGAGAAAGGAGTAATAACATCTCCGCTCCTGATGGCTGGTCGCTCTTATCATGGTTTATGATATTAATATGATTTTTGTATTAAACATTATGATCTTAATATAAGGGCTAGAAACTTCCAGAATGTGATTTTACATTAAAGAATCTGAAGAGTGAATAAAACTTTTACTTCATGTTAGTTGTTGGTCGGAGTTTTGGAAAAGTCTTGTACAGAAACTCAGGGCCGTGCAACGCTCCCACACGAGTCTGGAGTTCATCAGGAGGTCGTGGAGGTACAGAACTAGACTGCGGTTTCACTGGAGCACAAACACACAATGCTCCTGAATGGACTGCAGCTGAGGAGACCCCATGAGGCGTCCTCGTCCTTGATAACGATACGTACCTGTTCAGCACTGCAGTATATTATAAAACTGATTACCACCACAAGGATGAAACTACAAGGATGAAACTCCTGTGTAACAGTCAACTGAATTACATGGAATTATCCACAAACTCAGCGGCTCTCAGCGCTCACAGCTTTCTCACAAACAGAAAAAAAAGCTGGTCCGTCTGCGTGTACGAGGATGTGAGAGCCGGACAGCAGTAAAGCCCTGCTGCATCTGCACCGCTCTGCATCTCTCTCTGATGCTGCATCCGAGCTACCACAGCAGTGGGAAGCTGAAAGGCGGAATTTGACCTTTTCATGCAGGATACAAAGTGGGAATAAAAACACAGACTCCTCCATGGTGGTCCTTTGTCGCCTGTTATCTGTGATGCGTGATGGTGTTTTTCCTCCCCAGGACAATGACGTGTAGAATCAGATGTCTCCAAGGTGAATAATCTAAAGTGAATACCTGTATGGACAGTGTATCTTATTTAAAGGTGAAGAAAGGCTGCTTCGCCATGTTGATTTAAAGTCACTATCTGAATGACTGAGAAAATTATAATGAGTTTATGAGTCGAAATTTCTACATGAAGTTGGCTTTCTAGATGGAAAATCCCAGTTACGAGATGTAAATAAATGATTAATTAAAATAATTCATTAATTTTTTGTTACATACGGTCATGGGAGTAAGACGGGACGGGGTTTTTTTTGCGGGAGCGGGACAGGATAGAGGTATCTTTGTGGGAGTGGGGCAGGAGTGTTTTTGTGGGAGTGGAATGGGAAGGGACAGGAATGTTTCTTTGCGGGAGTCGGGCGAAAGAGGGTTTTTTTTGTGGGCGTGGGACGATACGCTAGTGTTTTTGCGGAGGTGGGTGTGCGACACGGGTGGTTTGGCGAAAATGCGACTGGACATGATTCTTTTTGTGTGAGCGGGATGGGACAGTTTTTTTTTTGTTTGTTTGTTTGGTTAGTGGGACGGGACGGGTGTTTCTGTGGGAATGGGATGAGACAGGATTCCTTTTGTGGGAGCAGGATGGGACTGAAAATCCTCATGTGTGTCACCCTCTAGTATAAATACCACTAACACCATCCATCAGCAAGCAGCCAAACAGCATTGTGGGTAATGTAAGAAACCAAAGGGAAAAGGTAAAAAGGTGAACAGCACTGAAGATCTTCACTGAAGGCTTTAAATATTGATATCAAAGACATTCAGGGGGATTTTTCCTTTAAGAGTGAGAGTGTAAAGAGAGAGAGAGAGAGAGTGAGAGAGAACGAGAGTGAGAGAAAGAGAGAGAGAGAGAGAGAGAGAGAGAGAGAGAGAGAGAGACTGATAAGTGCTACATACAGGTAAAGAGACTGAGGCAGATTTTTCAGTTATATAACATCAACCTTCGTATACTCTGTGTGTGTGTGTGTGTGTGTGTGTGTGTGCGCGCGCGCGCACTCAAGCTCATTAATGGAAGACTGTAATGGATGCAGAGTGCACATGTACACGTGTCTTTACAGTGTGTGTACAGTAAGACTGTACGAGCGCATGTGTGTGTAAGCAGGGCTCCAGAGAACCTGTGTCTCAGGCACATGCAGTGTAATCCTCTTACCGTCTGCTTGGTGCAAGCTCAGTACTGACATTATATAACAACTAACCCCCCCCCCCCACCACACACACACACACACACACACACACACACACACACACACACACACACACACACACACACAAGTCCGTCGCTGCCATGCCATGACCCCTCAGACACTCAGGCAGGTGTACTAACACATACTCACACCAACACAACTCCTTCCAACACGTGTGTTCTCAGTATCACAGGTAACACTTCGTATCATGACTGTAGAGGTACTCTAAAGGTTCGTGGTGTCGTGTTAGTGGTGATCCTAAAGTTAACCTTTGACAGCGAGATCTTTCACAATCTTGCACAATGGACTTTACGGAGGAAAAAATGTAACTGTCTTATAAAAAAAATAAATAAATAAATAAATAAAAAGATCATCTTTGCTCAAATGAGTGCAAACGTGAACACTGACACATCACACATTCTCCAGTTTCTTTTAATAGATTGTGAGGCAGAGGACACTCGCAACATGCGGCAATACAGTCGCAATGTTGTGCCACTATTACTGCTCATAGCATGCAGCTCCAGCACTTCATTACATTCTTATAAAATATGACCACGGCATGATGACACACACATGACTGATGTGTCGTTTAAATTACTATAACTTTACCTGTGAACACACACACACACACACACACTGTAACATCACTCATATTCACACTGCGTTTCTATCTCTCTCACCTTGTAAGGACCTTCCACTGACGTAATTATTAATGCGGCTAATTAACGCTACGCTCCACCTAAATCTAACCCTGACCTTAACCTCAGGAACGTAAGGAAACATCCTGTCTCATATGTCCCCACAAGGTCAAAACAAACAGATAGTGCTATCCTCGTCCTTGTGGGTACGTTTGGTCCTTAACAAGATATTAAACACAAGCTTGTGCACACACAAGTACACGTACCATACCAAGCACAAGTATTCACCCCCTGAACATTTCTCAATTGTTTTCTGTTTTCTAAAACACACTTGATCCTGGTTGACCTCTGCGAAGTAGAAAAGAAAAAAAACAAAACAATGCACCCCGTTTGCTCTGGTACAGCCTGTTGACACTAGAAGTCACATGACTCGCTGAATAAAGGTGACCCATGTCGTGGTGGTGTAGTGGTTAGCACGTCCGCCTCACAGCAAAGAAGGTCCTGGGTTCAAGTCGCGGGCTCAGTGAGGGTGTTTCTGTGTGCAGTTTGCATGGGTTTCCACCAGGCACTCCAGTTTCCTCCCACAGTACAAAGATATGAAGATTAGGTTAACTCGCTGTTTCAAATTGCTCCTAGGTGTGGGTGGAAGTGTGTATGGTTGTGTGTGTTGGCCAAGTGATGGTCAAGTGAGCTGTTCAGGGTGTATCCTGCCTTTACCCAGTTTCGGCTGAGATTGACTCCAGCCTCCCCACAACTGTAGTAGGATTAAGCGTTTTGGCAAATGACGAGGTGACCCATGCGCACTTAACATGTAAGTTCACTCCCAGCTCCAAGCCTAACTCCACCCACTGCGTAATATTGAAAAAAATATATTATTATTATTATATTATATTATATTATATTATATTATATTATATTATTTATTTATTTTTATTTTTTTTTTATGACAGAAACTGCCAAACTGTTGACTCTACATCAGCATGGGTTTTGCAAGGTTCAGGATGATGGCACCACTAGAAAAAAAAGAAGCAGTAAATAGTGGTTTGAAGTGTTTTCAACCCATAAAATGCAGAATTTTTTTTAAAAAAAAAAGTGTCAGTCTGTATTAACACCAGAATTAATTAATTAATTTCAATACAGTATAGTCATATTATTCTGTTTACAGTTCCATAAAACACATTATATTGTCCTATATTGATTCAAAGTGATCTCAGGATACATACACCTGATCCTTGAAGGACCCAGATTTTGTTAGGGAACATACTGCTAACAATCATCATCATCATCATCAGAGCTAACCAAGCTCAAAACAAGTCCAGGGCTTGTCAATGTCAATCACGGTCTGATTATAAATCAAGATCTTAAATATCAAATATGCGACAGAGCATCAGTAAATAAATGATTAACTCTCACATGTAAATCTGAAGTGTTGTAAGGATTTCTGTGCCAAATCTGAAGCCATGAGCTCCATGAGGAAGCCCTGAGTGGTGTATAGTTACATACACTGAGGCATCATATGGACTCATAATGGGAGAAAAGAGTTAAAGAATGGAAAGACACCACCTAGAAGAGACAATCCATGGCAGAACACACTGTAATGAACATTGATGTTAATGAGTCTTAGATTTAAAGGAATAGCCAGAATACATTTGAGATAAGTGGTAAATTGTGTGCCTTTGGTTTTTATTTAAGTGACCGCGCACACATACACACACACAGACAGTGAGCACACACACAGCAGTGGGCAGCCACGTTGCCCGGAGAGTAGTTGGAGGTTAGGTAACGTGCTCAAGGGCACTTCGATGTCCTCCTGCAGCCACATATTCTTTCCTGCCCGGTCTGGGAATTGAACCAGCGACCTTTCGGTCACAACCCCGCTTCTCTAACCATTACGCCAGCAGCTTTTTCTAGTTTTACAGATTATAGATTACAGATTGCAGTTTATCAGGCTCCAATCTCTACATCTAAATAATCACCAAAACAGTCACATCGAAAGAAAACGTTCGCCTCATCAGACAGACTGCACACAAGTCTGGATTTATTTAAAAAAAAAAAAAAAAAAAAAGACATTTATGAAATCATTTTTAACACACAGCTCTGTCCCCTCAGAGAGCCTGGTCCTGACTCCGAGTTGTGTGCTGAGGAATAGAAATTCAGCTTCAGGATGGAGCGACAGCTGGTTTTAGCGTTATATATTTTTATAGATAAAGAGTGACACACAGAGTCTCATGCAACATCAGAAAGTTTGTTTCTGAACTCGATGCGATTTTAAGGTGTGTGATGATCTTAAACATGCAGTTTAAACTAAGAGAATAGCTTCTATAGCAGCAGTAGCCTTGTAGCGCTGGTATCAAACTTCTAGTATCTTGCATCACGGCACATACCATAATATGCACCTAAACTTTCTGTTCAAGAACAGATACTACTTAAGGTAGGAACGATTGGTTCAACCAGTTATAGCCTATATTCCAACAGCCTTTTGATCCGAAAGCCCGTTGGTCCAACAGCCTTAACCCAAACCCAGCTGAACTAAGTGGGGTGCCCACCTGATTTAAACAAGGTGCCCATCTTATATGAGTAGGGCTATCGGAACACAGCCATCCTCAGTTCAACCAATTGATACAACATGCAGCAATGATTATCACACAATCCCAGTACAGTGTTCACATTCCTTTATCATCGCTACCCTGGGGTTCCACTCCGACAGATTAGAAAGCCGAGGCAGGCAGTATTTCTGGGCAGCTTTTGCACTCCTGGGATAAAGTGTGTCTCAGCTAAAGGCCAGTTGATTTGTGAGATTGTTCACTTAGGCCAGATTTGAAGGCAGCATCAGATGTATTCTTCTCAGAGGAGTCTATTTGGCAAGCTGAACTTGATTAGCGACAATCTAGACATGACAAAGTGTGAGTAAAATTTGAGAACAGGGTCCGGTGCAGATCAGCAGAGAATTCTACTAATCATAGATACCATGATCAGGCGGCACGGTGGCGTAGTGGTTAGCACGTCTGCCTCACAGCAAGAAGGTCCTCCTAAGAGTCGCAGGCTTTCTGTGTGGAGTTGCCTGATGTTCTCGCCATGATTGCGTGGGTTTCCTCTGGGTACTCCAGTTTCCTCCAACAGTTTAAAGACATGCACGTTAGGCTACCTGGTTGTTCCAATTGCCCCTAGGTGTGAGTGTGAATATCTGTTCGTGTTGGCTCTGGTGAGCTGTTCAGGGTGCGCCCTGCCTTCGCCCAGTGACGGGCTGAAATAGGCTCCACCCTCTCTGTGAACCTACTAGGAATAAGTGGTTCGGCAAATGAGTGAGTGATAATATCATCATCTGGTACCTATCTATGGAACACATTTCAGATGGGAAGCCACCCTGTACACACTCATTCATGTATAGGGACAACTCAGAGTAGGCAGTTCATATGCCAGCATGCTTTTTGGGGGTGGAAGGAAACCTGAGAACCCAGAGGAAGTCCATGTGGAACAGGGTGAACACTCTACCTAGTCAGCTAATACACACTTATACACTCACACACACACCTAACATCTCCTTTTGTACGCCTGCACCTCTACAGGCAGATGATAGAAGCTGAAAAGGAGCACGAAGCGAGTCAGGAATGATTGACCCGTGCTAACCACGTGCGTCACAAGCGCTACCACGCGAACGGAGAAGGAGCGTCAGACATACGATTTCCACAGACTAACAATGCAATTTTCCCAACACATCGTGGAAGTCAGGCATGCAACCTGTACTTGACAAGTACTATACCCGTACACTTCCGCAAACCCTTGGAATCCTGCCGCTCGCAGACCGGCTGCAGAAATCCCATCTGCAAGTAGCAGGATTCCTGCCACCCGTCTGCGAGCTACCAAACACTGCAATCCGTGTGTGTCCAAAACACATACGGCGGGTGAGATAGGCTTAAGGTTGTCGGGAGACGTTGAAATATTACACACTGTATCTTTAAGGCGTGTACACACATTTTCCTGTGCCACTTTGGTCATGGACGACTAACAATCATCAACACACATTCTTAGAATTATTATTATTACAGATACATTTATTAATGCATATATACATGTGTGCTCTTGTTCAGCAGCAGGAAAGGCAAGTGCATGACTACAGACTTTTTCCCACTGAGCACAATGTCTTCATATTGTGTGAGAGTGTGTGTTAGAGAGTGTGAGTTCATGAATTTCCCTATTACAGGAAATTAAACCTGCAGCTTTATAACCACAAGTCAACAGAAAGTGTTAAAAAAAACATCTTTTCTAGAATGATTCTAGCAATTATTCACATGCACCGACTCTCGCTTCACACAAACACACAAGTCAGAGCGGCGGAAATGGAGGGCGCCAAAACTTTTACTGCCCTAATTTACACAATAGTGTCATAAATCACTTTTTTTATGCCTCTTTCTTTCTATTCTGTTTTTCCACTCAGTCTCTCTCTCTCTCTCTCTCTCTCTCTCTCTCACACACACACACACACACACACACACACACACACAGACAAGAAAAGACAAAAGAGGAGCACTTTCTTTCTCAAAGACCTCAAAGGCAGTGAGAGCGCCATGAGACACCATAAACGAGTCGACCCCCCACCTTGTGCTTCCTCTCCCCCTCCTCCTGCGCTACATTTAGTAAAAAAGGAAAAGCACCAAACTTTAGGGACACTGCGTTTATAATTACTAGTGTCTGATGAATTATTTTCCTTAAAACACTCACAGGTAGAGAACTAGCAGTCGAAAACAGGTCAGTAGGTGTGTGAGAGAAACACACACACATGCTGAGATATGACTATGTGTGTGTTTGTACCTAAGAGTGATGAATTACATTTGGTACAATATTAACACCGCACACACTCACTCATTTGCTTAATCCTACTAGGGTCACAGGGAGGCTGGAGCCTATCCCAGCCGACACTGGGTGAAGATGAGGTACTCCCTGAACAGCTCACAAGACCATCGCTTGGCCAACATACTCACAACCATTCAAATTCACACTCACATCTAGGGGCAATTTAGCCTATTGTGCATTTGCATATCTTTGGACTGTGAGAGGAAACCAGCGTACCTGAAGGAAACCCACACAAAGAAATGCCCATGCCTGGGACTCAAACCCAGGACCTGCTAACCATTATGCCCCCATGTCCCCCATAATCACACCAATATTACCATTTATTAACCTGCACTGACTCGTTAAAATGCAGCAACGACTCATGACCAAAGTATCGTTATTATGGTGCCCACCAACATTTACGTCAAGATGCTATCACACTTAACTTGTGCTTTTGATTTTAGAGTACGCTGTAGGCTAACTCTTTAAAAATCAGTTGGGCGTTGACAACATAAAGACGTCGAGTATACAGCCTAGCCAACGCCTCTTACTTTTCTTCAACCATTGAGAGGTTTCAATAAGATTTCCATCCTAACACCATCTTGAAGTCCAACCGAAAATTAGAGGGGTACTGATAGAGTGCAGCAAGGACAATGTAGCAAACAGGCCCTATATGAGTACTAGTCGGGCGGCACGGTGGCATAGAGGTTAGCACGTCCGACTCACAGCAAGAAGGTCCCGGGTTCGATTCCAGGGCTCGGCCTGTTTATGTAGAGCTTGAATGTTCTCCCTGTGCTTGTGCGGGTTTCCTCCGGGTACTCTGGTTTCCTCCCACAGTCCAAAAACATGCACAGTAGGCTAATTGGCTGGTCCAAATCACCCCTAGTTGTGAGTGTGTGAATGGTTGTATGTGTGTTGGCCGTGCGAGTTGTTTAGGGTGTATCCCGCCTTCGCCCAGAGCCGGCTGAAATGGGCATCAGCCTACCTGTGACCCTAATTACGATTAAGCGGCCTTGATACTGTCCTTTCAAGGTCACTGGGGGTCAAAGGTAATTTTGTCATTTTAAAGCACATGTATGATTTCCTGTTAGTTTTCCATAGTAATGCCATGTCTATCGGTATTCATTTAGAAATGATTAGCACGCAAAATCCTGCGACCTTGACTTTGATCATTGAAGGTCACTTAAGGTAACAGTGTCATTTAAAAACACGAATATAGTTTCCTATCTGTTCCTCACTGCATCCATCCAGTACCTGTTTTTTCAGATATAAACAAGTTTAATTTAACATGCGAAATGTCCATCTCCAAAACATTTGTGACCTTGGTCCAGACATTCCAAATTCAAATCATCTCCAGGAAGTTTGGAAGTGGTCAGAGACAAACTCACACAGACGCCAGTATCTACAGTACCTCCACCAAAACTTCATTTTGGGCAGAGGTAAAAATAAAAATAGGCCAAAGAATTAGGCATTCGGAAAGGGAGAGATTGTTCTTCTTACTCTCAGTCGTTACATGGGAATCAAGGTCACACAGATTTCTGATGTTCAGCCATTATCCACTCTATAATCTCTCTTTCCCTCTCCCAATCTTTCAATATAGCTTACTACAGAAACACAAACAGACACATTGTCTGCACTTTGCCTGTGTTTGCAAAATTTTATTAGATTTCATTCTGAATCTTTGCTATCAAACAAGATCTCAGTGGCCGCAGAGTATTTTTAAACCAGTGGCGTCTGGTGGATTTTAAAATAAGGATAAAACGGCTGTCTGTTATCGAAGTACTAAAGTAGAGTAAGTGTGCAAACGTCTTCGGCACATGCATAAAAACTAAAAAATGCCTTCTAAAATAATGAAATTAAATGTTTCTACATTTTAAAAAAAGAAATCAATATTTAGTGTTCAATTTTGTTCAAGTTAAAAAAAAAAAAAAAGTCGTCCCAGGTAGAGAGGCTCCTGGTTCTTCGGGAGATTTTATCTGCTGCACTTATCTGTGTCTTATGTTGAATAACAAAACTGAGCTGCGTTTGTTCTGTTTTTTGTGGAAAGTTGTTTTTGATGAAACTTAGGTCCAATATAGTAAGGTTCTCTAAGTGGATTGCTGTGACCTTGAAACAAGGTCAAGATGACCCATACACAGCCCCATCTTCAAGACCTTCTTGAAGGCAACCCATGCAACAAATTTGGTGTCCAGTTTTTCCCTTTCAAAGTTTCACGTTACAAAGCCAAATATAGAAAGATTTAATCACTTGACTGCTGTGACCTTGAAACAAGGTCAAGGGCAACAATACACAATCTCAACCAAGACTACCAAATTTAGCGACCCTAGGTCATTCCCTTTCAAAGTTATCATACTAACAAACCTTGATAAGATATATATATATATATATATATAGTGTAATAAAGAAGCCTCGTGACATTTCAAGGTCAAGGTGACCCATATACAATCCCACCCTACTGAACCCTATGGGGGACCCAAACACCAAATTTGGTGAACCTCTGTCATTCCCTTTTTGAAGTTATTGCACTAACAAGGCGGATGGATGGACGAACAGAAATCATTTCTATAGCTCCTGTTCCACTCACCTCCTCTGACAGACAGAGCTATAAAGGATACTTTGAGGGTTTTTCTAAAGCTTGACTGCCTTAACACATTCACATCAACAATATCTTTAATTAAATAAATGAGTGTTTCCTTATAAGGCCAAATTGAAACATGCACACCATGTCTTTTAGTTTATATGGAAGCGAGTTCGACCACAGGTAGGTGGGTGGTGTTACACTGGGCACCCCGCATGTGCAATGCATGATTTCTGCAGTACCTAGGAAAGACCATGTAGGTACTTCGCTCTGGTAAATGCATGCTGTGGTTGACTAAAGCGTGGTTTGATGTGTTCAGTTCTCGTACAAGGTTATGGGGGGGGGGGCGATTTCCTTTAATTCTGTTTGAATCTGTCATAAATCAAATGTGAAAGTTGCACTTACATTAACAGCGTCTTCCAGCAATGTCATAACTAAGCTTTTAACTAGCGAGCTAAATTACACTGAAAAAGGGAATGCCTGCTCGCTAGATCTATAATTCTTTTTTTTTTACTCACAATGTAGTTTAAATATTTACCAATAACAAAGATTATATTAAAAAATTGTCCTAGTTGGGTAAAAGATTTTGTTACAGATTTGGTTAGGGACTCCCTAGACAGTCCCCTTAGGGACTCAGACGAGGAGATGATTATGAGGCTGCGCCCCTTTCAGTGGTCTCCCAATCATACTATGAAGAATCTGTTAGCCCAAGTGGGACAAGCAAAGAGCATGGGGTCCACTAAACACTGACATGTCTCTGGCTCCCTCACACACACACACACACACACACACACACACACAAGGTGGAGTGAGTAAGCTGGGAGGACATGGGAAGGATTTTTAGCTTCCTGTTTGCAGATTATTCAAAGTATTTTTAGCCAGTGTTACCCAATCTCTCCTTCCCTCCCCTCTCGCACGTCACTACTACCACTGTCTGAACAGAAGAGACAGGAAAGAGCGTCAGAGACAAACCGACAGATTCAGGTAGCAGGTATAGTCCAAAAGTGCAGAATGGGCGATTGACAGTCTTCTAATATTTATACACAAATCGGCTGCTTAGGTAAGAAATTTAACTTAACAACTAAACACTCCACACTGTGAAAGGAACAATCTCTTTCTTATTCATTATGGGAGAGGACATGATTCTTAGAGCAGATCTACTGTAAAATAAGCACCATGTACACACTCACACACACACACACACACACACACACACACACACACACACACTGTTGTCATGGTGACTCTGATGCAGACAGCTAGGAACGGCCTGGCTGTCGTCTTGGATAAGTCAGAAAGAGGGTGGGGTGGGGGGGGGTGAGAGACAGGGAACAGAAGAGAGTGATAAAGAGAGAAACCAACAGACAGAGAGAGAGAGAGAGAGAGAGAGAGAGAGAGAGAATGTGTGCCATCCGACATTCATACCAATAACCTTTGCCAAACTGAGAGACAGAAGAATGAAAGAGAGAGAGGACAAAGAAAGAAATAGACATATAGAGAACTAAACAGACAGAGAGAGATAGACGTGAGTGATAAGAGTGAACGCTTGCAAGAGAAAATGAAAGATTCTGAGACAGAATGAGAACATGTGAGAGAAGAAGAGAAAGAAAGATGGTGTGATCAGTAGAAAGTAAGACGGTTGAAATTTGCAGTGGTGATAAGGATTAAAAACAGGATACATGGTTTTCCCTCAGAGCAAAAGGTTACACTGCCAGTATCAGCCTGGTGCTGTCCCCGAACACACACACACACACACACACACACACACACACACACACACACACACACACACACACACACACACACACTACAATCTGAGAAAACACTACTAGAAATCTCAACTTTCAAACATGGATTGAGATTTTTTTCACTTTTTACATTCTGCTTTAGTAACACACACAGAGAGAGAGAGAGAGAGAGAGAGAGAGAGCGAGCGAGCGAGCGGGAGAGCGTGCAGGTCAGCGTGAGGTCTCAGCATTGTCCCACAGGACTGCTTATTGTGCTTACAGTCCTACAGCTAATTCATCAGCTCATGTTTCCAATCAATCAGTCCAGTCTGAGACACAGGAAGAAACTTTACATTATTCATAACTTCCTGTGTTTTGTTTTTTTTTTTTTCCTAAATTGTATGTGAATTTCATATACAAAAACGCAGGCGGTTGAGTTTTTAAGACGAGACCCTCAGCCGAAATTACACATGCTGTTGCAACAATCAGCGCCGTCACTAAAGAAAGTCAGCTGTCTCAGTCTTACTGATATTCAATATATCAACATGCATATTTTTATTATTATTACATTACTTAGAATATTTCGTCATATTGTAGAACCATTGAAATTCTTTGGAAATGATTATAACAATTGCTACCCCTTCACTGTACCTCTCTGTTCCACCATAATGACCTGCACCTGTCAGTCTCAGTGAAGGAGGCGTGGCCTCTGACTAAAAAGTAGTCAGTCTCAGTTAGGAGGCATGGTCTCTGTTCCTGTCAATCTCAGTGAAGGAGGCGTGGCCACTGTATCAGGTCTTTGTACCCATCAGTCCTAGTGAATGAAGTTTTTACTATGTACCCATCAGTGCCAGTAAAGGAGGCGTGGCCTCTGTATGTGTCAGTTACGTAAAAGAGATGTGGCTTCTGGGCCAGTCAGTACTGCTAAACGAAGTATGGCCTCTTTGTCAGTCCTAGTAAAGGAGGACGGAACCCGTGGCATTAAATAGTTTGAAATAGAATATTTTGCACAATAAAACAATCATTCAGAATTAAAAGATTTCAAAAGTGTGACGTGTAAATGATCATATTGATGCCAAGAGGAGCGATACACACCCCCGGTACTGGGACACACATGAGGGTGTTATGACAACAATGTCATGGCAAAGAAGGAGAAGCTTTAGAAGCTTGCGTGTGTGTGTGTGTGTGTGTGTGTGTGTGTGTGTGTCCATACACTCTTCTTTCTCTCTCTCTCAGAGCTCATCTCTGCTGAAATATGGATGAGTGTAAATAGCAGAGTACTCAGTTTCACTTTTCTCTTCACTGTATGCCTAGAAAGCAGAAACTCCAACTCCGGTGCACTATAAGCAGAGCAGTGCTCCTCGTTCACAACCCTCTTTCACTGAAAATCAAGCAAATCACTCGGAAGAACGATGAGGAGGAGGAGGAGGAGGAGGAGGAGGAGGATGGTGAGGATAGTGAGGAACCGGATGTACTACTGAACCCAGTCAAACTTCAATGAAAGTGGAAGAGAACATCCACCAGTCAAAATATCCCAAAGAGACATAAAGAGAACCAGAACGTCGCAATCCACAGGGGTTCCGGTCAGGAGAAGGTTGCCTAAGTAGGCAGCATTCTTGCTTTCAGGAGTCAGCTTATTACTGTGTTCCTAAAGTAGGAGAAGTCAGTACAGTGGCACTGAGCTTACAATTTCACATCATGGAACCCTGCAGAATAAGCAAAACTGATGCAGAAATATTCACCAGGACAGTCAGGCTTTTTCCTGTGTCCAGATTTCTATGGCTGTACAATAATCAGGATCCCTTAAACCCACCCAGTACTGTAATTTCACCTCTAAAGCCAAATGAAATAGGAATTACAGCGGTTGAAGAAAAGAGAAAAAAAAAAGCTGACAAGCAGAACATGGACTGCTGTATGTGACTAAAACAAGTTGTGGTGACGGACACGGCTAATTTCAATTTCAGCGAGCCGTACAAGACGTGTGTGCAGCAGTCTGTAACACAAGCACAAGGACTCGGTCCTGAAGGGACACAGAACTGTAGAGTATACCACGCTAACTTACTTAACCCATCTGACGTCACCGCTATCACCGCTCATAACAGGAAGTGTGGTAGACTCTGTTAATGATTTATCCCAGAATCAAGAGAAAATAGAATCGACTGGAGGAAGAGAAAACTCTTGCAGCGGCTCTTACAGAACATGTCCAGGACAGAGGTCCATTTGTTATTGCGTCTCCTTTCACGCTGCACCCCTAGCTGGATTAGCGTTCAATTCTGCTCTGAAATAGCCACAATTTGTTGTCTAATATTTATTGCTTAATTCTGTTAGGGTCGCAGGGATGGCGGAGCCTAGCTCAGCCGAGTCTGGGCGAAGGTGGAGTACATCCTGAACAGCTCAGCAGTCCATCGCAGGGATAACACACATGCAACCATTCATCAATAGTACATGTGATTAGACTAATTTGCATGTTGGTCTGTGGGAGGAAACTGGTGTACCCGGAGGAAACCCATGCAAGCACAGGCAGAACATGCAAACTCCACACAGAAATGTGCACAAACCCAAGACCTTCTTGCGGTGTGGGGGACATACTAACCACTGCGCTACCAAGCCAGGCGAAATTTTAAAAATTTTAATAAATAAATAAATAATAGGTAGGATTTAGAGAATGTAACACACATTTTATACTCATGCTACCATTGGTAACATCTGCTACATGCAAAACAAAAAACTTAGAGGCAATCGGTCACCTTATTCTTGTATGAGGTGACCACAGCACACACTTACCAGAGCAAAGTATCTACATTGACTTCACTAGGTCCCGCAGGATTCACACAGTGCCCATATTACCCCAAGATCAGTCCACTTTCCCGGGATCAGTCAGCCTTGTACGGTAAAGGTCACTGGCGCGAGTCTTTTGATTTTCCCGTACAGACAAAATCCTCACTCACTCTCTCAATTGCCGATCTGCTTATTCCTATTATGGACGCAGGGAGGTCTGATCCTATCAGATGACTCTGGGTGAAGGTCGGGGACACCCTGATCAGCTCACCAGACCATAGCTGGGCCAGCACACACACAACCGTTCAGTCACAGGCACCTAGGAACAATTTCAGAACAGCCAATCAGAACACTTTAACTGTGGGCGGAAACCAGAGCACACTGATGAGACCCACGCGAGCATGCGGAGAACCTGCAAACCACACACAGAAACACCCTCATCGAGCCTGGGACTCAAACCCAGGACCTTCTTGCTGTGAGGCAGACGGGCTAACCACTAAACCACCGTGCACACTTTACATTCGTAAAGTATTCAAAACTATAGCAACTCAAACGATCACAACCAATTCATGAGTTGAAAAATGTCACCATGCCATGTGTTACTTCCGTTCTTTCTCATTTTCGTCGAATTGTCACAACCTTTTCGGCCCCGTCTAAGTTTTAATTAAGGGATCTCGAATGCTCAGACATGGCCCTGAATATCAACATACACAATACATCCAAGACATCCTATAAGGGTAGCGCTTCAGATTCGTCATTGCTTCTCCCAGTTAAAC
Organism: Neosilurus mollespiculum; assembly: GCA_030014195.1. NCBI lineage: Eukaryota > Metazoa > Chordata > Actinopteri > Siluriformes > Plotosidae > Neosilurus > Neosilurus mollespiculum. The sequence goes on from JAQMYF010000027.1 coordinate 19,717,570, forward strand.
CCCGCAGATTTCTTTAAATGAATATCGGCACGTCGCACACAGGTCTGTATGTGACTCAGTGTTAGAACATCGCTGCCTTAAGAGTTTGTTCCCTTTGTGATTCAGGCCTGAAAGGGCTACAGAAAGGGGAAGAGTTCAAACAGGAAGGAAATGGACTTAGAAACAAATGTGTATGTAGCACCCCCTCCCAAACCCCCACCCCCAGTGTAGCACATACAAATACATTCCTCCAGCCGTTACTGGTAAACAGCTGTACAGAGTTTAAAACTTTATCGAAAATAACAAGAGTCGGGAGGAGAGCTGGTTAATGTTTCAACTACAAAGTTTCCTATGTTTCACTCACTGCAAGTTTACATCACAGTGTGTGTATGAGTGAGTGAGTGTGTGTGTGTGTGTGTGTGTGTGTGTGTGTGAGAGAGAGAGAGAGAGTGAGAGAAAGCAAGAGGGAAAGAGAGAAACAATTTGGAGTGGCACTGCGGAGACATTTGCCCTTTTACACCAAGCTCCACGTACTAGAATGAAAGTACTGTGTGTGTGTGTGTGTGTGTGTGTGTGTGTGTGTGAGAGAGAGAGAGAGAGAGATCTGAGGTGGCGCTATAGAGCTCTTTTACACCTCTGATCAGGAGCAAAATTTCACAAGGGATTAGCAATCTAGAGGTGTGTGTGTGTGTGTGTGTGTGTGTGTGTGTGTGTGTGTGTGTGTGTGTCTAGACGCCTCTGAAAACACATTCATTCACACCATTCAAGTAATAAAAGAATAGTATACAAACACACACATGGTTTTGATCTAATTTCAGTTTCAAAACCACATACATGTTGTCACACCTGCATTTTGAACCTCACCTGTACTCCCTTTTTTTTTTTTACACCAAAAACACACACATTTCTGCATGTCTGATTAGGCAAAGCTATGAACTAAGCACCTGTAGAGTGCAGACATTCAGTATATTCTGGGTGTGTGTGTGTGTGTGTGTGCGTGTGTGTGTGTGTGTGTGCACGCGCGTATGCGTGCGTGTGTCCATTTTGCATAATTAACTATAGTGGAAAATGCAGTACTGGATGTGAAGCTGTGTGTGTGTGTGTGTGTGTGTGTGTATGTGTGTGTGTGTGTGTGTGTGTG
>JAQMYF010000027.1:19727342-19746952 GCA_030014195.1 Neosilurus mollespiculum
ACGTCGAAGTAGAGCTAAATATATATATATATATATATATATATATATATATACACATACACATACACATACACACACACACACACACACACACACAATCCAATCACCTCTATGGCCACAGCTGTATAAATTCAACCACCTAGGCATGCAGACTGCTTTTACAAAGAGAATGGGTCGCTCTCAGGGGCTCAGTGAATTCCAGCGTGGTACCGTGATAGGATGCCACCTCTGCAACAAGTCCAGTCGTAAAATTTCCTTACTACTAAATATTCCACAGTCAACTGTCAGAGCTATTATAACAAAGTGGAAGTGATTGGGAACAGCAGCAACTCAGCCACAAAGTGGTAGGCCACGTCAAATGACACAGCAGGGTCATCAGATGCTTAGGCGCATATCGCACAGAGGTCGCCAACTTTCAGCAGAGTCAGTCGCTACAGACCTTCAAACTTCATGTGGCCTTAAGATTAGCTCAAGAACAGAGAGCTTCATGGAATGGGTTTTCATGGCCGAGCAGCTGCCTCCAAGCCATACATCACCAAGTGCAATGCAAAGCGTTGGATGCAGTGGTGTAAAGCACACCACCACCACTGGACTCTAGATCAGCGGAGACCCGTTCTCTGGAGTGACAAATCTTCTCCATTTGGCAATCTGAAGGACGAGTCTGGGTTTGGCGGTTGCCAGAGGAACGGTATTTGTCTGACTGCATTGTGCCAAGTGTAAAGTTTGGTGGAGGGGAGATTATGGTGTGGGATTGTTTTTCAGGGGCTGGGCTTGTCCCCTTAGTTCCAGAGAAAGGAACTGTGAATGTTTCATCATACTGAGAGATTTTGGACAATTTCATTTTCCCAACTTTGTGGGAACAGTTTAGGAATCGTGTTCCAACATGACTGCGCACCATTGCACAAAGCAAGGTCCATCAAGACATGGATGAGTGAGTTTGGTGTGGAAGAAATTGACCAGCCTGCACAGAGCCCTGCTCTCAACCCGACAGAACACCTTTGGGATGAGTTAGAGCGGAGACTGCGAGCCAGTCCCTCTCGTCCGACATCAATGTCTGACCTCACAAATGCGCTTCTGGAAAAATGGTCAGAAATTCCCATAAACTAGTGACTAGGGAAAAAAACTAAACTAAACATACTACTTCTTCTCACTAATTACTTCTTAGCCTAGCTAAAATTCTGTCTGATTTGTAAGAGAAAATTGTATTCTACACAGAACCTTTAAGGATTCACTCAGAGGGAGAACTCAACTTGCATCTATGCTCCATTTTATTTACCTCAAAAGGTCGGAGCTGGAAATTACATCACACGGGATTGAGCATGTTCCAGTATAGCAGTCGAAAAACCAGTACCAGTCATTTCTAGCAAGGTAAGCCCCTGTTGGCAACACCAGTAGATGACATCGCATTATGCAGTATTTTGTGTATACAAACACTGTAGCAACTTGTCCACAGATAGAAGTTGGCAAGAAGTGTAGGCACTCTGTATGGCTGATTTAATGAGATGCAAATAAGACAGAAGTGCTAATAAACAGTACACAACTACAGCTGTCACTGTCTTGGTGCGCGGAACAGCCATCTTTAATTCTGAGGTCGGGTCAGTGAGTATCCAACGTCATGTGCCATTCCAATGGGTAATTTTCCCGCTCGGGAAACACATCAAACATAACACATCAAGCTCAGATTTAAAAAAACCCTTAGCCCACAGTACCAAAACAAACATGGAGCTCTCGCCCTGCTTTTCTCAAGGCTTTGTCAGTGCAACCCAGCTTTCACTGTGTCCACGTTTGTGGTAGTTTGTCATTTTTGTGTTGTTTGATGCAGACGCTTTTGCTCAGACTCACTTCATTTACGTTTGTTTACTGTTTCTCTTGCTCAAATTGCCTACTGAAGACCTCCATTAGAATTTGAATCATCTTCAATCTTCTTAATTTTCTCTACCAACTATAGACATCAACTTGCCCAAAATCTGGAGACACACTTCCATTCAATAATTGTGAAACTTTGCCATCAGGGAAAACTAGAACAGTGTAACCTCAGGTTCAGAGAAAAACCAGCAATGAGACAGACAGCAGGAAGAGAGTAAACAACGGGGCTAAAACCGAACAGAAAAGGGAGGAAAGTAAAAGAGAACAAGCTTACAACAGGGACAACTTGCAATATGTACACACCCCTCCATCAGTCACCTCTGTCCAAAAGTATCCCAATACAGGACAGGGATTACATACATTAATCACAAAGATCAAAATACAGGAGGGATACTGTAGCCATTATATATAATCTCAGAGACAGTAAGGGGTGTGCAGAAATGGTGCAGCACAGCGCTCTGAAGTTCTCTATTCTGATTGGTCAGAAGGATTGACATTTAGCTGTACGATTTATTCATAAATACATATAGTGTTTTTTTTAGGTGTAAATTAAATAATGATGACTGTACTGTGATAAAGCATTGATGCTGTGTTTTGATTAACTGATTAATTTTTTATTTTTTTTTATCAGCATTTTATGGGTTGAAATTGCCTCAAAATGCCATCCGCAGGTTAAAAATCATCCTGAACCTTAAACAGACCACGCTGTTATACAGTTGGCCATTTGGTACTTCTCTGTACTTCAGGGTAAAAAAATAGGCCAAAATATGTATTTTTTGGAAAAGCTATTCTTATTTATTTACCTTGGGGTTCGTACGACCGAGTCTGGTTCTATTCAGGAGTTTGTTACCGACTTTTGAGGTTTGTGATGAACTGTATCAGTTGTGAAAGATATATATGACATATAATGGGAAATTCTTTAAGAAAGAAAAAAAAATAAGCTAGAAGGTATTTTGCAAAGTTTTGCACACCACATACAGGAAATATCCTAATGGATAAAGAGTTGATGTAAAAGTCCCATAAAAGTCAAGAGTTTTACATCAAGAGTTGATGTAAAAGTCCCTACCATATGGTAGGTCAGGAGGGGTTTATTGTGGACTGGCAACCCAATAGATACAAGAAACAAAACACAAAGAAGTAAAACGTAGCATGTTACCAACCAACAAAGTTCAGACTGAGCAAAACGAACACAAGGCAAAGAAAACACCCAGAACATGGAATATACTGAAAACTAGAAAACATCAATAAAAACCAAGGCTGTTGCCGTGATAACCACTGAAAATCCAAACACTCAACAAGTTGACGATGGAACAAAAGGGCTAAAATCCACTTTTAAAAAATGCCACACACTCTAGGAAACATAATTCATCAGCGAATCAGATGTGTGACACCACCAAAGCCCTCACAGACATAAAGGAATGTGGACTGGGGATGGATGTGAGCTGGATATGGGGCAAACACATGCTACGTGAACGAAAACATCCTAAGTGATATTCTTCCTTGAGGCCCACGAAATTGCGTTTGGGATGTTAGCAGGCAGACACATTGCAAGATGACTGAAGACTTGTCCAAGGTACAAGATAAGGTAAGGTACTTCTAGACCTCGGGCTGAGATTTCTCTGTACAGACCTCACACTCGGTTAATAAGAAGCTTTCAACCGTGGGTAATGGTGGATAATGGTTGATTTGAACCAGCCGACAAACACCTAAGTTCGTCATGGTCACTTGGAGCAGGCGGTGTCATCATTGTCATGCTTTAAAAATGGAAAAATAAAATGTAAGTTTGTTTTACTTGTATTTCCATGTTGTGTATATTAAACCGTGAACACCGGGTCCCGTCTGATCTCTGAACCTAGGAAGGGTTGAGCCTGGTTAGTACTTGAATGGGAAACCAACTAGGAATACCAGGTGCAGTGCAAGGGGCATCGAGGGAAGGCAAAGGCAGACCCCCCTTGTGTAAATATGCCGAGTCGACCATGATCACCTGGTGCTCAGTGGCAGCTGAAGCCTGGAACAGTCACAGCACATGGAGAAGATATAGTGAAACCGAATGAGTTTAAAAACACACTGTTTCACAGCTCGTGGACCACATGGCACTCACCTGCCTCTGTCATGGTTAAAATCACCTAGAAAACACTTGATTTAGTTTGGTTATGCTCCCATGTAGCATAAACAAAAACAATTGTTTGCCTCAGGCTCTGTGGATGTCTATCAGACCCTGCCTTCAGTTAGTAATTGTAAAATATTACTACTGATAGTTACTGTAGTTACTGCAAAATGACGCCCATGTTTTTTACGGGATCAGCCCCATGTTTCCCAGTCACTATGTTCCCCAGTACCCATGCTCCCCAGTACCCATGCTCCCCAGTCCCTATGTTCCCCAGTACCCATGCTCCCCAGTACCCATGCTCCCCAGTACCCATGCTCCCCAGTCCCTATGTTCCCCAGTCCCTATGTTCCCCAGTCCCTATGTTCCCCAGTCCCTATGTTCCCCAGTACCCATGCTCCCCAGTACCCATGCTCCCCAGTACCCATGCTCCCCAGTACCCATGCTCCCCAGTACCCATGTTCCCCAGTACCCATGTTCCCCAGTACCCATGCTCCCCAGTACCCATGTTCCCCAGTACCCATGCTCCCCAGTACCCATGCTCCCCAGTCCCTATGTTCCCCAGTCCTTATGTTCCCCAGTCCCTATGTTCCAAAGTCCCTATGTTCCAAAGTCCCTATGTTCCCCAGTCCTTATTAAATTAATGGATCTTCTACTGTATTGTGTACTTTATAGAAGTAAGCTACAACGATTGTATCCATATTGTAAAAGAAGTATGATGAAACAAAATCAAACATACTCATCATAGTAACAATTTATGGAATATTAGGATTAGGGTTCCTGAGGAACATAGGTACCTGGGACAATAGGACTGGGGAACATGGGCACCATTTACAGCCACCATTTTTTGCTGAATTCTATGACTATGTAATTTACAGTTCTGAACGGAATTCCTATCTCTACAATACAACAGCCTCCTGGATCCGACTCTCAAGATCACAGAGAAGCGAAGCAGAAATGAGCAACGGAGTTAAAATGAGCCAAAGGTTCGGTTTTTAAACATGGCACATTTTCCAAGATCACTGTACCACAAAGTGTAAAGGTTCACATGGTGAGATTTGAAAAGGCCCAAGGACCTTGTTAAACTCATGTTCGCTCTGTATAAACTCAACGAAACATATATTTTTTGGATTAAATCTTTTCAGCAGGATTCAGTGCTCAGTGTGGTGACAAAGAAAAACAGTGATTGTACTGGTTTCACTCCTCGCTCTAAAGAAACAGTACAAGAACAGCAAAGCTCGTTATGAACACAAAACCTTTGAACACTAAAGAAAAGAGTTCTTGTGTCACCATATCTCAGAGCAATCAGCTCCCTATATGCAAATGAAGACTACGCAGCTGTTTTGATACAAGTAGCTTAACACAAAATGTAAAATAAGTACCACAAAGTCCTAGGAGGCTGAAACCTATCTCAGCCAACACTGGGTGAAAGTGGGGTACACCCCGGACAGCGTGCCAGACCATCGCAGAGAAACTATTCCCACTGACACCTAGGGGCAGTTTGGAACAGCCAGTAAGCCTAATGTGCATGACTTTGGACAGTGGGAGGAAACCGGCATTCCCAGAGGAAACCCACACAAGTACGGGGTGAACATGCAAAACTCCGTAGAGAAACGCCATCGCCGAGTCCAGGACTCGAACCCAGAACCTTCTTTCTGTGATGCAGACATGCTAACCACTCCGTCAGATCGTTGCCCATCACAGAGTTATACAATGTGCAATGAAAAATGTTCCTGTAACAAACGTACGACCACCACATGGTCATGTACGTGGAGCCGGAGCGAGCAGAAAATTGAGTGACCCGTACAATGTGCAAGCATTTGTGTTTGGCAGAGAAGACCCCTGTAATGCTTCAGCAAGCCTGTGGTAATGAAGCAGCGAGCTGGGTGTTTTGATTGGCGTTCGCGCTTGAAGAGGAGCAGACTGTGTCCTCAAGTGACCTCGTACAATTTATGCTGTATGAGCAATTAGCAGTGCATGCCAACGATGACGTCATGGTTCAGGAAGTTGCTTATATGCAAATCAAGCACCGACTGTTTACTATGCTTTCATATATGTGTGTGTGTGTGTGTTCTAAATTACGCTAGATGAAAATGTCAACTAGGCTCTCTACTAATTTTGTTTTATTCTGGTACTTAAAGCACGTGTTTGTGAGTGTAAGAGGTAAGTGATAAGTAATAAGAAATGTGAAAACTCCGTGAAAGCACTGACACACACCTTAAACGACATTCCTGAGTACAGTGCATATACAGACACACACAGACACACACACACACACACACAGGAAACTCTGCACATAGTTTCATACATACAAGGACGATTCTTGAGATTATACCTGAAAGTGTAATATATTTCTGAAGAAAATGAAAGCAGTAGCCTGGCGTGTGTACGGGTGACGCTGATGTACATGACAGATGGCGTGACTTCATTCAGTGTTCACTGGCATTACACTCCATCCTCTGACCTGAGACCAGCCGCAGCACATTGTATAACCATAGCTCCATCACACCACATTTCATCACACTGATCCTGCAACTGTGAAGCCACAGAAAGTAGGGCAGATTATCCGGGCGGCATTTACGGAAGTGAAAAACCTGCTGAAAATGAATGAGTGGCCTGCACAAGGAACCTCACAACCTTGCTTTCTTTCTCCTTGAGAAAAAAGGAGAATGGTTCGGAAAAGAAAAGACGCATTCTTTTGGTTAGTGCCACTAATGGTGCACTTTGTGCAGAAGGGCAAATATGAGCAGCATCCAGTGTAGAGGATACGGTACAATAAAGGGGGTTAGTTTAACATCTAGGACTCGTATTAATGCAGCGCAAACCGATAAATACACAGATGGCCCAATAAATATGACACAGTGGTATGAAATCAGGAAAATGATTAAAGATTAAAAAATGAAAATAGAAGAATGCCAATATTTAATATTTATTTAAAGACATAATAATAGAAAATAAATAAATAAATACAAATAATACTGCGCTGGCTTGGCGAGCTGTCCGGGGTGTACTCTGCCCTCGCTCAGAATCGGCTGACATGGGCGCCAGCCTCCCTGCCACACAAATTAGAATTAAGCGGTTCAGAAAATGCGTGAATGAATGAATGAAAGAATAACAATAATGATAATCATTTTTTTTAATAATAATCATTTTAAGAAACATCTTTCATACACTTAGGGCCACTTTACAAAATTCATGACTAAATTTTAATAAAAATAAGAGTTGCAATAAAATAAAGATAAAATAATGCTGTAATATTTACATTTACAATAATTACTTTTTTTCATGTATTGTAAGTATAATAAATTGATATTTATTAAATATATGGTTATATATATATATATATCACCGATAGCCGTTATTGTGTTTATAAACAAGAGATCCTTGTGTTAACTAGTTAACTGAGAAAACATTCTGTGTGTCTGGTATTTTCTTGTAGTTGTAATTTTTGAGAAACCTGGTATTAACATACCTGACTAAACACCCCAACATGTACACCTGAAAAAAGGTAAAGCTTACAAACTGCTTGACACTTAGAATTTCACGTGAAACAGGTGTGACCACTATGATGACTACAACGATAAAAAAAAACAACTTGTTCAACAAGTAGATAAAACATGACAAGAATGAATCGTGTTGCTTTAGCTTGATCTGCAGTTCGTGGTTCTAACACTTCAAAATGAGGAAAAACTCAAGGTGAAATGAGGTGAATACTCATGCAAGGCGCTGGAGATCTTGCTGCATGGAAATAAATTTGAGCACAGTAATAATAATAATAATAATAATATTAATAATGATAATAACAATCTATACATTCATGTCTACTTAGTCTTTCATTATCTTTAACTATTTTTAAATATACCTGCCTGTGTCTCTTGCAGTTTTAACAATGAAATCCATCACAAAAATGTATTTGACCTCCATACATATATACACATACAAACATACACACACACATGCATGCACACTCACATGCATATTTAATGTATACTACATGGGAATGGTAAAGGTGAGGACATCGCAGAACAGTCCCAGAGACAGAAGGGTGTCTCAGGACAATAACTGTTTTAATAAATACTACACAGAAGCATGAGAAAAAAAAGCACACTATTTTATTTCATTTGAGTTTCTGAGCGGAGTCCCTTAGACATGAAACATGACTTGGATGGTTGTCTCGTGTCCGTGCTTCTACAGGAAACCCAATAAGACTGCATAAAAAAAAAAAATAAAAAAAAACAACTAATTTATTATTAATAATGAAACTGAAAAATAGAGGCTCATACACTACCATTCAGACTTGCACAGAATAAAAACACAAAATACCCTAGATAGGCAGACACACTTTTGCCAAATAAAACAGCATGATACAATAACGGAAGCACAGAACATGAACTTATGAAACGGATAATGAAACTAACAAGACAAGGTAATACAAATGAACGTGAAAATCGGCTAGTGAAAGGCGGTGGGAAGAAAACTCTGTGTTAATCTTTCCTTCTTTTGCTCCACAACATAGTCGGGAAATGCAGGGGAGAATCATTGATTTATTTCTTCCAGGACTTAAACGAGCCGTGCTATTAACACCAGCATTGGACACCTATTAGTAGAGATACCCATCAGGAGTTCCTCTTTAGGCAGTGCCTAAATCTTTATATCAGATTTTCAAGATGAGGTCTACACGCATACACATCAGATTTAACATTGTGAGCCAAGGAGGTTGTTGTAAAGCTAACAAATAACAAAGACACCTACAGTAGGATGTGTCCAGGTTCAGTTCTAATACAGTGTATTGCTTCTCAAACAGCTGGCATGACCTCTGCAGTGCCTGTATTAACAACAGAAACAACACTAGGTGCTAAAGTCTAGTCAAGGCTCACTGAAGAGGAAGTCGAGAGACAGAACTGAAAGCTATGCACAAAGATATGCCTCTGTGTAGTGTACAAGCTCTGTGAATCTAAACAAAACTTTCTATGCCGAAGTGTGTAAATAATAACATCAGAAACAAACCACACTAATAGGATGAAACCTAGTGAAAAGTGCAGATCTTTCACTTTCTTTTCCCACATTGGAGGAATAAACAACTCCTCCAGCTAAATAAATGGCTGTGCACTCTATGACCACTTAGCACGCATCCACACACACACACGCGTGCGCACACACCAAACGAAAGCATGTTATACACAGCAGTGGCTGTGCTCATGGAGCCACCGACGTCACAGCACTCGTGTGACGCTGCCAACTCAGGAGTTAAATTTAGATCCTGGGCACTGGTCCAGACGCTGCAAAACAATGTGATACCACAACTACTGCCTTAGCTGGAGCCATCACGCACACTCACACCCCTTCAGCCTCTGTACACGGCCTCAACAATCACTGATACACACCCAAATGAACAAACGTGCTACATTCAGGAACAGCAGGAAACGACACAATAATCTTGGCCGGCAGAAGCAGCAGCAGCTTATAGTACAGCGGGAAAATCAAGAAACACTGAGACTGAACCGTGTAAGTGTTCTAAACTCCAGAAAAGTTTTTTAGAAGAGTTCACAAGTGCATCAACAAAGCACGCCTGTAGCATGTCCCATTCTAGCTAATACGCTAACAGAGGTTAGCAAGATTCGTCCTAAATGGATTCTGAAGACATCGGTGCACCTCACGCGACACCAATTTTCGCCCGACTTCCACAAACAACATGATGTAGTCGAGGCGCAAGTAAACCCGTGCGTACGCTTCATTCAGAATGTCCGCTCGGCAGCTGGGTAAACTCAAAGGATATACACACCATACAATCAAGCCTGTGATTGGTCATGACAAATAGGGTGTGCCCATAGCGATTCATTCCAAAACAGATGACTATGAGAAGCGGTAATGTATTGGAACATTTGTATGTGATAGATAGAAGACACGTCGCAGCCCAATATAGAGCAAGTCATAATGGAAATGAAATTTAAAAATATATTTTGTTAGGGCCAAAAGTCTTAAAAGACAGGACCAAGAAATTAGTCAAAGTAGGTAGCTAGTTGACTTGAGGATAAAAAAAAATGCTGGCATGGATTTATCTAGCCATGAATAAGCTAAAGAATATTCCCTCCTGGGACAGTCTATGCCCACTGTAGCCTCAGAGTCCTGCTCTCGGCTGGCAGAAGTAGGATATAATGTGGTCTTCCACTGTCATCCACTCTCATCAGGTACATTCCGAGTTGCTTTTCTGCTCACCATGGTTGTAAAGAGTTATTGCTATTTGAGTTGCTCTTCACTTCCTGATAGGCCAGTCTCCACGGACCTCTCAGCTCAACAAAGCATCCGCCACTCAATGATTTTGAGTTTTTTTTGATATTGTCAGATGATCTTAGTTTTTTGCACCACTCAGTGTCTCTAGAGACTGTTATGTGTGAAATATTAGAACATTTGGAGTGTCTGGAATACTTAAATTAGACCTGGTCTAAATCACTGATTTCTCCTCTTTCTTATGTTTAAAGTCCTGCTGAAAAAAGATAGCAATGAACTTGGCTGAACGCTGAAAATAGTAGCTTCCAATGCAACCGTTAATTATTACTATAAGGCTAATTAGTGGTGCTGTTGGGCCGATGGTGACACAGTCATCATGATGTTGGGCTCAGCATCCTTTAAAAAAAAAGTTTGTCCGATGTCAATATTTTGTTCACCAAGACAAACCCGAGAGAGAGCCCGGGTACACCCTGAACACGTCACCACTCTATCGCAAGGCTAACACACACAACCTTTCACACTCACAATACAAAAGCATTGAGAGAACATGCAAACTCGACACAGAAAGAGCCCAGCCATCCGTGAAATTCAAACCCAGAACCTTGGTGCTTCGAGGCCGTAGTGCTAACCACTTCTGCCCTAATAAAGAGATCTGTTTCTGCAAATGAACTCATTTCATGCTTAGGAAAAAATAAGACGACACCATAACCCTGACCTTCCACCCCAATGTCATTGCCCATCATGACGTTTCACTGTAGACATCATCATATGCCAATTCAGTAGACATCATCCAACCACGATAACCAAAATATTTTGGTTATATTTTGTGAGAGCAAAAAGCATTTCCACTTTTCACATGGACTCAGACAAGACAGTGGCGTTTCTGAGCTAATGTCTTAAACACTGTAGCAAATCTCTAGACTGGTGAGCTGCCTTCCACCAAGGTTTGTTCATTCGTGTGATTGTTAGCAGGATTACACAAAGTGTTATATGTGGGTTTTAGTGAAATGTCTACCAGAGGCGGGGCTTTGGACAAGCCAATCATCATTTGATTTTGGAGATCATCTTAAACAAATCCTGGATCCAGGAATTTTTTAAAGGATTCTTTAACACTGTGGGATAAAATAATTTTTGGAAGGGTGGTATTACAGCAGGTCCAACAGGGGGTGCTCTTTACTTTGTTGGGTTTTTTCAGCTTGGCAGAGGTTTGTGCTCTCTGTATGCTCTTGTTTGGATAAATAAATCTGATGTGCTAAACAGTAACAGAGGATCTGCTTCAGAAACAATGATGGTTCGTGTTTTGAAAAGTAGACTATTTTTAATCATACTTTGATCAGCTACAGTATTTGTTTCAAGTACTCACTATGGTTGTCAGAAATACTTTGCTGATGGCTCACCACCAATATAAAAATGAAAAGAGAGAAATCACAGGGCAGTGGTGGCCCGGTGGTAGGGTGCTGGCTTACTGAACCTAAGGTCGGGGGTGCAAGCCTCACTATCAACGAGTTGTCACTGCGGTCCCCCCAGTGCAGCTAACTGGGTCTCCCACTGTCTGTAGTGAGAGGCATGTAAAAGAACCATTGCTGTCGCTTATAAAGTGCCGTCGGCGAGTTTCTACCCTGCGATGGCCTGGCGAGCTGTCTAGGGTGTACTCTGCCCTCGCCCAGAGTCGGCTGCCAGCTTCCCTGCAACCCTAATTAGGATTAAGTGCTTCAGGAAATGAATGAATGAATGAATGAATGAGAGAAATCACAAAAATAATTTGTAGTTGCTGTAGAAAAGTACCAAGTTAAATTCAGAGGAAACAAGGTGACCCATCTTCAGGCCATTTTTGAGCACAATATTTCGTCCGGCTGGAGCAGTCTTGAAAGTCTGATATTGTGATGCACTCAAAAGCATGATGTTGGGTCTGAAACTTATCCCCCTGTAAACAAACCTTAAGGGCAGATCTGTGATGAACTGGAAGCCACATTAATGTGGTTCACCTGCTAATCCCTGAACCTGCTAATCCCAGGAACCAGAAGAGCAGGAACCAGAAGATCTAGTACTGCCAGCAGCTTCCATCCAGCAAACAAACAACTCCAGCTTCGTTATTACTCATTTACCATAAATCTCACAGTCTCATCACTCAGCCAGTCATGCCATGTATGCATCAATTCTGATACTCACTGACTCACCACCACCAACAGGAGCTGGACAAATTAACAGACACAATGCAGCGAAAAAGGCCTTTCAGTAACTTCATCGATACAAATGCAGCTAGACATATGAGTCATATTAGCAGTACATCAGCTATAAACAAGTCCCTACAATCAGCAAGTCTTCAAAGCATCAGGCCAGAAAGTCAGAACCTAATTCTAGGAGTCTCCAACAAAAAGAAAATTATCTAATGCCTTGAGGGGAACATGCTCGCTTATGTCAAATGGGGACGAACAACAGTCACCTGCGGTCACAAATAGACACTTTCAGGGTGATTAGCAGGATCGTTGCTAAATACAACAAAAGAATTCCATCAAAAATTCCCAGACCTGAATCAGCACCTCGGTGACCCAGTGTTAACGCAAATTGCATGTTGCAAGGTTCACAGGAGTTCGAATAGAATGGCATGGCTGCCATTCAGAAACCACGACACACAAAGCCAAGATACGTAACCTGGTCTAAGGAGCACAAAACCTGATTCCCGGAGCAATGGAAAGAATAACACGGGTTTGTCTTGCATGCTTCTTTTTTTCCGTAAACCCAGACGTGTTAATCTTTGCAGAAAGCCGTCAACCCACAACATTTGTCTGTTGTTAAATATGGTGGTGGGTCCACAACACATGGGAATCTCATAAAAGTCAGCACATCCACATCACAGCTAAAATTGGTAGTAGGAACAAAGAAACACTAAGTCATTATGTAAAACCAGTAGCCAGGTATAACAAAAGAACAATTCCCTGAATCCTACTATTAGGGTCGCAGGGAGGCTGGCACTGGGTGAAGGTGGGGTACATCCTGAACACACAACCATTCACACTCACATCCACACCTAGGGTTAATTTGGTACCACCAATTAGCCACTTTGCTTGTCTTTGGACTGTGGGAGAAAACCAGAATACCCGGAGAAAACCCTTGCAAGCATGGGAAGAACATGCAAACTCTACACAGAAATTCCTGAGCCCGAGACTCGAACGCAAGACCTTCTTGTTGTGAGGCAAACATGCTAACCACAATGCTTATTTATTAGAAGGTGTACCCGATAATCCACTAATATGTAATGGCAACAAAGTTCAGGGTTAGACTGTTAGGTTTCAGGGTTCAGGGCATTAGAAATAACTAAAACCCTAGGACATCTGTCTGTACTGGGGGTGGGGCTTTTAACAAAACACACAATTGTTTTTGTTTGTTTCACCCAGTCATGACTTGTCACACCCTGTCATTGGAGAAAGATTGTTGATATTAGAACTTAACAGCCAAACAATTACAAACATTCTTTCAGAGACTCCACCCCCTAAATTCATGGACACCCACTGTCAAGACAACCACACTAACCACAACACCCCACCCCCAATCTTCCCTACAGTCAATCAGCAAACAGGTACATTTGTGTTGCACTGTGAAATCAAAATATCTCCGGTTGCTGATTGGCTGGAATAGTGTTGTGTAGTAGCCATTGTGCTTGTTTTTCATGTACAGAAGCTAGGCTGCAATATTTATCACATAGAATGTACAGATAGTAACAAGATATTTAATGAATTTAACAAAAAGTGCACTGGATTAGAACTTATATTACACGATTCACAGTATCCTGCATCAACACTGAGTGTCACAGCACATTAAACAGCAATGGGAGTCGAACACCAAACAACACCAAAACAATCCTTTCCGAAACGAAGCTGTAATCCGGATGTACTGCAGATCAGGCTACAAATCACAACCTGGATTTATTTCCTTCAGTTCATCACCAAGAGGGAGTAAACACCTCCTCTTAAGTGTTTGCATAGAGCTGTCAGATTATTAACAACAACCATTACTAGTGTATACAATGAATTAATCACACCAGCACTGGAGTTGCTCCTTAAGGTATTCATTATGATTTATGAATAAATTATTTTGCTTAGAAAAAAATTATGTCAAAAGTGTCAGAAAAACAGCCTTAAGGAGTTCAGAAACCATAGCCAAACATGTAGCAGCTTTGCAACAAGACAACAATGTTAATAAAAGTAATATTTTTGAAGTGTGGGTATAAAATTAGCAAGCCAATATAACAGTCAGATTTAACAACTGATCATTTCAGTGTTAGAACTGCTCACTAAGGCATGGATTCTTAGTTTTTATAATAAAGTGTTTTTCATTTCGGACACCAGTACAGCTCTAAAGTACGATTCCTAATCCAAAAAAAAAAAAAAACTAAAATTTTATAAGTGTAAAACGAAGAATAAGCTTAATATCCCCCTTTTAAAAACAACCTTTGTGCGACTATCAACCCGGAGATCGCAGGCTGGAATCCTGGCAAGAGTACACGGGAGCTCTCACTGGAGGGAGGGATGGCTAACTCTGGCCTGTCTGTCATTTACAACAAACACCAGCCAATCATGGGCATCTGTGAGCTCATGCTTTCCCTCCGAGTGTGTTCGGCCGCTCCTGCATGCTCATGCACAGCCATTTGTAAAGATGCAGGTGGTAGCATCACGTATCACGGAGTGGGCATGTACATTCTCTCCTTGGTTGGTGGTGGTTGTATGTGAGAGGGAGGCAATACTTGACAGGTGGGAATTGGATACGACTGAAAATAGGAGAGAAAAATTGGGGGTAGGAGGGTCTCTCCATGCCGAGTTTTGCATGTTCTCCACCACGTTTGCCTCCATATTCTCTAGATTTTTTCTTAATGTCCAAAAGATACAGGTGAGTGTACTGGCTATGCTAAATTGCCACAGGCATAAATCTGTAACAGTATGGTGCCTTATGATGGACTGGCATCCCATCCTGGGTGAATGCTACATTCAGCTTACGTCAGAAGTGAGATAACTGAACACAGAATGATGTAATTTTAAATCTTAAGGTGTTCAAGCTACAAAATGAAGAGAAAAAAAATCATGTATGCCTCCAAGAAAGCTTGAGTGATCATGAGTATATGTATTTACTTTCTCAAAACAGCAATCGGGGATATAGATTTAACCAACTAGTGTTTTCATATGCTGAGCCACTTTTTCCTACTATGGTCACAGGGAGCCTGAAGCCCATCTCAGCCAACTCTGGGTGAAGCCAGGGTTCATCCTAAACAGCTTCCTAGTCCATTACAGGGCAAACAAACACCCAACTGTTCACACTAACACCTAGCAGCAATTTGGAACAACCAATTAGCCTAATGCACATGTCTTTGGACTGTGGGAGGAAACCAGAGTGCCCAGATAAAACCCACGCAACCACAGGGAGAACATGCAAACCACACAGAAATGCCCTTGTCATGCTCTGGGTTGGAACCCAGGTCCTTCTTGCTGTGAAGTGGACAAGCTAACCACTGCGCCACCGTGCCGCCCCGTCCATGATTCATTCGATTTGTAAACATTTTACCTGAAAAACATGAGTATTTTTACCTGAGTATAACATTCCTTTAAAGCAATACTTCATGGCCACACCCTTGTGGAAACCTGACCATTCCAACCATATGTGCTTGTTGCACGTCCCACTCCAGATTGATTCCACCGCTACCATTATAATAAACTCCACTTTTCTGATTTTGGAGCATGGCATTAGTGACGTAATGCGAGAAAACCATGGGAGCAGTCAATGCTAACACAAACTTCAACTTCATCATAGGTCAGTGGTGGCTCAGTGGTTAACGCTGTAGCTTACTGATCCAAAGATGGGGGGTCAAGCTCCAGTTCCACCAAGTTGCCACTGTTGGCACTAAAGGCTTAACCCTCAACTGCTCAGTTGTATAAAAATGTAGGCCACAAGAGTGTCTGTCCACATGCCATAAATGTAAATCTCTGGTGGGGTCGAGGTCAGGGCTCTCATGATGTTCTCCACCACTCTGCTTGTGCGCAGAGGCACTGTCATGCTGGAGAACTTCCAGTGAATGTCAGTAATAAAAAGATATCATATACTGCTTTGGGAGATCAGTTAGAGGGTGTGATATTCAAGTGTCCACAAAGTATAGTGCACTGAGTGCCACCAACCCTGTTATTGGAGATCGACCTCTCTGAAGACCACTGGGTCATCTAATCAGTGCAGTATGAAGTTCATTATCAACAAAAAGAGGTTTTGATTGGATAGATTTATCTCCTGATAGGTGTCCAAACCTGGGTTTGTTTTTTACTGCCTGATTTCCACTTTTATTTGTATATTACCTGTCTAGCTGTCTTGTTAGCATAATCTTTTTTAACAAGCTCACCTTCTGTCAAGCTTTTGATTTCGGCATTTGCTCCACAAACATATAGGCCTTGCTCACGCTGCCACCTCAAAGCAGATTTTAACCTTTCCAGTTTGTATCCAGATTAACAGTTTACAATCTGAACAGTGAAAAATCACTTAAGATCTGATCCCCCCACACCCCCCGACTGGATTCAAGTCGCATGAGGAGATGTTTATAAAGTCCACTAATATTTTCAAAGATGCGTCTCAACCTGAACAGTCGAACCACTCCAACAGAATTACAGTGTCTCTTTTGCGCCACATGCAAAGCGACAATGACGTAGAATCCAGCGTGACGGAAGTAACAGATTTAAAATGCAAAGCGCCTGAGAGGAGAGCATGCTATGGGTGATGTGTCATAATACCGCCGGTGACAGCTGTACGAAATAAAACACACAGGACACAGTAGCGCCTCCTCAGTCTCTGATGCTTTCTTGCAAACCCAGGTTACACTCTCCATTTTGGGTTGTTTACGTCAGTGCTTGCCATGCGTATGTGTTATTATAGCAACCAATGAGGATTAGAGAATGTCAGCATGGACACACAGATCAGATTTGATCACTTGCAACATATAAGGTGAATGGGCAATCAGGAAGATCATATTCTGATCAGACTTGCAAAATAATCAGATTTGAGCTGCAGCGTAAACATAGCATTATTTACCTGCAAGTTTGTCTGCCTAGCTGAGTTAGATGGTGTGTTTTTTTATTGTGCGCGAGTCTGAGCAGTGATGTATGAGCTTTTTTTTGGTTTATAGCTTCCTGTCATCATGCAAGTGGTGGCTCTTAACCACTCTTAAGGTCGGTAAGGCTCTGGATTGCTGATCCAAAGGTTGGGGGTTCAAGCCCCAGTACCACCAAGCTGCCACTTGTTGAGCCCTTGAACAAGGCCCTTAACCCTAAACTGCTTAGCTGTATAAAAATGATAAATTCAATTCCCAAATGAGGATGGGTTTCCCTTTTGAGCCTGGTTCCTCTCAAGGTTTCTTCCTTGTGTCAACTGAGGGATTTTTTCCTTGCCACTGTCACCGCGGGCTTGCTCATTAGGGATGTGTAGGGGGTTTTTAGATTTCTCCTTAAATTAATTTTACTATGTAAAGCTGCTTTGTGACAATGTCAATTGTAAAAAGCGCTATACAAATAAAACTGAATTGAATTGAATTAATTCACTCTGTGTAAGGGTGTCTGGAAAATGACGTAAACGTAAACGTCAGCGATACATAACAGCCAACCAGCATCGACTAAGTGGCACGGCATGCGACATGGCAGGTTTCCTGTGGTGGACATGCGTGGACACTGGACAGGACACAGGGCAACCATCCAAGCCATATTCCCTGACTATGGTGCTCTGTTCGGTCGCTCCTGCAGGAAGTTAGATCTCCAGGAACAGGGCTGACGACCACTTACACTGGACCTTAAGAGCCACTAATGAATATTAAAAGCATGCGGTATTAGTTTTTTTTTTAAAGTATCTGATATTTATTGAAAATTCACTGATCGCAGCTCAGTAAGAAGGAACAGCAGAGAAGAGCGTGTTATCTTTAATTCGGGGACTGCGAACATGATAACAACAATACAAGAGCGCGGCTCTGCTGCTTTAAACTGACTTGATACAGCCACCTAGCTGCCATGTAGAAACTCAGCCTGCAAGATAGAGACAGAGAAAAAACCCTCACACACACTCACACACACACACACTCAGGGAGGGGGTTTACTGTCTCTTTAAGGCCTTTAATCTCTTCGATCTGAAGCGTTTGTCTCCTACCAGCTAATGGCCGCCTCGGTGCGCGTGCGCGTGTGTGCGCGTGCGTGATGTCCACGAGCTCTGCTCTTTACCAAACACTTCAATCAGCTACAGAAATGACACAGCGTGAAAGATTCAGACAAAACCTGGAGGGGGGAAAAAGTCAAGTTTTCGACACGATGTTTCAGTTTGTGTCACCTCAGACTGCACGTGGGTTAAAGGGGTGATTTTAATTTATAGAACATTAAAATTCAGACATTTTTAAGAGGAATAAATAGTGCATTAAAGCCCATGCTGAGGTCAGGCGCGTGCCTTTAAATCACTTCCTCCATTAAGAACAGATGAGCATTCTGTGTTGGGCTAATAATGATAATAATAATGATAATAATAATAAATAATAATAATGATAATAATAATAAATATAATTATTATTATTAATAATAATATTAACAATAATAAAAATAATAATAATGAATAAAAATACATTTTAAAAAATAATAAAAAATAACAAATAATTTAATAATAATAATAATAATAATTAATAAATATTAAACTTATTTTAAGCATAATAATAATAATTAAATAATTAGATAAAATATAATAAAATAATAACAATCATAATAATAAATAAAATAATTTTATAATAATAATAATATTAATAATTGCATGCTGCAGGATGATACCCTGGATATGACAGATTAGATTATTTGGCAGATTGACAGCAAAGTGTTCATTCACACAGGACAGCACGAGCTTCGGCGTGCAAAGTGTCGCTTCTCGACGCGGAAACAACAACAGCAGCAACAACAACAAAAGTTTGAAAGCAATTCTGATGACATGCACAACTTTCGGGGAAGCGTGCAAACCCATTTTCCACAAAGCACCCCAGCAAACCCAGCAGAACCAACTGGGAGAACGAGCCTGCAGTGAAGCCCCAGCTCGGCTGGTTAAAAGTGAAAGCTGTGATCAACTTCTTCAGCAGTTTCCCCTAGCAGTTAGTATCGCTGCTTACTTCCGACCTGCTGTTTCCGAAAGTGCAACAAGAAAGAAACAGACACAAACACTCCTGTAATGAGTGAAAGTTTTAGTGCATGCATGGCTTTAGCGCGTGCACTCGTGCAAGTATGATGGATGCAACTCCCTTTGTGTCAACAATGTTTGCATTGCTTACAGAGAGCGAGAGAGAGAGATAAAGATATATATATATATATATATATATATATATATATATATAGAGAGAGAGAGAGAGAGAGAGAGAGAGAGAGAGAGA
>JAQMYF010000027.1:19766725-19776875 GCA_030014195.1 Neosilurus mollespiculum
ACACACACACAAAATCAGACAAAATCAGGAAAAGAATACTGAAAGGAGTTCGTCCGTGAGCTCAGGCAGCTCTCTGTCATGCCATTAAAACACTTCTGAGTCACGGACACACAGGGCTTCTGGCTGTACGAGTCCCCTGTGTTGTCTTGTAGCCAGGCTGCGTGAGACATTTTGAATATTTAATGCGCCCACTGAAGCATTAGACCACTGATAAACATAGAATCAATGAAGCTGAGCAAGAGAGAAGAAGAAGATAGAAACAAGTGAGCAGTAGAGATTTGCCAGCTTTATGACAGTCTCTACCTCTCTTTGAGTCAAAGCTGGCTTGTCCATTGGGATGAAAATGGCACTGCATGGGGCACAGGGTCCGTTTGGCGTCAGTAATCCACCTACTGGAGGAACCTGGGGGAAGCCTGCAAGAACATGGTACAAGGCAGCTTGACGGTGATACATGTTCGCACTCCGTCAGTGACACTCAACGGTGAGGGGATGTCATTGTGGTCAAGACAATGTCATTGTGGTCCAGCAAGGTTTGGAATCGTGCTGAAAGCTGTAAAAAAAAAAACACCCTGTTTGATGCCTGCTTAGCTTTACAAGCTTAGAGATTTAACAAGCTAATAATGTGTTGTCTCTCAATGTATTGACTGATCTCAAGCAAATACTTGATATCACTTGCTGAAGTCCGTGAGGAGTGTGTCTGGAGTGTCCGGAGGAAGAATTCCAAGTCAGACAATTAACAAGTCACTCAGAAAGATAGGCAGCCACAAATCATTAATGATTTAAGTTTAAAGCCAAACGGCTCTATTGGCTTAATGCCATATTTTTTCCAATTACCAAACTTGCTAAATGGAAAAGCTCTATCTCTTTTAATTCTGTGGCACCGTGCAAGAACCAGATAACCCACTTGACCATTAAAAGTGAGTCCAGTGCCCCATTGTAGGCCTTGGACATCATAGTACAATCTATAAATTTGTTAGAACAGTATTAGTTCATTTAAACGATAATAGGTATTACTAGCAGTTCAAAGCATAATGATACTTGTCAATTTCCATGCAAGAAGCAGATAACCCACAATTTCAAGATGGCGGCACCCATGAAAAGGCTACACTCAGCAGCAACATCTTTGTCTTTTAACAGTGTTTTAAGGGAGATTGAGAAAGGTAGGTTGAGCCGTTTAATTCAATTAATATCCGTGTGCCCCTTGCTGTTGCTTAACATCCCTGGTGGTCTAGTGGTTAGGATTTGGCACTCTCACTGCCGTGGCCCGGGTTCAATTCCCAGTCAGGGCAAGATGTTAAGTTTTTTATTCTTTACATTTGGATAGTCGTACTAAGCATTTCACTACATATTGTACTGTGTATAATTTGTATGTGACAATAAAACTTGAATTTGAATTTAAATTTGAATAATACTTAGATTGCTTTGACCGACCAGGAAGGAGAATTTGTGTATGGATTTCGGTGTGGGTTATTGGGTTATTGCAGGGAAAATGTTTTATTTCAGGATTAGTTTTATATTCTATTGATTAAATAGAAAGATATCAATGAACAAAAACTCATCTTGTTTTTTCTAAATATGAACATTTTGTGGGTTATCTGGTTCTTGCATGGGGCCAGAGTTGAATAACAACAACAAAAAACCACTGGAATTACAGCATTAGGCAGTCGGTTTGGATAATGCAAACTTAGTCTATGTGTCTTTAATTTCTCCTCCCAAAACATTTTGGGGAAACAAGTGATAATAGAGTTAATAATCCACATTCATTACACCCACAGTAAGTGACACACGCCTTCTTCATCACTGCTGATGGCGTGGTATGGATGTGAAGTGGGCTGGAATATATCAGCCCAAATGGAGAACAATTCTATGGAGCAAGTCACAAATGAGAAACAATATTTTAAAACATTTCACAAAACAGAAATGTGAATGGTCTGTTTTTAATAAGACAAAAACAAAGTAGGGTTTTCTCCCCTCATGAGTGGACGCATGGTGTTCTTTTCTTTTTTTCAAAAAGGTACCAGGTATGCAGCTTAATGGGAACTCAGCTACTGATTGGCTGCTCGAATCTACAGTCTGAGCTAGAAAAAGATCAGCCACAGCCTCACTTCTTGCTTTTTAAAAAAAAAAAAGTTATTTTTTTTTTTTTTATTATTATTCTGTGTACATTTTCTTACTGCCACTGGTGACACTTGGTTTTATACACCCCCACACACAAAACACACAATCTGAAACTTGTATTGGTAGCACATTTATAGTAAACAGTTACAGTAGCATCGGCTGTGGGGATTTACCTTTAAGGGATCTGTGAGGAAAGGAAGGAAGAAAGAAAGAAAGAAAGACTTGATTATGTGGATGTTTTGTTGGTATGATTGTGTAAGTGAAGGCCAAGATCTGGCATGGAACACTATTAAAAAATATTAATTGATTAATTTTATGTTTAAACAAAAACAAATAAATAAACAAATAAAAACATTAAATAAATAAATAAAAGCCTGATATTACCTTCAAGTAAAGCGGCAAGTCAGTAACTGTGTGTGTGTGTGTGTGTGTGTGTGTGTGTGTGTGTGTGTGTGTGGCGTGGGAGATTCACTGACTGATGTAACAAGGCGACAGTGTGGCAGCCCTGCGTATCTGTGTATGGAATGTGACCCGGGTGAGGAGGTGGTTGTGTGTGTGTGTATGTGTGTGAAAATAAACTTTTGAAGAAGTATTCTCCACCTCTTCTCTTGGGTGAACTGGCACTCTCTGGTGTATTGTGGATCTCTCCGAGTCACGTGTCCAACACACACAAAGCGAGCGAGTTGCTGAGCTGAAGTGTTGTGTGTGTTGTGTGGCAACATCACTGCATACTCATGACTACACTGCTTTCTTTGCCTTCTGATTACCCTGGAGTATTTACAGATTTACCCCGCACAGACGCAGTATCAACGTGTAACACATCAACACCTCACACCCGTTTAAATAAAACGTCATCCTCATCCAAAGATCATCCTGAACACTTAATACTGTAACGCTTTTCTACCTGATTTTATACTGGAGTTAGACATGGACAACTCGCAACCTCCATGTTTACCTATATTTTGTTGTATCCTGTTGAGGGCATGGTGAATTGTTGGCGGCCATTGAGGGTGTTGTTGTTTTTCTTTGGCCACTGCCCTGGAAAAATTAAGTTGTGTTCATAGACTGCCTTTTATTTATGCTTTCACACTTGGCGTTTTTCCCTCCCACAAAAAGTGGTGGCCAGAGATGACATTGGTTTAACACTGGCACTGAGGTTTTTTGGCTTCAATTTTGCTTTGGGAGCAGGAAATCTAAAGACGAGCACTTGTCTAATTTGACTTGTCTAATGCAGCCACATGGCGGCACGGCGGCGTAATGGTTAGCACGTCTGCCTCCCAGCAAGAAGGTCCTGGGATTGGGTCCCGGGCTCAGCAAGGGCATTTCCTTGTGATGTTTTCATGTTCTCTTTGTGCTTGTGTGGGTTTCCTCTGAGTACTCCTGTTTCCTCCCACAGTCCAAAGACATGCACATTAGGCTAATTGGCTGCTTCAAGTTGTCCCTAGGTGTGAGTGTGAATGGTTGGTGTGTGTTGGCCCTGCGATGGACTAGCGATCTGTTCAGGGTGTGTCCCGCCTTCACCCACAGTTGGCTAAGATGACATGGAAAATGGACTGTTAGTCACTCAAACACATGAGGATGGACGTGGCTAAAAACTGTATTGCAGTCAGACAACAGGGACATCAGAGATGTGCTGGCTTCACTTTTTACAGATGGCAGACTGTCAATATTTTCTACAGTCTATAGTTACACAGCAAGACGAACTTGCATAAGAGCATCAGACAGACGTTAACCTGTGGTGGGATTGAACCAGAACTCCTGGAATACTACTTTGCCCCATATGTATATGTATATAACAGGTCAAACGTCGGCACAACAAATATGGAATTTCACAAATATGGGGCTACTTTTTCAAAATACACCTTTATTATTATCATTCATTCACTCATTTGCCAAACCGCCTCATCCTATTAGGGTTGCTGGGAGGTTGAAGCCTATCTCAGCCGACATCTCAGAAGACCATCGCAGGGCTATACACAACTATTCACATTCACATCCACACCTAGGGGCAATTTGAAACAGCCAGTTAGCTCAATGTGCATGTCTTTAGACTGTGGGAGGAAACTGGAGTACCCGGAGGAAACCCACACAAGCACAGGGAAAACATGCAAACTCCAAAAAGAAACAGCCAAGACCAGGATTCAAACCTTCTTGCTGTGAGGGGGACGTGCTAGCCACCGTGCTACCTCTTTATTATTATTTATTATTGTATTGTTACAATTAAAATTAATTTTATTATTAATAGTAGTAGTGCTGTTCTTGTGGATTTTTTTTAAGGACACACAGTCAGCTTATGCATCCATCACTGCAGTGAGAGAGAGAGAGAGAGAGAGAGAGAGAGAGAGAGAGAGATTCTAAACAGTAAAAGCAAGAAAAGAACACACTTGAGTCCATAATCACTGCTTTGTGTATATATGTGTGTATGTGTGTGTGTGTGTGTGTGTGTGTGTGTGTGCGCGCACATGTGTGTGTGTGTGTGTGTGTACTCCATTTTCAGTACCAAACACAAACATGCACACACAAAACACCTTTCTTCTGAAAAGACGGATTAGCACATCTTTGTGTCATCATGACAAAAGGACTCAGGCAAGGCTGCTGTAATTATACTAATTGATGTTTAATGAGATGCATGGAGCAGCTTTAATTATTCGTATGTTCACAGGAACATTTCATTAACATTTGCTTTATGCAGTAATCCCCTACCTCTTATAAAAGGCCATGGTGAGAAAAGGTAAAGACAGGAGCTTTAATGAAGGGAATGAAGCCCAAGAAACTGTGATAGTGTCGGAAAATAATCAGCGGGGTGATGTGATGCGATTGGCCAGGAAATGGTAAAAAGATTTATCTAAAATTGATCTTACCTGTGAGTGTGAATGGTTGTGTGTGTGTTATCCCAGCGATGGTCTGGTGAGCTGTTCGGGGTGTAGCCCGCCTTCGCCCAGTGTCGGCTGAGATAGGCTCCAGCTTCCCTGCGACCCTGAAAGGATGAAGTGTTTCGGCAAGACGAGTATAATAAAACTCTTAAAGTGAGCTCACCGGTGTCTCATTTTAGTGTGCCTTTTCTGTTTATGCTCCCATGTAGTAGTTACTAAAACAATTTTTCAAGCTCCGGTGATGTTGTTCTGTTTCAGAGACTATTCATCAGCATGGACTGTACCTCACCTTCGATGCATAATTAACAAGATTCACGTCATATTATATCATGGAATGTTTCTTAAACAAGATGCTTTCAGTTATGACTTACTGTACATTATTATATAATATGTCTCTCTTACTGGATTTTCTTTCTCTCTCTCTCTCTCTCTCTTTCTCTCTCTCTCTCTCTTGTAAAGTAATCAAACATTACTGAAAAAAACCCATCCAAACACAGGGAGCATCGAACCCGGGATCCTTCTTGGTGTGGAGCGAACACGCTGACCACTGCGCTACCATGCCACCCATAAATAGATTAGTGCATTAATATAAACCAATGATTTCAAGCAGGTCCTACTATCAGTGGACGACATGGTGGTGTGGTGGTTAGCACGTTCACTTTACAGCAAGAAGGTCCTGGATTCAAGTCCCGGGCTTGCCAAGGGGCGTTTCTGTGTGGAGTTTGCATGTTGCCCCCATGCTCCGGTTTCCTCCCACAGTCTGAAGACATGCGCATTAAGCTAATTGCCCGTTTCAAATTGCTCCTAGGCATGAGTGTGAGTGTCAATGGTTGTGTGTGTGTGTGTGTGTGTGTGTGTGTGTTGGCTCTGTGATGGACTGGCGAGCTGTCCAAATGAATAAATGAATGAACTACTGTCAATGCTGCTGTTATAGAAAATGAATCAGTACCTTATGACCAGTGAGTTCAGAAACATTCCGTCTTCCCATGCACATAACCTAATTAGGATGAACTCCATCATGCAGCAAGACTGTGACCCAAAACGCACTGCCAACATAACAAACTTGTCACGTGTGAACTCTCATTAAAAATGTGATACTTGTTATGGCTCTGTTGTATACCATTCATGTATCTGACTAATTCTTATCCTACATTTCTTTATATTTTGCTTTTGAAATGTGTGTGTAGGGTGTAAAAGCCACAAGGCTCGCCAACGAAACTGATCCTGACTCTGATCGTGAGAGTGACTCCGAAATTCAATCAGAGCCTCACGAAACTTTAATTTGTTTAATATCTGAATTTAACTGCTGTTTTTGTATGACCGCTAATTGAGAGAAGGCCACACCCATCAAGAGCCACCTTGGCGTGTTAATCTTCTTGGTGGTTGGAACTTTGCTCTTTATTGCACACACACACACACACACACACACACACACACACACTATTCAGGACAACAGGTGGTCTAACCACTAACAGCTTTTTGGGAATTAATGGCCAGTTATCTCTGTGACATCACTGGGCCGTGTTATGATGTCGAAACCTACTAGAGCCTGTCTGAGCACAGAGCAGCAGACTGGCTCACGGTCTGTCCTCTCACACGTTAAGCACTTGATTATTGTTTTTCAGTTTTTGCAGAGTAGTGCTGAGTCATGCCGACTACAGGTTACTGAAGTGTGGTGTTTTGCTGCTTCTAAAATCATGAACACACACACATATACACACACATTCACACTATATTCTCTTAGCATGCCTCGTTTATGAAACTCACTCGTTCTCACTCATCCGCTGAACCGCATAATCCTATTAAGGTCGCAGGGAGGCTGGAGCCTACCTCAGCCGTCTCTGGGTGAAGACAGGGTACACCCTCGACAGTTCACCAATTCACTACATGGACAACACACACAAAACCATTTACACTCACATTCACACCTTGGGGCAATTTGGAACAGCCAATTAGCCTAATGTGCATGTCTTTGGACTGTGGGAGCAAACCAGAATTTCTGGATAAAAACCCACTCAAGCATGAGGAGAACATGAGGAAAGCATGAGAAACACACAGAAACACCCTTGATGAGCCCTGGACGTCAAATACTACCCTAGAAGGGAGAGGCTGGAGCCCATCTCAGCCAACACTGGCCAAGGGTGGGATACACCCTGAGCAGCTCACCAGACCATCGCAGGGCCAACACACACACTAACATTCACACCTGGGGGCAATTTAAAACAGCCAATTAGTCTGATAAGAACATGCAAACTCCACACAGAAATGTTGTTGTTGATGACGTTGCTGATGAATGTAGATATACCGGTTCAGTAGTGATATAGTATTTTACTGTATAAATCTGGAGACTGATTTGTGACGTAAAACAAATGAATGTGATGTTTAAAGTTACTCTGTAAAGTGTGTCTTTGGATTATGAACAAGGAAAGCAATCCCAAAAACGAAAATACCTTTGTGTGTGTGTGTGTGTGTGTGTGTGAGCATTAGAAACAAGATTGGCAAAGGAAGGAGAGAAGAGAGAAGTTAAGTGTGCTTGGAAAAAAAAAAAAAAGTGTAACTGCTCACAGCTCTTCCTAAAACATGAAGTGGAATTCAGACAGAGGAGCCAGCTGAGGTTTCACCTCATCTCTCTCTCTCTCTCTCTCTCTCTCTCACACACACTCTCTCTCTCTCTCTCTCTCTCTCTCTCACATTTCTCTCTCTCTCTCTCTCTCTCTCACACACACACACACACTCTCTCTCTCTCTCACACATTTCTCTCTCTCTCTCTCTCTCACACTCTCTCTCTCTCTCTCTCTCTGTTTTCTCTCACTCAGTTTTCTCTCTCTCTCATTTCTCTCTCTCTCTCACACTCTCTCTCTCTCTCTCTCACTCAGTTTTCTCTCTCTCACTCAGTTTTCTCTCACTCTCTCTCTGTCTCTCTGTTCTCTCACTCTCTCTGTTTTCTCTCTCACTCAGTTTTCTCTCTCTCTTTCTCTGTTCTCTCACTCTCTCTCTCACTCAGTTTTCTCTCACTCTTTCTCTGTCTCTCTGTTCTCTCTCTCTCAGTTTTCTCTCTCTGTTCTCTCTGTTTTCTCTCACTCTCTCACTCTGTTCTCTCTCTCTCTCAGTTTTCTTTCACTCTCTTTCTCTGTTCTCTAACTCTCTCTCTCACTCAGTTTTCTCTCACTCTCTCTCTCTCTCTCTCTCTCTCTGTTTTCTCTCACTCTCTCTCGCTCTGTTCTCTCTCTCTCACTCAGTTTTCTTTCACTCTCTTTTTCTGTTCTCTGTTCTCTCACTCTATCTCTCACTCAGTTTTCTCACACTCTCTCTGTCTCTCTTTTCTCTCTCTCACTCAGTTTTCTCTCACTCTCTCTCACTCAGTTTTCTCTCACTCTCTCTCGCTCTGTTTTCTCTCACTCTGTTCTCTCATTCTCTATCTGTCTCTCACTCAGTTTTCTCTCTCTCTCTCTCTCTCTCACACACACACACACACACACACACACACTTCACTGTACTTTTAAACCATAGTTATAAAAAGTCGATTGTAAGACTGAAGTAAACTCTGGAAACCGTTTCATTTCCATTCAACACAATTAAATTATTAAGAAATAACTTAATCATCATTGACAATGATTTTCATGAATTTCAGGTTTTTGATGTTGAATAAATGAACTTAATTTCACTTAACCAGAGTTAATCATAGTTTCTGTTATTTGCAGTAATGCTGGGTTTACACTGGGGGCACGATGTCTGCAGTCTCCACAATTCAAAAGCACGTGGAGCTCCACGATTTATGAGTACACTTGGAGCACAACTGGGGTGTAAAAAGAAGGCAGGGTGCAACCAAGAGATCAAACTTGATGGAATCGTGCTTCCAAGTTCATTAAGGTCTGTTAAGCTCTACTACACTGTACTACGATTCCCACGTTCTATCATGATTGGCATCAGATCATAATAAATCGTAATATCGTATATTTTGTCATGATCATCACGAATCCACGAAGTTCCCTCAAGATCATCATGATTCAATCCCATGACCACCCAGACTCATCACAATTCTTTCAAATTGTAGAGATTGTGGACATTGTGCCCCAGTGTAAACCCAGCATAATAACATGGTATTTGCTTTTGTCTTCTTTATCTTTATTTGTTTTACTTCACAGAAATCACTGTACAGCCTGTATATTGTTCTGATTGTAACATATTGTCTATTTTTATAATAATATTAAAATTAGAAATAAACACAAAGTTGTGAAAATGTTCATTCATTTTCTAAGCCGCTAAATCCCAATTAGGGTCGCGGGGAGGCTGGCGCCCATCTCAGCCGACTCTGGACGAGGACAAGGTACACTCACACAACCATTCACACTCACACCTAGGGGTGATTTGGAAAAGCCAATTAGCCTACTGTGTGTGTTTTTGGACTGCGGGAGGAAATCAGAGTACCCAGAGGAAACCCACACAAACACGGGGAGAACATGCAAACTCCACACAGAAACACCCCGAGCTGGGAATCGAACCCAGGCCTTCTTGCTGTGAGGCGGACATGCTAACCACTGTGCCAGCATGCCACCTATGTGTCTACAATTTCTATGTCTATACAGTATTTAATCACTTAGCCTTTCACTCTTAATTCTTCTACAGTCGTGGGGATGTTGGAGCCTATCTCAGCCGACACTGTGTGAAGACGGAGTACACCCTGAAGAGACCATTCCCACTCAGAGCCAACACACACAACCATTCCCACTCACACCTAGGGGCAATTTGGAACAGCCAATTAGCCCAATGTGCATGTATTTGGGAGGAAACCAGAATTCCACACTCCACACTGCAAACTCCACACTGAAACACCCAAGCCTGGGACTCGAACCCAGGACCATCTTGTTCTGAACCAGACGTGCTAACTACACCACTGTGCCACCCTGTCTAAAGTTAAATCTAAGTAAATATGTTATGTGATATTGACAACAATAAGTGCTTTGTACCAAAGGGCAGATCTATCATTAAAACAAAAATGAGAAAAAAAATGCAGGAGGGGAGGAAACCGGAGTTCACGGAGGAAGCCCACGCAAGCACGGAAAGAACATGCAAACTCCACTCAGAAATGTCCGAGCCCAGGAATCGAATCCAGGCCTTCTTGTTGTGAGTCTTACTGTGCCACCCATATAGTGTGTGTG
>JAQMYF010000027.1:19788527-19806925 GCA_030014195.1 Neosilurus mollespiculum
TCACTTATCATTCACACATTTATCATTCAATATAAATTAATATCAAGCCAAACTGCTTAATTCTACTTAATTCTAGGCTGGAGCGTATATCAGCCAAGACTGGGTGAGGGCGGGGTACACTATGAACAGCTCACCAGACCAAGACAGGGCCAGCACACACACAACCATTCACACTCACATCCACACCTAGAGGCAATTTGGAGCAGCTAATAAGCCTAACATGCATGTCTTTGGACTGTGGGAGGAAACCGGGGTACCCAGAGAAAATCCACGCAAGCATGGGGAGTACATGCAAACTCCACACGGAAACGCCCGAGCATTCCTTGGGAGGTGTGTTAGGGTATGGTGTATACTGTGGCATAGGGGACGCAGGTACATCATGTGTACGATGAAGATTCTATGCAGAAGTATGAATCAGGCTTAACAAGTCACTTGTGTCACTGGTAGTCTGTCTCTTTGTGGGTGGGTGGGGCTTGTGTTGCTTGCAGTGGTGCACTGTACAACATTAATTTTTAAGATCTGATTATAAATAATATAATAGTAGCTGCATGTAGCTTCCACACACAAATGAAGCTAGAAGCATTTGGAGAGTGCAAACCTCCACCAAGGCAGCTTATTTCCATCCTTATTTTTATTTTGCTGAATATTTTATATTTTTGCAATAATTTTCTTAATTATGACCATTGTGACCTTTATTTATACCATACTATATATTTATTACCTCAATCAGCAGGTAATGATTTTGCCTGTATTGGTTGGTTAGTGTTAGTGAGTTAGTTATTTATTTAGTAAGTTAGTTGGTGAGTTAGTTTCTTGTTTTTATGTTGAAGATAACCCAAAGTGTTATGCACGGATTTTTTTTTTTTTTTTTTTTTTTTTTGGGCGGTGAATCATGGATGGGACTATGTTGAAAAAAATTCCCAAAATCTTCCAGAATGCCTATTCTTTAATATGTGCCAAAAATGAGATGCCCAATAGGGGGAGACATTTAATTATAGCTATGCCAAGGTATAATAATCCATTTGTGCCTGGTGCAGGTACCTTTCACTCTATGAGTGCCCCTCTAATTCTTTATTAAAATTGCCCTATCTGCGGAAATATAATGGTGTGTTAATGGTGAGCCGTGCTCCATCCCTCTAAAAAAATGTATCTAATTTTGTACAGAATTTTTGGATAAAGTTGTAACAAACTAAGAAAAAAGAAAAAAGAAATAAACAAACAAATCAATGCTGACAAAAACATAACCTTCTTTGTGGTGGTAATAACACACTAATCGGTGTGGAAAATTGACTACACATTCCATGGGATTTAAGGAATCATTCGAGCTATTTGTTTAAATTTGCCATTTTACTCTGTAACACCTAATTTGCAAAGAATTGAGCTAATCGTAATCTCGCGTTTTAGTTCTGTTGCAACTGCGTCACAAATACCTACAGAGAAAGACAGTTGCATTGTATTACACACACACACATACTGTATATAACTGAAAATTTAAGTTGACACAAAAAAACAGAGCAGTATTAAATGCCATCTTATGGATGTAGCTAAAGCAGAGCATCATCTGGAGGGGTTTCAAGTGACCACATGGCATTTCAGAGGTGTAAATCAGACCTGTTAAGAGTTAAATTATAGCGTTAAACCCAGCTATAATTTCCAGTGAAGGCAAAGCTGATATAAAAAGTTAGAGGAGGGATGGTGGCGGCTGTTGCCTTTCCAAAATTTAGATGGACTGAATGTTTTTACAATTACCAGGAGAGCTGTTGCAAACCACAGGCATCTGTTAACTCACAGTGAGTTACAACAGAGAGAAAGAAAGAGAGAGAGAGAGAGAGAGAGTGTGTCTACTTTCCTTTCTTTTTTTGCTGTCTGATTTTCCTCTCCTGATCCTTTTGTGAAAACATTCTCACCCAGTCATTGCATGTTTTTCTCTTCTCTAATCTCAAAAGGTCTGACTGAAACATACTGTTTATTGTTCAGTATCCATGCAGACAGAACTGAGATATGTGAGTGGAGACATTGTAGTCTTCATCACCGTTACGCACACATGTTAACAGCATTTCTCTGCCATGCAATCGGCAGACCCGTAAACCAAAAGCCTCTACAGCTCTCCAGATGGAGCAGCCCCATCCAAAAGCATTAAAAGCTGCTAAAAACAGCCACCTGGTAAATGAGAGATTGTGGTTTGGATCCTATGGTAGAAGGAGCTCATTACAAAAAATCTGCAAAGGTCTGAGTCCTTCTGAAACACTACAGCGCACAAACGCAACAATCCAATTTACACTACCATTTTCTGCAGCTAATTCAAGCTGAATGCAGCACAACTAAACATTAAATCCACTTCCACGCTGTGTCTATTTTTACATCGCAGCTCTCTCAGCACTTTTTAAAGATCTCACGAGGCTACAAACTTTAATTAATAAACTAGTGGCTTTATTAAAGCATACTGTAACACTGCAATTGCTATGAAGTAATTATACAAATTTATGATCTGTTGTGTTTAGTGAACGCTAACAAGTACTTTCTAGTTTCAGTGTTTAGTGAATATTAGATGGTGTGTGACGGCATGATGAACCATTCAAGCTGAATTTCAAGCCATGTGGAAAGCTATAAAAGAAGAGAAATATATAGAAGACAGATCATCTCTAATTGAACCATTTCTGGGTCTAAATTAACACCAGGTCAAATATAATACTGGGTGCAATTTAACATCAGGGCTAATTTAATACTAGGTCTAATTGGACACCAGGTCTGGTTTAATACTGGTTGTAATTTTACACCAGGTCTAATTTAACACTTGGTGTAATTTAATATCAGGACTAATTTAACACTGGGTCTAATTTAATACTGGGTCTAATTGAATACTGGTCTAATTTAATACTGGGTCTAATCAAACACCGGGTCCAATTTAATACTGGGTCTAATCGAACACTGGGTCTAATTTAATACTGGGTCTAATTGGATACCGGGTCTGATTTAATACTGGTTGTAATTTTACACCGGGTCTAATTTAATACTTGGTGTAATTTAACATCAGGACTAATTTAACACCGGGTCTTATTTAAAACTGGGTCTAATTGTATACCGGTCTAATTTAATACTGGGTCTAATCGAATATCGGTCTAATTTAATACTGGGTCTAATCAAACACCGGGTCTAATTTAATACTGGGTGTAATTTAACACTGGGTCTAATTTAATACTGATTGTAATTTAACACCAGGTCTAATTTAATACTGGCTGTAATTTAACATTAGGACTAATTTAACACTGGGTCTAATTTAATACTGGGTCTAACTGAATAACAATCTAATTTAATACTGGGTTTAATTGAACACCGCGTATAATTTAATACTGGTTGTAATTTAACACTGGGTCTAATTTAATACTGGTTGTAATTTAACACTGGGTCTAATTTAATACTGGGACTAATTGAATACTGGCCTAATTTAATACTGGGTCAAATTGAACACTGGGTCTAATTTAATACTGGGTCTAATTGAATATTTGTCTAATTTAATACTGGGTCTAATTGAATATTTGTCTTATTTAATACTAGGTCTAATTGAACACCGGGTCTAATTTAATACTGGGTGTTATTTAATACTTGGCCTAATTAAACACCGGGTCTAATTTTACACTTTGTCTAATGTAACACTGAGTAAAATTTAACACTGGGTCTAACTGAACACTGGGTCTAATATAACAAAGGCTCTATTTTGCACAGGATCTAATTTAACATCGGGTCTAATTTAACATCAGGTCTAATTTAACATCAGGTCTATAACACCGGGTCTTATCTGATATTGAGTCTAATTTAACACCAGCTAAATTAACCCAGCCAGATTTAACAGTTAATTTATTGGGTTTAAATTAGCCAGGTTCCAGTTTTTAAAAAAAGTTTCTGTCAGAACCTAATCCAGGAGTGATGTCTGAATCAGCGTTGCAGGTATCCACCAGGTGGAGCCACAATCTCCAACTCAATTACACAAACTTGTGCTAAGGCCATCATGTGCTTACGTGGAAGTAGATATGAACATTATATTTCAAAATGTCCTCATGAATGTTTATAGTATGTTTATTTATACAATCACATCCCATGTGTTTTTACTCTAAAGGTCAAATTGTTTACCAGAGGAGACGTAGAAATTGATCTACCAGATGTAAAACTCCAGAATTTACAAGTGGAATGCCAAACCGCTTAATCCTACTAGGGTCTTGGGGAGGCTGGAACCTATCTCAGCCCACACTGGGCGAAGGCGGGGTGCACCCTGAACAGCTCGCCAAACCATCAGAGGGCAGCACACACACACACACAACCAGTCACACTTATGCTCTCACCGAGGGGCAATTTGGAACAGCCAGTTAGAGACTTAGACTTAGACTTAACTTTATTGATCCCTTTGGGGTGACTCCCTCAGGGAAATTAAAATTTCCAGCAGCACATAAGAAAAGCAGTACACAGATAGAAAAAAGCAGCACATAGATAAAGAATAAACAGTAAACAATTAACTAATATTCAAAATGTAATTTTTATGGTCATTATGTTAAAATAAGCTCTGTATCACCTGAACGTATTTCATACACACAGATTATGCTGTAAGGATGACCAGTACCAGTACTCTTTAAGCACTGTAGTGTTTTGTACAGTAGTTTAAGAAAATTAGCTACATTTCGGTGGTTGAATTGAACTCACTGATTGACTGACAAAATATAGGAAACACTGGAGCAAGAATCCTTAATAGATAGCGGTTTCATCAAAACATTTGTCAAGTTGAGGAACTGCATATTTGTGAGACATAACTGGGACAGGGTGTGCCTGTGAAGCAGCTTTCATCAGTTGGTTAATGCATGTGTAAAAATCACCCAGTCGCTGCTGTTTTTCTTATAGGATGCATCCCTCTTCTGTTCTTCGCTTCTGTTAAATCCATGGAGAATGGCAAAGTATTCTGTCACAAATTCAGGCTGAGACGGATGTAAAAATCAAAGAAAAGAGTTTATTTCAGACTGTCATGGCAATTTTATAAAATGTCACTCAGACACTGCTGACAAAGCAAAATATTTTTTTTTCCCAAATATGAACCAGAGCTTGGAGGTTTGGTTTGGAGATATCTCTACCCTTTTTCTCTCTGCTTGACCTTTTATAACCCATACAGGTAGTCTACCATCTTACTGTAGCAACAGTACATGATTGGTTACATGAAATGAAGTGCCATGTATCTTAAAGACTGGCCGAGGCTGCAGCCCTTCATTCTCCTCTGAGTAGTCGTAGCTTATCTTGCAGCTGTGGGAGTATCTTGGGAATATCTTTCCTTTATCAGTTCCATGCTGTTAGGCACACACTCAAGTTATACAAAGAAAATAGTCAATGAGAACACAGCATACAAAGTACATGATGTGCAGCCTGTGCCTTCACAGTGGTCGATATCAAAGTGAATATATAAATGTTTCATATGATTATAATAGGATACACCCCCCCCATCATGTAAATAACAACAAAATTACTAGAACGATAATGAGAGAGGAAAATTGCAACAGTGAGGAGCACATTCTGAATTAAAACTTCCTTTAGGGATTCAATCTAACTCTTTATTAATCCTACTGTAAGAAAATGCTAAGGCTGTAAGCATTATGGTATAAGTAAAGCACTGGAGATTCATAGCAAGCACTTGAGGTCAAAAACTAACAATGTCTAAAAAATAGTTTGTTGAATGGCGTATCATCGTGTCTCTGTGTCTTGCTTAGCTGTGGGAAAAACAGTAATTTTACCTGGGGAGAGGTGTGCTGCCCTGATATATTTTGAGACCCTGCCCTGTGTTTTGTTGTGCACACACCATGCATTGCATGCAAAAAATGTGAGAGTAATTTGAGAATCCCTTTGTGAACCAATGATTATTAATTAACAGGCTCATTCTTCCCCTTGACACATGGGCTTTCCTTTCTTAGCATGGTAAGGAAAGCGATACTTAGGGAGGCATGGACGGCCCCGGGGGCAGGTCCAGATCCCCCGTTTGATTGTACAAGCTACTTCTCTTCATTGCTTCTTCTCCTGTGCTGTTGTTACGTCAGTATCGAACTGTAATGAAGTCAACCGAGGGAGTTTTTCCTTGCCACTGTTGCCGCGGGCTTGCTCATTAGGGATGTGTAGGGGGTTGTAGAGAAAATTTTTTGATTCCTCCCTAATTTAATTTTACTATGTAAAGCTGCTTTGTGACAATGTCAATTGTAAAAAGCGCTATACAAATAAAACTGACTTGACTTGACTTGAGTATCGAACTCTCTCCCCGACTCTCACACATCGCAAGCACACTCTCCCGAATATTAATGATCATCACCTGCACCTCATAACCAGCACAGATTAGCGTCCCCATATAAACCCCTGCTAGACACACTTCGGTGTCTAGTCTTGTTGGAGATGCGCGTTGAATCTCAGCTACTCCTTCTAGCGTCTTGGAATCACTTATACTTCCGCTTTCATTCTCAGTTGAAACTTCTCCCGAAGTCTCTCCCTCCCTGGTTCAATATATTGTTATTTTGTTGGTTTTTGTTTGCCCCTCGTGGCAGGTTTCAACCCCTTTTTTGTTTATGGTGTTTTTGTGGCTCACGGAGCCCGTATTTCTATTTCTATTAAACCCACCTTACTTCACCCAAATCTCTTGTTTCTGGGAGTCAATCATAACAGAAGGCTAGACCGATACAGACAATATGGAGACCACACCTACATTCACTCCGGACGTGTTCCAATCTATCATGGAGGAAGTGCGCCTTGGAATTCCGACCCCTCGATGGGACCAGCGGGTGGAATGAGGCAGCCCTAATCACCCATTTCTGTCAGGTCTTGGAACCTTCACTGTGGTT
This sequence comes from Neosilurus mollespiculum, assembly GCA_030014195.1. Lineage (NCBI taxonomy): Eukaryota > Metazoa > Chordata > Actinopteri > Siluriformes > Plotosidae > Neosilurus > Neosilurus mollespiculum. Next base: position 19,795,382 of record JAQMYF010000027.1, read on the forward strand.
ACAACTCTCCACCTATGACGATTCCATAGGGCTGGAGAGATTCATACATCGATGAAAAGGGTGTGTCGCGGAGTTACAACATTCCGTTCTTTCCACACCATCAATATCCTCCTCAGAACCCATGCTGGTGGATGCGCTCCGACTCACCCCCACTGAATGACTTAGGTGTAGCACAGAGGGGCTTTGTATCTACTGCAGTCAACCTGGACATTCTCTAGTGACCTGCCCTACTTGCCCTCCATGTCAGTTGGTGAGCTCCTAAAATCCCAGCCTCTATCCACTCCAGTAACCCTCACTACACCACTGTGTTCCCTCACAGTCATGGTGCTCCTCGACTTTGGCTCAGTGGGGACCTGTGCCGAAGGCTCCAGCTCCAGTTACACCACTGCCCAACGCCCTTCTCCATCCGATCCATAATCGGGGAGCCCCTCACTTCATAGGAACATCAACTCCAGACTGACCCAGTGTATTTGAGTATTGGCTGCTTGCACCAAGAGGAACGATCATTCCTGGTACTAGAAAACTTGGCTCATACTCCACTCACCCTCAATCTCCTGGACCACTGGCGAGGTCCTGAAATGGGGAAAAGTGTGCTTCCCGCACTGCTTTCTGCAGCTACCTCAAAAACCAACCAGGAGCCAAATCGACATAGGTACCACCACCATAGAGTCCTCCTGCCCAGACAGTCATATCCATTCCAGAGGAGTACTCCGACTACCATGACATCTTCAGTCCGGGACTTGGCGCGGGATTGCCACCCCACAGGCCATGGGACTGTGCCATTGAACTGGTACCCAGTGCATCTGTCCTCAAAGGACGAGTATACCCCCTATCTTTACCAGAGCGACAAGCAATGGAAGAATACATAGAAGAAGCACTACAACAGGGCTATATTCGTCCATTGACTTCGCCAGCAGCGAAGCTTCTTCTTCGTCTCCAAGAAGGATGGAGGTCTGTGGCCATGTATTGACTACCGGGAACTCAACCATGTCATCGTCAAGTTCTGGTACCCACTACCACTAGTACCCGCAGCCCTGAAACAGCTCCGTGGAGCGACCATCTTCAGTAAACTGGATCTCTGTAGTGCCTACAATCTGGTGCTCATCCGCTCGGGAAACGAATGGAAGATGGCGTTTATCACACCCAGCAGTCACTATGAGTATCAGGTTATGCCGTATGGGCTAGCAAACGCTCCTTCCGTGTTTCAGGGATTTATATATGAAATCTTTCAGGAAATGTTGGATAGATTCGTAATCATGAACATTGATGATATCCTAATCTTCTCTCCAGACCTTTCCACCCATATACATCATGTGACCAAAGTTCTCCAACACCTCCGCCACCATCAACTTTTTCTAAAAGCGGAGAAGTGCTCCTTCCACCAAACGACCATTTAATTTCTAGGCTATGTGATAACTCCCCAAAGGGTTCGTATGGAGGAGGAGAAGGTCAAGGCCATCAAAACCTGGCTTGAACCCGAGAAGGTAAAGGCCCTGCAACGATTCCTGGGATTTGACAACTTTTACCACCAGTTTATAAAGAACTTAATTGTATTGATGGCTCCCTTAACCACTCTCCTCCATGGCAAACCCAAGACCCTGATCTGGAACGACAGAGTCAAACACGCCGTTCAGCGCCTCAAGGAGGCATTTCTATCAGCACCGATACTACACCATCCAGGTCCAGGTAAGCGATTAATCGCAGAAATAAACACCTCAACCAGTGGAGTAGGTTCACAGCGTCAACACAAAGAGAACCTACCACTGCCCTGCACATTCTTCTCACAAAAATTAAGCCCGGCAGAGCAAAACTATAACGCAGGGAACCACAAGCTCCTGGCAATCAAACTAGCCCTTAAGGAATGGCGACACTGGTTAGATGGTGCACAATATCCCTTTCAGATAATCACCGATCATAAGAATTTGTACTATATAAGAGAAGCAAAACAACTGAATTCCCACCAAGCGCGCTGGGCCTTATTCTTTACGTGGTTTAATTTCACCATTAAGTACTCCTGGGGTCACTTGCATCCTGGTCATAGTGGACCATTTTTCTTGAGCGTGTAAACTAATTCCCCTCCAGTCCCTCCCTACAGCATCAGAGACGGCACGGGCCTTATTCAAACACATCTTTCGCAACTTTGGGCTGCCTGAGAACACTGTAACAGACAGGAGTCTCTCAAGGTTCTGGAGGGCGTTCTTCAAACTCCTGGGTGTAACCGTCAGCCTGTCATCAGGGTACCACACTAAGACCAACGGGCAAACTGAGAGAAAAATTCAGGAGATCGGACGCTTCCTTAGAACCTTCTGCAACCATCATCACACATCCTGGAACCAGTTCCTTCCATGGGCCAAGTATGCACAGAACTCCCTTCGTCAGCCATCCACCAGGCTGACCCCTTTTCAGTGCGTACTCGGTCACCAACCTCCTCTCTTTCCCTGGAATAGAGAGACCACTAATGTCCCAGCAGTGGATCAGTGGTTCTGGGACAGCAAACAGGTCTGGAGCGAGGCTCACCGACACCTCCAACATGCCCTTCGTTGAGGGACTACCACAGCAGACATAAGGCGCTCAGAACCACCCCGTTAACAGGTTGGGGAAAAGGTGTTTCTCTCCACCCAAAAACATCCAGCTCCAGACCTCATGTAAAAAGTTAAGTCCCCAGACAGAATCTGATTGTTTAGTGTTTGCTGCAGATTTACAAAGAGCAATGGCCTTTGGCAGCTGTATGGCACCTAAGTGATCAGTGATGATTTTGTGGTGAGCTATCATTGTGCCATGAAGGGAAGTGGAGCGACACACTTACTTTTCTCATTCCTGTACATCTTGGAGTTCATAATATTAAGAACGACTACATCTTCAATAGAAAGATCAAGCCTGTTGTTATGCTCAGTGCTTTGAAACACATTGTGACCCAGGTTATGCTCTGTAACTGTCAGTAAAGTGGGTTTGAGTGAACTAGTCAACAGTTCAGTTGCTCCCCGCCATAGCACACTTTGTCTTTTAATGTCATGAGGCTATTGCATGAATGAGGTAGGAAGGTTGTCCGTTCTCCCACACGTGTCAAGAAGCTGCTCACACGCCCAAGGCACACGTCCCCGATGGTGATCGAGCCCAGATCCAGCTTCTGTACAACGGGGGCATTATGTGGGCCATTAACTTGCTGTCTTACTTTATGAGCTCTTACAATGTCACTTCCTAACAACAGAAGCTGGATGTTTATTTGCAAATATGATGGGGAAGTAAGATTTGATCACAACTGATCACTCAAGAAGCACCTGAAGACAGAGACGTGGAGGAGAACTTCTTAAGGAGAAAAGCAGTGTGGCATGCCTGTCATGATGTGTCGGAGGTCAGTTTCTCAAATACCTTGACCATAGCTATGGCCTTAACTAACCACCTATTTAAAGTAGAAGCAGCACATGGAACAGGCATGGTAACTTACAGGTGTAATTTATTCAGTTTAGTTTATTCTATTTTTGTTTCTTTAACAGTTTTTATTTTGTATTATCATGTTGTAGCACCAGTAGGCAGTCACCAAATGTACCTTTATTTTTTATGATACCATTTAAAAGAATAATAATGCATATGCTAATGTAAACACTCAAGAAACTCCTGCAGTGTTGCTTTTCTTTTCTTTTCCTGTGAGTGTAGGCTATTGTAAAGTGTCTTTAAAAATAAATGTCTGTTGGCCTTAGCATATTCATGGCATCACTGCACACTACACACATCTGGGTTATGATAGTGTTTCACATGTTAAAATGTAATGAAAAAGAATTTCTCTTTAAAGAAATAATAACTTACTTATAGATTTAATAGGTTTTCAGTTGGTGTAGTTAGAGTTTACTTTTGCTGCATTGCAGTTTGTGTTATCACAGAAAAAAAAAATCAAACTGTATTTTGCAGTTGTTCATTATCTTTTATTTTATAGAAATCTGGCCAAGAAGACTCAGACTTTTTGGGCAGTCCCTCCATTAATGAGTCACCGATGCCACAGACAACTACTTCTTTGAGCGCAGCACCTGCAAAGTGCACAACCCCTTGTTGTGTTGTGAAGTTACCCTTCCCAGAATATGTACTGCACACCAATACTGAACTTGAGTAAGCCTGACAACAATACTTTGGGTTATCAAAGACAGGTGAACAGTACAAATGCCACATGTCAAAGGAGCTCAGATGCCGGCTCATAGCTCAGAGTTATACAGATACCCATCAAAAACCAGAAATTACAGCAATGGCAAAGAGAATTTTACTGTCCTACTCTAAGTTGCAGGGCCAAGGCATAAAGAATTCATGTGTAAGTGAAACGCATCCAGTTGATGACCAAAGTGTTTCATATTGGACATTTTTAATAGCAATTTGAAAAAGTTACTAAATGTCTTGTTCAGGTCACTGTTTATGCACGGCTATACAAAAGGTTGCAAAATGTGAGATCCCTAACAAGAAAACTCTAGATGGGAGACATTCAAAGAGGTGAGGCTGCAGGTAATGATTATTTTCATCAACAATAAACCTGGTAATCATTTCCAGATTGATTAGTTATGTTGTCTATAAAATGTCAGAAAGTTGTGAAAAACATTTTTTCCCTGTCTTGTTTTCTCCACAACCTCAAAAGATGCATTATTCAGTTCATAGTGTACTAAACAAGCTGGAAAATGTCCACATTTAAGAAACTGAAAATTTGGACATTTTTCAGAAATGATTTACAATGAAAGATGATTAACCTTAAGGTCTATGGAGAGGCACCTTCTTGAGCAGCCAAGTGAGAGAGATGAAATTGATTCAAGTGACTCAACAATCATTCTGGATCGTTCCACAAAAGAGAGTAGTGGCCCAGACTCAGGCAGTAAAGAAAGACGTGAGTTTCAACTTTGCATTTACAAATTTGCCCTTGTGAGGTATTTATATATATAAACTTACACACATCATTGGGTCAAGATGACAGTCCTGACATGATGTAAAAGTATTTTTTTTTTTTTTTGAGATCCCTGTTTAAGACAACAAAACAAAATGAAACAAACAAAGAAAACAACTAAATATTATGTCTCCATAGTACATTTGTGGAAATGTGATATGGAATCACCACTTTTGGAAAATGTTGATTCAATTGTTTAATTGTCTAGGGGGAAAAAAAGCAATCACAGACTATCTTCATTTAACATTCCAACCTTCTGGCTTTATGAAACACTTACAAAAATAACAAAGAAAGAAAATTGTAGTCAATTGTAACTGTTTTAACAGATCAACCATAGAAAAAATATGGAATCACTCAATTCTGAGGAAAATAATATGGAATCACCAGGTACTTTGCCATTCTAAAACAAACACCTGTACCCGATTACATCTGTTTATTAGTCTGCAGTTAAAAAAAAGAGCGCTCGCACACCTTAGTGAGCTGTTGATCCAAGCTGATTGACATAAATCATGGCGGCAACATGAGAGATGTCAGTTGAAACAAAAGAGAGGATTATAAAACTTCTTGAAGGTAAATCTTCACGGAATGTTGCAAAAGATGTTGGTTGTTCCCAATCAGCTGTGTCTAAAATCTGGACCAAGTACAAATCCAATAGGAAGGTTGTTAAAGGAAAGCTTACAGGTAGACCAAGGAAGACATCAAACCGTCCAGATAGAAAACTTAAAGCAATATGCCTCGAAAACAGAAAATGCACAACAAAACAAATGAGGAAGAAATGGGCAGAAAGACTGAACTATAAGAAATCACATAAAAGAAATGGGATTTACATCCAGAAAAGCCAAATGAACCCATCATTAATATCTAAAAAAAAAAAAAAAACCCCACAAAAATAACATTTCAATGTGCTGAAGAGAAGCAATCATGGACTGTGGATGACTGGATGAGAGTGATACTCAGTGATGAATCACGAATCTACACTGGGCAGGGTGATGATGTTGGAACTTTTGTTTGGTGCTGTTCCAATGAAATTTAAACACCTGCCTGAAGAATACATGCAAATTTCCACAATTATTAATGATATGGGGTTGTATGGGAGAGATGACAGTCATTACATCCTCAATAAATAAACAAGTTTAAATTGAGATTATGGACACATTGCTTATTCCATCAATTGGCATAATTTTTCAAGATGATAATGCATCGTGCCATAGGGCAAAAGCTATGAAAAATTTCCTTCAAGAAAGATATATAATGTCAATGGCATGGCCTGCAAATAGTCCGGACCTCAATCCAATTGAAAATAAATGGTGGAAATTAAAGAAAATGGTCCATGATGAGGCTTCAACCTGCAGAGCTGATCTGGTAACTGCAATAAGAGAAAGTTGGAGCCGGATTGATGAAGAATACTGTTTGCCAATAGTTAAATCCAGGCCTCAGAGAATTCAAGTTGTTATAAAAGCCAGAGGTGGTGCAACAAAGTATTAGTGGTGTTTTGGATTGGTGAATCCATAATGTTTTCCTCAGAATTGAGTGATTCCATATTTTTTTTCCTCTGTTTGATCTGTAAAAACAGTTGCAGTTCCAGTACCAGTTCAGTACATTTCAGCAACCTTGGACCACTACAAGACCCTACAAGCTTTGTGTAAAAGAAAAAAATCCAAATCACCAGGATGTCTCGCATCTCCTGGATTTGTAATTTGTAGGCAGAAGAGCATTTATTGATTCAGATACCATTCGCGAGGAGGGCAGACATGAAAAGTTTCTTGAGGCATATCCTTGTTTCAAGGACATTTGACATCCATGTCATTCTTGATTGTGCATAATTAAAATTATACTATCACACACAATGTTTGATAATTTCCTCCTCCTTAGAGAAACACTGAAATTTCTGTATTGAATATTTCATAAGTGATGGAGGAACTTCAATGCATGTTGTACAAGAATAATAGCAACTTCTCTTACATCTCCAAATAGGGTACAAGATGCAAGTGAGGCTCTGGTGCATGTCCTCGAGGTGAGCTGTGTAAAATATTTGATCATCCATAGTACTGAAAAAATATAACTTAAGGCGCTGCCTCTGATGGCTCCCAATGTTTAACATTAAACATTAAATTAACATTAAATGTTCTGAGCCTTCAAAGACATTGGAGAATTTTCACTGGTTAGATGTTTTTGGCTCTTAATGTCACAGTATGTGCAAAAAAGCATGCCTTACATGACAGAAGGTTTCATCACCCTAATCAAAACTAAGGAAGACTAGCCTGGCCCTGGTTTGCAATGTTTATGAAGGCTTGTCACATATGAGAAGACTAAATGCATTGTGGGGAAAGTTAAAAACAGCAATTTTAGATGTAGCTTTCCTACTACTGCAACATTTGTCAGAATTTTGCTTTGCAAATGTTTTTGAAAACAACCCCCTTATGTTCCAAAATGATCACTGAAACAATAGTGCACTATCCTACCAGAATAATGTCTGTTATGTGTTAAAAGAAAAAGAAGACCCTAATGCCTACTTGAAGAAGTGCCCTCTCTCCTGTCCAGTCCTGACTGTGAGTCCATCCAACTGCCTCCTAGCGATAGGAGATGTACCGATAACCATGTTTCCAAAGGTTAAGATTACAGAGGGTGCTTTATACCTTATACTATTATACCCTACACCTTATGTACTACACCTTATGTACCCTTATGTACCCAAAATGTGTAGCCACAGTGCTTTCTCTCAGACAGAGGTCCTCTTGGACAAAATCCATATGAGAGATCTCAAATCTTCTTACAAGAAGAGCATAACTGAGTGGAAAGCTTTTACTGGGCAGTAAAACATTGTCAGGCTTGGACTATAGGATAGTGCTGCCTCTATCCCTCCAAGGATCCCTTATCCCTCCTTGTTATTGAAAAAAAAAAATTGGTTTTAATGTTTATGTTAATGTAAGCCCAAAAACTTAAATATGAATGTTATAATAAAAAACATTTTGTATTAAGAATGACAGGTTTAGCAGTTTGACTGTGTCCCTGGTAAGGTGTCTGACTGTGTTTTGATTGTGCAGTGCACATATTTTGCAGGTATACTGAGCAGCACATTGCTGAGATATTTGGATATGACCATACACACTATGAGTCGAAATATTAAGATACCAGAAGCCAAAGCAAAACTTGTCTTTCTGTTACTCATTGTTTTGGGTATTGTTTGTTAAATAATGTTGTTGGTCTAATGTAAGTGTCATGCCTGTAGCCAACTCTCTCCCTGACTCTCACTCACCGCGAGCACACTCCTTCGAATACTAATTATCATCACCTGCACCTCATTTCCGGAACTAATCACCTCCTCTATAAGAACCCCTGCTAGACACACTTCAGTGTCTAGCCTCGTTGGATGTATACATGTTTTCACCACTACTCTTTCTACGCACCTCAACTTCTACGCTCTCTCCTCGTCCTGATCGCATCCCACTTCTCCCGGACCCTTATTATCCTCTCCATTGTGTCTGTCAGTTTGTGTTCGCCCCTCGTGGCAGGTTTCATTTTCTACTTTGTCTGTGTTTGTTGGTTTGTGTTCGCCCCTCGTGGCAGGTTTCATTTCATACCCCATCAGTGTGTTTTCTGTGTTTGCGGCTCTCCGAGCCATTGTTTATTGTTTTACAACAAACCCGATTAAGGATGCTTGAAATGAAGAGGATGAAAATGGATGGTAAAAGAGAAGCTATTACTTTTGACAGGAATAACACAAATTTTGAGCATTATAAGCTTGTTTTGAGCATTATAAGCTTGTTATGAAAAAATTCAAAATACTAGTAAAATATAGCGAGGAATGAGTTTTCCCAGCTTATTTCAAGATCGCTTATATCTTAGAAGGCTTAAAAATAATGTCTTATCACAAGAAATCTTAGCAAGTGAATTTTCACTTGTTCCATTGGTGACTGTTTTGCTTATTACAAGCAAAAATATCTTGTTTTTATTTATTTTTTTAACTTATTTTTGGAGTAGCCTTTTTTGCAGTGAAGATGAGAGGTTCCCTGCCCTGTCTGATGAGTTCATTCTATAATCACGCTTATATGTCTCACTGCGCCAATTATTAAAAGCCCACCACTTAGCCTAGAACCTTGGATAGTCTTAAACACACACAAACTAAGACAATCAGATAAAAGAGGACCTTTGTGTAAAGAGCTGCTTGATCACTCTTCCTGCTTGTGCTCCATACAAAGTTCTTGTTGCCATGTCACCATTCAATGAGCTACCTATGTCATTGGTGATCTTTGAGTTTTCCATTGTGTCCTCTCACAGCACAGTGTGAACTTTGGGAAGTTACATGAAATTCCAGTTGTCTTTGTACACCATGACCTAGACTTTGGATGCACTAACAAAGTGATGATCATCTCCAGGAGCTTCTCGCTGCAGGTGTCATAAGAGAGTCTCAGTCCCCCTACTTTTCTCTGATTGTAGTGGTGCAAAAGAGAAACAATGAGGCCTGGTTGTGCAAAGAGTATTGCAAACTCAATCTCCAACCTATTAAGAATGCATATGCACTTCCCAACCTGGAGGAGACATTTTCATCATTGACTGGATCCAAGTGGTTCACTGTTCTTGATTTAAAATCTTGTTATTACCAGATTGAGGTTGAAGAGGAAGACAAACCCAAAACAGCCTTTGTCACTCCATTAGGGTTTTGGGAATTTAACAAGATACCTCAAGGCATAACAAATGCACCCTGCACTTTCCAGAGACTAATGGAAAAGTGTGCAGGTGATATGCACTTGCAAGAGGTTTTAGTCTTCCTCGATGACCTAATCATTTTCTTAAAGACTTAGGAGGATCATGAAGACAGGATAATGTGCATACTGGCTAGACTCAAGGAGTATGGACTTAAGTTGTCCCATGAGAAATGTAATTTTTTTCAGACAACTGTTCGCTACCTTGGACACATTGTATCAAAGAAAGGAGTCAAGACTGACCCTGAAAACACTGAAGCTAAAAAAAAAACAGCCCCAAGATCAAACCCAGGATTTTCTTGCAGTGAGGCAGACATGCTAACTGCTACACCACCCTGCCACTCTTTTTTTCTAAGATGCAAAAAGTGTTCATAGAGTAACATGGTCAAATAAAGCTTTTTTTAAATAAACATAGCAGAAAGGGCTTCAGGCTTCTGAATGTGAAATAAACAAGACTTTGCAAAGCTAATTATTGTGTGCTCAGGCTTATTGAAAATCAAGCCTCCAGGGCTAAGCACAGCACAGTACAATAGAAACGAAGAGCACCTGTATGCTGTTGTAATTCTTATCTCTTTCCCTTCATCCAATGTCAAATATACACTAAAACATTTTTAAGAGTAGCATGCTTTTATGACAACAAACCAGGAAAAATAAGAGAAGATATTTCAACAAAATGTTATCAAGTACTAAAGACTAAGAAAATTCCTCTATTGAATACTTTACACCATATGTCCCCTTAAAATCTGTTCCAGCCTTTTCTCTAATAGTCTGCTGTCTGTAGATTTCTCTTTAGCAAGGTACTCATTAAAAGACCGATTATAGAGCATCCTCTAATCAGTGAGCCAGCAGTTTTACACAGACATATGAGTGTGTCAAATATTTGGACTCTGTTTTGCTTTGGGTTAGTTTTATTTATTTATTTTTACCTTGGCACTATGTTTTTTCCTTAATTGCCAAGTCATTTTAACAGACAAGAAAATAAGTTCAATATCAGGTATCTGGAGTACTTCCCAATCTGAATGAAATGAAAATAACTGAAATAAAATCCTTTTTTTTCAATGTGCGCCTCTCTTCATTCCTATTAGGCAACATAGAAATCCACACTGCTACTGTAAGACTACTGTAAAATTACTGAACTTATTTTCACCAAACCCAAACTTGCTGGAACAAAAGGGTATGGTCTTAGATCTGGAATCTATCCAGAAAATTCTGGAATTCATTAAAGGCTTTTATTAAAGCATGTATTAAAGGATTTTTTCTGTTAGTAGGATCATGAAAAAACTACTGATATTTTATTTATTTATTCATTCATTCATTCATTCATTCATATTTATTTATTTATTTATTTATTTTTTTGGGGGGGGGTTGTCCTATCTATCTTAGCTACTGAAATAGAGATTTTAACATTTTATGCTGGTGTCTGTATAGACCTTTCACAGGCCACAAATTTGACAAAAAAAGAGTCTGGAGCAGAAAGTCTGGTTGGCAACCACTCCGATTTAGGCGGAGTGTCTCTGGTTTTTTACTGTGTGGGCTGCTTTGTGACAATGTCGATTGTAAAAAAGCGCTATACAAATAAAATAAAACTGACTTGGTTTTGACCCTTAAACTTGGCCCTCAAATTCTCACTATGCTTTCGCTGGTTTTATCAATTCTCAAAACTTTTATCTGGGGCATCATAATCAAAAGGTAAAAAATTCCCCATAACTAGTGTAAATGCTTGAAGCCACATGCTTATTACTGTGCATTCAAGATGACTTGGGAATTTAGTTCAACCAAAAGTTCCGGTAATAGTTCACATTTGGCGAAAAAAACATGATGTCCAACAGTAAAGTGGAGGCTGATGAAAACAATCAACTGTCGCTAAAAAAACTCAAGCAGAGTCTTTATCAGAAATTTCAGTTGAAAACATATTCGAGTTTATGA
>JAQMYF010000027.1:19807025-19834198 GCA_030014195.1 Neosilurus mollespiculum
AGTGAGGAGTTGTAGAGTTTGATGGCATGATGGACAAAGGAGTTCTTAAGCCTGTTGGTCCTGCACTTGGGAAGGAGGAGGCGATCCTGGGCGTGTTGCACTTGGGGTCTGAGGAGGCTGAGGAAGAGCAGATGTGAAGTGAGTGCCACTGGTCGGAAGTCATTCAGCTCGCTGGGCCGGTTCTTCTTCGGAACTGGAACGATGTCTTCCAGAGAGTGGGCATTCTCCCAATCTGGAGGCTAAGGTTGAAGATCCGTTGTAGTGGTTCCCCCAGTTCTGTCTACAGTGTTCCCCCAGTTAGCCTAATGTGCAAGTGTTTGGACTGTGGGGGGAAACTGGAATCCCTGGAGGAAACCCACATAAGCACGGGGAGAATATGCAAATTCCACACAGAAATGCCTGAGCTCAGGAATGGAACCCAGGATCTTCTTGCTGTGAGGCGGAAGTGCTAACCAGTACACCGCCGTGCTGTCCATCAAAAATCGTATATTTGTTTGAATTTATTTCTAAAATGCAAACTTGAACTTAAGACAGGAAACAAATATTTTCTCTCATTTCTCATTTTTGAAAATCTAATATCAGGGACATTTATATACTGTGTTTGTCTCTTTACAGCAAAGAAACTTTGAGAGAAAATATAGTTAAATTTTTTCAACTAGAAAGGCATTCATAGAGTGTGTGTTTTTTCTCTCTTTTTCAGGATTTATAACCCAGCGGGCTTTCCTTGAAAGTTTGGTCAGGTCAAGCATTTAATTGTCTGCTACCAGTAAACATGAAAACCGGTACCACCTGTATCAGCCGCCGGCGATTAAACTGGCAACCCCACCAGCTGATATGGTGAGGAGGGTGAAACTGGGCATCCTGACAGAACAAAAAATAATATCTGCCAAAGGTCCAAAGGTAGTGACAGACCACTCTCAGTTAGTGCCCCGTGGCAGCACTCAAGGGGCAATGATAGACCGAAATATCCCCAGACCAGCCGCTGCAGCATGGCACAAATGCCAGCTTGACCTGACCAGTTCTTGCCTGCTGGACCACATTTATGCCCTGCCGAGAGAGTAATTCTGGTAATTTAAAGTCATTGCCAGTATTACTTCAACACTTTTGCATGAGGCTCTAGTTCTGTAAGGTCAAAGGTAAGAGTCTCATTTGAAAGTCCTTATATGGTTTCTTATTGGTGTTCCATAGTAACTTCATATCTATATCTCCAAAAGATTGTGACCCTGTTCTGACCTTCACCTTTGACTCTGACATTCCAAAATCAAATCATCTCTGGGACTTTGGTAGGGTAGTTTCCCCACCAAGTTTGGTGAAAATCAGGTGTGGTAAGCATTTTGGTTACAGACAAACGAACAAACAGACATTCCAAGAAAATAAATCTAGGATTATTGACCCTAATTTCTAAATATCAAGGAGCAGGTTCTCTTCCACAGAGCCACCATGTTGCACCACTACAGTAGCCCAGAATGGACAAACCTGTGGAGAGCAGAGCGTCTTACACATTTTGTGTTTTTACAAGAGGCAGCATGAAGGAAGACGAAGTAGTGGAAAGGAAAGCATGGAACAAGAATCAAGAGGAATCAGCGTTTGCTGGTGCTGGTTAACAGGTTTAAAATAATTTAAAAAATATATGGATAGTCGTACTTATTATATCGTACGAGAGAAAGTCTGGGCGCATGAATTTAAGTATTTGGACGTAGGCTACAGACAGCTGATGCTCATCGTACTTTCTAATACACACTTTAAAAAGCAGAAGAAACATGAAGGCATTCAGATTATTAAATCGTACATAGGAGACCTTTAATTTCAGATTTCAAGTGGTCTCCTCTGCTACAATTTTGCTGCATTCTAGAAAGAAATACTTGAAAGATGCTAAATGATTTGCCTGTTATGTGCCTTAAATTGATTTATTCTCATTATAATATCATCATCAGAAATATTAGATTATAAAAACATTTGTATTTTTAGGTGCTATCATGTTTGTGGTATTAGACTGGTTCACTTTTTCAGCTGAATTCTCTCTCTCTCTCTCTCTCTCTCTCTCTCTCTCTCCCTCTCTCTCTGCTTGTTTGGGAGTGTAATCTGTGTGTCATTAATCTCATTTGTTCAGTGTATCAGCATCATTAACATTCATTTGCAAGCCCATTAAAGCCAGAACCAAACCTGTGTGTGTATGTGTGTGTGCATCTACATGTTGTCGTCACTTTACTGCAGTTGACAGTGAATATTCGCACTAGACAGTACGTACAGTCCTGAGAGGCTTGTTGAGGCCTGAGCTCATTACAGCTTGATTTGTTTGTTTGATAGGGCACAGGATGGATGTGCTTGAGGAGTAATTCAAAATGGACGTGTTTAATGAATTCATAACTACGCAACTTCAACCACTCGGAATGCTCTTTGACAGGCGGCGTTACGATGTAGAGCGCTGCTCTCTCCATTTACCCTGATGGTGTTATTGTGATGTTTGCAATCATGGATTTATGTTTCATTTTACACTCTCCTTAATGTGCCGTGTTTTACTAAGAGTGATTATCTTCAGCTACGAAACACACGTGGATTTCCTACTTCATCGTGAAGATGCAGAAACCGTGGTTCATGCCTTCAGAGCAGATTGTTTGCTGACTCTCCTTCTTTGGCAAAATCCTTATAGGGGCTTAAGTCATTTGTTATTCTTTTGTAACCGCTGCTGTCTGAAGAGATCCGAATTCAATCCCAGGAACACTGGATACAGGAGGGAATATGCACTCTCTGGATGCCTGTCCATCACAGGGTATATCATACGCATGCACACACACGCACACACACACACACACACACACACTTACATGAAGCATTTTAACACAATCTTCAAGGAAAATCTTAGACATCATGGGTATTATTTTACAATCTCTCTACAACTGTTTTTTTCCCCAGACCTCTTGAAAATATAATTTTCAGTATGCTGTGTCTTTTCTGGGGGGTATGTGGTGTAGTGGTTAGCATCTCATCCCCATAGCAAGAAGGTCCTGGGTTTGAGTCCTGGGCTTGGCAAGGGTGTTTCTGTGTGGAGTTTGCCTGTTCTCCCCGTGCTTGCATGGTTTTCCTCTGGGTACTTCGGTTTCCTCAGTCCAATGATATGTGCATTAGGCTAACTGGATATTCTCACTTGCCCCTAGGTGTGAATGTTTCTATTTGTGTGTTGCCCTGCAATGGTTTGGCAAGATGTTCAGGGTGTACCATGCTTTTTCCCAGAGTCAGATGGATTGGGCTCTAGCCTCCCCATAACCCCAGTAGGATAATGAAAATGTTTCAGAAAATGAATGATTTATTCATTCATTCACTTTCTAGGCCGCTTAATCCTAGTTAGGGTCGCGGGGAGGCTGGTGCCCATCTCAGCCATCTCTGGCTGAGGGCTGGGTACACCTTGGACAGCTCACCAGGCTATCGCCAGGCCATTGCCTGGCCAACAGTCACACAACCATTCAGACTCACTCTGACACCTAGGGGTGATTTGAAATAATGGCCAATTAGCCTACTGTGCATGTTTTTGTACTGTTGGGTAGCGGAGTACCCGGAGTAAACCCATGCAAGCACGGGGAGAGCATGCAAACTCCACACAGAAAATCCTGAGCCTGGGAATCAAACCCAGGCCTTCTTGCTGTGAGGCAGATGTGCTAACCACTACGCCACCATGCCGCTTGATTGATTTATTATTATTCTTCTTCTCTTCTTCTTCCTCTTCTTCTTTTTCTTCTTCTTCTTATTATTAAAAATGCATACAGCTGAAACGGTTGGAGCTGGTTCGTTTACTGGCTCTGGGCAATAGCAAGTTGTCTAAGGAAGCCAAGATATGCCATTCATTCATTCACTCATTCATGCATTCATTTATTATTATTATAATTGTTATTGGAATATCTTTCTCAAATTTTCACATCTCTATACACTATATATAGATATAGAAGGCATACACACAAATATTTGAAAATGAGCACGGTTCGACACACTTTCACTCAAGGGCGGGGTCTGTGGGAGGTGGGGGCTGCCCACCATTGACTGATGGGTGTAAAACCTTTTTAAAACTTCACAATATAGTGAGGTATCGAACGGTTGAATCTACGTCAGCACAGACCCTGTACAGTTCAGGATGGTTTTTACCAATAGATGGCGTTTTGAGTCTTCAAACCTATTAAATTCTTATGTTTATTTTAAAAAACGGTAATTTTAGCCGGTATTAACATCTGTATGGATGTGTTTCAACACAGTACAGCAATTTAGTTCACAGATAAAAATACACATTTAAGTTTACATTATGTCACAGTTTCCTCTCACGTTCCTCCTTACCCAACTAAGTATTGACGCAAATCCGTATACAGCACAGCTGAGCAGCGCAGCAGTCATTTCCGAGTTTTTATGGTGGAGGAACTACAGTGCACCCCAGCAGGAGTTCGGTGTGCATGCACAGATGGTTGCAGCACAGGTGTAGACAATCTGCACAGCTTTCAGAAGGCCTATACTGTATGAACGCACCCACAGTAAAGCACGGTGCGAACCATTGTTATCGTCTCCAGCACTATGCCAAGCTTTAATTCTCCGGTGTTGAGCTTTCCTGTGTGTTACCCAGTTTGCAGTTTGCTTTAGAGCGTAGGGTGGCGTAGTGGTTAGCAAGAAGGTCCTGAGTTCAAATCCTGGGTTCGAGCGTTTCTATGTGGAGTTTGCATGCTCTCCCCTCCCCATGCTTGCATTTGTCTCCTCCAGATACTCCGGTTTCCTCCCACAGTCCATAGGCATGCACATTAGGCTAATTGGCTGTAACAAATTGCCCACAGGTGCGAGTGTGAGTGTGAATGGTTGTGTGTGATGGTCCTGTGATGGTCTGGTGAGCTAGTCAGGGTGTAGCCCACCTTTCCCTGGGGGTTGGCTGAGATGGGCTCCAGCCTCCTGGTGAGCCTAGTAGTATTAAGCAGCTTGTCAAAGGAAATGACTATTATCTCTTTTTTTTCCTTATTTGGTAATCCCACATACACAATAGCAATCCAGCAGGAAGGACATTGTTTGGATTTTTTTTAATGATTATTTCTATTTATTTATTTATTAATTTTTATATTTTTTCTGAGAACTTGGTCACAACTTATACAATATATTGATCTATATAACAAAAAAAATCCAAACGGTCAACCTTCATACACGAGACAGCATGTACAGCCCATTATTTCATACCAGGCAGCAGGGAGCAGTGTGGGATTGTTGTATTAGCACCTTCTGATGATAATAAAGGCCATAAACGAAGATTGGCTGTGAATTGGACCCCTCCACGGTAATCAAGGACCTCAGTAATTAAGGCAGTGACGGTGAATGTGTTATAGTCGGCTTCTGTGGTTAATCTGTCAGTCATTAAAACAATAAGTCTTCTTGACATGAGAGGCTGGTGCAGAGGGCGGGCTTAAACTCATAAAAACAAGAACAATGACCTTTGAACTCGCTGCTCCTCTCAGTGTGCATGCCTCGGGCAATGTCACCTGAGCCATCTTGCAGGTCTGGCCTGTTGCTGTGGAGACAATGAATAATTGACAGGGTGCGGCCCAGTGGCTGCAGGTGTGCTATGATAGAGTATGCATATATGTGTGTGTGTGTGTGTGTGTGTGTGTGTGTGTGTGTGTAACAGGCAGAGTACAGCACACAGTCAAAATAACGCAAGGTGTTGCTGTTATGCACGTTAGAGAATGCATTGATTTTGCTGGATCAGGCTGATACACACCGACACAAATACACACGCTTGGAAAAATGGAAGGGGAAGTGGACGACGAAGATGGGATGTTCACCAACATCTCTTTGGTTGATGACTCAGGTAAGGAGTCGGCGTCTCATATTTTAGTGTCTGCTTATCTGAGCGCAGAAACTTCATTTGGGTGAAAAAGCAAAAGGAATCTTTTGATTTGGATCGGATTCCAACAAACATGCACATACACACACCCGCATTACAAATCACACCCCATCAATCTTGGACATATGGGTTTCTTCAGTCGACACACATCTTGTGGTTGTAAATGGAAGTTTCCACATAACCTGAGGGTTACCATTATGTGTAAAATATTTTAATCTCCACAAAAACTATACAAAATAGTTTTTTTGTTTTGTTTTTTTTTTTAAACAAGTGTAAGGTCGATTAAGTCTTTTAGGTATGATTGGGTATTTTTTCCTTTCTTCCTCATTTTCAGGCACAAATAGAGGCACATACACACCCACACCAACATAGACACACACAAAGGGGAATTTGCTGACTTGGTATTTAGTGTATACATCCTCGTGATCACTTACTGCATAGCATTCCGCCAAGAGGGCATGCGCAGGGTAGGCAGCACTGGTTTATCCTGCTCAGTCACAGTGTTTTAACTGTCAAGATGACAAAGGCTCTTTATTATATCCTTGTTTGTTAACCATCTGATCACACTACTGGTAATCATTCATACAGACAGGGACAAATTAATCAACTATTAATAAAGAATCAACAGAAACGGTGTTAGAGTCATTATAAGTCACCGGAATAGTTTTGTAAACATTTTGTGTACTTGTCTGTCTGCAGTCCACTAGGACCAAGCACACACTCGTGGACTGCGGACAGACAAACACACATAATTTCCTGCGCAACGAAACTCGGCGTGTCACAGTAACTTCTACGTAGCTCACACGAAAGGTAATTATTAGAATAAAGAATTTAGTGGAAATCGGTGCTAACCACTAGCCTCAGCTTGTTGCCTCTCAACATGCACGATGTCTCTACACGTCTTCACATGGACTGCTAAGTCAAAATTTCTCTAGTTTCTTCACTAGTCTTTCTTTCTCTTCTCTCTGAATAAGACAAAAAAACAACAGCCCTCACTTCAGTTTGTATTTTGTCCGAAATTCTTTACCAGAGTAGGAAACCTGCTGACTGTTACAAAGCAATGAGTATAGACACCTTCCATAAATATTAATAAACATCTCGATGCAAAAACTATTCACCATATTAAAGGCTATACATTTTTCTTTGTTAAATATCCATGTTTTAAGCTGTTTATGTGGAGCGTCTGTAAAAAGTCCTTATAAACTGGCTACCGGTATTACTCTAAAAGCACTAGTATATTAGATACAGGAAGAGTGCATTTCTATAAACCTAGGATTTTTCTGTCCGAGCAGCCAGTACTTTAAGATCTGCTGTTATAGAAAATAAAACATCTGGCCAATCAGAATCAACAATCAGAATCAATGTATTTGATAGGCAAAAATGTATGCAAAATAAATTTATTGGATGCAAAACACCTAAACATGAACAACTCAGAACAGCATTAAAGAGGTCATGCTCAGACACTACTAGGGGGGTAATGATGGGACGACTTGGATCAGTGAATCGGTTTAAATTATTAGATGAGAAAGGTGTGAAATGCATTGAGGCATCAGTCAAAGAGCGAGAAAGAGCGTGATTGTCTGATTATTTTTGATTGTAAATCAGTTATTATTGGAAAATGACTGTCCTGTAAAAAACATATAAAGAAATATCAAGGTGCCATGACTTCGATGCTTAAACTTTTATGTTCCAATATTATATATATATATATATATATATATATATGATCTCTATATGATCATCGCTGATAAATTAGAGGTTCAGTCTTTGCTTCTTCTCATCCAGTGCAATGTGAAATTCACTGAATAGCTCTGGTCTTGGTGTGCAGTCTTCTGTCAGTAGCAGGGTAACAAACAAACAAAGAGATGCAGAGTGAGCCACACAACATGATTCTATCCAATCAGCAACAAGGGGCAGTGGTAGCTCAGTGGTTAAGGCTGTTGGATTAGTGATCTGATAGTCAGGGTTTCAAGCCCCCGTATCACCAAGCTGCCCCTATTGGGCCCTGGAGCAAGGTCCTTAATCTTCAATTGCTCAGTTGTAAAACAAACAAACAAACAAACAAAAAATCATCAACAACAACAACAACAACAAAAAGTAAGTACTGTAGATAAATGTAAGAGAAAGTGGTTGGAAAAGAGATGGGCGTGTCATTGTTGGCGTTGATTCCTTGGCAATGTGGAACACTGGGAGTACTGAAAGTATTTGTTTGACTGTTATCAACACTTTTCCCCCAGAATAGATAAAAGTTAGTTATATATTCAACAGAGGGAACCAAATACTGTATCAGTATCAAAGTACTAAATCAGTGTTACCGTCAAATATTGAATTTTTAAATTATTAAGAATTGTATCCTGTGGGGGCAAGCATGGTCATCGGCATGACCACCTCACAGCAAGAAGGTGCAGGGTTCGAGTCGGGCTCGGGTGTTTCTGGGTAGAGTTTGTAAGTTCTCCCTGTACTTGTGTGGGTTTCCTCAGTGTACGCTGGTTTCCTCCCACAGTCCATTAGGCTAATTGGCTGTTCCAAATTGCCCCAAGGTGTGAGTGAGAATGGTTGTGTGTGTTACCCTGTAATGGTCGGGCGAGCTGTTCAGGGTGGATCCTTCGCCTTGTGTCGGCTGAGATAGGTTCCAGCCTTCCCTTGTCCATAATATTAGGATTAAGTGATTCAGTAAATGAGTGAGTGAGTGAGTGAGTGAGGGTACCCTGTGAAAGAAAGATTCCCACCCTTGCCTTCATATCAGCTCCACCTTTCTCTGGATCTCAAATAGCATACTTTAGGATATAAAGTGCACTGCATAAGGTGTATAATCCATTATTCTTATATCTACATAGGGCACCTACATAGGAAATAAAGAGGAATTCAGAATTCTGCCACAGGAATCGAGCATTGACGCTTTGTTGGCTCCCTCTTGCGGTCAGAGTTGGTGTTGCAGTAAAACTTGTTCCTACCCCCAGTGAAAGGACTTTAGTCTGTAGAGTCATCATTCCGGTGAACCTTCGAGCGGTTTTTGTTTTCTCATCACCCTGAGATTGTTTTTTTTTTAAATCCAGAAAGCTCACAGGCGGTAAGAAGAATCACGCTGTTACAATAATCCAAATCTGTTTTGTGTATTTTGTGTTTACTATTTAACGGTTGCTATGCTAGCAGTGGAACAGATAGTGTTAGCATGTTAGCCGAATATGTTTGCTAAAAACATTATATTATTCACGGTGAAATAATGTAGTAATGGTATGTCTTGTTATTTATCAATACTTTAACATCTGTGTAAAGTGTTTTATTTCGCTAATAACAAATATTTTGAGAGTTAGCCTCCTTTAATAGCTGAGATTAGCCTGAATGTTTATGTGAGTAGCTTGCTAGCAAGAAGGTGGCTTGTAGCTGTAGCATAATAACTATGTTATAAAGAGTTTAGGGCACTCATCTTCCTCTTCATCACTCTTCTTCATTGTCCCTCATCCATAAATCCCTCTCTGAGATATCATCAAAGATTCCAACCACTCTCTGTGACATCGACTCTTCATCACCGTCGCTCCTCTTCCTCTTTATCACCACTCGTACTCTTCGTTAGTCTCTATGCTTGGACCCCAGGAATCGCTGCTTGCACCTATATTTAACCAGGTTTTATTCAAGTGCATTTGGATTATTTTACAGTAGACAAGCAGAGGAAACCCCCGAGTCTCTCTTTTCACGTTCCAGAACCGGTCGACCAAATTGGTCGTACAAATTAATAAGCTGTTTGTTTAAGCAGGACATAAAAGGATTCCTGACTCTTTCAAATTCTTTAAACTTGTTTTTTGAAAGATGGCTAATTATTTCAAATGCGATTAATACAATACTAAAATAAAAAATAAGAAAACACTGGAGACTCCTTCCACATATGTCAAATACATAATTCCTTATAACGAGGTTATGGCATGGTAGTGAAGTGGTATGTGGGTCCGCCTCACAGCAACAGCGTCCTGGCTTTAAGTCCCGGGCTCTTCTGTGTGGAGTTTGTATGTTCTTCCTGTGCTTGCGTGGGTTTCCTTCAGGTACTCTGGTTTCTTTCCACAGTCCAAAGACAAGCACATTTGGCTTATTGGCTGTCCCTAGGCACGAGTGTGAATGGTTGTGTGTGTGTTAGCCTTGTGATGGTCTGGCGAGCTGTTTGGGGTGAACCCTGCCTTTGCAAGGTGTCGACTGAGATGGGCTCCAGCCTCCCCGTGACCCTGGTGGGATTAAGTGGTTCGGCAGACGAGTGAGTGAGGTATAAAGAGGGTGGCCATGCCGACATACTTTGTGTTAAATAACCTGTCTTGTTGATTTTAGCTGACGGCGACTCTGCGACGCTGCCCCCTGACCCAGAGGAGCAGCTCTCCACCATGAACTGCGACATGGAAGGTAAACACACAAAAACCTTTTTTTGGAAAGCTTTTTTGAAGTTTTAGAGTGGTTATGTTACATTCCTGTGTCTGTTATGCAATAAGGAGACATGGAGAATCAGGTTGAAGTGGAGGAGAAGACACGCCTCATTAACCAAGTGCTGGAGCTCCAACACACACTCGAAGGTAAACGTTAAAGACGCAGCTGTTCTCCTGGTCTTAACATCTTAACACTCAGTAATTACTGGCTTGTTCAGATCAGTTTTAGCCAGTTTTGTGATTTCAGTACTTGCCACACTGTATGAGATGATCTGCGAGATACAGACACATGTTCTCCATGTCTGATTATATGATGTAGCTCCTCTAACAATAGACTGGCAATTAAGGAAAATTATACGCTCTGCTTCTCATCAATCAGAGATTCAAGATTAGAGAAGAAAGGCTGTTCTTCAGAGTATACGTCCTTAATAAGCATACAGGAAGCTGAAATTCGTCCGTGCTTTTTCCCCCACTAAAATTTCAGAGCTCTGTGTTCACAACTTGTGGCATGATTATTTTTTTTTCCATTAAGGCAGAAGCCTCCGATTACTTTTAAGATCCATTTATACTCAAAGTAAAGGACAGATATCGACAGAGCCGTCTTTATTTTTGAACATTTTCAGAAAGGTTGCAGATGCGTAAGAACGGAGCAGTACCACCGCCAACCATGAGTGGCGCCATAGCCAATACTTCTAGCAGAACTCTCTGAAGAGGTATAAACATCTCTATGATGTTACTTCGCTCGGGTTCAGGAACAAACATTTCATACAGAACATCTGGGAGGTGATTGGACGGTAGAGGAAGAATCCGTGTGAGGCTGATTTCTTGGTGTCCGTAACAACTCCATGAGCAAGCAGAGTAAAAGAATCCTTCATCTGATTGTCGAAACGTTTTATTAGCCTTACAGACGTCTGCTGCCTTCCACGCTAACTCCACGTTCTTGTTTCTTAATAAAGTACATAACTACAATACACAGCTACCTTATGTCGTCCGCACCACGTACATCGGGTAAGGGTCGTGGTAAACCCTCATTATCAAAGTTGTGATTTCGGATCAACTAAACAAAGTGGAGAAGCTAAAGCTAATGCTAGCGCAATGGCGGAAGAGTCAACTAGCGCCGAAAAAGGACCTAACCACGCGCCTGGTCCTTGAAGCCATCAGAGATATAAAGGCCGACGTCTCCAACAGGTTTGACGGCAAATAGGCTGCAATCGAGGGAACGAAAAGCGAGGTCAGGGAATGCATGGGGCGTATTATAAATGCCGAGACACGCATCTCGGACACTGAGGACACAGTAGTCAGTCTACAAGCAAATGTCCAGTGTCTCGAAAAGAATCTTTTGATTGTAGAGACATAGAGGTCTTGACTATTGAGAGCTGAGAGGCAAGATGAATGAAAGTAAAATCTAATACGAGTGTGTATCAAATCCTAGCGTTTGGGACACGCCCTGTATTACACAGCTGCGATTATATCCTTTCTCTGCTGTAATACCGTCTGATGATTCACTCGGACAGTCATAGCATCGTGGAGAGCATTAGTAATTCACACTCATCTTAATGGATCTCGTCTTCCTTCCTCTTTTAAGATCTCTCTGCTCGAGTGGATACCGTGAAGGAGGAGAACCTGAAACTCAAGTCGGAGAACCAGGTCCTAGGCCAGTACATCGAAAACCTGATGTCAGCCTCAAGCGTGTTTCAGACCACTGACACCAAGAGCAAACGGAAATAACTGTTCGACGTGTCGTCGTCTTCCTTCCCACCAGATAGCTCATCTTTTAACACAGAGGCCAGTATGCACCAACGTTCAGGCTTCCACACGTACACCCATACTGAGCCCAGACGGGTTTTTTTTGTTTGTTTTGTTTTGTTCTTGAAAAACCTGATTCTTTGGCTCTGTGTCCCTCTGCTTAGGAGTTTGTTTATTTAAATTTTTTTGGGGGGTACTTTATGATAACAGTATGGTGTGTTAAAGATGAAAGCACAGACAACATGTCTCTTATACTTTGCAGCACAGGAATATTAACCTGAACGTGCATGAGGTGCCATTATTTATCCTTCCAGAGAAAAGAGGCATGCATGATATAATCTGAAATTGATGATTATTGATGAATGGATGATGATGAACTATCAGATGATACATTTATACTGTATGAAGGTTATTTTGCATTAACAGTCTTAATTAGAGTCAGTGGCTCCTTCACAGTTAAGGAGCTGCACGTGTCACCCTACTAGGGCTCTGTCAGACGATGTCTTTATTCTCACATATGCAAATAGAGCACGGTTACATTCATTTCATTGTATATTCTAGTTTGGGTCTGTTATGACAGCAGTCCTGGAGCAGAGAGGGGTAAAATCCTTGAACGAGGGCTCAGTAGAGGCACTTTGGTGGATCTGGGCTTGAACCCACATCCTTCTGATTAGTAGTGATGAGAATCACTGAGCCAACACTGCCCCTGGCGTGCACACTTGTTCGATATAGGACAGGCCTGGGTATTAAGACGTCCACTATCCCGTGTTATAAATTTCCACACTGTAAGGGGGCCTTCTGTGAAGTCATGACCCATGGGAACGACCATCCATCCTTTCTATTCGAAATAGTATTAAAACATGGACACTGATATGGCTAAAGCTATGTGGACACCTGACAGTAGTTCTTCTGCAGACTGTTGCCATGTAAATCAGTCCCTCAAGGAATTTGCAATCACACCAATTCGCGCAAATTTAACCAGTTGCTGTACATTGCAATTTTAACCAATCATAACAGTCCCCTGCGTAGGCATAAAGCCATACTTCCAACAATCCTTATTTATGCTTATTACAGACTGCTGCTATTGGTACAGAGAGGCATTTCCTTTCTCAGAACAAAAAACATGTCCACTGTTAGCTTTCATCTGTCCTATAGAGCACAGACAGGAACAGGAGTCCGACTCCTGCTTACTTAGTGCCAGTTCTTGGACTTTTGACTCGCTAGGTGAGTGCTGTTAATCCTTAACTGCTCAGGGCTCTGATTGTTTACTTACATGTTTAGTTTTTTATTGTCTTTGAAATCAACAAAGAAAACTGTAGCAAGAAGCAGAAAGAGAATAGTAGGTCGCACTAACAGCTCAGTGAAGTGTAGAAATGATAACTTGTGTTAGTTTGGACACATGAAAGGACAGCGGAGATGAGGATGTGAGACAGCACTAATAAGTGGAGCGTCTGGCTTTTACAGTACAGAGGGAAATGCGGCCGTGTTGAGTGGTATTGATCCCAGAGGGTACTCTGGATCCATGGGTGCATTTGATTTCGGCAAAGAATGTAGATAAAGCATAGCCGGGAAACAACAACACAAAGGCTTTATATGCATCTGCTACCTGTTCTGATAATTGGTGAAACACGGTCTCACCAAATAAACATTTTTAGAGGTTTGGTGTATCTGGGTAAGGCAGTGGTGCCCAAATGAGGCGGTGATAGGATGGCCAGGGCTCTGTGTATAGGCTGACCATGATGCAGTGGTGGAATTTGACCAAATGTACTTTATTTTTCAACATAGTCTCCCCTGCAGTCTACACACTTTTCCATCTGTGTTTCAGTGCTTGGATCCCCTTTATATAGAAGTTTCATTGCTCTGGCATTACTCTGTCTTAGTCAGCCTCTGAATATCTGAATATACTCTGAACTATTCTAAAGTTTATGTAGAAATAAATGATTTCACTTAAATTATGGATGTATATTTTGGATATTGTTAATGTAATTTTCATACAGAAGGGGGACATCCAGCAGCAACAGCTGAAAAGTAACCCAATTGTGCTGAAAATATGGGGACCTGGCAACGCAGTTGGACAATACTAAACATAAACAATAGAAGCATGTTGCAGTGCACGCTAGCAAAGCATAGAAAGACCTTTGTGAAAGGACTACTGCAAGGTAAATGGAAAGCAGATGAATCTGCACCCACCCTCACAACCACCCACCTAACAAAGACAAGAAAATATGATAAAGCCGATATCACCCTTGGCTTCACAAGTACAACCATAGCAAAGGATAAGAGATCACAGTGTGTTGTGTCTCAAAATATTAGCTTCTGACAGTATGAAGCTGAACTTGTTTGGATGTGGGTGTATGTAGGGAGAGGGGGACTGAAATGTTTTTAATCTTCCAAAGGGGGGCTTATAGAAAAAGGTTTGGGAACCACAGGGGTACAGTGAATCTGATTAGATTAATCAATTATTTTCTGGAGATTATTAATGCGCTGTGACGTTACAGCTCTTTTAATGTGACACTTCACTGTGCTACATACAGAACTCCAATCCGAAATACATGATAAGAGCTTCATTGTTACAAAGGAATGGTCATGTATTACAATATTTATTTTTAATACTGTATTAACATTTCTTCATGTATTAATTGAGCCTGTTTTCACTCAGTGTAGAAAGCCTTATGAGTAAACTGTATTGCAAATTTTTGTGTTAATTAATTGTTTTTGCTTAGTTTGAGTCTTTTGTGCACGCTTCTGGTTTTGTATTAAATGTTTATTTTCAACTGCAGTGTTGTAATTACAAACAAACTTACTTAAAATATATAAACTGTCTTCAGGTGATTAAAAAACAAACAAACAAACAAACAAAAACACCAGGTTTGAAACTGAAGTGCCAGTATGAGGAGGGGGGAAATCATGTACATTTCATTTTTAGGATAAATATTGCAATAAATAGTAAAGCTAATTACAGCTGGATTCTTTTTGGTCCACATGTGATTAACACTGGAATCTGAATTGAGATTTTAGCTAACGCTGCTCCTGTTATCAGATATGTTTAGAATAACCAACTCCAAGTGAACATTTTAGGAGAATGATTACATACATGGCTGTGTTTAAAACATCACACCTTCATGTTGCCAATCCACAAAGTGTTCAGATGCTGTAAGAACCAGACCGGGTTTCTGCGTTCATTATTAACCTAGAATGATAACTACAGAAAACAAGATATTTTTAAAATCTCCAACATCAAACTCATCATTTTCTAAACATTGTACAAATAAATATTCGGTGCACTTCCTTTTAAATAAAGCTAAAAGCAGAATAACTTAAACACACAAAACTACTGCTAACTCCTTTTAAATAAGTTAAATAACATGTCTTTCTGGTCTTCCCAAGAAAAATATTACCCAGTTACCATTATAATAAAACTCAGCTGCACACGTACTGATAAGGACCAGGAAGAGAGCACATGGTCTCGATGCTACTTGTTCAGTCCTCTCATGAGGAAACACAGCAGAGTCTTCATTGGTACATCTAAACTGAAAGAGTAACCCATAAATTCTACTGGTGGAGAGGAAGACTAAGATAACAGGGAAAGAGGATGAGGGGCTCCGGTGGAGGGGTGGAGCATGGGGGCATCACAAAGCCAAGGGCATGCGGCATTTAGAGAGGCAGAGAGGGTGAGAAAAGAAAAGGAAACGGGGTAAAAGGATAGGAGACCGCCCCTTCAGTCCTTCCGTACTCTTCTTTTTCTCACAGCCTGTTTCTGTCCATTTCCAGTGCGGTGAATCCCCTCATCAGCATCCATCATCTACAGGAGGGATATTAACATGAACACATTTTATTTACCAATACACTCCTTACCCCGGGTTAGTTTAGTACAACAGTGTTTGGGATGAATCCCAACAGCGTACAGTAATCATGTACCACTGATACCATTTTAAATAGTTCTTTCATCAAGGTGCTAAAATTCTTGCTCTTGGTGGTGGAACACACCCAGAGGAAAGCACTAGCCACCCTTTCCACATACATGAGCTCACACATACCAGTGACTGGCTAGTGTTGCTGTGAATAATAAGGGAGTGAGAGTACAACACCCTTCCCACCCAGAGTATATAACCAGTTTAGATCTCTTGGATTCCCAGCCACAGAATCACAAACAATATAATGTAATGTCTCTATAAAACAGTTTGTGTGGGTGGCAGGGCAGTGTAGTGGTTAGCATATCTGCCTCACAGCAAGAAGATCCCTGGGTTTGGTTTCCAAGCACATTGAGGGCGTTTCAGTGAGAGAAAGCCAGTGAGAAGTTTGTAGGCTCTCCCTGTGCTTGTGTGGGTTTCCTTTGAGTACTCCGGTTTCCTCCCACAGTCCAAAGACATGCACATTAGGCTAATTAAGTTGTTTCAATTTGCCCCCAAGTGTGAATGTGAGTGTGAATGGTTGGGTGTGTTGGCCTTGCAATGGACTGGTGAGCTGTTCAGGATGTACCCAGCCTTCAACCTAGAGTCGGCTGAGAGAGGCTCTGGTTTCATCGGCACCGCGGTTCAGAGAATGACCGGAAGTATACTGTTCCTTCCCCATCTTTCCGACACTTATACACCCATATAAGTTCGGGTAAGGGTATCAATTAGCTAGTTAGTTAAATCAGGTGTGTTGGAATGGGTGGGGAAAAGATTAGAAAGTGCAGAACCAGGAAACCTACACATTTATGTTCCAGATACACAAGTAGTACAGAGGCGAACATATAAACAGTAATCCTCCTATGCAGCCTTTCTCTCTCTCACACACACACAAAGCTAGTTTACAGATTGTGGAGAAGTCCCATCCTGGATATTTTTGTGTTTTCCTTTCTCACAACATACCTGACGCAACTAATGTGCTCATAAACAGTAGGGGAAAATGCTAAAATGTTCTTCAAGAGCAGGGTTGGGAACCTTTACTAACCCTTTAGTAGAATAAGGGGGGCAGTAATGATTGATGTGCTCCAGGATTAAAGTAAACCAACTGATACGACTCCACTATATCTTACCTCATCATCTGAAGGAATGTCATTCGATTTACTGGTTTCCTCTCCCTCGTCTTCCTCTTCCTGCTCCTCCTCCTCCTCCTCCTCCTCCTCCTCATGAGCTTCTCCTTCAGCTTCATCACCTTCCTCGGTTCTACCTGCATTTCCTGCTGAATCAGATAGTAATCTGTCATTTTACACTCTAAGAATAACATATAGGCAATAAATTTTGTCTGGAAACTAGCGTTAACCTCCCACTGAAAGTGCTATTGTCAGCTCGCTAACAAAAAAGGGGCAAAGGCTCTACTTTAAAAATGCCTTTGTGTAAGATTTGGCACCTCCGGTACATTTTCCCTTTTACTTGCGCACACACGAAAGAAATAAGAACATCTCTTTACTGACCAGTTGGTTCAGCAGCTTCCTCTGCTTCAACTGTGTCCTCTTGCTTTTCATTCTCCAGCTCTTCCTCTTCACCCTCCTCCTCCTCCTCCTCCTCCTCCTGTTCTTCCTCCACCTTCTCCTTTTTGGGTGGGTCCAATTTCTTATAGGTGTAATCATCCTCTGATTTCTACAGAACATCAAAATGCAGTGTTCAGTCAGAACTAGTGAAGAAATTTAACAATAATGAAAGTTCAGTAAATTGGTTAAAAGAAATATGGAAAGTATAAAACAAGTTCCCGAAGATATCTAGTACTGTGAGGAAACTCACTACAGAAAACCCCCTGCCTGCATCGTGAACTAACTGCTTTGGTGTTTCAACAAAATCCATCTAACAGTTTAGAAGGGGTTGTGCTTACAAGCCTATCACCATGTTCTAAAATATAAAATTGAATAAGCTGAATTGTCTCCCCTTTAAAATATTGGACCTGGATTATTTTACTTCATGCACATCTTCAGGTGGTACTCCACATCTGTGTAAAGTTTCCTGAATGCTTACAAACTTCCATGAACAGATGGACGGACAGACAGGGTGATTACTATATACCCTCTGAACTTTGTTTGCTGGGGCGAGGGTGTACAATAAGAAACAATTGGTATTTAAATAATTAGTATTTACAGTTAGGGTTTTATTTTGCAATTAGAATTAACATGTATCAATAATAATTTATGATATAATTTAAATGGAAGGTGAAAGCAATAAGTCATGGATGTCCGTTTGCGTATATCAGTGGACTTTGGGGTTAGAGTCATGAACGTACTGATTATACAGTACACACAAGTGTATTTAAATGAAACGCGATATCGATATCATCCAGGCCTGATGCTCACCTTAGGCCAGCAGAAAAGAACAGCCAGGCCAACAGGCAGTCCCACAGTCAGAATATAGACTATCCACAGCCACGGCCTCTCCTCCGCTGCCAGTGCAAGCTGACTGAACACCCCTGGCTGGAGGGGTGGGACGGGACAGAGAGAGTCAAACAGAGAGAAACAGACACACAAAGAGATAGAAACACAAAGACACAAAGAAGAAGAGAGTGAGAGAGAGATAGGCTGTAAACTGATTGTGCGAGAGGACAGAAATCTATGTCATTATTAATTTCTTCTTTTTCTTTTTAATGCCAGTCCAAATCTTACGTCAGTAGTTGTCAGGCTATTTGTGTGTGTGTGTGTTTGTGCACCTCATTTGCACTAGCCACCAGCTTCTTGAGCCCCCAGCTATCTGCCGCCCAGCGATCTGCCACTTCTTTGTCTGCAGTGATAATGAAGTTATCAAAGTAGATGTCCGCTGTCATGGACCACAGCTCCAGTCCGACAGCTCGGAACGGGGTCATTTTAAATGGCTCCAGGTCTTCAAAGTAGTCCGGATTTGGGATTTTCCGGGGCCTCCACACACCCTGTGTTCACACAAACCAGTCTCTCCAGTCACAGGTCTATCGTCGGCACTACAGATTAACTTAAATAAATAAATATATGTATAGAGCGGAATAATGCATTCATTGTGCACTTAAAACCTTGCTTCTTGCACCATATTAATGTTTATAAAAACGAGCAGAAATCAGCAATGGTTCATGCATGTTTTGGATATAATTAGGTGACATAACCTGACCTCCTGTATATCACTAAAAAAGTTGTCCCAACCTCTTCAGGGGTAATACCTGGTAGTTGGGGTTGTCTATGAGCGGAGCCTTCCATTTACCCTTGTGCTTGGGGTTACTGATTGTAGGAGGATTCCACTCGCCACAGCCAGGAGCATTTTGACATGCAGGGTTAGGAATCTGAGGAGCCTCCCACTCACCATCCATCTCCTCATCCCTGGAGATGATTTAAAAAAAAAAAAAAAAAAAACCCTCAGCAACAAAAGAAAAAAAAAACATCACTTCCATTTACTGGTTTTACTCTGAACAGATTATTATGTGGAAATCTGACTGCTGCAGTCATTCTCTTATAGACGACCACAACAGTTAATTCTGTGCAATTATAGCTTCATGAACTATGATTCCAGGGTCATTAAAACGAAATAAACTATTCAGACCAAGGTAACCTACAATAACGGCTCAACCCCTATGTGTGAAAAAACTAAAAGTCGAATTGTTTACCAGTCTTCAGGTTTCTCAGCTGAAGAGTCTGGGATAAATTCAGGCTCATCATCCAGCCACCCCTCAGGTTTCACTACATCAGGATCAGGTACAGTTGCAGGGGCATCCTCATCCCTACAGAGGGGAAAAATGAAGGGAATGGGAGAAGGAGAGGGAGAGAGAATGTGGTGGCTTAATGGTCGGTACAGCAGAAAACAAACCATCTGTTCATTCATTATCTATACTGCATATCCACCAGGGTCGTGTGGGAAGCAGGAGCCAATCCCAGCTGCCTTCGGGTGAGTGGCTAAAAAAAGAAATCCATTTGCACACATTCACATCTATGGGCAATTTAGTGTAGTCTGTTGACATAACGTGTGGGAGAACACCGGGAAACCTGGAGGAAACCCAAGCAAACATGGAGGGAACATACAAACTCCTGCAGTGTTCAAACCCAGAACCTTCACACTGTGAGGTAACAGTGCTAACCAGTACACCACTGTGCTAAGCACAAACCCTTCAAATACATAAACAAAAAGCCTTCTGATAACTAGTGTTTTTTGACTTTTTCTTTTCTTGTTTTTCTGTAAGCACTTTGAGATCCCTTACAATATAAAGTGCTATATAAGTAAAATTTATTATTATAAACATTCACTCCCTTCTCTCAATCTTTATAACCTCACCAGTCATCAGGCTTGACTGCTTCGGGGTCAGGAATCTTAGCCCTTTCATCCCAGTCACTCGGTTTCGAGTCATTGGGATCATCAATCTCTTTAGGTGGGTTTACAGGCGGAACCACATCGGTCAGCAAGCTTCCTTTTGTAATTCTGGACTGGTCAATAAATATCTCGAAGGTACTGTCTGGGTTCAAAACTGATAAAGGGAAACAAAGACGCAAAATCACAAAAATGAATACGCTGCAAGATGTTATTATACTATGAAACAAAACAACAACTATGTGCTACTGTGCAATTTAAATGTACAACTTCAACTGTATAATGCACATTTTTTAGGATACATTTAGATCTGATAATTTCCCATCAAGACAATAGCACAGGGCCCCTCACTGCAAACGTTCTAATTTAAACGTGTGTATAAACTGCCAAACAAATGAGCTGAAAGCACACACCCAGTGTGTAGAGGTGAGTTTTCTTGTCTGAGTACACCTTTCTGAGGTCTGTGTCAGGCCTCTTGGCATGTTTCTCCTCATAATCTCCATTCAGAGGGCTTTTATGCCTGAAGATGAGGTGCAGTTTGTAGTCTTCTCCACACTTATCTGGCCCAAACATGATGGTGTATGGTGTGCGGTCATGAAACTGCTCCTGTAATTCCATATTAAAGAGTAACTAACTGTTAAATCATCTCTTATTGTAATTTCTTTTAAACTGAATACACTTACCAAGTCCAGGTCGGGTGAGTCGGACAGTAATTTAATGTAGGCTCCACCGCAATCAATGCCATCTTGAAAATTGACTTCATACCTGATAGAAAGAGAGAGAGACGATCACATGTGTGAATTAAACATGTATGCAGATATGAGAATGCAATACTCCTCTATCCTTCCATTTGCCAAACCACTTAATCCTACTTGGTTGGCGGGGAACCTGGAGCCCATCTCAGCCTAGATGGGCGAAGGCGAGGAACACTCTGAACAGCTCCCCAGACTATTGCAGGGCAAATGCGCACACACTCACTCCTAGAAGCAATTTGGAAGAACCAATTAACCTAATGTGCATGTCTTTGTACTGTGGGAGGAAACTGGTGTACCTGGGGGGAGCCCACACAAGCCCATTGAGAACATGAAGAACTCTACACAGAAACACCCTCGCCAAGCCTGATGAAGCCCACCCTTTTTGCTTTGAGGCAGATGTGCTAACCACTACACCACCGTGCCGCCCCAGATATGGATAATAATCATAAATAACAACAATTAATAATCATGCTAAAAAAAAAAGTTAAAAAAATTATTTATTTATTTATTTATTTATTTATTTATTAAACAAACAAACAAACAAACAAACAAACACAGTAGCTGCAGCACTTTTGCTAAACTGGACCATGCCACAATGTGCAATCAATAATAAACTGGAAAAAAAAAATCATAAAAATACATTTAAAAAATTATTATAATCGTTATAATATACTGATACACACTATTCAGATTAACCATCACATGAAACCTTAGACATTTTATTTTAATTTATAGTATACAATGCCGTCAGGAAAAAAACAGGTCTTGAAATATATCGAATTAGTCTTCATAAACTAACAAATATTTTTATTTTATTTGCATTTTGGCTTCATCTCGTTTCCTTGCACAAAATCGACTTTGTGCTTTTCATGATGCGAGAACCATAAATCATCCACAATTATATGGTGCCGGGGCGGCAGGCAGGATTCTGTCAGTCAGTGCAGGCTTCCTAATGATGCAACCTTCTTCTTTCCACCTCTCCCTCAACCCCTTATTCCACAAACACCCCACCCATCTTATTACCACTTATCTCCATCTCATTCTAGCCCAGTGACAGGTTGCTATGGAAACTGTAACCAGGAAGTTCACTCACTGCACCACCAGTGGTTTGTTCTTGAAGACAAATGGCTTGTTGAGTGGCGCTGCAATGGCGTGATGCTTTGCGCGAGACTTCAGGACCAAACCGAGATCACCAGGCACTTTGTTCTCCTTGAGAGCCTCCACTTCCCATTTACCTGAAATCAAACAGGAGAAAACACACTATGAAAATGCACCATGTGATAATTAGCTTATGTGTATTGTACTTATTAATAGACATCTGACTTTTTCCTTAAAAAAAAAATTTTTAATTAAAATAAGAAATGAATGAAGTTCTCAGACACGTCCTCACGGAAGAAGACGAATCTTGGATTTAGCCAAAATGATCTCTAATTACTTAATTAATTAATTAATACACTCGGGAATTCTGTACATATGTTTAATTTTAAAGTTCTCTCAAATTGCTTTTCATATTAATACACTCATTTGCTGAACCACTTAATCCTACTAGGGTCACAGGAGCTGAGCGAATGCGGGATTCACCCTGAACAGCTTATCAATCCATCGTGGAATTGGAGTTCTTTTCTCGGGATTGTAGAATGTAATAAAACAGTTGTCAACTGTTTACGAGCTACAGACGTTATAGAGAGAGATCAGGCTGAAAAACGGGCGTATTCCTGTATTTTTTTTATTAATAATATAATATAATATTTATCGTGCAAGGGAAATTAATGTCTCTGCATTTAACCCATCCAAAGTGAGGGCACACACACACACACACACACACACACACGTAAACAGAGAGCACACACACTCGGAGCAGTGGGCTGCCACGCACTGGGGCGCCCGGAGAGCAGTTGGGGGTTAGGTGCCTTGCTCAAGGGCACTTCAGTCATGAAGGTAGAGGAAGGGAAGGTGCAGCTCACTCCCCTCGCCACCACGCATTGTTCCTGCTGGTCCGGGAATCGAACCAGTGACCTTTAGGTTCCAAACCCGCTTCTCTAACCATTAGGCCACGGCTGCCCCTGAAACTCTTTAATACAGAAAATTTCTTGTGATGCACCAGTACCACCACCACTCTAAAAACTCACCATCATACTTTGCAATCTCCTCATCTGCATCCTCTTTCATTGTTTTGGATTTAGTCCACCTGTAGAACAAAAACATTTTAAATCATGATAAATTCATTTTTCACCTCCAGTTCAGAGACTGACACTTCAAACCCACTCTCTACTATAGCTCTTCCCCAGTACAAAACAGCATCCAATCAGGGAGAGGGAAGGCTAGCGCTTTCTTCCACATCACTCTGATAATCACTGAATAACCAGGAAAAGAGTAAAGCAATCCCTCTCATCCTAAGAAAACACAGCTACATATGTTTGGACTCCTATTGTCAAATATAGGCCACCCATTACCTGCTGAAAGATCCATCATCGAAAGGCTCAGAGAAGAAAACCTCACCAGTGGGTACAGGAGTCTTATATGTCACCTGTATACACATACAAACAGGTCATGTGATTATATAAATTTAATATCCTTTTGCATAGTGCTTATTTACCATATACAACTTTAAGGAACTACTACGCATAAGTATAATCATCTGTAGTAATGCCATATAACCCTTAATAACCTCTGACCTGAAAGGAGACATTTGCTTCAGCTTTTACTTCAGTGCCGTCTGCCTCAGTGTCCAGCTCTCCATCCTCCACTTCTGCTTCTTCTTCATCCTCCAGCTCATCCGCCTGGGCCCAGGTTACCACAACAATGGACAGGAGAAGGAGACACGTCCAACTCCACCACAGCTTCATCTAAAACCAAAGACAAAAACAAGAGAAAGCAAACCCCTGTAAGTACACTTCACCCTCGATTTCCCGTTACCCTATTTCCTGTACAAAATCCCGCGCCGGACATTATTTGGTATTGCCAGAAAAATGCTCGGACAAGTCCGGGAACCGATGATGGAAGTCTTGATTTTCCAACTTCCCTTCTGTCCGGCCCGTTCCCGTCCAAGTGGATGAACGAAAATGAAGCAGCAGAGGGATATGAAATAATGTCTGAATGAACAGATAGTGGCATCAGTGACGGGAGAGCGAAGTGAAAGTGAAAATGAGGACAGTGAACACGAGCCGAAACCCACATTTAAAATGAATGTGATAAAAGAATGTGTTGATACACTCCTTAAGTTTGTGGAAACAAAATATTGTGTATTAAGTTTCGGACAAGTCTGGGACTGCTGCTGAATAATGGTGATTGTCGGACTGATCATGGTAAATGTCCGGGAAAGGGTAGGGACCCCAGACATTAGCGATTGCCGAACTTTTGAGGTTCCCGGACAGCCCGTTCCCCCTAATAGTCCGGGAAATCGAGGGTGAAGTGTAATACTTCTGTATTAGATCATTAGGTCACTTGGGAACGCCTGGAGAGCAGTTTGTCCCAAAAGTGTTCAGTTCTTCCACTCCAAGCTTAATCAACCATATCTTCATGGACCTCGCATGGTGCACAGGAGTACCGTGATTCCAGAACAAGGTTGGGCCTCTAAGATAAAAAGCAATGCTACAGCATACAAAGACATTTACAGTTAGTGCAGTGTGCTACCAACCATTGTGACAATGGTTCTACATGCAGTACAGATGGTCAGGTGTCCACAAACTTTATCTGTGACTCTGATCACCAGTATAAAACAGTTGCTGAAGATGTATGATTGATTCAAACACGTATTAGGGAATGTATTTATTTATTTGATCAATTCATACAAACAAAAAAAAATGATGGAGAGAGAACTAATTGAGCAGGGTACATACAGCACACACCTATCACCCACAACATTAAAAACCTAATCAGCCATGACAGGTGAAATGAACGACGATAACTATTATCTCATCAGTCATCTCTTGAAGCTGATGTGCTGCAAGCAGGAAAAGTGAGCAAAAGTAAGGATCTGAGCGACTATGACAAGGAACACATTGTGATGGCTAAACGACTGGGTCTGCTCATCTCAAAACACAGCAAGTCTTGTGGCGGTCTTCCTGGCATGCAGTCGTACATATCTACCAAAGCTGGTCCAAGGAAAGACAACCGGTGACAAGTGGTAATGGTGTCATGACCGCCCATGGCGGCTCATTGATGCGTATGGGGAGTGAAGGCTAGTAAGTCTGGTCTGATCCCATAAAAGAGCTTCTGTAAAACAAACTGTTAATGCTGGCGATGATAAAAAAAAGAGTCAGAACACACAGCTTGGTCTGCCTAGTCACAGACCAGTGAGGCGGTCCTAATGTAATGGCTGATGTTGTGTAAGTACTCCACGTTTTAAAAAGACTATCGAGTGCCCTCTTGAGGCGTAATGTAATAACTACAATCCTTTTATTTGCTGTGAACAGAAATTAAACCGTTCAGGTTTGCTGATAGATTTGTCGTTTCTTCGGGCGACAAATGTGCTCTGGTGTTCTTTGATAGGTTTGAAACAATAAATATATGCTCTAGTTCCGTATATTAGGCAGAGTTTGATAGTTAGGGAGTACCTATGGGGAGTACCAATAAGGCGACCGCGCGGCTTCAATGTCGTACACGCCTCCAGTTGTGTAGAGCTGAGTAAAGCTAACACAGCTAGCTTAGTCATCATGCGTCTCTTAGCAAGCTAGCAATACCGTTATTCACCTCTGCACCATGAAAACACAATTGCTCTGAATTTCCTTTATATATTTTTTTTATTTAAATATAATTGTTTTCAATTTAAGGAAGTTTGGAGTTATGAGCATTAAAATATAAAAGCAAGGAACATGATTAAATGGTATTAAAAGGGACACTTTAGGGCTAACGGCTCATTTACACATTAACGGTTTTCAAACAGATTCTGGCTAAATCTGACCATAACCGGCTATAACCGGACTTAGATTGTTTTTATTGGTAAAACTTGATCATGGCAGCTGCACGAGAACATTCGCTTCGTTACAATAATACAAATAATACAAAAAGTGTCCTATTTATTCTTTTTTTTTTTTTTTTACAATAATAACTAAAAAAACGAGTGCACTAAAGTCTCCGGCGAATTACTGAAGCGTCCACTATTCAAATTTGTATGTACATTACAGTAAAAATGATATATATCTTAATAGTCATGCTAATCGTGCTAAAACCACCTTGCTAGCTGGATGATAATGACCGTTAACCTATCTGAAGGATTTAATTTCCAACAAACACACCATTTCTTACTAACCGCTTCGTCACTCACCTTATTGATACTGTCGAATATTTCCCCCCCCCCCCGAAAGCCTCCCCAAAACAGTCTGACACAATAACTGACCAGGCTTCAATTAATCCCAATGAATTGAATTAAGTGTATGACAGCAGAAATGGAGCAAAGAGCGCAGAGCTTCAGGACAACAAGTAGAGGTCCAAATCCCTCTGTGTTCCCTACGCGCGTGCACTGTGTAGTGTATATAATTAACCGAGTCTGCACCCTGTGTAGCATTCTACGAGATACACGGAGTGTAATTTGAGGCTCTTCTTCTCGTGCCCGCCTTTTCCTTTACAAACATCTCCGGTTTCAAGATATCAAAATAACATTTGTATTATATAATAAAAGTCGCGATTATAAACTTATAATAATAATAATAATAATAATAATAATAATAATAGTAATAATAATAATAATAATAATAATAATAATAATAAATAATACTAATAGTAATAATCATGAGAATAACAATAACAACAATACTACTACTACTAATAATAATAATAATAACAACAATAATAATAATAACAACAATAATAATAATAACAATAATAATAATAATCACAGTAATAACAACAACAATAATACTAATAGTAATAATCATAATAATAATAATAAAAAATAATACTAATAGTAATAATCATAAGAATAGCAATAACAACAACAATAATAATAACAATAATAACAACAACAACAACAACAACAATAATAATAATAAAAATAATAACAATAACAATAATAATAGGGGCAGTGGTGGCCTGGTGGTAGGGTGCTGGATTACTGATCCCAAGGTCGGGGGTTCAAGCCCCACTATCGTCGGGTTCTCACAGCTGTCCCCCCAGTGCAGCTAACTGGGTTATCAAATGCCGGCCATGTCTCTCACTGTCTATGGTGAGAGGCATGTAA
>JAQMYF010000027.1:19834298-19849203 GCA_030014195.1 Neosilurus mollespiculum
GCCCATCTCAGCCGACTCTGGACGAGGGCAGAGTACACCCTGGACAGCTCGCCAGGCCATCGCAGGGCAGAAACACGATGACGGCTCAATAACATTATATAACAAAAATATTAAATGTCTAATTAAAGGTGCACATTCACTAGTGAATAGTCTATGTCTTTTGTCTTCCATTATAAGTTCATTTTGGCTGAATACAAAGGTTTACAAAAACCAGCCCAGCTCACAGGCTGTGTATCTCTTATGCACCTATTTTATGTCTTGTTTTGGGTCTGTTTGCAATAACAATAACAAGACTGTGTGATCGGAGGAATGATATTGCGCTTATATGATAACTTGGCAGTGCAACACCGATTCATAGAAAGTGAAAAAAGTCTTACAACCTGTCTTTTAACAATTGCACATACTAATGAAGATATTGGAACATACAAGCCAATTTTATACTCAGATCAATGT
Organism: Neosilurus mollespiculum; assembly: GCA_030014195.1. NCBI lineage: Eukaryota > Metazoa > Chordata > Actinopteri > Siluriformes > Plotosidae > Neosilurus > Neosilurus mollespiculum. Next base: position 19,834,752 of record JAQMYF010000027.1, read on the forward strand.
TTTAGCGTTTTTGGACACATTTAAGGTGGTGTAGGGGAAGCACTGTCATTTCACAGCAAGAATGTTTTGGATTTAAATCTCATGGCTGACTGGGGCCTTTCTGCATGGAGTTTGCTTGCTCTCGCTGTGCTTGCATGGTTTTCCTCTTGGTATTCTGGTTTCCTACCACAGTCTACACTCTAAATTGCCCATAAGTGTGAATGTTTGTTTGTGTCTGTGTTAGCCTTGCCGTAGACTGTCGTCAGCTGGGATTGGCTCCAGGTTCAGCCACGACCCTGAAGAATAAGTGGTGTACATATAGTAGATGGATGGATGGGTAAACGAGAGTAGTAACAAAAGATTTGAGCGTAGTGCCTGCTTTACATTTTTACACCAAAACTTTAAACATTTGAGTGCACCAGGAGCAGTAAATTCATTCAATCATCTACAGGCATCGTTCTTCTCCCAAGATACCAGAAGAAACCTATATAGATTTTTAAATGATCTGCTTATGTGAACTCTCATGTACCACATTTATAAATAATTATGGGAAACATGAGACATTCATGACACACCATTATTTAAATGCAAAGTCTCTTCCCACTCCAAATGTATACAGCTGCTGAATATAATGTAACCTCGAAACAGCTGAGCTCATGCCTGTGGTCCATATTAAGAATCGTGATGTAGAAGAGAAAATATTTATACTCTCGCTTGTCTCTTGTGTGCGTTAAAGCTTCCAGTGAGTGGGTGCAGACAGATGGTGTAATAGCCTTGATACAGAGCTGAGAAGTTGAAGCATGTGTCCTAAAGGTTTCCTCAGTAATCTCTCACGATGTGATCTGCTGTTATAGTAGTGTTCAGATACATGGTTATGATAAATAAGCACAGTAAAGGTTATACAGGAATTTTTTAAATCAAAAGACTTAAACACTCCAGTGTTATTATTTATGAGCTTCTGAGAGCTTAATAGTGTGTGTCAGGTAAGGAATGAGACTGGAGAGTGAGAGGATGCATTTGCAGATTAAACAGTTTAATGGAAACAATCAAAATCACACGGCAGAGTAGAATCAGGCAAACTTTAGTTCAAGAGCAAACAGGTACGTCAAAGGAAAATCAGTTTTAATACATCACAAGAAAACACTAGCAATAGGGTCCTTTAGGTGATAAGGTGCAAGGGAATAAGAGAGTGATATCGTTCATCTCAGCCGACTCTGGACGAGGACAAAGTACACCGTGGACAGCTCGCCAGGCCATCGCAGGATAGTGACATGAATATCCAAAGTCATATGAAAAGTGTAGTATGTTGCAAGCTGATGGTGTGACAGTTTGCTAGATTAATGGAATCATGAAATCTAGACTCAAGACATTTTATCCTAAAATATAAAAAGTTTAAAAGAGATCTTGGTCAGATGAGACTGTACCGTCTCATATTCTCATCTTAGCATGGCCTGATTTGACCTGTCATCCCTCAAACACAAACAATGCATTTTCTGATGCGACTTATCTTTTATTATGGTGGCGGGGAAGGGTAGACACCATAAACAGTACGCCAGACCAGGGGCCAAGCAGGGCCAACACTCACACCTAGGGGCAATTTGGAATACCCAGTTAGCTTAATGGGCATGCCATAGGATTATTGGGAGGAAACTAATGCAAGCACAGAGAGAACATGCAGACTCCACACAGAACCACCATTGCTGGGCACAGGGCTCAATCCCAGGACCTTCTTGCTGTGAGCTGAACATGCAAACCCCTATGACACCGTGCTTCTTTGCATTAATACTGTCCCTCAAAAAAACTGATTTTGTAGCTGTTTTCACACATACAAATGTATCTTCAATATAAACACTATATACTACCATATGGATTTGTTTGTTTTTGACAGAGGCTACAGTACAAAGTATTTTGTTTTATTTCTCTAAGGCTGTGCTTCCTGATTTAAATGTAAAAGTGTAAATGTGGGCTTTCTGTGGCAGAAATGTTTGCGCTGTTCCAGAATCCAGCCTTTCTACCTTGATGTTGCTCCATCAGACATTTTGCTTAGCTCTCTTGCACAGAGAGTGATGTTTCATTTGTGAACAAGCTGACTCTTTGAGCTGGCTCATTTAAATGAACCTTGGGAGCTGCTTTGAATATCTAAAGAGCCATTATTGGTTGAAAATTATGTGGTTAGCGCATCCACCTCACAGCAAGAAGATCCTGGGGTTGAGGCCCGGGCTTGACAAGGGCGTTTCTGTGTAGAATTTGCATGTTGTCCCTGTGCTTGCCTAGGCTTCCTCTGGGTACTCAATTCTCCACCAACAGTCTAAAGACATGCACATTAGGGCAGTTGGCGGTTCCGAATTAAACCTTGGTCTGAGTGTGAGTGTGAATGCTTGTCTTGGCCCTGCGATGGACTGACAAGAATGAACAAGCTGTTCATGGTGTACCACGGTTTCATTCATTCATACTTTCATTCATTTTCTAAGCCGCTTAATCCTAATTAGGGTCACGGGGAGGCTGGTGCCCATCTCAGCCGACTCTGGGCGAGGGCGGGGTACACCCTGGACAGCTCGCCAGGCCATCGCAGGGCACACGCTTTCACCCAATCAAACAATTATTTAATTCTTGAGTTTGGTGACATTTTATTTTTGTCTTGAGATATCATCTCACGCTACATTTCTGAGGCCCCATGCATGAACCTTATAACCCCCTTAAATACTCCCAAAAAATGTTAGTCTGACATGTCTGACAAAGCTGCTGAAAATTGCCTCAGTGTAAATTTCTTTCTTTTTCCAACTATGAGTGCCGCCATGTTGGAATGACGTCACTTGCTTTCGAAAAAATAAAAAAACAACAACTTTCCAACTAGAGCAAGAATTACGAACTGGGAAATCGTAATAGAACGTCTGGCATTTCCTAGTTCCCATTTGGACGAGCTTTGAGTTTATAACGGGGAACAGAAAGCTCCGAGTTGGAAAATCCCGAGTTCCGGGTTGTCGCGAACTCAGCAAAAACGTATGCAAGTCATTGAGGGTGGAATTTTTTTGTGCTCCCTCTGCAGGCAGTGGCGTTGAAGTGCAAGTTTAGAGAAACCGAGCTGTCAACTTGCAACTTGACCCGGAGGAGAAGCAGCAGCTCGATCGGCCATTTTGGGAAAGAAGGGGCTTTTCTGTCACCACGTGAGAGGGGTGTCCGAAAAGGGCAACAGAGCCGAGCTGAGCAAGAAGGGGGGGGCAAAACTCGATCAGGGAGACGCGACTAGCTTCCGAGCCCGACACTCAATTTCACATGTGCTAAACCGAAGGAAATCCTGCTCAACGATGCCGACTGTAACCTTACCACCGAAAGAAAACGCTCTCTTCAAGAGAATTTTGGTGAGTAAAGGCTTTGCAGAGCCAATGTCTAAGTGCGGCTCGGTTCAGGAGGATGTTCCCGGCACAATGTGCTGTCAAATGGAGGTTAGCAGTGAAGCTAACTAAACCAGCTAGCATGCACAGCGCGTTGTATTTGATGGCCTGGTCTGTCTGTTGTAAATATATACATCTTAGCAATACAACCAGTATATCCACTTATGTATTCTAAAAGCTCTCACCTCTATCACAACCTTTGACCGTGTACGTTATTAAAGTTGCTTATCCATGCTAGCTCTCATTAGCCCAGCTAGCTTTAAAGTAGCTTAGCTAACATGCTGAGTCCTAATTAGCGTCTAAACTTAAATAAATTTAAACTCCGTGTATATATATTCACTATTTCACTCTTTACGGGCACTTGTATTTCATATTTTTATGTGCAATAGGATGTTTTTAATGTGGCTGTGAGGAAGAGGATGTTAACTAGCAAGCTAGCATTACAAAGTTAGCTAACACGCTAGCTACTAGCGTAAGTCACGTATTTCTGGTCATAATGTCGCGTTTGACTCTGTAAACACTCTGCAAATGGTTTCCACCCACAACTTTGACCGTTCCTGCTTTTTTCCATCGGCACTGGTGTTTCGCGTGTGATTTTTAGTTAGTTTTATTGTGAATTGCGTACCGTTTTTAAACGAAGTAGCGAGCTAGCATTAGGCTAGGCTACAAGCTCGATGCCAGGCCTGCTAGATTATTGGAGTTAGTTAGCTAACCTCTTTTATGAGTTACTGTTAGGGTGTTATCTTCATTAACAGACCTCTACCTAAAAATATTTGTTGTTTAGTTCCTTAACTTGGAAACTGTTGCACGTTTAGCTTCCCAAGCTGTGTTTGTGCAGAAGTTTGTGCCTCCTCCCTGTGGCATTCTGACAAGCACATGGACAATACAGTCAAGTTTCCCTGACAGTGATGCTAATGATGGTACAGATTTCTTTTCTACTGGAGTGAAAATATTAATTATTAATTAGCTACATGTTGCTTTTGCGATAAACAACGTCTATTGCCTGTTATTAGGCTTTAAACCAGCCTGACAGTAGTGTGATTGGTGTGTAATTGCATTAATTAGCATGTATTACACTTCATATATATTGCATGTGTTTGTGCATTAGGAGCAGTAGATATATTAGTAGATGTACTTATGTTGAGGCTTTTTGACCCTCTGATTTGTCAGGGTTGATGGTGATTTAAACCCTAGATTGATATCCGATCATGGTTGGCTTTTTTTAATCCAGCTCCTGTTCACTGATGTGTGTGTGTTCTGATTAAAATGTATGCTGAAATGTTTCACATGGACACAGGACTCGACTTGTCTTGCGGCCTGTTGCCATCATGCCTCTGGTGTTTTACATAACTACACAAAGGTCTCGGAGCAACGCCTCTGCTGTCAGGATGTCCGTATGGGCTTCATGTTGTATATCATCTTGTGCTCTGATATCATCTGTGTTGCAAACTCCTGGAAAAGGCAGCATCACCTACCTGCTTTTATTTCTGTACTTGCTGTCACTTTGTCATAAAAGTTTAGTCTTAGGAGGACGTTAAACAAAAAAGTAAGCAATATAACCCAGTTTACTTTTAAATTCCCTGCCTTTTCTACCCTCTAGTATACGTAACTACAGTTTCAGTACAGGTTATCCACAACAAATCATCATTTAAAAACGGCTTTTTTAACTGATCCGCCCAGCCGAATTAGCCGTTAAATTTTTTGGGATCTTCATTACACAAAGGCAAAGAAATAAAGTCAGTGAGCATTATTTTATTAAATTTAAACCAATCTGAACAGGTTGCCTTTTTTTTTTTTTTTTTTTTTTTTCCTCCAAAGGTGCACGTACGAATGTTTCCAGGTGCGCCCACCCCAGCTTTTGGGCTTAGTGTCTTTTAAATTACATCCACACAAGAAGTGACACATGAACATGCAAAGTCGTCAGCAAAACGATTGACGAGGTGAAATTTTTTTTTTCCAGCAATGCGATATGGGCAAGCTGAACTTCATGCGACTCAATTCGGCCTTAACTGATCAGAGCTTGAAGATACTTCATGTTCGCCTACAAAGACCTTGTAAAATCGGCGATGTTGTGTGCCGTTTCGCTGCAAAGAGTCTTGCTTTTCGCTCATCGCTTCCTGCTTGGATGCGGTTTTAGTCACTTGTTTTATTTAGTTTCAATGTCTGTTTAAAATAACAAGGCTGTGTGACCGGAGGAAGTATCTTGCACATGTGCGATAACTTAGCAGTGCAGCACTGATATGTAGAAAGTTTTTCAAGTCTGAGATTAAGTGATAAGAAGCGATATGATTTTAAGAGAATTAAAAAAAAGGTGATGTTTACTAATATTGTGGCATCTGGTGCAGGGGTCACTAACACTTGCGTACAGGAGTAAACAAATGGTTTCAAAAAGCCATTCTGGCCGATTCCACTATATTTCCATGAGATAACATTGTAATTCATGTTTATCTAATATGCCTGGGAAGTGAATGGGCCTCCTTAAGGTTCTAGCATGTCTAAATTCCTGGGACATGTTGTGCCAAAAATGCTTTCATGGCCTTTTCCCCTTGTCACCAGAAAACGCAGAAAATCATAGAAATTGGCAACTTTTAAATTCCCACCTAAATAAGTGTACAGTGATGTCCTGAATCAGAAGCATTATTTTCTGAAACATTTTCTATAAAGGAGAACTGGCTAGACCCAAATGATTATATCAGAATTTTCAAAAAATTTGAGAGTAAAAGTTTTCTAGATTCCATACCCCATACATGTCTATAAGTACCGTATATTAGTAAACTAAACTATCTGGTAATATCCACTATAAACAAACCATTCGTTTTAAGCCATGTGAATGTGTTAGTTTATTCGTTCGTTCGGGAGGCATTCCAATCAGATATCTGAGCCACCTCAACTGGCTCCTCCCGATGCGGAAGAGCAGCGGTTCTACTCCGAGCTCCTCCTGGATGACAGGACTTCTCACCCTATCTCTATAGAAGAGCCCTGGTGCCCTGCGAAGGAAGCTCATTTCAGCCGCGAATGCCTCCCGAACGCCTCCCTGGTGTGGTGTTTCGGGGATGTCCAACCGGTGAAGAGACCTCGGGGCCGACCCAGAACAGTGGCTGGGGAGCGGGATGTCTGGACCTTACTGCTTAGGCTGCTGCCCCCGTGACCCGACCCAGGATTAAGCAGAAAATAAATGAATGTGTTAGTAGAGCTAAAACCTGAAGTGAAAACGCTGTGTAGTCAATAACTGAATTCAATAACGTGGCTGTCTTTCTTCTAAAAACCCTCTAACTCCTAACTTAAGTCACTTCCAAATAACCAAAACCATTTTTTTGGGAGACACTATTATAAGATGCTAAGAAATTGTGCACTGATGAAAATCCTTGAGAAAGCCAGCATTCAAAGAATAGTAAATACTACGGACCACTAAATACCAACCTGCTCCAAGCTGCTGACTGTTTTTTTACATTTTGATATTTCTATTCTGTATTAATCCCGCAAAGTGAATTATTACCTCTGTGTTTAAGCCATCCAGAGTGAGTGCACACACTGGGGTGCCCAGAGAGCAGTTAAGGGTTAGGTGCCTTGCTCAAGGGCACTTCAGCCATTAATGAGGAGGGCGGGACGGTGCAGCTAACTCCCCCCTACTGCCACCACACATTTTTCCTGCTGGTTTGGGAATCGAACCAGTGATCTTTAGGTCCCAAACCCACTTCTTTAACCGTTAAGCCATGGCTTCCCCCAGCCCTGACCTAATGGTTAGAGAGGGGGGATATTTATGTGTTCTTACAGATTTTTCCCTGAATGGGTGACCTTGGCAGGTGATAGATTGTTTTCAAGACCTAAGTATCAACAATCAGTGATTGTAACTCAAATCAGACAGACCTGTTTCTTAATAGTAAATACTACACAGGAATAGGGCAATCTGATTGGTCCATGGTCTCAAGAATAAAAAAAAAAATATTAATTCAAGAGATTTTCTTGTTACTGATTGGTGGAAAGCAAAAATTTAATTCTTGGTATTGCGTCATTGTCAATGGATAACTGAATTATTGCACTGTTGCCATGGGATAATTAAATGATTATTGCATGACTGGCACGCGCAACATGACTTTTTTTTTGTTTTGTTGTTTTTTTTTTCTCTTGGGTTCCCATCTAGTATATACTAAAACAACTACATGACATCCTCGCCTTCGCTGCATTGTTGTTAATTATCCTGAGATTGCGAACTATCTATTATTTTTATTTATTTACTTATTTTAAAATTTCTTTCCCCCATTTTTCTCCCTAATTTAGTTGTTTCCAATTCCCACCCATCAACTTTTGCCTTCCCTATCACACAACCACCACCAACTAGGGAGGGGCGCAAGCAAGCACACGCCCTTTCCATGACATGCGATGCTATCACCCGCCTCTTTTCGAACTGCTGCGCATGCGTATTTGGGGGCGGCCTAACACACTCGGAGGGAAAGCGCTATCCGCCCCCTCGTACGAATGAGCTCACAGACGCCCATGATTGGCTGGTGATCACTGTAAGTGATAGGGAAGTGAGCGTATGCCATCCATCCCTCCCGTGAGAGCTCGGCCAATTAGCTCCCAGAGATCGCGAACTATTAATGTCGTGCCTGACCTCGATTTTGTCACGTTTATACTCGTGTGGCGACTCAGGCAACCCAAGAAATGAAGAAAAATACACCGGTGGCACTGAGTGCACTTGCACTACGCAGCTTATTCTCTTACTTTATGCATTTCTCTAACCTTTTTTGGAGCTTCGCATTTAAGCACTGGCTAAATATTTATTTTCTGGTTGAATACAATGTTTGTGTGATGGTGAATGCAAAGAGGGAGGCATGAGGAAGAAGAGGAGTGAGAGGACAGAGAGATTAAACTGGAGCAGGAAGAACCAGGCGAGCAGATGAACAGGTAGTTAGGTTGCAAAGTAAAACAACTACAAAAAAACACCTATAAATAAAAGAGCAATAACAAAGGGACTGCATGCATGTTGTTCTCATTATGGCCCGAGCCCCAAAAGTTCTAATCCTAGATTCACCGCTGTTGGATACCAAAACACTTCCTGCATTTAGAATAAACACAAACACACACCATACTACACACAGTGAAAGCCAAGAGTTTTCTAACTGATCTGATTTTTAATGATTAAAAATGTGCTGGAAGTCAGTTTCTATTCCGCCAGCCGGGTGATGCACTGATGTCCTGGTGAAAACTGAAAAATATTATTGATGGATGTGCCGTCGCTACCCTTCACTTTCCCATCACCCTGCATGCCAGTACGAAAACACAAACACACCTTATTACACACAGAGAAAGCCAACCATTTCCACCGATGGATGTGAGTGGGCATTCCCGTCAAAAACATTTTCAAGATTTGGTCAACAAACAAAGAGAATCCTTCAAGATCGGACAAGTGGACAGGTTTTTTTTTTAATTTTTACAATTTTTTTATTTTTTGGATTTTTCCCCCATTTTTCTTCCTAATTTAGTCGTTTCCAGTTCCCACCCTTCCCTATCACACGACCACCACCAACCAGGGCAAGCACATTCCCCCTCCGTGACCTGCGATGCTGCCACCCGCCTCTTTTCGAACTGCTGCGCATGTGTATTTGGGGGCAGCCTAACACACTCGGAGGGAAAGCGCTATCCGCCCCCTCGTACGAATGAGCTCACAGACGCCCATGATTGGCTGGTGATCGCTGTGAGTGACAGGGAAGTGAGCGTATGCCATCCATCCCTCCCGTGAGAGCTCGGCCAATTATCTCCCATGGACTCCCGGTCATGGATGGCTGTGGCATCAATCCGGATTCTATGGGTTGATAGTCGCGCACCTTGTCGATGTGCCACTCGGGAGCCCAGGTTTTATGTTTATGTATTTCCGTTGCCTGGTTTAGCTGAAATACATCTGAAAAGTCATTAGCGGAGCTGTCAGACTCCGCAAGCGTGAGCGCGGCGATTTTGAATTTGGTGCCACAGGGGTTCAGTTGGTGAAAAGTAGAGTGTTGTGTTGCCATCGCTTTGAAAATTATTTATTTATTTATTTTTTGATGTCTGTATTTTTTGCGCTTTAATTTGATAGGTGATTTGTGGAGGGCACCCCCCCCCCCCATTTATGTTGAGATTTGCTGGCAAAAGGGGTGAAATTCCTAATTTGGAAATTGTTTGCCATTTTCTAAATATGAAAAATGAGACGGAATCGAAACTCATGACATAAATTTTGATATGCGAAAACAAAAAACAACAACAGGTACACACTGATGGTATCAAAGTTTACTGCTAGGATCGCCCCAGAGGGCAAATTACAACATTACTGAAAAGCCCTGAATTACTGTGCATTACCTGAATCAGTAAAACCGTTTCTTTGGAGTCTTATGGTTAAATCTTTTTAGGCGTATTAAAATAAGCGGTCGGAAAGATAACCGTGAGTTGAATTTACCAAGTTGTTACCAGTTGGTCATGTGGCTTTTGTCTTGACTGAGGCTTGTCGTTGTTGACATGAGAGTGATATCTTTACTGGTCATTGTTTCACCTCACAATGTAGTGTGGCATGGTGTGGATGCTATTTATCGTAACGCTAACCCTAATCCACAAATACGGACGAGTTGATAGCGCCGTGTCCATTTCCCATTGTGTGATGGTACAGATTCATGGTGCAACTTGATGCTTGGAGATAATACACTTCCCCTGATTTTTTTTTTCTTCTTTTTTCTATTTGGTCATATCCAAATCCCACCCATTACACGTTCTTCCCAATCACACCACGCCTACCAACCGGGGAGTGTGAAGGTCACATGCTTCCTGTAAAGCATGTGATGTTAGCCGACCGAATTTTTTAAAACTGCTGCACGTTCATTCAGGAGCAGCGTAACAAAGCAGTACCTGACCCTTTGTATGACTGAGTTCAGTCACCCATGATTGGCTACTGTCACTTGTATTTGACAATCAAGAGGGCGTATTCCTTTCAGGCTCTGAGAGCTATCATGGGACTCTGGCTACGGATGGCTGTGTGCATGACCTGGGGGTCCGAACCTGCTGACGCCAGATGATGTGGTGAACATGTTTCTGCTGCGCCACTCAGGAGCCCGAGCTTGGAGGTCTGAGTTCTGAGTCAGTGTTGACATCCAGTAATGACTTGGCAAAAAAACCTCCCATTCTTGCCTGCTCCCAAAGGCATGCTTACCGGTCCCACCCGCTCGTGCAGTTATTATTGCTTGTGCCGGCCCAAAATATTTTTTGACCTCAGTGCGGTGGGTACAAAACATAATGTTCTGTGAACGTAAAGCAGGACACATTTACTGTTTTCAAATACAGCTTGCACTACTGTTCACAGTAACCAATCAGGTGGATTGACCGTAGCTAGAAAACGCATAATAATGTCGGGGCTGGTTTTGGGAATCAATCTTAACGGTAGAGCTCTTCATAGCTAGGCTAACGAGTACAGATGAGGTTGTAACCTATACGCGTCATTTCTAAGTTTCGTGATGGAGCCACATGATGGAAATATTTGAAACAGGTACATGAGAGATGAGTCGCTAGACATTTTCGCAGCAGAAGATGTAGTAAATGTATGCTACAGTCTTCCTCCTGCAGAAATTAAATAAAAACCTCCATCGCAGGCAGTCATTTGAGACGAGTTGATAATGCCAGGTCTAAACGGCCACGCCTTTCGGCTGTTCACTGATGAATTAGGTCACTCGTGGCAGATGTTAACACCTGTTATGAAATGAGTTCAAGTAACTGGTCTAACTCTACGCTGCTCAGAGGTGGAATGGCAGCGTGCTTTAAGGCGACCGTGTCCTCTGTTCATGTTTGTTGCATTCTATGTATCACTACATCACATAAGAAAATGTTTGGCGGTCTGGGAAAACCTGAATGAATTCTGGTAAACGGCCCAAAAAAATATGGGGCTTCCTGACAAACACACCAACGCCTGAAAGTGAGAACTCATAAAATGCACTGTTTCACTAAAGCTTTCATCTTTGTTTTTTTTTTTTTTTTTTATTATTTCAAAAATTGTGTTTGTTTAAAGAGCGTACCATTTTTCAGCCGAGGTTGTTTAAAGGCCAGTTTGGAGCCGGTGCCTGATCTCGAACCAGTTCTTTGTGTTTCACTCTTTCCATCTACACCAAAAAACCATTTTCATCAGAGACTGATTAATGTGACTAACGTAACCCGTTAAGACTTTATTACCAGTCTAGTCTGCTAATCAGGTAGTACGTTGATGTTCTTGGAGTTAAAGTTGCAGCGATTATAATTTTCCCGGCAGATTTCGAGTTCTGATTTTTCTCTAAGTGTGACCTGCTGATACTGATTTTTGGCAATTCTGATTTTTTTTTGAACAGCAGTGAACAGGCAAAATTTTATTTCCACGATAAAAGAAATGATTACATTTTATGAATAATAATCATCATCATAAATTATTAGTTATTAGTTTTATTAGTGGTAGTAACAGCAGTAATATTACCAATTACGATGATAATCATATCGTTTTAATCATATCGTATTAATATTAACAATAATAACAATAATAAATAATAATGCATAATAACAATATGTAATAATAATAATAACAATGATGTATAACAACAATAATATAATATATAATAGCAATAATGATAATATATAATTAACAACAATAATAATAATTATAATAATACATTACGTCTGAATTTATTAGGCTGGCATAGTTAAAAATTAAAAAAAAAATTTATTTGTCACGTACAAAATCATACACAGTACAGTATGTAGTGAAATGCTTGTTACAACTGTCCTAGTGGCGTAGTAGTTAGCATGTAGTAATAATAATTTATTATTATTATTATTATTATTATGTAGTCATAGTAAAGTGTTGTAACTCTCCTGAACCTTCTCTGAACTGTCTGCATCAGTGTGGTTTTAGCGGTGCCCACTCTGCTCATCTCTCAAAAAGCCATTTTAGTGCCTAATGTGCTCCCTTGTAAGCGTTTTCAAACTGAGCATGTTCAGATAGGCGCTGGTGTTTAAAGTGTCTAATCAGACACTTTCAAAAGCTTTTACATTTTTTTTCCAAATATGTTTATTGGATTTTTTTCAGTGAAAAGAAAGAAAGCAGAAACAAGAACAAAACGAAAAAACCCCCACAGTTGCTTATCTTAAGAGGAGTAAAATAATGCACAGAGACGATACATTCAGCATCAATCTCATTAACAAATTTCTATCACAGGTCTGCAAACAGGAACAAACGAAAGCTCGGGTCAAAATAGCGTTTTCATTAGTATACTCAAAAACATCGATCTTCGAATGTGCCAAACAAGTGGGATGTGATCCATTATTAACTTACACCAGCCAGATACCGTGAAGGTCCCAATAATGGTGAAAAACATCCACACAAACGATGTTAGACTGTGGCTTTAACTGTGCACGCGACTGTCATGTGCGCTGGAATCATAGGAGCCAGCGCAGAATCGGATCATAGGAGCCGGTGCAGAATCGGAAATAAGTGAGAATGATCTGCCGATTCCGGTCTCTGGCCGATAACCTTGAAAATGGTTCGATTATGGCATTTAACCGGTTGATATGTGCATTGCTGCTTGGTGGTGTTGTGCTTGGCGGCGTTGTTGTTGCTTTGCTCGGCGATGCGGCTTCTGTGCTGGGTGGTGCTGTTTGTGCTTAGCATTGGTGGTGGTGTTTTGCTTGCAGTTGTTGTTGCTATTGTGGATGTTTGGCGTTGTGATTGTGCCTGGCATTGTTGTCGTTGTGGTACCTGTTGTAATTGTATTATTAGTAGAGCTGGGTAATAAATAAAGTTTATTGATATTATTTAGAATTTTTTATTTATTTATTTTTTAAGAATAATGTCTAAAATGAAAATCAAGATTTACTTTAAAGCTTTAGATATTTTTCTTTACAAAAGATTTTATTACTCTAGAGTCCGTGTAGATTCTGGACAATGCTGGCGCCCTGCCCAGAATTCTTTCCTACCCCTTGTTCATGCTTTTTGTTCCGTGGTAGGATTTGATACCGGGCACTCAATAATAAAAAAAAAAAAAAAAGCCTGTCTCCGCCCATCAATCACTGCCACATTAGCAGATGGCGACATGCAGGTCAACAAGTTTGGAGCTCATCTCAAAAACTGACAGCGTCTACTCAGTAATTTAGAAATGATTTGCTTATGCAAAGCCCGACAGCACGAAACACTGTACCTTGTAAAGTTTGTACAAAATCAGACGCAACTAAAGGTAGTAACACAACAGACTTATTTCAGCAACTCAGACAGGCGTGCACAGCCAAGCAGCGGGATTAGCTCTGTGAAACACGCATGCTAACGAAAGCGTCCAGACGCCTGCTTACAAGTAGGTAATAGCAGCGTCCTTTTTCATTACTACTATGTACTATTTAACTACAACATTTCTACTATATACTATAAAATTAACTGCAGATATGAACAACCAAGCCAGAAGTAAATTGAAGTAGCCCTGATCCATTTATACAAAGCCATCCCTGTAACATGCTACGCCTTAAACCTTTCCTTGCTAGCTAAATAAACAAACAAATACTTTACGTAAATTATAAAAGCACCTAATGTCTTGTTATTCCTTTAAAAATTGCAAGTGTACTTGTGTTTACATTTCATTGATCCTGAAGGAGAAAGTGCAGTGAGTAGTTACTGAGCGTCACTCCGAGTTCCAGTTCTACGCCAGTTGAAATCGAGTTTGCAACTTCTGTGTGTTGATATCGTTAAAATAAAACTTATTCGAAATATATCTTTTTTGGAATCAAATGTCAGGTGCAGGTTGAAAATAATGTTTATTTTTAGACCATGTCACCCAGTCCTAGTAGACCATGTTTAGGCTCTCTCGCCCTTCGGCTCTGCAGAGGATCGCACGTTGAGCCAGCTGAACCGAGAGCAGCACCAGCCCAGAACTAGCACCTAGTTCGTGTTGGTGGAAAAGGGGGGAAAGTGAACAATTCATTTTGATCAGGTTTACTCCAAACTCCAGGTTGCAGATTTTCATATTTCATAGAAATGTCCAGGCTTTTTCATAAGATTTTCTTCCGAGTGCTATCAATCACACTCCAGACATTAGCATGGAGAGCTCTTCACACTC
>JAQMYF010000027.1:19852819-19876257 GCA_030014195.1 Neosilurus mollespiculum
GGCTACAAGTAAACATCGAGAAAAACGGCAGATCGCGTATAAACGACACCAGTGTCAATATGGAGCGCCAATTTTTAAACTACGGGGCACTGTTTTTACCAAAATCGATGGAGCGCGATTAATAATGCTCATAAATCGCAATTTACGAGCGCGATGGAGCGCGAGCGCAATCGTGCCCGCTTTAACAGAAAGCCTGAATGTCTTCTAGTCTCCTGATTTTATTCGTCATGTTGCCCAGGCTACAATCAGATGCGCGTGCATTCACAGAAAATGAGGGGAGGATGCGGACAAAATATGGATTTAGCTAGGTCTTACTTTCGGGGTAGGGCTTATTTTGGACCGTTCTGCAGATGTAAGGGTAGGTCTTATTATCGGGGAAACACGGTAATATCGCCTCGCGTGACCTTTCAGGTTGGTGATGGTTAGGAGGTAAAGTACTCATTCAGACTGACAGCTTCATTACCACTTCATGTCTCAGTGGAAAACACATAGCTGCTTTCTGGATTTCCTTCTGTTCAGCGTGACCCGACCTTCACCTTAGTCTTATATAACAACCACTCTTACAGCACTTATGTAGTTTTGATAGTCAAAAGACTGTCAGTGAGGCTTCATGCTTCATGTTGCTGTTAATGCACCTTGAACATGTTTCGTCTTCACAGTAACTGATTATTCACTAATTTATTCGATCGGTTCTCTAAAATAACTGATGTCATTTTGTAAAATGTACCTTTTCCTAGAAATGTGGTGAATTTGAATCTGACAATCAGGTTATGAAGTGATATACTAATGTATGTGCTGTAGTTTGTATGTAGTCTAGTAGATGTATCTGATGTATTTTGCCACCATCTTTAATCAGGAGTAAGCAGATTCATTTAATAAAGATATATTTGAATTGTGTTATGACGTAGTGAAATACAAATTTGGGAAGCACTGATGTATTGTTTTGTGTGCACCCTGTGCCTTTCCATTACTCATTATGAGTTTTTTCAGTTATCAGGTTTTGTACTTGTAAACATACTCGGTGTTCAGTTTTCCCCCACCCAAACACACCGAGCCGAAACTACATCCTTCATCTCACGCACGCACGGCGCCAGTCACACTGTGGAACATTAACGGCAGCATTTTTATTTGTTCGATTTTGTTTTTTGGAGAGTGGTGGTTTCCTCTGTGGTTGCTTTTTAAAAACTCCGCTCATGTTTGCTGTTAATTTCGGTACATCCAATCACACTAAACTCCAACAAGTGCAAAAGCCCCCTACAGCTGTTTAGTTGTCATGTTCTGGGTGACTCTGTCACGCAGCACAGCGTGAGTCATGCTCCACTCTGTAGGGACGCTATTAACAGAAGGAAAGAGTTTTATACAACAAACAAAGGGTAGTTTTTTGGCTTGTCTAGCGGAATGCTGAAAATCTCTAGGGATTTCGGTCCAGACAGGATTCCAGGCATAACAACTTCCTCAGAGCTTCTGTGACTTTTCTTCAGAGGCTCTCGGAGGTGTCTTTGGGACAAGGGGTTTTAATTATGAATGTAATGAGATACAGGTTACTACTACTATTATAATTTTTTTTGAATGGCTCAGTGAAATAATCCCATACTCGGCTGAAATGTATTTAAAGCTATCTGGATTCCAAAAGAACATTGTGGTTGAAGTTTACACACTTTTCACTAGTGAACTCAATTGTTTAAACTACTTGGTTAACAAAGATAAGATGCTGTGAGTCACATTTGCTTGGTGGTACCATTTTAGTAATAATAATAATACAGTGTTTTTTTAGAAGAAGGAGGTGATGGGTTTAAACATGGTAAAAAGTAATGATGATAAAAATTAGGCAAATAATTAGTGCCAAAGATAAGAGAATATTTACTAAAATATATAATCTAGTATGCAAAAGATGCTTTTAAAAATAAATAAATGAAATGTGACCCATCACAGCAAGGATGGTATTAAGTCAGAAAGTGTTAATTCTGAGTTACTGGTACCATTTTGTAGCTGATATCCTAATCTTTAAAAATGATACCAAATGTTCTACCATAGAAAACTTTTAGTTTCTAGTTTTGGAGTAACGATCTAAAACCTGCTAGGAATGTTCAGCCTTTTAAACATGCAACTCTGGAGAAAATCCTGTTTAAAGTTCAATAAGTATTTAATGATTCCACACTTAATACCCACTTTGCTGTGATGGGTCATAAATGTGGTCCTTCATTTGAAAATGAGAAAAGAGCAGAGAGTGAACTGTAATCAGTAAAGCGAAGTCAGTGGTGAGTCTTAATAAAAGTTCTTTGACACATTTCTTGTAGTTTTATAAGAAAAGTTGTAAAGTATTACTGATCACCAGAGTTCTGCTGGAGATTTTGACTGCTATATTTGCTTCTAATTCTTGCAGCAGAACCCGGCAGCCTTCGTTATGTTTGTTTTTCTAAGCGTTCTTCTACATAATACACTACATGTTTTACTGACCCACAAACATTGTCCTCGAACATTGAATTTTGGGCTGGAAAAGCAATGTTTTGGAATTCAAAGTGGTTTTGTATTGTCTTGTTAAATATATAAAAGAGTATAGTTTGTACTAAAATATAGAATTGTCGTTAGTTATGAAATATAAAAGTTGCATGCTAATAAAGGAAGTAAGTAAGACGTTACAGTAAGCGAGTAAAACCGTGTTTGTCGGAGGTTATCAGCTCATATCTGTCCTTAACTTTGTTGCCACTTTTTTGAAGCAGCTATGTCATTATCTTCACCAATAAAGTCGCGTTTAAAGGAGAATGAGTGCGTTCACACAAGTCAGTGTTACAGTTAGACACTTGAAGTGAATATGTGGAAGTTTGTGGTGAACACATGATGGGTTTTCAGTGGCATTAATTCTCAGAAATTTAGTTTTCTTTTATGAACAAGTTGTTTGTTTATTAATTTTTGTACACTTTGTATCAAAATAAATAACTGCGTACAGTATCCTAATTTTTTCTGACATATTACCATTATGTATATGCTATTTTGGATATTTTAGGTAGACTATGCCTTGAAAAAGTAATAAATGTACATGTTTCTAGATGAACAGTGTTGTTTTTTTTCCCCCTCCAGTTAAGATCCCAGGAACTCGAACTGTACTTGCTTTCTTATTATGTTGCTCTCGTGTCATACAATATGCAGCATCAGTAGGAATGACCTTCCAACCTGTCTGTGTTTCACTGGCGTAATTCCCCTGTTGATATAAAGCTGACTTGGGTTAAAGATTGTGTAAAATTTGCTTTCTCAAATCACAAGATGTGCCAACCAAACAAGCAAAAGGAAACGATTTCCCAGATCAGTAAATTCAGTGGTGTTTCATTTCAACTGATGCTTCATAAGATTATTATCTTATTTAAACTCTGTTGATGTTTATTGTGGTACTCAGGGTTGAATTACATCATATTTCTGTCATTTTTCCTGTTCTGTTCCTTTTTTATAACTGGGTGATTTTCATCTTTGTAGAGATGCTACGAGCACAAGCAGTATAGAAATGGGCTGAAGTTCTGCAAGCAGATTTTGTCCAACCCCAAGTTTTCTGAGCATGGAGGTAATGTGTATACACACACAACCACACAACCACACACTACCTTCTTTACGTTAAAAAGTACATTCATGTGCATTATGACCACAGTGAACACCGGAGACGGTAATAGTGGCTTCACGATCATCGATCCATTATTCTTTATTTCTTTATTCCTTGTTGCTATCCCTCTTCATCGAGCTGCTGGCTGCTTACATTCATCATCATCAGTGAGATTTGCTGCTTCCTTCTTATACACAGTTAATGAAAGTTCATATGTTATCAGATACAACAAATCCATGGTTATAATCTTTTCATCTGTCTTTACACGTCAAACAGTAAATAGGAACAAAACACAGGTAGGAAATGTCATGCTTCAGGGTTGTTCCTAGATATTATTCAGCCATTTGCATGGATGTACCATGCCATACTTCATTTTGCTTTTGAGAATTTTAATTTAAGTGTTAGCTGCGACTCGCCCGATATGTACTAACATCGGTTAAGTATGTACTATCATGTCTTGCCTGTTCTCTGATCCAAGTGTTTGTAGCATTAGCACTAACTAGCGCATGTAAATTTACCTCAGCTTGTTGTTCACAAAAAGTTTATTTAGGCCCCTAATATTAGATAATCGTACACATGTTACCTTTAGTGTGATTAGATTACCTATTTCTGCAATTGCAGAAACAGGTTAAGTGTGTTTTTATAATATGTTCTTGGTGAAATTTATCTTCTTTGGTAATCGCTTGCGTGCTATGTATTTAGTATGTCATCCGAGTAACTTTCGACAAATATTAAATTCATACTGAGTGCTCTGATGTCGTCTGTATCATTTTTACATACTGATAGTATGGGCGTATGAGTATTCAGACACAGCTGTTGCGATCACTGGCACTGAGATTGAAGCTGTGCGTCACAAACGTTCATAGAAAACGAGTTGTTTTTGTCATTTTAATGCCTGGTATGTGTGGACACAGTGTTACAGTTGTGCCAGAAGGAGCTTTAATCATTCATGCAGATACTTTTAATCAAAGTGACTCAGGCCTGAGGCGGAATCCAGAGCTGTGCAGCTGAGGGATCAGGGCTTAATATTGGCTCTCTGACAGATCCACCATTTGTACTCACAACCTTATATTTTAAAACTCCCCCCCATTATAAATGTTTTGTTCCGGTTTTTACAGAGACGTTGGCGATGAAGGGGCTCACCCTCAACTGCTTGGGGAAGAAAGAAGAGGCCTATGATCTTGTTCGCCGAGGGCTAAGAAATGACCTTAAGAGCCATGTTTGTATCCTTAACACGAGCAGAAACATATTTTCGGTCATGCACAGGAGATAAAATTGACAGTTGTATAGTGTGTGAGTGCGAGATGGTGAGATAGGAGCCTGAAACGGGTGCTGCTGCTGTTTCAGAAGGATGGACACGGGCCAGAATTTCTGCCCTGAGCCTGACCGCAGCCAGCACTGACTCTGCAAGCTAACACACTCCCACAGAGCAGACCACATTTTCCTCATTATATTTATATATATCCCCTGTGTACAGGCTGAAAACTCACTACTAAGTGTTTCTAATTTTAGTGCGGTTAAATACCGGCCTGTGTACTGTAGTTTGTTTTCAGGGGTGAGGTGATACATGTGAGTGTAAGTAGAGCCTCGTGAAGGGACAAGTTGATGAATAAAGATTCTCGACTGTGTTTAGTTTTTACCTTAACACCATTCCCCAGGTTGGCACGTGTACGGGTTGCTTCAGCGCTCTGATAAGAAGTACGACGAGGCCATTAAATGCTACAGGAACGCTCTGAAATGGGACAAAGACAACCTGCAGATCCTGAGAGACCTTTCCCTGCTGCAGATCCAAATGAGGGACCTAGAGGGCTACAGGGTAGGTGTGTGTGAGCGCGAGAGTGTGCCTGGTAATAGTATGTCAAGCCATGGCCAGGAAAAACATCACAGTTAGCGTTTAAAATATGCATAAGAGTTCAATTCCAAGCTTTATTTATTTATCTGTGTGTGTGTGTGTGTAGGAGACCCGGTACCAGCTGCTGCAGTTACGACCTGCCCAGCGGGCATCATGGATTGGTTACGCCATTGCATACCACCTCCTGGAGGACTATGAGATGGCTGCCAAGATTATCGAAGAGTTTCGGAAAACACAGCAGGTACATTCAACAAAACTAACAAACACAACCAGCCAGGTGAAGTGAGTAGATACGGGGGGGATGGGTGCTCGAGGTTTTGGTGGAGGAGGTGGTAGATATCAGAGTATTAACTGATCCTGAACACTGATTAGGTTTAAAAGGAAGCCTGAACAGAGGGATATTACTGATAGAGGTGAAGAATGCAGAAGTCTTGATTATATCGTCTACTGTGTAACTCTGTACGTCACAGTTGCAGCACAGCGCTCTTTCAGGCACTCCTATTTCCTGACTTTGTCCCAGCATGCATCTCCACGTTCACAGGAAGCTGTATGCTGGTACGAAGCAACACACCGAGCCGAAGTGGCATTCAAAAATTTGTGGTGTTCGTTTTTTGTTTTTCTTTTCCTATGATTTTCTCCCTGATTTAGTTGTAGCTGATTCTCACTAATCAAATACTGCTTCCCGATTACATGACACCTTCCAACCATGGAGGGCGAAGGCATGCATGCATCACAATACCCCCTTCGTAAGGCATACATGTCCGCTGACCTTTTTTTGGATTTCATGGCATGCGATGGAATATAGTCACTTGTGAGTCCGTCTCATTATTTCACTTCCGGTCCAGAACTCAAACTCTGAGATTTCATCATCAAACGTGGCAGCTATTTGTGCCTTTTGATATTTTGGGATGTCTGCACTTAAAATATTTGTTGTCAAAATTTGGGTGATGGGTGCATATAAAATATTCACCCAGAACCTGGAAGCCGTTGATTTCTTCATCTCTGCAGTTTACTTCTACTCAGCAGTGTAGTGCATTTTGATATTTTGGGATTCCTGCAATTCATATGTTTTGTCATGTGGAGGCTGGGGGGGATATATAATCTGCTGATGGATGACTCCTTCCTAACTCCTACGCATTCATATTCAGGGAGCGGCGTAACACATTCTGAAGATAACGCTATCTGCCCCTCATATACGCAGGCTCGTAGACACCACTGATTAGCTACTGTTGCGTGTGTGTGACGGAGAAATGATTGTATGAGACAGCTTGCCTGTTTGGCTCTAATGGGCTCCCAAACATGGATGGCAGCATGTATCATGTATGTTTGAAGTTTGGGTGATGGCGACACACCATGTCGCTGCCCTCTTTGGAGCCTGCAATTTTTTTTTAGCTAAGCACAAGGATGGTCTCCTTTTGTATGAAAGCCATGATATAGCATTTCTGTGAAAAAATAATGAATTCAGATAACATTTGTTATTCATCCATAACGTTTTCTTTTTCCGTCTGTCTCTGTGTGTGTGATGTGTGTATGTGTGTGTGTGTGTGTGTGTGTGTGTAGACCTCTCCAGATAAAGTGGATTATGAGTACAGTGAACTGTTGCTGTATCAGAATCAGGTGCTGAGGGAGGCTGGACTCCTCAAAGAGGCCCTGGAGCACCTCACGACTTACGAAAAACAGATCTGTGATAAGCTGGCTGTGGAAGAGACCAGAGGTATACACTCACACACGTACACACACATTTTCAGACTTGGTCTCTGTCTCCATATTGTTTTCCCATAATAAAACATGTAAAACCCTGGTTTACCCCTTGGGCGGCACGTGTATCTGTAAACGGCAGGGTGACAGGATGGTCACAGTCTAGGGAGGAGTCTTAATATCGATGATTAACTTGACACTAACAGATTGGATGAAATGCTGGAAAACTGGGGGATAGTTATCTTGTTCTGTGTCCAGAAAGAAAATAAATGGAGAAAATATTTGTTTTATTTACATTAAGGAGCTTATAATATATTTTTTCCTGTAGTGATGTTTTAGCTGATATCCTAGGAGTAGGTTAGCCAATCAGTGTGTGCAATTGCCAGTATCCAGTGACCTAGAAAATATATTTACACACACATGCATACATACAGCAAATGTTTTAGGCATCCTTTTTTTTTTTAATAAACTTTGCTATGGATTTTTTAAATAATTTAGATTTCCAAACATTAATTTTCCAGCACAAAATGAAATGTTACATAAAAAAATGTTAGAACAGAATGTCAATAAAGAAAGCGGCGCATTACGTAATGAAGCGATTTAAATGCAAATAAAGAATCAAGTGTGACAGTCAACAGAGAACTGTGGCTGGTTCTGTAAGACACTCAGTAGATGCTGTACTTGTAAAACTGCACAAACTACCTGTTTTTTAAACAAAAAGTCATCACAACTAATATTGAATTAGTTTTATGTAATACTGTTTACTGTGCTTTATACATTTTTTATGTAAAGATCTTTAATTTAATGTCATTATTTATATGTAAATATAAGGCATCTTTGTTCTACACCATTCCTTTTTGTACAGTATCTAACGGGTGTCCTACAGAACCAGCCCCAGTTCTCCTGGAAATGTTGACTGTAACACTTGATTCTTTATTTGCATGTAAATCGCAGCAGCCTTCATTATAATTTTGTTTGAAAAGTGGTCTCTTGTACGTAATACGCTGTTTTGTTTACATATGTGTGTGTGTGTGTGTGTGTGTATAGAAATGCATTTTGTCAGAGATACCTGCCCTGAGCATTTCAGTTTGTATTGTTTGACTTAAAAAGCGAAGCAAGAATATGTGTTTTCTTTCTGTAATGGTGGCGTGTGTATGTAGGGGAGCTGCTGCTAAACCTGGGCCGCTTCGAGGAGGCAGCAGACGTGTACAGAAGATTACAGGAGAGGAACCCTGAGAACTGGTCTTATTATCATGGCCTGGAAAAAGCCCTGAAACCTGGTACTTACAGCTCATACAGTGTTAAATGAGAGGCATGTGGAAAACTGTAAACATACAACGTGTGTGTGTGTGTTACAGCCACTACAGAAGGGAAGCTGAAGATCTATGAAGAGGCCTGGGTAAAGTTCCCCAAAGGCTTGGTGCCTCGCAGGCTACCGCTCAACTTCCTGTCTGGTAAGTACTGCCAGCTGTACAACATTCAGCTGTTGTTGTTTTGTGTGTGTTTTTCACCTGCAAAACATCATTCATGATTCCTTTTGCTGTTATGAGCATTTTATTAAATGTCGTCTTTCTTTAGGTGAGAAGTTTCGGGAGTGTCTGGATAAGTATTTAAGAATGAACTTTAGCAAAGGCTGCCCGCCGGTCTTCACTACACTCAAACCCCTATACCAAGACAAAGACAAGGTGAGAAAATGCTTTTTAAATTCAGCTGGTTGGCCGAGATCCAAACTCTCTTGTTACACATGAACATACATATATGTATATGTACATCTTGATTATCAGGTGGTTTTTACTTACATTTTGAAGTTGCTATCAGCTAAAATCCATTTGATAGTTTGCATTAGCCTTTTTGAAAATGGGGAAATTTGGAGTTCGTTTCACTCTTGTGAGTGCGGGAAAGTTTTTGGAATAGGACGTGAATCCATTAGTTCTTATAAGGCATGTTGATAGCAAAAATAACAGTATACAGATATTAAACTAACAAGTCAGATGTAAACTAGTAAACTTCTGAATAAAATTAAATGAGGCACATCTGCACATAATGAGTTTCGTTTTCATACATCAGATGAGCATCCAATCGTTCATATGCAGGTTATTTCTATGTTTAACGTCACGCAGACGTGAATCGTACGACTTTTTTTGAAGTAAAATGTCACCCCTCTGTGTGGAGATTCATTACTTCATTGTTCATGAAGAAGCTTGTAATAATAGGCCGTTTTGATGTGCAAAGACATACGACGTTCAAGTTTTTAATTATTATTTTTTTCTTTAAAATCTGTGAGGAATCATAATGTGAAAGATTCTGAATTTTTTCTGAACATTACATTAATAAAAATATTCACACGAAGTATGCTGTCTCATCAGGGAGATATTAAAATGCACCGTTTAACATATGGCCAAGTTGCTAGTTAAGCACATTGATGTGTAAATAGTGTTGCGCCTGATGATTTTTTTAATTGATTAATTTTTGTACCCTTTTCTCCCTAGTTAGTTGTCTTATCTAATGACGAATTTATTACATTTACCGCATTTGGCAGACGCTCTTATCCAGAGCGACGTACAATTATCATTTTTATACAGCTGAGCAATTGAGGGTTAAGGGCCTTGCTCAAGGGCCCGACAGTGGCGATGGTGAGGATTGAACCGCTGACCTTCGGATCAGTAACCCATCGCCTTAACCACTAAGCCAACACTGCTATTCTATCAATTATTAATCTGATAAAAACTGATTACAAGGTTTGGGTTATGATTATCGAACAGTAATGTGTTACAGCCAGCAGAGGGTGGCGATATTGCACCTCTAGTTCACAGTTGATACTGAGTAGTGCTTTTGTTTAAATATCCATCCCTAATGATAAAAAGCAACAATACATACAAAAAAATATCTCCACAATTTTTTAAATCAGTTGTAGTTCAGGAAAAAGGGGCTACAGTATGCAGTAACAGTATGCAGTATCCCTGGATACAAATCTGAAGTGTCTTTAATTCTGTTTATTCACAGGTGGCAATAATTGAAGAATTAGTAGTAGGTTTCGAAACATCTTTAAATAGCTGCCGAATGTTCAATCAAAATGGTAAGTAGAACAGAACATAAAACACGCCATGCCGTTACAGCAGATTATTGGACCCAGTTCATGTTTCCTGGTGACTGATTGGGTGGTTTGTCATCATTCAGATGATGGGAAAGAGGAGCCACCCACCACGTTACTCTGGGTGCAGTACTTCTTAGCACAGCACTACGATCAGATCGGGCAGCAGACGCTTGCACTAGAGTACATCAACGCCGCAATAGAGAGCACGCCAACACTTATTGAGCTCTTCCTAGTCAAAGCCAAGATATATAAGGTTTGTATGGTTTTTAATGTAAACATTACATCTTCGAACCGCATGATTAAATGTCAGTACGCCAGGTTACCCTGCACCAGGAAGTGGCTTGTCATCCATTTGCATGCTTGATTTCTTACTTAGTGTATGAACCGAAGGTCTCAGACAATCTGCTTATTTCCAGCCCTCTCACAATTTTTTGCGTCTCTTTCACTCGTAGCATGCTGGGAACATCCGGGAAGCAGCTCGTTGGATGGATGAAGCTCAGGCTCTGGACACTGCTGACCGCTTCATTAACTCCAAATGCGCCAAGTACTTGCTCAAAGCAGGTCTGGTGAAAGAAGCAGAGGAGATGTGCTCGAAGTTCACACGGGTAAACACAAACATACAAACAAATATATATTATTGTAATTTAATTCTCTCGGTGACTCACTCATTTGCCGAACTGGTCACGTGGAGGCTGTGCCTATCTCAGCCAATATTGGGCAAAGGCTGGGTACACCCTGAACACCTCACCAGACCATTGCATGGCAAACCCCCACACACACACACACACAATCATTCACAATCACATCCTCAGCTAGGGGTTATGGGAAATGGCCAATTAGCCTAATGTGCATGTCTTTGGACTGTGGAAGGAAACCGGTGTACCTGGAAGAAACCCACGCAAGCACAGGGAGAACATGCCAGCTGTACATAGCCTGAGCCCAGGATTCGAACCCGGCCCTAATTTAGTTCTGTAAATGCTTATTTGAAAATACTGGATAACATTTTTTCTGTCTTCTTTCCTATTCCCTCTTTCGGTTCTGCAGGAGGGGGCGTCGGCGGTCGAGAACCTGAACGAGATGCAGTGTATGTGGTTTCAGACTGAATGTGCACTGGCGTATAAATCGATGAAGAAATATGGAGACGCACTCAAAAAATGCCATGAGATCGAGAGGGTGAGTTCCTTGGGTTTCTCCTTACACATTTCTTTAATAGTTTTTCAGTATTCCAGCTGGATTTATCTGTACACACTGATTCATACGAGGCACATTAGCAATTGAAATGGCACTAATTTCTTGTACTGTATTGCTCAATGCTGTGGTGAGTAATTGGTGTGCAAAATAGAGTTTGCAATGTTTTGCACCGTCTGGTGGCTGCCAGATGAGTTGCACTTGCAATGAAAAGCTTGACAAGCCTCTATTTTCTTTTGAGCTGATCCTAATTGTTTTATTAGAATTATATATACGTGCTTTATCATGTAATACTAACCTGTGTGCCTATTTTGCTGCATCGGGTCACGGTTTTCTGTAATGGAGTAGCAGCACAAGTAATGAAAATGAGTATATATTACACAGAAACCATGTGATCTCAGGGAATTCAAGAAATCAGGGATTCTAAAATCTTTAAAAATCGAGCTTTAAAGAAATTAAAAAAAAAAATGCAGTCTCAAAAAATACAAGAGCTGTGCAGTATGGCTCTCACATTTATTTAGATTTTCTTACGTTTCTGTGGAGTGTATATATTAAAACACTTATTCATTTCAGGCTCAGTGGATATCGTTGAATTGTCCCCTTGTCATAGAATGTCAAGGGGAGTGTTCATCTATATCCATGAATAATTGCAATATATATTTGATTTAAAAGAGAAAAAAAAAAATCTAATATTTATGCAGTGTATAAAAATTGCTGTTATAAGTGCACCGTTTTTTCTGGCCAAGATCATATTCATTGTTTTCGTTCGTCTTTTCTGAAGCACTTTGTGGAGATAACGGACGATCAATTTGACTTCCATACGTACTGCATGCGGAAGATGACTCTTCGCTCGTACGTAGACCTATTAAAGCTGGAGGACGTGCTGCGCATGCATCCGTTCTACTACAAAGCTGCAAGCACCGCCATCCAAATCTACCTCAACCTGCACGATAACCCTCTCACCGATGACAGCAAGGAGCTACAGGCTGATACCGGTACCAAAGCGCACAAGATTTTTCACCTCTGTCAACACAGCGTGATACTGAGAACACACAATATCCAAAAACACAAATTTTTAACAGGAGCTAATGCAGAGGATGCTTTCTGTGCGGGTTCTCACAGGGAACCTTTCGGACAAAGAGCTGAAGAAGCTGCGGAATAAGCAGCGGCGAGCGCAGAAGAAAGCTCAGCTGGAGGAAGAGAAGAAGAACGCTGAGAAAGAGAAACAGCTCAAGAACCAGAAGAAGAAGAAAGAGGATGACGACGAGGAAATCGGAGGCCCCAAAGAGGAACTTATACCAGAAAAGCTGGCAAAGGTCTGTGTACACCTGAGTATGTTGTGGTTTAAGTAGAGAACATAATGAGGACCAGTGCCTTTTTAATGAAAACCTCCCAGTGCAGATAGAGAGAGGAACTCTCACTGGAATATAACTACAATTTTAAAAATAAACTAAGTGTACATTTCTCTTCTGTTGTTGCTTTCCCTATCCAGGTGGAAAACCCATTAGATGAAGCAGTGAAATTCCTGATTCCTTTAAAAAACCTGGTCAAGAACAAGATTGAGACTCACCTTCTGGCCTTTGAGATTTACTTCAGGAAAGGTAGAGAAAGACTCTCTCACACACTCCCTCGTCCTCTCCAAAAGTTTTTTGGTGTGTGTATTCTATTGGATTGCTGACAGACAGATGGATAGATTGATGTTGTTACAGCCTCAGAAATGAATAAAAGTATCAGTAGTATTTGGATCAGTCTGATTTGAATCAGATAATTACACTGTTTAGCCTCTCGCAATCTCTGATTGAAATCCTGATTTGGAAAAATTGCTCCTTATGTGTGAAATAAAGTTTCAACTCACTGTTAAACATAATACATGAAGAAAAAATTGTGACTCACCTCCTAGAATTTTGATATTTATTAAAAGTCTAGAAAATGTAAAGTAGGGCCACATCACTGAAATCTGCATGAAATCTGCATGGGCATATTATGTTTATGTATTTGTTTTTTTATTTGCTTTCTTTTTATGACAATGCTTGATGGTGACCAGCTAGCTTGCAATCTTCCCTAATTCATGGATGGCTAGCTGTTTATTTGAAATAGGTTGGCTCCACCTAGTGGATGGAGGATGATCAACGATTATCAAAAAAAGTCTAAAATTTGAGTGCTTCATTACCTAAAAAAAAAAAAGAAAGAAAATTACATGGATGTCTTGTTTCTTGGTAACAGAGATTCGAAAATTTGAAAACTGGTGCACAGGCATGGATTTTCTATTTTTTCCACCATGTCACTAAAATAGCCACATGACATCACGCACACTACAAAGATGCGAAAGGGTAAGAGGAATAGTGGTGATCATTGATTGGTTGTAAGCATTATTGGTTATCAGGTGTTATTCGAGACTCCATCAGCTACTTCCCTTCAGGGCAGTGGTGACTCAATGGTTAGGGCTCTGGGTTACTGATCCAAGGGTTGGTGGTTTAGTCCCCAGCACCATCAAGCTTAAGCAAGGCCCTTAACTCTTAATTGCTCAGGGTTTTTTTTGTTTGTTTGTTTGGTTTTTTTAAAGTGAGTCGCTCTGCATAAGGGTGTCTGCCAAATTCCATAACTGTAAATGTGTTTAGTGTCAAATTGTCTGAAATATCTGCAGAAATGCAGCAGGGGGGTAAACCAATTTTGTATCCAACCAAACCAGGAAGTAGTGTGTTTATAATAACACCTTTTTACTTCCTGTAAACAGATGTAGTGTCTGGCAGTAAAGAAGACATTTCCAAATGAAAAAGGAATCCTGTTGTTTGAGAGAGCTTAATATTATTGGATTTATTAATTTATAAGCAGTGATCCTAAGAGGCAGTGTGGCTGCCACTTGGAGAAAAACCTTAGCAATAACAGAAATTGCTGGAAATAGATGAGAGAGCAGCAGAAAATAGCCATGGGGGTCCTCTGCCCCAGATGTAAAAGTAGTATCAGCTCCAACATGGCACCACCTGAGGCATATTTTGACAGAAATCGCAGAAGGTTTCCCGATTGGTCAGGTGTTAGTTACAGAGTGAGAAAGTAATCCTCTGATGTGTGCTGAAAAGCATGATGAAGAAATCATCTCGGCGAGTTGGATATCAGCCGAGATGATTTCTTCATCATGTTTACATCTGCTGTTTGTTTTTCAGACAAGTTTTTGTTAATGCTGCAGTCGGTGAAAAGAGCTTATGCAATAGATCCAGATCACCCCTGGCTTCACCAGTGTCTAGTGCGCTTCTTCAAAAGAGGTAAAACTTTTAATACCTGCACATTATAAGCATATAAAGTTATTGTCTTCCTACATTTTTTTTTTTTAAGTTCTCTCTGATTGGTTGTCTTTAATGTCATGTTATCATCGCATCTGTTTAATTGACAGTATCAGAGGATAAAGACGTTGCAGATCCAGTCCGCACGGTTCTCAAGCAGGAAATCTCTCGGTTGTTTGGTGACAGCAATGCCAAGAGCTTTAACCAAGCCTTCCTCAGCAAGCACTCGAACTCAATCCCCCATCGATTAGCAGGTGAATAAACACAAGCAAACCCAAGTTTAATTTACATCCACACACCAAACACAACGTGTAATGCACAGGACTGATCTGTGTTTCTCATCATGTCCTTTCTGTGTTCTCTTTAAGCTGCGAAAGGCATGTTCTACTTAGACTCTTCAACACAGAAGAAGGCAGTGGAGCTTGCTGCAGCACTGGACGAGTCACTTAATAACAGAAGCATTCAGGTAAGTCTAATATGAACGATGGTCAGGGGTTGGCCATTGCGAAGCACCGGGATCCAGGGGTTGGCCATTGCGAAGCGCCGGGATCCAGGGGTTGGCCTTTGGGAAGAACCGAGATCCAGGGGTTTGCCATTGCGAAGCACCGGGATCCAGGGGTTGGCCTTTGGGAAGCGCCGGGATCCAGGGGTTGGCCTTTGGGAAGAACCAGGATCCAGGGGTTGGCCATTGCGAAGCACCGGGATCCAGGGGTTGGCCATTGCGAAGCACCGGGATCCAGGGGTTGGCCTTTGGGAAGCACCGGGATCCAGGGGTTGGCCTTTGGGAAGCACCGGGATCCAGGGGTTGGCCTTTGGGAAGCACCGGGATCTAGGGGTTGGCCCTTGGGAAGCACCGGGCTCTAGGGGTTGGCCTTTGGGAAGCACCGGGAATTATTCCAGTAAAACAGAAGCTCGATTTTCATTCAGTTTCCATCGGAATGTTGTTTTCGCCCGTCTAGGGGAAGTTCAGGGTTAGTTAATTTTACTCAGAAATCAAAGTCCCCGTAGTTGCTTACACAAGCATATGAGGTCAGTGTTAAGTCTTGTGATTAAGCACAGCGTAAGTGGCTTTAATAATCCCCAAGTTGCTCCGACACCAGGCATTGTGCAACATTATTTCCTGTAAATGTACCAATATGCACTCAACACTACGGAGCACAGAAAGCGAACAAGGCAAATCATGAGGTCACTAAGAGTGTTAATGTTTGTGGGTTTCTTTGGTGGTATTTTATTTAATTTCTGCTTGACATTACTTGATTTGTTTTCATTATCCATGCATTATACTTTATTCTTGTACTTCTTCTTCTTCTTCTTCTTCTTCTTCTTCTTATTACGATCAGTAGGAATATTAGTATTCCCTTCAGCGTCACTCATGATTGAACTTTAAATGCTTAGCTTTGTTAAAGGATTAATGAGCCTGTTGCAATAAAAATCGATACGAATGTGCTCCAGTTTGACTGTGTAAGTTTGTGTTGTAAATATCAAATTATGTATCTAAAGAACCATAACAGACCCTGAATAATCCCAGCATGCTCTTCTCTTTCTACACAGATCTGCACAGAAGTGTTGGAGAGCCTGCGTGACGGCAGCCTTGGAGATGCCACGGAGACGGCCGAGCCGTACCGGGCCGAGTGTAACAAGATCTACCCGTACACGCTGGCCTTCATGCCTCCGGGCTATGAGGACAACACGAAGATCGCTGTGAACGGGGACCTCTCCACGGAAACCGAGGAGCTAGCCAATGACATGTGAACACCTGAAAGGGGATGGGGTTAAGGGAAGAGGGGAGTGGAGAAGAATGAGGGGGGTGAAGGCGCCATTTTTCAAACACCCAAAATGACATGTTGCTGAACTTCCCACGTCCTGTCCACCCCCCTGTAATCGGGATCAGGACGAGAGGCAACGAGGGCGTCTGTGAAGAAGAGGACGAGAGGGAAGGGGGGGAGAAGAGGAGGAAGAATAAAATGGCCATTTTACTTTTTTTAAACTTGCTGATGACTACTCTCTAACTGAAAACTAGACGACATGCAAAAGGCTCTGTTGTGAACCGTGTTCAAAGGCGGCGAGCTACAAAGTGTGGGTTAATTAACTGTGCAAAAAAAAAAAAAAAAAAAAGGCGAATCCCATAGTCAAGCAACCGAGCTCACTCAAACCCATCTTTCCCCCTCTGTTTTAAAGAGTAATTTATATGAAAATAAAAACGGCATAAAAGGAGTTTTGAAGCGCGGAGTTGGTTTTGTGTTGGCGTGAAATGGCACTGAAGTCTGTTGTAGTCATAAAGAACGGGTTCGGCATGTGGGGAGGAGGTGGGTTCTAACCAAGGGGGCGGAGTCTGAGAGTATGCTGCTTTTTTAAAAAGAAATGCTAATGTGACCTCTTTTTATATTTTGAGTTTGGTTTTGCTGAGGGGAGGAAGGACCTCATAATCAGAGTATCAATCAGCGAGTCCTCCCAGTTGTACATTTAAAGCGATTAGAACAGCAGTGTTGGTAGAGTGTAATCAGCAACCTTGTGAAATCTTGCAGGTAAATCTGCTCTCTTCTCTCTTGCTTCGATCGCTCTCCTTAAAGGGCTGTTCCAGTAACACATGTTCGATTTCCAGGAGCAGGAATATCAACATTTCATTGTAGAATGGAAAACCTGTTGACTTAAAACTTTATGGGCAGTCATGACATTTCCTCAGCAATTCCGAGGTGTTGAGCTGTACCTTCTCACTTCTTGCTCTAGTGACTATGCACACGTGCCAACCACCACCACTACACACACACACACACACACACACACACACATAAAACTAGCAATTAGACAAAAGTGAATAAAATTCATCCATCAGTAATGATAATTCAATAAAACGTAAAGGATGCAGTATCTCAAAACTGCATTGTAGGATTACTTTGTGCCAACTTTACACTGATGAACTTTGACCTGTGAATTCGTAAGACTAGGTTTTGCGAGCTAACAGAAAACGCACAGGCAACAAGACTACAGTCTCTTCAGTTTACATCAAAAATATAGAGGTGCTGCTTAGTTCACGCAAGATTTTTGCCTTGCTTGTTTTTTTCTGTCTCTTTCTCTCTTTGTGCAGACTAAAAAAAATAGGAAAGAGCTTTCACCCACTGCCCTCTGTTTGACATGTGACAGAATATTTCAGTTCAGAGCTACAGACTTTCCACACGAGATGGACAGACATGAGGAATATTTCAACACTGATACCATTTCTAAAGGTTGTGTGTAATTCAGGTGGTTTTAACGTGTTCTGCAGGTCTTACAAAGAAAATGAGAATTTCGTAGACAGCACACAGTTCTAGCCTGATGAGCAATTTAATTTGATGAAAGTACTTAAAGCACTCCACTCAGTTTCTT
Source organism: Neosilurus mollespiculum (assembly GCA_030014195.1). NCBI lineage: Eukaryota > Metazoa > Chordata > Actinopteri > Siluriformes > Plotosidae > Neosilurus > Neosilurus mollespiculum. The sequence goes on from JAQMYF010000027.1 coordinate 19,870,882, forward strand.
AGTCGATTTTTCCTGGTTGCAAGTGAGTTTTGAGTAAACTGGTTCACAGGAACTTTGAAATTCTTGTCGGTGATGATCGGACATGTGATACTGGAGTATTCCTTAAACACACTCCCTCTTGCCCCTACTTCGTTTTCAATGTGGAATGATGAGTTTTTGTTGTATGATAATGATTTTTTGTAATAAAAAAACAACTCCAAGAATGAAAAAAAAACCCCAGACATTTGGTACTAGTCTATGTACATTTCGGTTTGTACGATTATTTTTGCCCTTTTCAGTGTATAGTCAGAGGGATGAGGGTGATCTTACATAGACACCAAAATATGGGCAGAATTGGAAGGGACATAAGACATACTACATAAAACTTTGGATCTATCACAGCTAAATAAATATTTTAAGTTTGCAGTCTTGACGTTTTAGGTTGTTTGTCTAAGGCTGTCCCATCCAAAAACAGACTCCTTTTTTTTTTTTTGTTTTGTTTTTTGATCTAGCATATCCTAAACCATGTCTGTTTTTCAGCTGTCCACATCTTTCCTCTGCTCACAGAAAGGGCACCGAAAAAAAAAAGCAATACAATAAATGGTCTCAAACCTCGAGAGGTGTCTAAACTTTATGCCTTATGACCTTGATGTTCACAGTGCAGGGGTTTTGGGAAACAGTCTTGTGTTGCCACATGGGAGTGATGTTTGAACCTATGGGCTTTGGGGGGAATTCAAGAGCAGTTTAACCTTAACATCTCAACAACTTCAACTTTAGTGAACTGAACGTTATTAAAATGCAGGAAACATTTAATCAGTGTATTTCACATTTAATCAGTGTCTACAACGGCTTGCTTGGGGTATGATGTATCTAATCAACCCATTAACAGCCGTTCCTCAGTTAAAATGTGCGTGTTGGGGCGTCCTAGTGCACGAAATGTAGTGTAGATAGCACTGAAAGCTTTTTCTAGGAATGTGTAGTTGCAGTTCCACAGCTCATAACCCAGCTTGGGCAGAGCTGTAAACTAGAGATGATATTTTTATTCCCTTACCAAGTCATGTTCATGTTTTACCCTTGGTTTACGTGTGGGTTTGTGGGCAGGATTACATAATAATTATGCATGGATTTCAAATAAATTTCTATCAGAGGTGGGGCCATGGACAAGGAAGATAGATTTTTGAAATGATCCGGATGAAATTTTGGATCCATGGATTTTTTTTGAGAGAGGACAAATTTTTATTAATTTATTATTTTTTTTGGAGGGGTGAGGGTGTAAATATATATTTTGGTGTATATGGGGGGGATTGTTGGGTTTGGTAGAAGTTTTAGTTTGTTAGAAGTTTGCTATTGTCATTATTATTATTTTCTTATATTTGATCAATACTGCGGTCATGATTATAGTTTTGAATCCATGTAGTCTAGACAATCCTGTTTCTTAAAATATATGCAAATTAGTAATTTAATCCACAGTGACCTTAATTCCACTTAATTCTACTAGGGTTGCCAGGAGACTGGAGCCTCTCTCGGCTAACCCTGGGTGAATATGGAGTACACCCTGAACAGCTCGCTACACCATCATGGGGTCAACACACATCCAATCATTCAATTTAAAATACACATTTGTAGTATTGGTAGTGTGTCCTACGGATGATTTGGAACAGCCAGTCAGTCTAATGTGCAGGTCTTTGGACAGTGGAAGAACCGGAGTACCCAGAATACACCCACACAAGCACAGGGAGAATATTCAAACTCTGCACAGAAAGATGCCCGAGCCCGGGACTCAAACCTTCTTGCCAGGACCTTCTTGCTGTGGTGCGGACGTGTTTCTCATGTCATTAGGATGGGAATGGGTTAGTGGTTAAAGGTGATGGGTTACTGATCTAAAGGTCAGCGGTTCAATCCCCACTATCACCACTGTTGGATCCTTGAGCAAAGCCCGTAACCCTCAATTGCTCAGTTGTATAAAATAAATGTAAGTCGATCTGGATAAGAGCGTCTGCCAAATACTGTAAAAGAAAATGTCACCACTGTCTGCGCCGTCCATGACCGTGATCGAGTGATTAGAGAAGCTGGAAGAACAAACCCAGTACATTTATATTTTATGGCATTTGGCAGACCCTCCTATCCAGAGCGACTTAGTTTTTAAACAACTAAGCAATTGAGGGTTAAGAGCCTTGCTCAAGGGCCCAGCAGTGGTGGTATGGGGGATTCAACCGCTGACCTTCGGATCAATAGCCCACCACTGGCCAGTAAGTGCATCATGTCTGCCTCTTGAGGAACCGTTAGGATGTTTGATCATTAGCTGGCAGCAGAAAGACCAAGGAAACGTCTCAAATGATGGACCGAACCCATCAGCAAGATTTAGCGCTCCTGGGTTCCGGTGTCGATTGCGCGCCGGGTTACGGTCTGTGTGGGGTTTGCGTGTTTACTGTCATGTATTTGGTTTCCTCTGGGTTTTCCAGTTTCCTCCCTTCTCTAATGAAACATTTTTGCAGACGTGATACACTTTGTTTCCACATACAGCTGTAACAGGCGTGTATTCAGATCACTGAGGACATGCAGTGCTTTTGGGGAACTATGAGCTTTCTGACCCCCCCCCTTCCCCAGCCGTCCCTGGTGCAAGTCTCGCGAGAGTTTGTCATCTCGGTCATCCTCGGGTCGGTTCCGCCGCCAGCGCGAGGAATAAAAGCACAACCTCACGCGCTGATGGAAGAAACCCGCGGTGATGCCCCGGATGAGCTCCTGGTAGGTGTTCCGAGAGGGAAATGCCGCCACCGATGGACTCGTGTGAGTTCTGGATCCCGGTCACGTGTCGCACCTGTAAAATAATCGTCCTGGGAGACGCAGGTGTGGGGAAGACCAGCCTCACTCACCTGTACTGCACCGGACACTTTCCCGACAAAACCGACTCCACCATCGGCGTGGACTTCCGGGAGAGGCTGCTGCACGTGCGGGGCCAGAAGATCAAGGTACAGGAGAGATGAAAGCTGCCTCTGGGATGATCAGGGCAAGGAATCAGATCATACTGAAACAGAGCTGGCAGCTTTATTATGCTGTTCTTTCTTTCTTTTTTTTTAGTGTAAACAATTATGATCTACAGAATAAATAATAAATAACTGGCGCAGGATATTCAGTAGTGATTAACACAGCAGGAAGGTCCTGGGTTCGATTCCCGGACTCTCGGTGCAGAGTTTGCATGTTCTCTTCATGCTTGTGTGGGTTTCCTTTGGGTGCTCCGGTTTCCTCCCACAGTCCGAAGACATGCACATTAAGCTAACTGGCTGTTCCAGTTTGCCCTGTAGTGAATGGTTATGTGTGTGTGTTGCCCTGTGATGGTCAGGGTCCACCATGCCTTCACCCAGTGTCGGCCGAGGTAGGCTTCAGCCTCCCAGTGACCCTTATACGAGTAAGCGGTTCTGAAAAATGAGTGACTGTGTAGCATTCGTGCCACACAGCAAAAAGGTACTAGGTTCAAGTCCCAGGCCTGGAGAGGACGTTTCTGTGGAGGCGGCATGTTCTTTTTGTGCTTGTGGGGGTTTCTTCTAGGTGCTCCGACAGTCCAGAGACACGCGCTGGCTGTTCCACGTTGCCCCTAGGTTTGGGTGTGAGTGTACATAGTTCTGTGTGTGTATGTGTCGTTCCTGTGATGGACTGATGAACTGTTCAGGGTGTACCCTGCCTTCGCCTAGAGTTGGCTGAGATAGGCTCCAGCCTAACCCCCTAGTAGGATTAAGAGGTTTGGTGGATAAATGAATGAATATATTTTTCTCATGTTTTATTTTATTTGACTCACTTAAACCATAAACAGTCAATACCGAAACATTGATACTGTGTGTAGAAGGAAAAATATTAGGTGTATACAAATACAAAAAATTCAATTTGGGTCATTTTCTGAAACTGGGTCAAATTTATTGGTTCACATTTTGGACCTAATATTTTCCAAAAACTATAAAGAATCAAAAGAGCTGGACATATACGACATATCAGACAAAATAATTCAGAAACATCCAGCGAAAAAAAACAACCTAATTTTTCTGTAAAATTGGTTGCAATGTGTGGACGAAAATTGTGCCTTTTTTTGTTAATGTTTCATGCCATGCTATCAGCCAAACATCAACTCGAAGTGCTAATAGAGGAGCAATAAAGATCTTACATTAAAATTTACAGTATATCCAAAATAGAAATTCCTGCTTTTCTTACTTTGTGGACTGAGAATCGCTCATCAGTTTACAGTTCTGTGTAACCAGTGGTGTCCACGCCAGTTACATACGGAACCGACCCTTTTTTCCTGTGAGGGGTGAGGTTCCATGGTATGACTTTCTCTGTACAATGGCGTGACCTCCTGAAGTGTATTTATTACACACGGAGTAAAGCGCTAGTTAATTTATTCACCAAAAACAAATGGGATGAATTTGAAGATGAATTTGGTGTTCGATACAGATTTATTCCTGTTTAACACTAATCAAAGTGCAGTTATGTGCATGAAGTAGTTCTCTCTCATTGTCTTTGTAACAATGGGTCATGGTTAATATAGAGGGAAATTAGCTGCACTACCTTAAAGTTTGGGGATTGTGAATGTCACTTCGTGGTACCAGCATCAGAGAATGATCCATTTTTACTTAATTTTTTATATTATATAAAAACAATAATAATAGTAACAATTAATAATATTAATATTAACAGGATCAGCATGTTGGTCAGATGAAATGTACAGAATTATTATTGATGTATAGAATTATATAATTGTTAAATATATGGAAAAACTTGCTTTAAAACTACTCTTAAGAAGTGAAGGTCCGAAAATAAAACCAGACTAAAACCTAAGAGTGTTTCTTGCAGATCTGGGTGTATTGCTTCATGTAGTTAATGTCTTTAATCTAAGAGAGGATATTTGGGGTTTTTTTTGTTGGGAGAATCCAGTGTGTGCGCTGTCTTTTTTCAGGACTTTACAAAATGCCGTTAAAGACAGAAGTTGATTTTAATAAAGGGATTTTTGTAGCCTACCGAAAATAGGAAATGAAATCAGTGCTGAAAAGTTGCCTGTTGCTACATACATGAGTCATCTTCCCATTTAATTTAAATCTTCACCTTAATTCAAACAATGCCTCTTTATTCAACACTAACACAACAGACATATGTGCAGGAGGAAGTGTGTGTGTGAGGGGGGGATTGATAAAAATGTGTATTTAAATTTGAACTAGTCCATATTTTGTTGGCGTAATCAAAACAGTGACAACCAAGCACGATTAGGAAGATACTGGGACACACACCTGCAAGCCTGTCATTTATTTAAATAAATAAATAAATAAATAAATATATATATATATATATATATATATATATATATATATATATATATATATATATGTTTGTGTGTGTGTGTGTGTGTGTGTGTGT
>JAQMYF010000027.1:19914511-19925555 GCA_030014195.1 Neosilurus mollespiculum
TATATATATATAAAATAGGTGCTGCCTTTGGCAAACAATCCAACATCTGGAGCTGCATAATCTCTTACTGCATATTGAATAATACATATTCACAACTGATGCCAAAGACTTTCATATACTTTGTAAATTAACATGACTGTATATCAGGTGCCTAGAATTTCTATAGAAAAGTAAACACAAGACTCATCAGTCCCCTCAAGAGTGAGGCCTTTGGTTCCCCCTAGTGGTTGAGAACAGTCCTTTCACCCCATTGCGTAAATGCAGCCAAGGTTAACACAAATACTAGAAGACTTGCAGTTGATATTGCAATCAGCATACTGTAGTTCCACTGAGTAGAATTTACATTGACTACTTAAGACTTAACATATGCTACCTGGCAAAAAAACAGAGTTTCATTAATTTTTCGCTAATGTCTTGCACAACAGGAGAATCAAACCACATCACAATGACCTTCTCTGGTCTATCCCAAATTCTGGTTGATGGTTTAAGGTAAGGCCACTGTAGTGGTCAAATCATGTGTGAAAAATTGTCCTCATGTTCCTTCATAAACACCCGTTTAACTGTTTGATCCTGATCTATCCAGGCATTGTTATCCTGGAATATGCCTGAGCCATGAGGGAAAAAAAAATCATTGATGGGATAACCTGGTCATTCAGTACATTCAGGTTATCAGTTGACTCGATCTCAACCTGACCAACTGGAACAACTCCAGATAATGACCTTGCCTCCAGAGGCTTGTACAGTGGCAACATGCATATCTCTTATTATGGTGATGTCCCAATTACTCTTAAATCAACCTGACCTCCTAAGACCACATGAAATCCAGAGTAGTGGCGGCATGGTGGCATAGTGGTTAGCACATCCGCCTCACAGCAAGAAGGTCCTGGGTTTGATTCCCAGCTCGGGCGTTTCTGTGTGGAGCATGTTCTCCCTGTGCTTGCGTGGGTTTCCTCCGGGTAACCTGGTTTCCTCCCACAGTCCAAAAACATGCTAATGGGCTGTTCCAAATCACCCCCTAGGTATGATGCAAATGGTTGTGTGACTGTTGGCCCTGCGATGGACTGGCGAGTTGTCCAAGGTGTACCCCGTCCTTGCCCGGAGTTGGCTGAGATGAGTGCCAGCCTCTCCGCAACCCTAATTAGGATTAAGCGGTTCACAAAATGAATGAATGAATGCTCCAGAGTAACCCTGGGTTTACACGATGTCCACAATCTCCATGATTTGAGAGAATCTTGATTAGCGTGGGGGTCGTGGGACCAAATTGTGATGATCTAGAGGGAACTTGGTGGAATTGTGATGATCTTGAGGGAACTTGGTGGAATTGTGATGATCTAGAGGGAACTTGGTGGAATTGTGATGATCTTGAGGGAACTTGGTTGATTCGGGATGATCGTGCTGATCGTAGCAAAATTTTAAACTGTCAAAAAGTTTGCCACGATCATCTACGTGGGAAGTGCAGAAGAGCGCAGTAAAGCTTAACAGACCTTAACAGAGCTTGACTGAGAGTAGGAGACCTTGATGCGCCATCGTAGGAGATCTTGTTGAACTTGGAAACACAGTTCCTTCAAGTCTTATCTCCTGGATGCCCCCTGCCTCCTTTTTATTCCCTGATCGTGCTCCAAGTGTCATCAATCAAGAAGCTCCACAATTTATTTTTTTAATTGCAGAGATTATGGACATCGTGTCCCACTGTAAACCCAGGGTAATCACACACACACACACACACACACACACACACACACACACACACACACACACACACATACACAGGGTAATCAGAGATTTATGTTTTCTTTATGTTCCATAGAAAATTGAACTTTTTTATTAGATTATTCTCACTTACATATTTTTAATGCCGAACAGCTATTTAGTCTCAATTCTGAGATGAGTTCCCGTCACTTTGTGTTTGTGGAAAGGCTCCTACATTCAGTTGTTTTCTGCAGACTTTTGAAATCATTTCATGAATTGGCTGAATTTGCAACTCCCACCATAGTACCATAATCTAGCGGAAAGCCTTCTCAAATATTCATTCATTCATTCATTTTCTGAACCGCTTAATCCTAATTTGGGTTGTGGGGAGGCTGGTGCCCATCTCAGCTGACTTTGGGTGAGGGCAGCTGGACAGCAAGGCAGGCCATCGCTGATGGCAATGTAGCCTACTTTTGACAAAAAAAAGCAATGGTTCTTTTACATGCCTCTCACCATAGACAGTGAGAGACATGGCCGGCCTCTGATAACCCAGTTAGCTGCATTGGGCGAACAGCAGTGACATCCCATTGATAGTGGGACTCAAACCCCTGACCTTGGGATCAGTAATCCAGCACCCTACCACCGGGCCACCACTGCCCCCATCTCAAGAATGTAGATGCAAATACAACAGCAAGTAAAGAGCAAATCTGGAATGAAATGCTTAAAAAGCACAGTTGGGTGTGACTGGTTTAAAGTCCACATACTTTGAACAATATAATGTATATGACGCATAATACACAACAGATAAATACAAGAAATTGGCTGAGAACTGAAGGCTTAAAGGGAAAAAATAGATGCTGTATTAAAAAAAACACACACATTAATTCAGCCTGTTGTTGAAAGTCAGTATATTTCCTTTGCTGTTTATAGAGCTCCTACAGTGAAGTATACAAAAGTATTACACAATCGTCATAATTACAGCTTTCATTCAAATTATGATTACATTCTTTTTAGTTCAAGTTTCTCATATGGATTTCATTTTGACAGACGTTTTACTTGTTGGTGAGCATTCTGAAATCTGGCAGGAATTGGAAAAATAAATCATCTGAATACTTCTAATAGTTTCTCAGCAGTAGATAAACAGCCAACTGCATTAAACCAGAGTGAGTCTGCATTTAATCCTCCATATCACACTGTTCCATTCCTGCTTCAGCTTAAAGAGATGTGTGGAATTTCCTCGCAAATTAAAAGCTCCTGAGATACAAAGTATTTTAGTTTATTTAGCACTTAGGTTGGATGTTACAGTGGTGTAGTGGTGAGCATGAAGGTCCTGGGTTTGAGTTTGCATGTTCTCCCTGTGCTTACGTGGGTTTCATCTGGGAACCCTGTTTTCCTCCCACAGTCCAAAGACATGCACAGTAGGCTAATTGGCTGTTCCAAATTGCCTCTAGGTGTGAGTGTGAGGTGTGTGTGTGTGTGTGTGTGTGTGTGTGCGCATTGCCCTGAAATTGTCTGGTGAGCCCTTCATGGTGTACCCCGCCTTCGCCCAGTGTGGGCTAAGATAGCCTCCTTGTGACCCAGTAGGATTAAGCGGTTCAGCAAATGACTGAGTGAGAGAGAGTAAGGGAGCATCTATAACAATAAGGCATTAAACATGTAGAATAAGTGTGAAAATTATAGAATTTAATTGAAAATATTTTTAGATATATTATCTGGCTTGTGCCTATATGTGAGACTGATTTAAAATATATCTCCACTTGAGAAGATCATGTCTTATTTAGCCACTTTTAAACATAATGTGTGTTCGTGTGTTCACTTTTGTAAGCCTTATATGGATGGATTTGTGTTTTCTCAGTAATATGACAAACTGTTTTTCTTCATTTTAACTTTAAAAGAAAAATAAAAGTCTCTTGAGATTTAAAATGAAAAGGACGATGAAGATGATGTACGAAGAAAAGCAGGTGCTCAGCATGTGTGTAAAACATTTTTAAGATTGTTGGAAAAGCCTTCTCGGCTCATCACCGCTGGCTCATACGAGGCTGTTGAGAGATGTCCATGTGTGCAAGGCTATCATCAAGACTACTTTAAAGAATCAGAAATCTAAATATATTTTTTTGCATTGCATAGTTCCATATAAGTCCACAGTTTTTTATTACTAAGTTTTTATAACAAATTTTATAACAAGCCGTTATTATATGTGGTATTTCTGTCTGTGAAAAAAAAGCAAAACAACAACAACAACAACAACTTTGATAGACTGCCTGTTGTCAAAATCTATCTAATCTTTGCCCCCATTTGCACCTTCAAATTATGTAATTTCTCATCGCTTAGGTTTGTTGATCTTAATTAGGCCTGTTTGGTTTACTCTTTTTTTAGTGTACATTACAAAAAAGGGCAGCATGGTGGCATAGTGGTCCTGGACAAGAATGTTCTGGGTTCAAGTCCCGGGCTTGAACGTTTCTGTGTGGAGTTTGCATGTTCTTGCCATGTTACTCCCATTTCCTCCTGCAGTGTAAATATTAGGTATATTAGGGTAATTGGCTGTTCCAAATTGCCCCTAAGTTGGAGTTTGAACGGTTGTGTGTATGTTGGCCCTGTGATAGTCTGGCAAACTGTTCAGGGTGTACCCTGCCTTCACCCAGTGTTGGCTGAGCACCATCCTCTCCGTAACCCTAGTAACAGAAAGTGCTTTGGCAAATGATGATGACTTGAAAAAAGTCTGTGCCCCAGATTTAGTTTTATCATTTATATAAAAGTTGTATTTGTTTTTTAACAATACAAATATTTTTAGTTATTGATTTGTATCTGAAGCTCTTTTGGATGCAGTAATAATTCAGCTGGACTTCTCAGTCAACAGCAGCAAGAGTTTTCCACCTCTACAGCCTAGAAGAGTGCAACTAAAACACAGTGTTTCTGCGTGAAGTTTGCATGTTTTCCCCCTGACCATATGGGTTTCCTCTGGATATTCTGGTTTCATCCACCAGTCCAAAGACATGCTTATTAGGCTAATTAGCTGTTCTAAAGTGGTGTGAATGTGAAAGGTTGTGTTTGTATTGGCCTGCAATGGACTGTCATGTGGTTCAGGGTGTACCCAGAATCGGCTGAGATAGGCTCCATTCTCACTGAGACCCAAGTAGGATCATGTTCTTGCATTGTATGTACTGCAGTTTTTAAAGAGAGTTTAGAAGACAGCTGCTCACGTGTGTGCTCAAGCTCACTTGTGTCCGCCATGATTAAAAAAATAACCCACAATAACTACAAAAAACAAAACAAAACAAAAAATCCCTAAAGAAATCCTATTTCAGTGTGCCTTTTTACTTACTGTGTTGTATACACTAAAACCATCATGCACCTCAGGCTCTGTGAATGGTGCTAAAGAGAATCCCCTCAAAATTCTGTCTTAGGGACATTCAGCGATATAATCCTTGCTCCAGGGGCATAATTGTTTATTACTATATATAATCTGAAGTATGCTGCATAAGTGATTGGCAAAATGCTTAAGGTGCTGTGTGTGTGTGTGTGTGTGTGTGTGTGTGTGTGTGCGCGCACTGGTGTGGGAAAGCTAAATGGTCGACCTGTCTGATCTTATTTATGCAAACACTGTAACAACAGAGTTCCCAACACTCTCAAGCCACCCCCTCCCACCCCCCACTCTGAACTTTCCTGCGCCTGTTCTTATTGCTGTATGTGTGTACAGTTGTATACCTTTTCACACTTTTGCAGGAAACAGTTATTTTTTTGCATAAAAAATGTATAGATTGTTATTCGCACACATGTAGAAGTCAGTGTTCATCACCTTTGCTCATGCATGAGTCTGTGCACACAGCTTGGATTTGATTTCACCTAAATGAATCTTGGGTAATGTTTAACGAGAGGGCAAGGTGTTTCCCTGCATTTATTATAATTAAACAACACTGTGTGTGTGTGTGTGTGTGTGTGTGTGTGTGTGTGTGTGTGTGTGTGTGTGTGTTTGAATAAGTTCTGAAGTCTATGTGTCTGTGTATCTTATACATGAAGAGATGATAACTGTGACACCACCTATTGCTGTGTTTTAATGCACACAGTCACCGAAGGCAGAGCAGTGCACTTTATGCTAATGTCATCTTAACTTGGGTTTATACTCGGGCCACAATGTCCATAATGTCCATGATTTAAAAAAGTGTTGAGCTCCACGATTTACGACTATGCTTGGAGCACATTTGGGGTAAAAAAGGTAGGGTGCATAGAAAAGATGAAACCTGAGGACATCAACCACATCAAGGTCTGTTATTGTCATCAAATCGTAATCAATTGTAATAATCATGGCAAAAGTTTTGGCAAAATTTGTCACGATCATCATGATTCCACCACGTTCCCTCAAGATTATCATGTTTTGATCCCACGAGCCCCCACACTCATCAAGACTCGCTAAAATTGTGGACATTGTGGCCCCAGTGCAAACCCAGGTTTAGTTGTGTAATACACACACACACTAACATGCTGTTTCATAACATATTCTGTGGATCCACGGAAATGCATGAATGTTAAGGTTCCTTCATTAGTACAGAGCACTTTTAATGCACAGCCCTTTAAAAAAAACAACTTAATGGTTACTGAATGTCCATAAAGAAAGAAGCAACCTAACTACACAAATTAGATGCCTTAAATTTGTATAAATTGGGAGCTGTTATAGTTTTTAAGCCTTCTAAATGATAGACCATTTAGTTTTTCTAAAACATACAGCATAAAAATATGTAGAATTTCAAATAGATATTTCAAAAGGCAAAATCGAAACCATATGTATGTAATTGTAGTCAGAAGTCAACATGGACCCAATGTGGTTAGCACTTTCACCTTACGGCAAGAAGGTCCTGGTTTCGAGTCCCGTGCCCAGTGAGGGTGTTCCTTAATGAAGTTTGCATGTCCCCCATGTACTTGAGTGGGTTTCCTCTGGGTGTTCCGGTTATCTCCCATGCACATTAGCCTAATAGAACTTTTGCAATTGGGCAGTGGTGGCCCGGTTGTAGGGTGCTGGATTACTGACCCAAGGTCTGGGGTTCAAGCCCCACTATCACCAGGTTGTCACTGCTGTCCCCCCAGTGCAGCTAACTGGGCCTGTCTGTGGTGAGAGGCATGACATTGCCCAGAGTCTGCTGGGCGCCAGCCTCCCCGCGAGCCTAATTAGGATTACGCGGTTCAGAAAATGAATGAATGAATTTTCTCAATTGTCAATTGTCAAATTGGTCTCAAAAGTGTGAGTGTGAATGGTGTGTGTTGGCCCTACTGTGGTAAGCTGGTTGGGGTGTTCCCTACCTTCGCTGGGGATAGTCAGTTGGGATTGGCTCCAACCTCCCCATAATTCTAATAAAGGATAAAGTGTTTTGAGAAATGAAATGAAAATAAACATGGACATAAATGTCAGGACAATGTTAAGCTTTAAATTATTTCTTTAAAGAGCTCTGTTTCTAAGGTAGAATGAAAACATATGCGGTATCTTTATTTATTTTGAGTTTTTTTAAATCAGAACCTTTATGACTTATGCTTCCCTGTGCCAAAATAAAAAGGCTTGTTTGACAGCATTCAGTGGACTGGCCAACACACTGTGCAATAGTAAAGTCCAAGGAGCTCACAGTAGGTCTGAGAAAGAGGAGTGTAGATTGTGTACACAAGTCAGAACCCTCCTTTTGGGGCCATTTCTAAACAACATTTCTAAACAACTACAAATCCCAAGATCACCAGTTCCAAGTGTATGTAAGTACAAGTTATTGGGAGTGGGAGCTAGTTTGCCAAGATATGGAAGTTGACCCAAACTGTTAACCTCAGCTGAGAGAAACTTGGTTGGGTGGCTAGAAACAACCCTGTAACCACCAAAGCCATTGAGGCAGCAGTGGCCTAATTTGGTTTGTGACCGAAACTGGCAGGAAAAATGTGTGGCAGCAGGGGGAGTGAGCAGCACCTCCCCTTCCTCCACCTTCATGGCTGAAGTGCCCTTGAGCAAGGCACCTAACCCCCAACTGCTCTCCAGACAGTGCACTGTGGCTGCCCTCTGCTCTCTCTCTCTCTCTCTCTCTCTCTCTCTCTCTCTCTCTCTCTCTGTGTGCTCAATGTTTACATGTGTGTATTCATTTGGATGAGTTAAATGCAGAGCCAAATTTCCCTTGTGGGATTAATACTGAATCGTATAAAAAGAAAAGAAAGAAAGGCTCTTGCTTTTTATAAAATGGAAGCTGCTGTAACACTATCACTGACGTAAGTTTAGTCAAATAAGTCTTGCCTCACCATGGACTGTGAGCGTGCTATTCAAAAAGAAGCCTCTGCTCCAAAATCAACAACTTTATGCTAGAACAAAGATTGCCATATAGACTCAAAAGCATTTTAGAAGAAACCTTAGCCACCAGAGAGATGTTTGGAGAAGATGAGGCATTCAGCTCCAGGAGCACTGTAAGTGTTGCAACAGGCATGGTGGTAGAATCATGCCCTGAGGTTTTGCTACCAGTGGAACTGGTGCTTTGTAGATGGGATTATATGAAAGAAGGACTAGCTCCGAATTCTTCAGCATAATCTCGAACTATAAGATACTTGGACATAATTGAGTGTAACAGGAAACCAGGTTTTCCTAAAGTCCTGACCTCAGCCTTATCAAAAATACAGTTGCCCTGCATTAGTATTGTAGCCTATATCTTTTACTTGGTAAGATACGTTGGATTATGCATTAATGAGTCTTCAGAATAAAGCTTTAGGTTTACACCAATAGACCATCCATCCATCCATCCATCCATCCATTCAATTATTATTCAACCTATGCCATTTATCTGGTGGGAATCCTAACGGACTTTGGGTAAGAGGTAGGGATACAGCCGAAACAGATCACGAATCTATCAGCCTCAAGGTTCAAACTCCGAACCTTCGTTCTGTGAGGCATCAGTGCTAATGATTACACCACATCAGTAGTTATAGATTATTCTGAAAGTATACTACAATCTTTATATTGCATATTGGTAATGGTATATTGGTTTGTGTGACTTAATTACTGGCATATTAATAAACATTTGCAATAATTTTGATGAATAAGAATTAACTGTGATTGTCCTATTAAGATTTATATCGACTTTGATTTGTAGAAAATATATTAATTATATAATATTCATTATAATGATCTTAGACATACTGCTTATTTATAATTTGCCTTATATTTCACATTAATTAATAAGAATAATTTGTATAGATATGCATTGTGAAAGAGTACTATAAATCAAATTTCAGAAGATTAATCTACCGAGATCAGCACACTGGACAGCTCTCCTTGACTTTCAGTTCCCACACTCGTACTGAAACCTTGTTGGGGTCTTGTTTGCATCTGGACGACGGTTTGCATATTGATTAGATCGGCATGCAGATTAGGTCACCTGGCTACATGAAACTTCTCAAAAATAAGTGTGAATGTAAGTGTGACCTTTGTTGTTTAGCCATGTGTGTTAGCCCTGTGATTGATTGTTAACCTGTTTAGGGTGTACCTTGCTTCTTGCCTGTGGTCAGCTGGGACTGGCTCCAGCTTGGCCATCCATACCCTGATGGATAAGTGGTAGAGATAATGGATGGAAGGATTGATGTTAATCATTCCCAAACATTGTCTTTTTATACAAAGTGAAGTATACTGAAGATAAGTTTATTTTATTAGGTGGTCCCTAAATGTGGATGGTATACTTGTGATATACTTTAAACAGTTTCACAGGGTGACTCATATGTATGAATGAATCACTGGTATTATTATGAAACAGTGATGCATGTTTGTGCCAGTGGCCAGCATCTATTCTTCTTGCACAGGCACATGTCTGTAACCTGAGCTATAATAACCGCCATCTCTGCAGGTTCTATTAATGGTGCTGCTACCATGATTATCATTCTTCTTCTTCTTCTTCTTCTTCTTCTTCTTCTTCTTCTTGATACGGTAACCAAGGACTTCTTAGCACATGCTTTCAAGCACATGCCAAAGCTCCATTCTGTAGATGTTTCAACAAGGAACAGACTTTAGACTGGATTATGATGTTATTAGAGAGCTGCTTATTTATTATTGTATTTGTTTGTTTATTGTTTCATTCACACGTATATTTCTATGTGACCTGTTTGTTTATCCATTAAATTTGATTCATTTCAGTATTCAAAATGATGGCTGTTTGCCTACGACACACTCTGCTGCAGAGGACATCACTCAATTATCAGACTCACCACACTTCCTGAATGTTACAGAGGATATGCAGAAGAATAAAAAGGTGCCATATTGTGAATATATTTATATAAATAACTTGGATGTACCAATAAAGTGCACTACAAGAGGACTAAGAATACTGCAGATATTGTTGAGATACTTATCCTATTCATCTGGACTCCAGCCTGAAAGTTATTTTTATTTGGCAGACACTTTTATCCAAAGTGATTAGCAAGTATCCAATCCTAGTACAGAACTAAGCTGGTGGGGATTAGGAGCTTCATCCAAGAGCCCAACAGTCAGCCGCTGCCAATCTGAGATTTATTCTCATAAGCTTGCAGTGAATATATACATAGCCATCAAGCACTTTATTAGGAATATACAGCTCAAAACATGTAGATACAGGTCAAATGCCTTACTTATATTTATATCAATGGGGGAAATGTGATCTTGGTGACTTTGAGCATGTTGTTGTTGGGCTGGTTTGAGAATTAAAAAAAAAAATTCTTGGGGTTTTCGTGCACAGTAATCACCGGGAGACTGTGATTATATTTATGTATATAAAGGAATGTTTTTATTATTTACTCCTTAAATACTCAATGCCCAACAGATAATACACTTGTCCTTATCTACTTCCCTCACTCACTCATTTGCTGAACCACTTAACCCTACTAGGGATACGGCGAGGCTAGCACTTATCTTAGCTGACACTGGGCGAAGGAGGGTTGCACCCTGAACAACTCACCAGACCATTGCAGGGCCAACCCAGACACAACCACTCACACTTACGGGAAATTTGGAACAGTCAATATGCTTAATGTGCTTGTCTTTGGACTGTGGGAGGAAACCGGAGTACCTGGAGGAAGCCCATGCAAGCACAGGGAGAACATCCAAACTTCAAACAGGAGTACCCCAGCCCGGAACTTGAACCCAGGACCTTCTTGCTCTGAGGCGGACATTCTAACCTATATACCACCGTGCCGCCCTTGCCTACTTAAAGACAGGAAAGTTCTATGACTCCAATAAATAGCTGAATTATAGTTGTACTCCGGGGCGGCGGTGGCCCGGTGGTAGGGAGCTGGATTACTGATCTCAAGGTCAGGGGTTCAAGCCCCACTATCAATGGGTTCTCACTGCTGTCCCCCCCAGTGCAGCTAACTGGGTTATCAA
>JAQMYF010000027.1:19930200-19942735 GCA_030014195.1 Neosilurus mollespiculum
TCTGCCCTCGCCCAGAGTCGGCTGAGATGGGCGCCAGCCTCCCTGCGACCCTAATTAGGAATAAGCGGTTCAGAAAACGAATGAATGAATGAATAATTGTACTCATTCAAATAATTTAATAATTAGATATATTACTGAGGGGGTGTGCGCAAGTTATTTTGCAGTTAAAAATGCAAAACTGGGTACTGGGTACAAAAAGTTGAAGAATCCCAGACACTGGTGATAAAAGTGTATCATCATTTTTTAAAAACAGAAGTCTCCCTTCCTTCTCCAGCTGCTGTATCATTAGACCAGTGAATGTGGAGCTGAAAGCAGAGAGCAGGGCAGCGTGGGAGGCCCGGATAGGAGGGGAGTCAGGAGGCTGTAATTTGATCGTATGGGTTTCTGTGGCTGTGCGGGGATGACGACGCGCCCCTGAAACAAGGGCCATGAGAGAAGGAGAGTCTCCAGACAGACGGCCACATCACTGCGGCTCCAGCATGCTGCGCGCCTCCGCGTTCCTCTGCGTCCTGGCCGCATGTTCGTGCGCGCCCCCGCGCTCCTGTGAGCTCCCAGATCAAGCTTTAGGTGAAGTATAAGAAGCGGTTTATACTCACACTTGTGTTTATCATGTACTTTTACCTTATGTAGCAGTGTGTTTGGTCAGGCTTTAGGCTCAGAGTTTAGGTTTGCCCTTTGCTTTCACTGCCTTTATTCCAGCGCTTGATGACTTTCCAAGCGTCTGCTCTGAACACTGGGGTAAAATTATAGGGTGAAAATGTGTCCTAAACCATAATAGTCATCAAGTAGTAAAGTAAAGATCAGTTCAAAAGCCACAGTGTGTAAACAGTGCATAGAGTTGAATCCAATAATACCTAGGGGCGTGGCTTCTGCATTTTTTATAAATAGAAATTTTTTTGGGGGGATTTTTTGATTTCTCTTTTTTTTTTTCCCCCATTTATTATTATTATTATTATTATTATTATTATTATTATTATTATTATTATTATTATAAAAAGTCTGGAGAGTCCATGCATTTTTTGTTTTTGCTGTTCTTTTACCCAATTTTGTATAACAACCAGAATTAGGATTATAAAATACATTTACGCCTAAAAATGTTGAATTCTCATCCCTATTCACAAGTTGTTGATTCATTTTCTGTATCAGCAGCTGACAGTAATTCTGGCTGCAAGGACAATAACAGAATCATAACAATGTGCTTCTTCTACTGCAGTTTCATTAATGTAACCTTAAACATGGACTTTATAGCAGACAGTCAGTATAACAGATTAACATGTAAGCTTTCCTTAAAAAAAAATTCTTTAAGGAGATATTTATTTTAATGTTTAGCAGTATTTTGTTTTAGATTTAAAACAAAAGTTAATAATAACACACACACACACACACACACACACACACACACACACACACAAAGGTTTGTTCCTTACTTATCAGATAGTCTTGTGTAATGTTTTGCTTGTGAACCACGTAATTGCATAATAAACCACACAGGTTACTCTGAAAAAAACCCACAACTTTTATCTCCAGAAAAAAAAGCTTTCATGGGAAAACTTGAGCTCACATCATGGGAACAGTAAAGCACGCACCTTTATATTCAGCTGTAAATAAAGCATCAGACTGGCCCAACTGGGCTAGCAGTTACATGAGTGTACACAGTGTACCTTACATTCTTTCTGTTGTCAGTGATGTGTATGTGTGTGTATGTATATGTATATATATATATATATATTTGTAATCACTAACAAAGTTTGCAGTCATATCAGTGCACATGTGAGCTTTCCAAAGTTCACCTTCACTAACATTGATTTTCATTTTGTTTTACAGGAAGATGCAAGGATCCAGTAAAAGATAAATGTAAGTTATGTACTGTGATTGACAATATCAATCAAATAAAATCTGTGAAAACTGAATTTATATTGAATGTACAGTTGTGATTATTTGCAACACAGGATTTCTGTAGAGGGCTAAATAGAGGTTACGGCTTTTTGCCTTGAAGCTGTAAGGTAAAAAACATTAGAAAATGTGATGTGACATGCCCACGCACAGGGGGGGGGAGAGAGAGAGAGATAGAGAGAGAGAGAGAGAGAGAGAGAGAGATAAAAGATAACTGTAGGCCTAAGGCTGATTTGTGTTTGCCAGGTTAATGGTAAGACATGTAAATGAGACAAAGCTAGTGAGGGGCCTCAGGGTTGCCCAACCCTCCCAGTTCTAGCAAGAGCTGATATAGTTAAATGTTCAGTGTTGTTTATCCATGTGAAAACATGATATGTTGGAAAAAACGTTCACAGTAGTAAATCATATCCATCTGTCTGAAAAATGAATCATTATTTCCTGTGCTTGAGAGTTTATAAAGTGGACCATGAGGCTACAGTAAGGTAGATATATAGATAGACAGGTAGATAATGGACAGATACACAAAAAGGCAGGCAGATATATAGACAAAAAACCCCTCAGTTACATGCACTGTAAAATAAAGTATGTGAATAAAGCATTGGTACAGTGGGTAGCATTGCTGCCTCAGAGCTGCAGGGTCCTGGGCATGCTCCTGAGCTGAGGTCACTGTTTGTGTGGAGTTTTCCTTACTCTCCACTTGGATTTCCTAGCAGTTCTCTACTTTCCTCTCACTGTCCACTGATTTCTTTCACTTTGCTACCAAGATAGGCTCCTGATCACCAACAACCTTGAGAAAGAAAGTGATAACTGAAGGTGAAAGAATGGATTGTAGGCATTTGTATTAGCCAGAAGGCACGTCAGTGTAATGATTTTTCAATCCTACATCAAAACTGTTTGTCTGAATTAAACAGTGAAAATGCTAAAACATTGACATATTATTCATTCATTTTTTTAAGCTGCTTAATCCTAATTAGGCTCATGGGGAGTCTGGTGCCCATCTTAGCCAACTATGGGTGAGGTCGGGGTACACCCTGGACAGTTCGCCAGGCCATCACTGAGCGAACACTTACACAACCATTCACACTCACACCTAGGGTGATTTGGAGCAGCCAATTAGCCAATTGTGCATGTTTTTGGACTGTGGGAGGAAACAGGAGTACCCGGAGGAAACTCACACAGAAACATCCAAGCCCGGGAATCGAACCCAGGCCTTCTTGCTGTGTGGTGGACATGCTAACCACTGTGCCTCTGTGCTGCCACATTTACATATTATATAGAATGAAATTTTATACAGTACACTACCATCTATATATCATCAGTATAACTGTGATAATTACGAGCCTGGTTTATAGACATCTTTATCTCCATAATGACCTCTTGTGGGATACACACTCACTCATCACTCCTTTTAGGGTCATGGGAAGGCTGGTGCCTATCTCAGCCAACACTCGGCAAAGGTGGGGTACACCCTGAGCAGCTCGCCAGACCATCACAGGGCCAGCACACACACAATCATTCACACTTACACCTAGGGGCAAATTGGAACAGCCAGTTAGCCTAATGTGCACGCCTTTGGACTGTGGGAGGAAACCGGAGTACCCAGAGGGAATACATGCAAGCAAGATTCAAACTTGCAATCAAATGCTTTTTTAGTGCTCAGGAGCTGAAATGAGAGGTTTTGCATTATGAATGTGTTTTATTTTATTTTGTTACCTTGTTTTAATTCTCTTAATGTTTAACATTCTCGGTACCTGCAACTCCATATAACTCCATATTCCATTGTGTGTCCTGGCTTTAGTGCAGTGCACAGACATGGTGCTGAGCTACTGCCAAGATGTGCCCTATAGGCATGTTGTCTTCCCCAACCTTATCGGGCAGCAGACGCGTCAGGAGGTCGAGCAGAGCACTGAGTACCTGCTACTTAATGTGCTGCATGGCTTGCTGGAGGGCGAGTGCTTGCCTGAGCTACGCATACTTGGATGCTCTGTGCTGGCTCCACGATGTGAGAACCATGCCAGAATCAAGCCATGCCGCAGTTCATGTGAGGCTTTGAAGAAGAACTGCGTGCATGCCTTTGAGGCCATCCAAATGGCATGGCCCTACTTTCTGGACTGTGATCGTTTTTTTGCAGCTGAGGAAGAGGGCTGCCACGATCCACTGTCTGAGCTCAGAGGTAATGAGTAGGGAACTGGAAATAGTACACTAATATGGTGATGTGACAAATTATGCCGTTTATTTTAGGAGTAAAATACAAACGTGTAATTTGAGAGATGTGAATGAAGTCACAATGTAACTCAGTCTTTGGGATTTCCTCATGCGTGATGTGAAAATAGTAACAACCCTGGAGAATATTCCAAGTTCTACTTGCACATGTGGCTTTGAGAATGCTTATTTTGGTGAGAGCCAGCATTTTCACAGTGGAAAAGCGTGGACACATTTAAAATTATACACTATACCTGCGTCGGTGAAAGACAGTTTAATATAATTATAAATACGTTTTCGCAGAAGGTGTGGTGCATATCACTGAATAATCCCCAAGAGAGAACGTAGAGCAGATTATTCGATTCAGCGACAGCCACTGACCCCGAGGTGCATAATTGTTTTAGTACATACTACATGGGAACATAAGGAAAAATCCAAACTAAAATGAGATTTGTATGGAATATTTCTTACATTTTTTAAATCATGACAGACACAACTGAGTTCAGAGTGCATACATGAGCAGGGACCAGAAGAGAAGTGCAACGACATCTCTTGAACACTCTTTAAGAGTTTAAGTATATACTAAAATGAGATTTTTGTTATTTATTTTAAGATATTTTAACCGGCAAAGAGCTGAGCCTAATCGGGTTTAAGCCTAGCTGGACGCAGTGTAGCTAACGGCTTGATTTTATCCGAATCATGAATCAAAAACACAATAAAACCGAAATAAGATCAGGTCCATGTTTTATTTCTTAAGTTTAAGTATTTTAAGTATGATGATGACGATGCTCCAGGTGACCATGACAAACCATAAGGGTTTTGATTCAATCATTATTCATTTGTAATAATGTTTTACAGTCCACAGATAGTGGGCTAGATCGGATCGACTCTTTCCTGTGAAGTATATACTAATTAAATTATTTGCCAGCAGCAAGGTGGATTTAAGATGTTACTTGGAGGAGACTATTCAATTCATAGACATCCACTGAGCCTGAGCTGAATAATTGTTTTAATATATATTACATGGCAACACCACCATTTTTAAAGCAAGTGTGCAAGTATTTGTCAGTCATTTTGACTCAAGCATTATCACTGTTATCTTCCAGGTAGCAAACCAATCAGATTGTGCCGCTCATGTGTGGTATAGCCCACACTAATCTTCTATACAAGAGCATATGTTTAACATCTTATTAATTTTGATGTAGGCAAATGATATTTCGGCTATGGCAGTGCAAGATAAATGGCAAGTTTCATATTCCACTTGTCACTTGCTTAAAAGTAGACGTGATCGCTTATTTTATTTATTTATTTATTTATTTTTAATTGCTTACTTCTCCCAGCCAGGCAAGACGTTGCCCTCTCCAGCCTCTCAGATGGAGGTCAGGCTACTGTTCTTCAATTCACGTACCACACTAACTCTCAAATGTTCAGCATCCTGAAGAAAACAGCAGCCAGATGTCCTCAGATCTCCCGAACCTATAGCATCGGCCGTAGTGTGGAAGGCAAGGACCTGCTGGTGATTGAGTTCTCCAGTAACCCTGGACAGCATGAGCTACGTAAGCACATCCTAACTATTTCTACTTTCGGTATCATCTGTAAACTTTGTATAACTTTGATAAGTGATTTCATGTTTGGGACTACCCCCTTCTGGCCTTAAAGGCAAAGCATCACACACAAGCTATTCCACTTAGGGTTAGAACACCAGCTCTTCATTTCAAATAATTTTAAAATGTATTTTTTTTAGAGAAAATAAATTGTAATTTTACTTTATACTTTCTATGCTCAGATTATATAAATACATTTTCAATACATACGTTTTGGGGCGGCACAGTGGCGCAGTAGCACAGTGCTTAGCATGTTTGCCTCACTGCAATAAGGTCCCGGGTTCGAGTCGCGCTTGGGGCGTTTCTGTGTAAAGTTTGCATGTTCTCCCTGTGTTTGCATGGGTTTCCTCCTGGTACTCCGCTTTCCTCACACAGTCCAAAAACATGCATAGTAGGCTGCTTGGCTGTTCCAAATTGCCCCTAGGTGTGAGAGTGAGTGTAAATTGTATGTGTGTTGGCCCTGCGATGGTCTGGTGAGCTGTTCAGGGTGTACTCTGCCTTCACCCAGATTTGGCTGAGATGGGCACCAGCCTCCCCATGACCCTAATTAGGATTAAGCATCTTAGAAAACGAATGCTGAATGAATTAATGGATATGTTTCATGTCATATACAGAACACATTTAAAATTACAAACTCCAAAGGTGAACAATAAACGGAATATTTCTTTGCTTTTTCCCGTTACCTGTGTTATTCTGTAGTGGAGCCGGAGATCAAGTTAATCGGGAACATGCATGGGAATGAGGTTTTGGGCCGGCAGCTGCTTATCTACCTGGCTCAGTACCTGTGCTCTGAGTACCTGCTGGGAAATGAACGCATCCAGAGTCTCATTAACAACACACGCATCCACCTACTTCCCTCCATGAACCCCGACGGTTATGAGATCGCCGCCTCAGAGGTAGCCGATAGCAACGACCCTGAAAACACCAACCCACAAGTAAATATCCTTCTGTGTTTGTGCTGCGGCTCAGCCAGTGTCTGTCTGCTATTTTTTCAGCAAACTATCAACATTCTCTAAACTCCCTGCACCAGAAGAGGTCCTCGGAAGCACAGGGAACTGATTTGACAACAGTCTTGACAACTGTAAAGCACAGTACTGCTTTTAATATGACCTTAATTCACCCTTGACATTTCCCCTTGGGGTAATCCCACCTCATAGGGGCTTACAGAGCTTAACTTTCTTAATTAAAATCAATACAATTGTAATTGAACTTGAAATTGAATTAAGGATCGAATAAACACACTTAGAGCGTTTTGGCTCAGAAAAAGGTGAAACAGATGGATGGATATCCAAGTGCAGGGGGTGAAATGGTGCAGGAGAGTGGACCACTGGTAAAGGGAGACTTGGCTAACTAATAGATATTTCTGCTTTATTTCCGTTGCTATATAACCCTCAGATTAACTCACAGCATGAGTTTCTTAGTCACTGAAATGATCAGCACGGCTTTTGGTTCAGAGCCATAAGGATATGCAAAATACAGTACGGTAATGTACTGTGCAATCTGCAAGCTAGTACAAGCATGATAGGATTTTTTAATATTTCTCCAATGTTACAATGCTTTGTGTTAAGATGGGCATGCAGAACTACTCACTCACTCATGTGCTGCTTTATCATACTTGGGTTGTGGGGAGGCTGGAGCCTATCTCAGCTGACACACCAGGCGAAGGCAGGGTACACCCTGCACAGCTCGCCAGACCATCACAGGGCCAGCACACACACATACACACATGCACTCTCTCTCTCTCTCTCTCTCTCTCTCTCTCTCTCACACACACACACACACACCTATTCACACTCAAACCTAGGGTCAATTTGAAATTATTCAAATTAGCCTCATGAGCATGTTTGGACTGTGGGAGGAAACCTCATAGGGCCTTGTAACTAGACTTTTCAAAAGGGTTTATAAGTAAGCTTTTTATCACAGCTTTGAAATTAAATTGATTAAATTTTTTAAGCTTGGTCCCAACTCATTCATTTTCTGAACCGCTTAATCCTAATTAGGGTCACGGGGAGGCTGGCACCCATCTCAGCCGACTCTGGGCGAGGGCAGAGAACACCCTGAACAGCTCACCAGGCCATCGCAGGGCAGAAACACGCAGCCTACACTTGACGAAAACCAGCGTCTTACATGCCTCTGACCATAGAAAGTGAGAGACGTGGCCGGCCTTTGATAACCCAGTTGCACTGGGGGGGACAGCAATGACAGCAGGGGTTTGAACCCCCAACCTTAGGATCAGTAATCCAGCACCCTACCACCGGACCAAAACTGCACATGGTCCCAACTCCTTAGATAAAAATTAAGATGTTGCATAGGTAATGAAAATAATTGTCATTGGCAGGGACCATTTATAATTACTATGACTAAACCCTGTTGATCTCTTTGCGTTTTTCTTTTTCATGTTTTGTCTTGTTTCTGCTTCTCAGAAGCCTGATGTTATGAGCATGTTCACATCTGTTTTATGAGAATGCTAATGTTTGGTGTGAATGTGGTTCTCTTTTTCCCACATCCACTTACTATAAGCCTGTTTCCTGCTTGTTTTGCCAGAAAAGCTTCTTGCATGTTACAGCATTTGTGGCATGTATGTATATATATATGTCTACTACCAATACCCGAAATTATCATCAGCCACTCAAATGAATAGGAACACATTGTAAATTTGAATTGATAAAATATCCACTGAAATATGCAAGGATTCCCTTTCAAACCTTTAATGCAGTTATGAAATTGAAATTTGAGAGAATGAACGTAGCCGATGCCCCACCTTCCTACCTTATTATGTAGCATCCTATGAACCACCTCCCCCCCGTCTCTCTGAAGTTTCTTCATCCCAGTTCTTCTCTTGTTTGCTCTAAAATTGAATACATGCTACCCAAAAGTCTTAAGTGGTACTGCAATTATCCAGCACAAATTAGAAGTTGGAAAGTATTCCTCACTTTTCCCCCAGTCATCCTTTGTGTCACTGATTTGTTTTGAGAGCGTGGTCAGCACTTAGTAATAAAACACTGTTCTAATCATTTTGTTTGGACTGTGTGTGGAATGCTTTAGGGTCACGTGTATAACGGTTGGGTCAGCGGCCGAGCCAATGCTCAGAACATCGACCTGAACCGCAACTTTCCTGACCTGACCTCCATTTTCTACAATCGACGACGTTACATCCGATTCCGCTGTGACCACCTCTCCATCCCAGACTCCTACTGGTTGAATAAGGTGCTTATGGAGGAGCAGTTACTTGATGTGTCATTGATTTCTGATGGACTTTAAAACAGTGTCACTGTAAAGCTTAATTTTGAAACTGAATAACGCACACGGAATATTAACTTAATTCACTTTTATATATTAAATATAAGATTTAACTGCTTTATACATTTTTGTAACCCTAAAGGTGACTGAAGTGTTACCTTAGGGGTGACCACACTAGAGGTGCTCTGATGTGAAGTAGTCTCAAACTCTTCTCAAACACTACGCGCATGTCATGAGAAGGTCGCAAAGTTGTTGTTTTGCTTGCAAATTATTTGTTTTTTGTTTGCAACGAAAAGCGACAAGTTGTAGACTTCCACATGGAAAGTTAGAGACATGCTGGAACCTGCCATATTCTGTGTATTTTGTCATCAATTATATTTTATTTGCAACTTGTTTGCACTAATAACACGTGAATAAAAAGTGAACAAAAACAAAAGTCAAACAAAACATGACTGATTCACAACAGATTTGCTTTTTTCGACAAACATCCTCAAACTAGTCACAAATCAATCGCAAATTACTTGCAAACTGTTGCGCGACCTCCACGTGACTTTCGCGCGATGTACGTATTTAAGCCTCAAAATATTTGCTTGCATGTGGAGTCACAAAACATCTTGACGCGAATTGTAAAATTTGCAAAAAATAAAAAATAAATCGCAAAAAAATCCATTTGAATCAGTTGCTTTCCTGTTGCGCCTCTAGTGTGATCACGCCTTAACTCAGGTACACTTTGCTTATTATTTGTGATTATTTGTATTATTGGGTTTTTTTCTTTTTTTGCCAGGTAGCTCCGGAAACCTATGCTGTGATGAAATGGATCAGGTCCATTCCATTTGTTATCTCTGCCAGTCTACACGGAGGAGAGCTAGTCATCTCTTATCCCTTTGACTTCTCCAGACACCCCCAGGAGGAGAAAATGTTCTCTCCCACTCCTGATGAGCAGGTACAGGTTTTCATTATTATTAGTAGTAGTAGTATTAGTAATAGTAGTAGTAATTTTATATATTTTCCAGTTTCATTCATTTGGAAACATAAATAAAGATTTTTTTTTTGTGTGTTGGCAGATATTTAAGCAGTTGGCCAGGACATATGCAGATGCTCATGCGACAATGGCCAACAATGATACACAGAGATGTGGAGGCTCATTCGCCAGCAGAGGAGGCATCATCAACGGAGCTCAGTGGTACAGCTTTGTTGGAGGTAAAACATAGCAAAGAGTGCATAGCCACTCATTGGCTGAAAGAGACAGGCGGGATAGAACGCCATCCTTTTTTCCAAGCCGATTTTCTCCCTAATTTAGGGAGAAAGGCAACCATGTGCTTCCTCTGAGGCCTTGATGCCCTTATGCCACTCAAATGCATATTTTCAAACTGCTGTGCGTGCATATTCAGGGGCGGTAACACTTGGAGAATACCAGTTATGTGGTTTGAGTGACCAACAGTGAAAGAAATTGCTTTATGACGGATAATCATGGCGTCACGATGGTGTAGTGGTTAGCATGTCCGCCTCACGGCAAGAAGTTCCTGGGTTTGAGTCCCAGGCTCGGGCGTTTCTGTATGGAGTTCTGTGGGCTTCCTCAGGGTACTTTTGTTTTGCAGAACAGTAGGCTAATTGACTGTTCCAAGTTGCCCCAGGTATGAATGTGAGAGTGAAAGGTTATGTGAGTGTTGGCCCTGTGAAGGTTGGGTGAGCTGTTCAGGATGTACAACGCCTTCGCCCAATGTCGACTGAAGTAAGTTCCAGCCTCCCTGTGACCATAATAGAATGAAGCGGTTCAGCCAATGAGGGAGTGACAGATAATAAGCTGATGTCCTGTTCATTTGCTTTCCTTCCCACATAGTGTGTAATCTCAGAAACTGCATAGTCACTGACCCCTTTATCTTCATCAGAATAACTTTTTTAGGCTTAGTGGTAAAAAAAATAAGAACTCAAATAAGCTCTAATAGAGCCCAACTGGATCAGGATCAGGATCAGGATAATGTACTCCATGCTTACTTTATGAATGTTTCAATAATGGAGGAGAAGCAGGCAAGACAAAGGTAACAGGGTTGCCAGGGCCGTGGTTTTTACACTTTTTTATATCCAGTAATAAAAAAAAATTATTGATTATTTTCCGATACCTGCATGTTCCCAAGTGTTTTGTCCTTACTAACAATCTGTATATGTGTTTTAGGCATGTCAGACTTTAACTACTTGCACAGTAATTGTTTCGAGCTGACGGTGGAGCTCGGCTGTGATAAGTTCCCTGCAGAGGAAGAGCTTTATCCAGAGTGGCTTAGGAACAAGGAAGCTTTGCTCAGTTTCATGGAGTCTGTGAGTTTACTTTCTCTGACTTTTCTGAGATACTATTGGTGTTGATAACTTTTTTTTTTTTAATCACTCATTTGTTTTATCAATTAATAAGGCACTCCTTTGAACTTGTTAGTATAACACAAGCAACTAGACATAATTAATGCTATCTGAATTAACAGTGCACATTTTATTGTGTCAAAAAAGATGATTTTGACAGAAAGGAAATACGCAGCATGGTAACGTTGTAGTTAGCACACCCACCTCACAGCAGGAAGGTCCTGGGTTTGCTTCCCAGGCTCAGCCTTTTCTGTATGGAGTCTGCATGTTCCCCCTGTGCTTGCGTGGGTTTCCTCTGGGTACTTAGGTTTCCTGCCACAGTCAAAAGACTTGCGCATTAGGCTAACTGGCTGTTCCAAATTGCCCCTAAGTGTAAGTGTT
Source organism: Neosilurus mollespiculum (assembly GCA_030014195.1). Lineage (NCBI taxonomy): Eukaryota > Metazoa > Chordata > Actinopteri > Siluriformes > Plotosidae > Neosilurus > Neosilurus mollespiculum. The sequence goes on from JAQMYF010000027.1 coordinate 19,941,870, forward strand.
AATGATTGTGTGTGTGTGTGTGTGTTCCACTGATGGTCTGGCGGGATGTTCAGCGTTATACCCTGCCTTTACCCAGTGTTGGCTGAGATAGGCACCAGCCTCTCCACAACCCTAGTAGGATTAAGCATCTTAGAAAATAAGTGCGTGAGTGATGAGAAAATAAATTAAGAAGGGTGCCTACAGTATAATAATAATAGTCTACTATTAAATACTATAAACTCTCTCCGACACCTAACTAAAGACTGAAAACTTCTTCTGAAAGTCTAAGGAAAATAATCTGGAAATCTGGAAGCTGGAAATGACTGACACAATATAACAGATAATCCCTTTAACAGGGTAGACAGTAAATAAATGGAGATCACCATGTACTACTGTGCAGCGAAAACTAAAAGAAACCACAAGATGGCAGTATAACCCAATATTACTTACAATGCTGGTTTATTTATTTATTTGTTTGTTTGTTTGTTTGTTTGTTTGCTAATATTATATCATAAAAAAGCTTGTTTGTAACACTGTTTTATGTGGTGCTGCAGGTCCACAGAGGAATAAAGGGTGTTGTGAAAGACTTAGATGGGAATGGAATTAAAGGTGCCACCATATCTGTTAGAGGGATCCGGCATGACATCACTACAGGTAATGAAATAAAGAAGGGAAATAAATGGTGAATTAAATCAAGATATTTGAAGATAAAATCATCACAGTGACTTTTTTGTACATAACAGTTTTTCATGTTCATCATTTCTTTCGGATCATGTGATGTCAACATATTTACAGTTGGATATCTTTATCCCAATGAGTAAAATGTGTTTTCTTTGATATTTACTTTTTAGATTCTTTATAGTTCAGATCAGTCATGTTCATGACAG
>JAQMYF010000027.1:19962921-19973658 GCA_030014195.1 Neosilurus mollespiculum
TCCCGCGCTCTCTCGCCCGCTCTCTCTCTCTCTCTCTCTCTCTCTCTCACTGCCCTCAGGCACAGAATGTTCCTGTAATCCTCCATCCATCGTATTTATGTTACATAAGCCACTCCATCCATTATTACACACTCACTCTTTTAAGTGCTTTGGCTGGAGAAGAAACAAGAGGTAGATGAGTATGTCAGTCTATAAAACTGTCCCAGTGCATACTTTATAATGCTATGTTCATTTAATAGTATTTTTTTTTTCATTTATGGTGGTTTTTTTACATGACTAAAATATTACAGAAAATTGAGGTTAAATCAGCATCACTGTTTATTCATTCAATTCGAATTTATTCACCCATCACAGAAGAGGTCCAAAGAAATATGGAGGTAGGCTATCATCATGCTCAAAAGGTTCTATTCCTATTGACTTTCACTTATCCTCAGTAAGACCTTTGTTCTAGTCAGGGTCATAGTGGATCCAGTGCCTATTCTGGGAGCACTGTGTATGAGGAGATACAGTTCTGAATGGGATGCTAGACAATTTCATCGCAACACACACACATTTACAGTACACACTCATTTACACTGGCTTCTTGCTAATAGATAGATAGATAGATAGATAGATAGATAGATAGATAGATAGATAGATAGATAGATAGATAGATAGGTAGCTAGATAGGTAGATAAATAGATTTCCATCCAGGGTTGGGTCCATTTTTCACGACCGATGGGAAAATCGAACCACTCCATAAAGTCTTCTCCAGCACACCTCAAAGACCTTGAATGGAGTCAGGACTCTGAGGTGCCACATCCTGTGTGAACATGATTCCTCATGCTCCCTGTAACAATCTTTCAGTATTTGAGCCCCAATCTTATATCCGTGCCATCAGGAAAGAAAAAGTTCATTAATGACATAACCTGCTCATACAGGTCGTCAACTGACAATTTAATGCCACATAGTGTTGCTGAGCCTCGAACTGTCCAAATGAAGCAACAATGCATAATAATACAGTGGATGATTTTTTGTTGGCCAGGCAGTGTAAATAAATAATCACCCCAATCTCACTCAACATGTTTATTGAAATGATCAAATAGACCACAAATGTTTGAGCAGCCAATAATAAATCAGGAAAACTTTTGGAAGAGAAAACACTGACCTTTCATAGAGCTACAGATTGGTAGCTTTTCCTCTTTTTGCCTCAAGATTTCGATAAATCAAACCAAGACACCTTTATTTTTATAGCACATTTTAATACAACCAATGTTTCGCCAAGTGCTGTACAAAAAGGACAAGATACATATAATACAGGATAGAATGAAGACAATTAGAATGGGGTTAACCTCTGAGCCAGTACATTGCTATGGATGTTCCAGAAATTCAGTCAGTTCTTCTCGATGCTCTCTCACTCACTCATTAGCCGAGCCACTTAATCCTACCATTAGTCCGATCTGACACCGGGCGAAGGTGGGCGAATCCCTGAACAGCTCACCAGACCATTGCAGGCCAACACACACACAAACATTCGCACTCACACTCACTCGTATAGGGGTAATTTGGAACAGCCAGCTAGCCTAATGTGCATGTCATTGGACTGTTGGAAGAAACTGGACCACCGGGAGGAAACCCACGCAAGCACAGGGAGAACACGCAAACTCTACACAGTAACGTAAAAAGTCCTCCATCAAGACCTCTAAATAAATAAATAAACAAACAAACAAATAAATAAATATTTAGGAACATAGGACAAAAACAACGTGGAGAATATAATATTTATATGATATTCAGAAATGAGACAACAAATGATAACACTGTCGTCTAATACTGGTCTTGGTTTCGTGTGTGTGTGTGTGTGTGTGTGAACATATATTCTCTTGTCACCAAAGATTAGAGGCAGGATTTAGTTGTCATCACAGACCTAATGCACAAATCCCACCATGTCAAAAGAACTGCTGACGGAATGCTTTACTAGCTATTTAGTGATTAAACTGAATTATTATTTACTTTTCAACAAATAAATGGTTTTAGGATATTAAGCAGCGTCCGTGCACAGCTGCTTACCGGGCAGTTGCCTCCACGTTGCAAAATCTGTTATCGGATTATTTGTTTCAGGTGTAACACAGTGGTGTCCTTTCAGATGAACTAAGCTAAAGACCGCAAATCCCCACATCTCAGCTACATCTCTGTGTCCAGCAGTATTCTGTTACCTTCACTACACAGTATTCTTTGTAAGGGGAGTGAAAACATTTGGTCAGGGTGAACACATTTATACCCCTTTTCTATTAAAACCATATTAAATCTGATTAAATTAGTGTTATGTTTTACCACAGCACTGCTCATGATTACCTAACCTGAATAGTCAGAAGGTGGTCATTAATTTTCTATAACAGCAACTCTGACAAAGGTGATGGTTATATTAAAAACAAAAAACAAACAAGCTTGGTATTAGGCAGCACAGTGGCGTAGTGGTTAGCATGTCCGCCGCACAGGAAGGAAGTCCTGGTATTTATTTTTTCTGTGTGTAGTTTGCATGTTCTTCCCGAGCTTGCGTAGGTTTCCTCCGGTGTCCTCCCATACACAGTAAGCTTACTGGCTGTTCCAAATTGCCCCTAGGTGGAGGATGAGGGTGGATGTGAAGGTTGTTTCTGTTTGCCCTGCAATGGTCTGGTGAGCTGATCAAGGAGTACCCCGCATTCAATTAGTGTTGGCTGAGATAGGCATCAGCCTCCCCGTGACCCTAGTACGATAAAACAGTTCGGCAAATGAGTGAATGAGTGAGTAAACTTGTTATAGTACATGTATGTGTTCTATAGCATGTAAAGAAAGAGAAAAAATAGAGGAAGTAACTTGTACTCGTAGGGCAGTGGTGGCTTAGTGGTTAAGGCGATGGGTTACTGATCCGGAGGTCAGTGGTTGAGTCGCCACTATCACCACTGTTGGGCTCTTGAACAAGGCCCTTAACCCTCAGTTGTATAAAAATGATAATTGTAAGTCGCTCTGGAAAAGAGCATCTGCCAAATGCTGTAAATATAATGTAATAATAGGCTAATTGTTGTACCTGATCTGTAACGTCCTCTGTTTAGTCTTTTTGGAGTTTTATTTATCTTTCAACCAACATTCTGCAGCTCTCAATGGGTTCAGTGGTTGGAGTTGAATTTCTACTCTCTGACGAGTTCTCAATATGTTTCTGGTTACATTTACATTCATAACATATTGATCATTGTTGACTAAGGGCTAAAACACTGGTTTTCAACCTCCAAATATGTGTCCAATGGCTGATATCTAAATAATTGATTATTAAACAATTGGACCCATTTGGAATTTGGACTTAAGGTCATGCTTTTGTATACTGTTGCATGAATGACTGCTTGACACATAAATTATTATTTTATGATGATGAACAAACAAACGCATAATACATTACTTAGAAATGACTTGTGATAGATATAGTTATCGGTACGCTTCTCAAGCAATGACTGTCATTCAGTCAGTTGTGCTGAGGGTAGTGATGGCCCTTCATTACCAAATACCAAGTAACTAAATTAGGCTGCTATTATAAGGCATAAACATAAACTGTTGGTTTCTTTAAACTTACTTTCATCTTTGTTATCACAAGGATATGTAGAGATCTGTGATGAAACAGGCAGATCGATATAGTATTTAATCTGTTGACTGGTTGCACATGTCAGATATATGGCATGTCTTATTAGGCAGAAAAAAGCTTGGCTCTCAAACATTATCCACTTCATCAAATGAGTCACTTTATCGCTTTATCCTTTATTAGCCAACCCTGGGCGAAGGCAGGGTACGCCCTGAACAGCTCTGCAGGGCAGACACACCTTTCACACTTCCACTCACACTCACACCTAAGGGCAGTCGAAAATAGCCAATTACTTTAATGCACATGTCTTTATACTGTCGGAAGAAAGCGGAGCACCTGGAGAAAACCCATACAAGCACAGAGAGAACATGCAAACTCCACACAGAAATGCCCTTGAGCATTTCTTAGGCTTGAGCCCAGGACTTCTTACTAATGTGCTAACCTCTACGCTGCTGTTCCACCCAGCTGCTGTATTTCCTGGTTAATTCTAATACTCTTTCAATTCAGGTATTTGGTATCTTATTTTAAAATACATCTTAATGGATCTTTATCGATCCCGACACATGGTGATCCTATCTGTAATCTGAGTTCAGGTAGAACATGCAGGTTTATAATGCACAATTGTTTCTATGTGCATTTGTTACACTTTTGAACCATTTTAATGTTTTTTTTTTTTTTTTTTTTTTAACTTTAATCAGAATATAAGAGCTGAAGGTGAATTTACACGGACTGTCTCTGGGAGATCTCTGGGTTCTTTGTGTCTCAGCTCATAACTGACTTTGCTTTTTCACTACCACTCAACGGACAGAACCATAGCACACACCAAGTACTCCAACAAACCAAAATGTCAATTCATGTCAATTCATGTTCCTAAATATCTCTGCACTGTAAATACTTCGAAATGCTGCTTAGTGTGTCGAGGGAGAGATTTACTCAGCGCTGATCTTGCAATGGGTTACGAGCAGTGAATTTGTCATACCCTCTGAGTCATTAGTGAGGGTTTCAGTTAAATGACACAGCTATGTTTCTGTAAAAATTAAGAAAACATCAGCTGTTTATTTAGATGAGTGAACCAGTAAGATACAAAGTGAGATATAAAGTTTTTTAATGTAATTTTTTTTATATATATATATTTTATCTTCCACGTGAGTCCACTACAGAGAAATCAGATTTTAGACGCTTCTCACTGGAAAGCATTGTCATGGTAACACATGAACTAATGTACAACATGTTTAAAAGTGTAATCTTATAGCAGTTATATATTTCATTATCTCAGTGCTTTCCTTCAAATCACCAACAAAATGTACACTAGAAAAAAGTGAGCAATGAGTAAGAAATGTTCCTCTGCCTCTCAGTCACCAGCCTCTCTCCAATCCCCCGCATGTGATCCATAAGCCTGCAGCAAGGCTTGGCATGATCCCTCTTTAACACACATTGAGTTAATTACACATCACTAAAGATCAGCAAAGAAATGGAATGAAAATCTCAACTGGAGAAAGGGACCATGTGTGTGCTTTCCTAACACAAAATAAGAAAAAGATATTGGGAAATTACCATTTCTGCAAATGATCTTTGACCAAATTTATGATTCCCCCTCCACCACCATCTTATAAAAGTGCACTCACACAATACCGATCATGTTCCTGATTTGCTCAGGTCATATTCCGATGTTGCATTGGAGGAAATCGTTACACATCGGAAAACATTGCTATAAATCAGAGAACATCGCAGTACATTGTAGAATTTTGGCGAAGACTTCAGGGAAGAGTAAAATATTTTGGGACCGTTGAAAAAAAGTGTTTTTTATTTTGTGTGTTCTAAGTACATCAGGGAAACATAAAGAAAATTGGAGTACTATCAGTACACATCAGTGGTAATCAGTGTAACACTGGTATAAACTTTGGAAAAAATGGGAGCAATATCAGGAGATTTTCTGGTCATATTTCTGGTAAATTCACTTTTTTTTTTTTTTTAAATACAATATCGGAGAAAATATCGAAACAACATTAGTACAAATCATAGCGACATTGATATGGATAGTAATAACATTGGTTGAAACATTGGAATAACATCCGAATCACATCAGGAAGCAATCGGAGAACATCGTAACATTGTCAGAACAAAATCGGCTGAAACATTCGACTAACACTGGAATAGCATCAGAATATGATCGGCTCAAATTAGGAACATTGGTATTGTATAAGCACACCTTAAGTCAGATATTTTTGGTAATGAAGTAATTGCAAGTTAGATTTACCCTTCTGTTACCTGTAACAACGTGAAAAAGGACTTTCTTGCTGACCCAGTCTGTTTTCAAAACTATAAAAACTATCAAAACTGTCGTCTTACCTGCTGAACAGTGCCCTCTAACTGGCACTGGCATTTCCACTTTTTAGTTTCTTTGCAGAGTTTACCAAGATTTTTAGTTCTTTGTCATTGCGCGTGCTTCTATATTGAACATCATTAAAAAAAAGGTCAATTAGTGGGTAAAGCTGTAAAATGTGCTGCAAAAATGTCCATTCACTCATTCAGAAATACAGAAACAAATTAGAAGCACTTGGAGGAAAAACAAAAGAACATGCACCCTACCCCTGCTGGGCCTGCTGTAATACCATAAAATCTCACAATGGTAAATAATCCTTTAAAAAATTCCTGGGTCCAGATTTTGATCAGGATCACCACCAAAACCTATGGAGTGTTATTTAGACCATACTACACCCCTCCAAAAATTCATCAAAATTCTTAAAATAAAAATGTGATTAAGTCTTTTCTAAGCACCAACAAAAATCACAAAATCACCCATGCATATAAAACACGGAGCTGAAGCAGATTCATTTTATGTAACTATATAAGTTATTTATTACTTCTGCCAATATTTTTACTCTTGGTTTGTGTGTGCAGGATTATGCAAAAAGTTATGCATGGATTTTCATGATATTTCTAGGTGGGGCTTTAGATAAGGAAGACTTAATTCGATTTTGGAGATGATCTGGATCAAATTATGGACACATTGTGATAACCTTCATAATCATAACATTGTGGAAATAGGATGGTTTTTTACATTTCGGCTTATGTGGAAGCTTCAGGGTGGTTCACACTCTCCAAGTGCTCTTGTTTTGCTTGTTTTCCCAAATCGCCAATCATATAGCATTTATGCAGTACTACAGCTCTATTCTTTGGCTTAATTCATGCCTTGTGGGTTAGTTTGGCAGCTATTTATAAAGTATTTTGCTGATTCAGAGAAAAATACTTTTTAACAGCAATTCAATCATGTTAGAATTTACTTGGAACTGATACTCCTTGTTCCTGGACTGGTTGTTTTATCTGGACCTGAGTGTGCACATCTGCACAAATGAATGATGCACACGGGAAAAACACACCAGGGTTCCATTTAAAGAGACTGAACATTACATATTTGAAAGCATCCTAAAAAAATGTTTAACATGTGAAACTTGGAGCAATATCATTACATTACTATAGCGATTTTTTGTTACATTTACAGTATTGGCAGAGCGTTAAGGGCCTTGATCAGGGACACAATAGTGGCAGATTGGGGGGATGGTCCTTGAACCCTGACCTTCTGATGAGTAACCCAGAGCTTTAACCAGTGACCCACGACTGCCCTCCACTGCCCCGCCCCTTTTTTGTTTGCTTGTTTGTTTATCTCTACCAAAGTCACACCTTTAAATTGTATTTTTTGGCCCAGGGTCATCCTATTATATATCCAGATCCAGCGTGTAATATGTGTACAATGGATTTTCTTATATGAATGCATAAAACACTTATGTGTAATTGCTATATGCAAAAAAAAATATATATAGCAATTACACATAAGTGTTTTATGCATTCATATAAGAAAATCCATTGTACAACCAAAAGTTTGATTTTAAGTTTTCAGTTTTTCAAGCTTATTTATCCTTTCACTTGAATTATGCATTCACTTGTGCAATACTTGTGAATTATGCATTCACCTGTCTTGTTAGTTTAATTATCCGTTTAACGAGTTCATGTTCCATGCTTCTGTAAATATTTGTTGTTTTGCTCAGCAAAAGTTAGTCTACCTAGCAGAGTTAGATTGTGTGGTGTTGTTTTTTGTCCGCATGTCTGAGTGGTGGTGTATGAGTCTCTATTTTGTTCGGTTTGAGTATGAACTAATCTGTGTTTCTTCTTAATTACTGGCAGACGTGATGGAAATCAGTGATACATAACAGCCAGTCAGCATCAACTCATTGACCCAACAGCCTTATTCTCTGTGGCATGGACACGGGACAACCATCAAAGTCATGTTCCATGCCTATAAGGCCCTGCTCAGGAGCTCTGTTATAATATTTCGAGGCATTTAGTGCACAGTGTTTTTATCAGAAGAAACATCCCTCAGCCATAAGGGAATGAAAGAAAGAGAGCACTGAGACACTACAGGAAACACTGGGTTATACCTTCCTCAGTCAAAGCACAGTCATACTGATATCAGTCCGGAATCGCACACACCTCAGCACAAACACCTTGAGTATATCTGTGAAGTTTATCCTCATCCATGTCACCGATTCAGACAGTGGACTGTTTCACTTGTTCAGTAGGTTTCATCAGTTACTTGTAAGAAATTCCCCAACATCCTGTGTGATTCACACTTATGATACCATGAAAGTTGCTATGTTCGCAAGACAGTTGTAGAAGTCTTGAGGTGTGAATTGGTGCGAAAACTCCAGTGTACAGTTGTGTGGAGGGTCTGTGACATCACTTATCTCTATATCAACAAAGGACTTTATCATAGCGGTTTAACAGCTACTGGCAATGTAATAAAACCTTAACAAAGTTTTCTGGTGTGAATCAGCTACAGAATGTCAATGAATGTCATGGAATTTCTCACGATTTGATAGAACTGATGAGACCTCTGCTTTTGTAAACTGTATTCAAGCTAGAAGATTTAATGACATGGATGACTGAGGACCTTGACAGCTTGTGCTTTGGCAGCATGCTTGTCATGCTTTATTTTTTATTTATTTTTTGATGGCAGTTAGCAGTGTTGCCTTAACAGCGCCAGTGCTGCCAGTGTGATTCTGAGCTTGGTTTAGCTTATATGGAGTCTCCATGCATGTTCTCTTTGTGTCCATCTTGAATTACTTCCACCTCCCTAAAACATTTCAGTAGGTGGATTGGCACTAGAGACATAATATTCATTGAAGCAAAGGTGAGGATGTCTTTTGTTATATTTTACACTATGGTCAACATCCCTGAAGTTTGCTGCAAATGTGAAACAGTAACTCACACCCTCACACACTCACTTACTCACTTACTCACTCACTCACTCACTCACTTGTTCACTTGTTCACTCATTTGCTTGACTGATCAATCCTACGAGGGTCATTGGTATGCGGAAGCCTTTCTCAGTTGACACTGGGCGAGGGCAGGGTACACCCTGAAACGCTGGCCAGACCATTGCAGGGCCAACACACACAACCATTCACATTCACATCTAGGGGCAATGTGGAACATTCAGTGTTCCTAATGTGCATGTCTTTGGACTGTGTGAGGAAACTGGAGTACCCGGGGAGAACATGCAAACTCAGAAATGCCCAGGCCCAGGACATTTTGCCGTTAGGCGGATGTGCTAACTACTATGCTACTGTGTCACCCCAAGAACTGTGCAGTTCTTATTAATAATAGTTCCATTAGTGCAACATTTATTTCCATTACACTAAAGGAAACATACCATGCTACCTACCAGCACTGGCGACAGGTGGGCAGTGGCGGCTTTGTGGTTAAGGCGATGGATTACTGATCCGAAGGTCAGTGGTTCAATCCCCACTATCACCACTGCTGGGCCCTTGAGCAAGACCCTTAACCCTCAATTGCTCAGTTGTATAAAAATTATAATCGTAAGTTGCTCTGGATAAGAGCGTCTGCCAAATGCTGTAAATGTAAAAACCTATGCAAGCACAGGGTGAACATGCAAACATAGAGAAACACATTATTGCAAAAATGGTAAAGACTTATTAGTAAACAGTAGGAAATGAGTTCTCACTTTGAATCAGAATCATCAGACATCAGTTTCTATATCATCACCAAACGTAAATGCCACTCAAGACAATAACCACAGGCCTCATCATCTTTTCGCTTGACTGATCTTAGTTCACACTCGCATCAGTGGGGAAATAAGCACTGATTCATTAAGTCAGTTCTGTTCTGTTGACTAAATGTCGTGTTATACATGTCTTTTTATTAGTCTTTTTAAAAAATTGTCTGCTGTCTCTTCTCTGTTTTGATGATGAGGTGATGGTACAGGAGCTTTAGAAAATTTTCTATTTCAAATAGAATTGAATAGGCTTAGATCTATTTCTTAAATAATATTCACAAAAATCTTAAGAGAATTCTGATATAAATAGAGTTGAAAATGCAAGCGTGGTTATCAACATCTTTAGATAAACAGATTTTACCACTAAGGTTGTTCAACTGGTTCCTTATCCTTATCTGAACAACTTGGTGGAATATAGTAGTTTTATGTAAATTCTCACTCACTCATTTGCTAAACTGCTTTATACTGTTAGGGTCATGGGGTCCTGAAGCCAATCTCAGCCACCAACACACATACAACCATTTACACTCACACTCACACCTAGGGGCAATTTGGAGCAGCCAGTTGAAGAGTTCAGTGCCATAACCTGCTAAGTCCATACATGAAAAAAAAATAAATAAATATGAGGTAGTATCATATTCTAACAATAGAGGTCTTTCCCCATATGCTGAAACTCACTCCAGCGTGGACAATTGTAGCTTCTTTGCCGCTAAAATGTGATAAATATGACTTTATTATATTATTTGTGTTTTTCTTAAAATCACATATTTGTGATTTAGGAGTTTATGGCACTGAGCTCTTCAAGTAGCCTAATGTGCATGCCTTTGGTCTGTGGGAGGAAACCAGGAAAGTACTCGGAGGATACCCACACAAGCATGGGGAGAACATGCAAACGCCACAGAGAAATGCTCTTGCAAGCCTGGGACTCAAACCCAATGCCTTCTTTCTGTGAGGCAGGCATGCCACCACCATGTCGCCCCTTTATGAAAGTAGAAATGTCAAAATATTTTGATTAAACTAAAAAAAAAAAAGTATATATATATATATATATATATATATATATATATATATATAT
>JAQMYF010000027.1:19981648-19996968 GCA_030014195.1 Neosilurus mollespiculum
GGTTTCCTCCGGGTACTCTGGTTTCCTCCCACAGTCCAAAAACATGCACATTAGGCTAACTGGCTGTTCCAAATTGCCCCTAGGTGTGAGTGTAAATGGCTGTGTGTGTGTTGGCCCTACGATGGACTGGTGAGCTTTTCAAGGTGTACCCATCACCATTCAGAGCCCGCCACAACCACGATCCTAGTAGGATAAAGCGGTTCAGCAAAAAAATGAATGAATAGTTTTATATCAGCGTGGCTCTTTTTTTATCAGGAATAAATCATTTGTGGTGTGTAAACACATTGGACTGCGCAGCATTAAGTCTCATACAGATTACTCAAAGTGGGCTCAGCAGGGGTGTCTGATTTCAAGCTGCCTCCACTGAGGTGAGTGCAAGTGTCACTGTAAAGGGAAGTGACTGCCTTCCATCCCTCTTTCTCTTTCTCTCTCTCCCTCTCTGCTCCGGGCGCTCTCAGCGCCTCTCTGGCTTCTCAGGATCTCATTTCCCCCAGTGAGCAGCTCTACCAGACGCTCAAATCAGTCACAGATTGGCAGAAGAAGAGCAGAGCAGGGGAAAGTGAGAAAGAGTGAGACAGAAAGAAGGAATGAAAAAAAAAAAAAAACCCGAGCGATCTTAATGAATAGCATTTGGCCATCCACACCTTTGCTTGACTCGGCCCCAGCTCCCTTCATCCGCGTGGCCTCATGAGCTTTGATCACGGCTTCAATTTGTAAATGTTACCAATGACCTTTATCCCTTTTTATTTCCCTCGTTCTCACCATCTTTCTTTTTTCCTGCCCCAGTTTGCCCACACTCTGGCCTCGGGCCGTCGAATCACTTTCAAAGTGCTGATTCGCATCTGAAGTCTGCTGCTGTTATTAAGTAAAGGAGTCAGCATACGTCTCCGTCAATGCTGTTCATAATCCATGATTGCCTTGCATTGGGAATACGATAGCACTGGGTTTTGGTCAAATGGCACGTCAGATGTGCCAACTTTTCAGAATTTTTTTTTTTTGTTTTTCATTTTTTTGTATTTAAAGAAGAATCCGGCGCTCAAGCTATTAATAACCACCAAGCCTTAGATGTAAAATGCCGCTCATTGTATCCCAAGCAGCTCAGTGGATCTGTCTGTCAACTGGTCTGTCATTATTTTCTTCTTCTGTTCCACTTATATGGTCAAATGTGCTATATTAATAAAGAAAACGGCCTCCTCTTCTTCATCTTTAAGAACTTGTTTTATCAGTTAGCTGTGTGTGTGGTGATTGAGATTATTGATATCAGTGTCGTTTTGACTTGGGGAAGATAACGACGACGACGAGAACACTAGCCACGTTGAGGATCCTATTTGCTGGTTTTTCTGTGTCCCATATCACAAAAAGGTCGATAACAGGAATATTACCGACATCCCTCGACACTTCAAATAGAGAAATTCCTGAGTAATTGTCTAAGTGGGCTGCAGTGATTTGACTTGATTACCCTTTCCTGCTTATCCCCATTTCGATATTCTTTCACGAATTTATTTCCAAGTGCTGACACGTACCCAGATGTTGTTAGTTTGATATGGAATTCAGCTCATAGTTAAGTTTAGCATAATTTTTTGTCACAGTGTACTTATATTACAATTGATAGCATCGGCTCTTTACAAGAGCAACAACAAAAAATGTGAATTTAAATTTCACAAGACTTACATCCTTCAGTGCTCATACCATGCTTGCAGTTTTTAAGTGTTTGCATAAAAGCTAATGTAAATGTAATTTTACTTAACACACTCACAAAATCAGTCCATAAAAGCTTACAGATTGCTTGAACAGTGAATTGAACCTGATATTCTCTTGCTCAGGAGTCTTACATCGCCGAGTGCTGAAAGAGAAGCAGAGACACGGGTTTGTACAGGCCCTTATCGCCATCTAACCTCTGACCTCTGCCATATTCCAGCCCTGCAAGCAGGGCACACATTTCAACAGCAGAGCTGCCTGTGAAATTCACTGCTGCCTTTGACGAGGAAAGAATGCAACACTTCAGGACTTTTACAGCATTTAAAATTAGTGTTCTAGAAAAGTTTATTATTTCTATTGTATTGACTTTCATTCCTTTTAATTGTAAAACATAAGAATTAGGTCACAATGTTGCCATTTTAAAAACTTTATTTTTTCAGTATTTTTGTTTTTGGATATTCATAATTCCCTCTGCAGTTAAACAAGATGATTGACAATAATAATAATAATAATAATAATAATAATAATAATAATAATAATAATAATAATTATTATTATTATTATTATTATTATAATTATAATAATTAGTTTTAATATTTTAATAGCTGTCTAGAAAAAACATCTGCATGACTTTATGAGTTGATGTTGCCTCTTGCATTACACAGTTGCATTTCAAGCTCTAAAACATTTAAAGATCCACTTCTGTTTCCACTAAAAGACCCCAGCGCATTGAGTTTTGAGCAGCTGCTATTTATTGACTGAATTTGCATCGAATACAATATGCAATCAATAAAGTGCTTTAAAAATAATAAACATGACCATTTCTGATGAAAAGAAGTAATCACATCAATATGTATTATCTAAATCAGTCTCATACACTGAAGTAAATATTAGTCACAACATGTGGCAGGACGCCTGTCATTGCTTTTGACTTGAATTATCTCTGTTAGTTCTTATATCAATGCTAAAATAATTCATTAATAATTTTTCAAGGTTTGTTCTACTGGCTAAATTTTACTATTTCGTTTTTTTTTTTCATTTAAACATTACAACTCTGTTTTCTGTCATATTTACTGCATAAACAATGGCAGCTGGTGATCTATAACTTGATGAAAGCACTACTTACACTGAATGAGAAAAGCACTTTTATTTAAAAGTCTTTGCAGAAAAACTATTTTAAATATAAATTTTTACATTTAAAGACTTCATCTGCAAAATCCTTTAAGTCCACCTGGAATCTTTTGTATAAAATGAACAACTTTTATTTGGGTTCTATGTTCACTTTCACTATGTTTACTCTGACTGCGATAAAAAGTTTTTATTTTACCTTAAAACATACATTTTCATTAATAAAATCATCAAAAATATACAACATCATTAATTTAGAGCTCATTTCAAACAAAATACATCAGGTGTACTTAAAGGTTTCTGCATCTGAAGTCTTCATTTCTAAAATACTTTCTACATTACTAAAACATAATTTTACATAATTTTACTAAAACATAATGCTTCTTTGCAGGAAGCATGGGTAAAGTTAAAGCATGGGTAAAGGTATACAAATTTTTTTTTTAAGTTATTTAATATATGCTATTTTAGCAAAGAAAAGAACAAACAAATGGACTTATTTTGGGTAATTGCAAGAATTAAAAAATACATGGTCTCATAAGTTTGTGACCATCCCAAATCTCCAAGTCCATAGGAAAAGATACTCAGCATTGTAAAACAAATGATCACATGTTAATTCATACCTGCAGTAGTTTAATAGGGTAGCACAATGGCACCATGGTTAGCACTGCATCCTCACAGCTCCTTGGTTTGGGTTTTGTTCCTGAACCTTGTGAGTTTTGCTTATTCTCCCTGCTCATCTTTATATTTCATCTCACCTCCCATGAACATGGCAGTATATTTCTCTAGATGGTGGTTAGTACTCTGACCTCACAACAAGAAAATCCTAGGTTGGACCCCTGTTCTGGCTGATGGTGTTTCTGTGTAAAGTTTGCATGTTCTCCCTGTGCTTGCATGGGTTTCATCTGGGTACTCCAGTTTCCTCCTACCTTTCAAAGACATGCACATTAGACTAATTAGCTTTTCCGAATGAGATGTTTGTCCAAGGGGCTTGCAAGCTGTTGTGTGTCAAAGCCAAGGCCAATATTTCTTGAATCATTTTGAAAAAAATAGTTACTTATATCAATTTGTTTTATTAAAAAGGGAGAGGTTTAGTCTAGATTTTAATATATAATGCTTCTGGAATTCTGATATACTCTAAACCTAAGATTTTTCCATGTCAGAAAATATCCAGAAAGATTCTTATTTTTCTGTCTATGACACGTTTCAGACTAAAGGATATGCTTGTCTGATGAAGGAATGGAGGAATAAATGCATTCAGCAATGTGCTTCTTTGCAATATTGATCATGCCTCACAGTGGAGCTAGCTTGAAAGCTTTTACAGCATCGCCAGCTAAAAACACCTTGTGGGCTCCTTAAGGTAAAATGCATCATCTCTCTCTCTCTTTATCTCTCTCTCTCTCTCTCTCTCTCTCTCTCTCTCTCTCTGTCTTTCTCTCTCTCTCTCTTTCCTTCTTTCTTTCCTCTCTTTTCCCTGAAGTCGTCTGTGCCACACATAACACTGCATCAACCACTCGATTAAAGTTGGACATCTAATATTTATCCAGCACACTTCCTTACTTATAGCTCAAATTACCAGACAATAGATCCGACAAGCTGCGTCCTCTGGCTGAATATGTAAGAAAACACTTATCGAGGCATCACAGATAGCGCGTCTATCTTTGAGCATTTGTTTTTGCTGTTAAATATGATTGATGAATGCGAGGGTCACATTCCACTGAGGGCTCAGTGTGGCAATAGCATGAATAGTTTAGCACATTCTTTATTGACACCCCACATTCTCTCTCTTTATGTTTCTGCTCTTCGCTTTTTTTATCCATCTGCCATGTCATCTTCAGCCTGAAATTCCACCTTTGTCCAATAAATGTTGCAGAGAGAGGAGGGGAAGAGTAATTCGTTGCTTTAATGAGCAATAATTCATAGCTCACTCTGCACCCTGTCAGACAGGGAGATGGGCCTTGTCGCTATTCTGCCTCAGGCAGCAAAGCCAAGCTCATTAAAAGTGCATTAAGTTCACACACACACACACACACACACACACACACACACACACACACACACACACACACACACACTTGAGCCTCATGAATATGGTGCAGTCATTCATGTGTTTCTCACACCGAAAGAAACTTTCTCCGTAGAAGAAGGGCTCTTTATTAGGTGTAAGTGTTTGATCAGTCCGATTAGTGATACACGATAGTCTTCCTTCCCATGAGATCGTGTCTGTCTAGAGCTACACAGTATTCTCACTTCCCATAGGTGCGTGTGGTAGTCCAACTTGCACTACTTAATATTCTTACTTCTTGTGGGATCATGTTTTAATCCAGTTAGTACTACACAATGCTCCCGATCCTTAAAATAATTATAAAATATATAGCATCTATACAGTATCAACATTTCATAGGAACAAATGTTAGTCTTGTTAATAATTAACATGTATTCAACAATGGTGAGGAGGATTTTGCTGAATAGTACCAGAGAAAGAACATCGAGGGGACTCGTCAGTTCAGTAACATCCAGTGAGCCTGGGGTGAATAAATGTTTAAATATATACTACATGGAAACATAAGTCAAAAGTATTCGAAAACAAGACTTATATGGTTTTTAATCATGGTTTTTATCATAACTGATGCAGGTGAACTCCAAGAGCAGGCGCCCAAACGCTGTGTAGTGATATCTTTGAAAACTCTACATGTACTACATGAAAACAGAAAGAAAAGCAAACTAAAAAGAGACTTTATATTAAAAAATATATTAAAATATATTATTATATTTTAACCATTTCAGGCAGGTGAGCTCCACATGATCAGCAGAGCATAAGCATTAAGTAAAGTTTTAATATACTATGTGTTAACACCCCTGTGATGGCCTGGCGAGCTGTCCAGGGTGTACCCTGCCCTCGCGATGAGTCCGATGAGATGGGCGCCAG
Source organism: Neosilurus mollespiculum (assembly GCA_030014195.1). Classification (NCBI taxonomy): domain Eukaryota; kingdom Metazoa; phylum Chordata; class Actinopteri; order Siluriformes; family Plotosidae; genus Neosilurus; species Neosilurus mollespiculum. The sequence goes on from JAQMYF010000027.1 coordinate 19,987,401, forward strand.
ACTCCCCATGACCCTAACTGGGATTAAGCGGCTCAGAAAAAAAGAAAGAAAGAATGAATGTGTAAACACAAAAAAAGCAAACTAAAACAAGATTTTTAGGGATTATTTGTCAAATTTAAAGCATGATGATGACACCGCCTGCTCCAAGTGACTCAGGATAATGTCCTGGCACAAAATTGCAGTGCTAGTTTTCAACCTGTGATTTTCCTGCTTGCCTTAATCACTTTTGTGGTGTAACTAAAAGTGTTTAGTTAAGAGTGTAGAGTTAGCCGCCTCTGATGCTGTTCTCTTTGTTGTATGTGATATGTAGAATAAATAACGAATACTTTTAAGGTATCAAATAGCTTGATGATTTTTTTTTTCAAAATCCAGGTGGGCCTGCTATATCTTTAAAAAAACAAAAGATAAAATTCTCAATTTGATTTTATTATATTTGAGTCTATGTGTCCACATGAACAACCCCAGTATCTAGTATCTTGTGATAGTAGACAAATTATTATTGTTGGTTTAAATGTTCTTTATGTATATTCTCTCTCTCTCTCTCTCTCTCTCTCTCTCTCTCTCTCTCTCTCTCTCTCTCTCTCTTTCTCCTGCGAGCTCAGTATGATGATGCAGTGGTGCATGTAGTGAGCAGGCTGATGATGTGAAAGGAAAAGACAGGCCAAAGCAGTAAAGCTCTTGAGTCATGCAAAATGCAATATACATGCTGCTCTGAGAAAGTCTTCTAAAGCCAAACAACGCACACTAGTCCACTAGCCTCTCACTCAACCTCTCATACTCATTTAATCTTTCTGGCCCCTGTTTTGTTTTATTATTCTCTCCATCCTCCTCTTTCACACTCACTAACATATAATAAGATCTTATTAGATCAATTGGGGAACTGAGATAAATTTCATTTCAAGAAATATGTGCAAAAAAACAACAGTAATATATTATTTGTTGCTCATTTTTAAACATTCTACCTCTGATTATTCATATCTGAACCATTTCATCCTTTACTTGGGCCACATTGATACTGGAGCCTATCCCAGCCAACTCCTGGCAAAAACAGGGTACACCCGGAAAAAGCTTACTAGAGCATCACAGGGCAGCACACACACAACCATTCACACTCATTTTCACACCTTTGTGCAATCCAGAATATCCAGTTAGGTAACATGCATGTTTTTGGACTTTGGGAGGAAACCAAAGCACCTGGGAGAACCTACACAAGCACGGGGAAAACATGCAAGTTCCACACTTAAATGGAACCCGAACCTTGGACCTCCTTGATGAAGCGGAAGTGCTAACCACTATGCTACCATGCCAAACCCCCCCCCCCCCCCACCCTTCGTTTATCCTTTTCATATGTATACTCGTCCTCCTCAATTTAAATTTCTTACTCTAAATTTAGACCAGTGCTTTTTCAGTGTGGGGTCCCAAAGGAGTTAGTGTAACATAGCCAGGGTCATACTAGGTGGTGATCTAACTATGATTATCAGTGCACCATACATCGACTGGATTCCAGCCTGTGTTTGAATGCACTGCATTGCTGATTGGCTGTATGCTCTTTGGCAGGAACTTGATGTGTACTGACGTCCAGGAATATATACTAATTTTACCAAAACGACATCAAAGCGGTGACAAATAAAAATTATTTTATAGAGCATTTTCAGCACTGCTTCTACTGACTTTTCCCTGAGAACCTGAGCTCTCAGATTAATTAAAACCTCCTGAGACCCCACTGTCCGGTATATATAATTACAAGGACATCATATTTTCTCTCAACTACAGTGTGTATTTCCTGGTAAGGTCGTCTCATACAAAAGCAATTGGGTATTACTCTTCTGCCAAACTTCTTTCTGTTTAAAGATGCTGATCAAGTTCAATATTTAACAGGTGTGGCTAATCAGCTGACTAATAAACAATTGTGACACAACCTAAAAAACACAGTTAGACATTTCTTCATTCCATGTAAAATGTACCCTTGAAGCCAAATTATAAAATAGATTTTAAAACGAAATAATCTACTTCACTACTTTGGGGGACGGTTGAATTAACTTTAAAATATAGAGTTATTGCCCTTTGATGATCATGTGACTTGGCAGCCATCATTGGAATCACCACATGTTGACAGTCTGGAAGTCCGTGTTGGTAGCCTGTATTTGAAGGTTCATGATTTCTGATTCTGAACACTGCAGGTAGGTAAAACTTTCTCACACCCCTAAAAGACATTCCACATGATTATTTAAATCAATTGCTTACTGTATATGCATATTAGTTTCTTCTGTTGTTAATATTGTGCAGAATCAGCACTTTGCATTGTTTCCATGTACGAAATATCTCTCCGAAGATAAATGTAGCGATAAGGAACTATTTTGTTAGAAAAACATTTGTTGTGATGTTCTTATTGACTGAAGTTGGACTCATCAGTTTTTTCACGTTTTCACTTTCCTGTTCCCACTGTGTCCCATCAGTTACCCACAAAGATGTGTTTAAAATAAATTGTAGTCGATGCAGTCTATAGATACTTATGATTTACTATTAGAAACTATTTTTGCAATGTCATGTGGCCTTGTTTAATTAAATTGATTTCTTACTTCAGAGAAATCACATTATTTCTAATCATAGGGGAAAACCTGGGGAAGTTTTCCATCCCATCAGTTACCATTTTAGTTCTTCACTTATGACCATGACCTAGTCACATTTTTTTTTAAATGGTTGTTCACAATTCATTCATGATGGCTTTTCATGGTTATGTTATTAAAATGTGAAATATTTTACATGTCTTTTTTTAAAATGGAGAAGTGTCTAAAAGTCCCATCATAGTTGACTATAGATTAACTGTCAATGCTTGACCTGCCTGCATGAAGTCATTAAGACCATGCTGAGCACTACAGTCTGAATTAAAAACACTGAGTGGTAACACTAGGAAATGGTACAAGTTTGAAGCTTGATTTTTCTCAGTCTCTGGTTTAGTGACCATGGAGCAAATTACACCTAACATATTAACCTCTTGAACTCCCTGGACAGATGCGTGACAAATTAAAAGGAAAAACATGTGGTTGTTGACTGTTCTTGCTGACAGACTGATTGCATACTGCGTTGACATTCAGAGTAACCTGAAGTAGTTGTTGCTGGTTTTGCTTACACATCGTACTAATGCAGACAAATCATGTTCACTGGTTGTGCACTCTTGACATGGCTTTCGGTGATCGGCTGTGTATATCGACATCCTGGCTTGGAAAGAAATCATCTTTATTCTCTACTCCATTTTAACCTGTATATTTTCCTTTTTTAGTTTTGTTGGTGGTATTGATTTCAGTTCCATAAACGTCACAAGCAATTCACTTTTTAATCCATTTGGTAATGCTATACTGGCATAGTGGCAAGCACGTCAAAAACGTCCTGGGCTCGCCTCTGTGTGGAGTTTGTATGTTTACCTCATGCGTGTGGGTTTCCTCTGGTTTCCTCCTACAATCCAAAGACATGTACATGAGGCTAACTGGACATTCTCAATTGCCCATAGGCGTGAATGTCAATGGTTGTGTGTGTGTTAGCCCTGTGATGGACTGGCAAGCTATTCAGGGTGTACCCTGCCTTCACCCAGATTCGGATGATATAGGATCCTGCCTAGTAGAAGTAAACGGTTCTGCAAATGAATGAATACCATTAATATCTTTGAATATTTCTATGAGCAGGTGTGAGGGCATTTATAGCAGTATATATTTTTGCAATATATGTTCATCCATGTGCCCTACAATGGTCTGTCGAGTTGTTCATAGTGTACCCTGCCTTCTCCCAGTGTAGGCTGAGATAGGCTCCAGCCTCTCAACAACCCTAATAGGATCAAGTGGTTTAGCAAGTGAGTGGGTGAGTGTTTACTCGTGTTTTCTCAGTTATTTATGTGACTAGACTAAAGCATACAGATGTCAGTTAGTGTTCGGCATGAAATGGCAGAAAATATCCCATCAAGCAACATTTAATTCAAACTTAAAATATTAAATATGTACTTTACAATTAATCTAAAATGTTGACATGTGCCTACATCTCTCTCTCTCACTCTCTCTCTCTCTCTCTCTCTCTCTCTCCCTCTCCCTCTCTTTCTCTGACACTGCTGTCCTTCCCTCCACCCTCTTATGTTCTCCCACATGGTAGTTGTGCTCTCAGAAGAATCTAGTAGAGTATGTGCCTCTGAAGGTGTTTAAGGATATGCCCACAGTGTGTGGTAATGGATCACATTATTAATTCAGGACGAGAGAGAAAGAGAGATTGGGAGTGTTGTGGCTTTTTAGTTAGGACTGCACATTGGACACACATTGGGATATCCATGATCTCGATTGTATATTTTGGTCAACTGATTGCACTGAATAATGCATGGCTAAAAGCCTTGTGTTTCTTCAATAATGCCCCACTCTGTGTTGTTGTTCTTGTTAAAAGACTGTGCTTGCTCGAATCGTTCCCTAGAAGTCCCTGAATGCTACATATGATTTCTGTTGCCTTTTACTCAGTCGTTCATTGATTTTTAGGCACATACTCTAGACGTGAGCTTCATTTGTAAAAGTGAAGACTCCAGAAAATCTAATTCCATAGATATTGTAACACCATCAGCCCATTTAAGTAACATTCCTGCTTTGCACCACACATCCCAGCAACCCCTGCACTGATCTACATCGAACTCTTATATCACATAACACACACACACACACACACACACACACACCTGTTTGCACTCCACCTAATTACCATGCTCATGTTTAAAAGGACTCTGCTACCAGTAACGTGTGTTGTACTAAGACCTTAATGATGTTATTGCTTATGGTATATTTGTTTGCTGTTATACTAAAACTTTGCTGCCCTAACACTGATATTGAATGTTTTAGATGTGTATCAATGATTGTAACATGAACCTGATTTTATCTGCAGTTGCATCTCTATGTTCTGCAGTCTGCTCTGTTCATGACTGCTATAATTGTTGATTGTAAAGATCTAGAGGTGCATGTAATTACTACAATAATTTGTCTCTAAGCTTACCTCAGTTAGGCAAAATGCTAGGGATGGATTGATTTCTCTGCTTCAAGTCAGCAGCAGGTATCATACCCAGCATATAATAGAAACTGCAAATCTTCCTAATCAGCCAGTGTTCTGAGTTTGATAAAAGTGAGGTGCTTGTTTTCCAGTAAAGGGAATATTACAGGTGCTGATTCAACAGGTTGGCGGGGTCGTGGAGAGGATCTCGGCTGACTCTGGGTGAAAGCGGGGTGCACCCTGGACTGCTCACTAGTATATGAATAATGATGATAAAATTATTGTTCACACTCATGTAACTTCAATCAATACAGATTTTATTCATCATTGTTTGTACACATCAATTAATCATTTCATTATTTTTGACCTTTTTTTAAATTTACCTTTGAAATGTCAGAGGTTTTCTGAGTCACCTGCTTTTTTGGGTAACCCTGAATATGAACTTTATATGAATGTGAGAATGCAAGACTTTAAGACTTAGTAGTGCACACTTAAACAAAACCTCACATTTATTTGTGACAGCACTATTTGTACATTGCAAACCTTTTTATTTTTATTATATTAATTTTTAAATATGTTTTAAAATGGAAGAAGCGTATGCAGGTTGCTTTTTATCCACTTGCAAACTTTACATAATTCCTATTCACCATAGCACTGTAATTAACCTCACCTCACACACCTTTCTGTCAGCATTTGCTACAGCACAGTCAGTCGTGAGTCTGCGAGACTTTGATGACATCACGGCTGGATTGGAGTGTCTCGTGTGCCATGGAGGAGCAGATTAGTCTTAACTCTCCACTCTGAACAGAACCATTTAACAGACCACTTCTCCTCACACTTCATCAATATTTCAGCTGCTCAATCTATATTCATCACGAAACATGCTCTGTCTGACCGGCTGTGCCCTTGTGATTTTATTTATTCATCTTATTTATTTATTTCCTCCAACCATCATGGCATACCGACAAGCTGCAATTATTCCCCACCATTAGAGGAACCTTAAAGCAGTGCAGAATGAAAGATGCCTTCGGGCCACAACAGGCAGCTGTGATACAAAGTGACAGGCAGAAGTGGAGCGGCCATTGGAGTGAAGTGGGATGCTCTAAATCTGTCACTATGCTTACTGACAGATACGTTTAAAAAGCTGGTGCTGGGTAGAATGGGGTAATCAACAGGATTTGCAGTTTTTGCTTTTTCTTGGTGAATCTGCATTCCCAGGTATATTCCACAAATAAAACAAATAAAATCCAACAAATTTATTTTCTTTTATGCACTCATACAGTCAGTAAGATACTAAAGTGGCAAGAGCAACCAGGGGCCATGTAAAGTCAATGAAAGTCAGTGAAACGAGCAATGACAAGCAAAATTTTCTCAGTTGATGGGAGGGTACGGAGTCAAACTGAGCTGAACTTTCAGTGACATGGTTTAAGTGTTTATCAAACAGAGGGAAAATATACTGTTGATTGAAAGATGCCACCAAACACTCAGTGGGAGACATGCAAAAGGGTTACCTAGGCAACCAGAGCTGGCGACAAGTTTTAATGACGAAGTGATTCGCTTCTTGCTCAGTGCTGAAACAATAAATTGTTTCTTATCGAGTTCTGTGCGTATCCCTCACAAAAAATAGTGCCTTACCCATCCATCTTAGACTTTCCCAAAATTGTACTTCCTGGGCTGCACACCCTTTAACTATGTACTGCTGTGCCACCATACTTCTCTGTTTTTCATGATTTCAGAGGTAGTGAAACTGGTGACATTTTTAAAAGAGGACTCATCAGCATATCCCCATCTGCTTTCCCAGAATGGCCCAATTGTAAGCAGCTGCATTTAGTTTTTAACCTTTCGTTTGAAATCTGGGACCAAAATAACTCAAGTGCAATCAAGCATATAAAAGGTTTGAGCCCAAACAATATTATTTCCAAGTTCATACCATGCCCATATCATGTGAGAATGTGCTGGCTGAGAGATTTAGATAAGTTTATTTGGCCGCAGGGCAGCATGTTGTTGTAGTGGTTAGCACTTCTGTCTCACAACAAGAAGATTCTTAGTTTGAGCCCTGTGTCCTACGAGGGTGATTCTGTGTGGAGTGTCCAGGTTCTCCCTGTGTTTACCCCCACAGTCCAAAGACATGCACATTAGGTTAATTGGAAATTCTAAATTGCCCTGAGGTGTGAAAGAGAGTGTGAATGGTTGTGTGTGTGCCCTGTTGTACTCTGCCTTCACCCAGAGTTGACTTGGATGTCCTTCAGCCTCCCCGTCACCCTTTCATTCATTCATTCATTCATTTTTTAGGCGGGTTAATCCTAATTAGGGTCATGGGGAGGCTGGCGCCCATCTCAGCCAACTCTGAGTGTGAGCGGGGTACACCCTGGACAGCTCGACAAGCCATTGCAGGGCCAACACACATACAACCATTCACACTCACACCTAGGGGTATGTCAGTTAGCCTACTGTGTATGTTTTTGGACTATGGGAGGAAGGAAACCCGGAGGAAACCCACGCAAGCATGGGAAAAACATGCAAACTCCACACAAAAAAGCCAAAGCACAGGAATCAAACCCAGGCCTTCTCGCTGTGAGGCAGACGTATTAATCACTGCACCACCATGCCGCCCACCCCATGACCCGAATAAAGGATAAAGCAATTCCGGAGAGTGAAATGATAAAAATGAAAGAACAAAATAGCACCAGAGTAGCTGGGCTTAAATCAGTGCTGTGTACAAGTTGAAAAATATAAAATTTATTAACACCTTCACATGTAACGCGCAATGTGGAACAGCCAATTAGCCTAATGTGCATGTCTTTGGACTGTGGGAGGAAACCGGAGTACCCAGAGGAAACCCATGCAACCCTTGGGGAGAACATGCAAACTCCACACAGAAAAGCCAGAGCCTGGGACCCAAACCCAGGGCCTTCTTGGTGTGAGGTGGACCTGCTAACCACCATATCACAAAGCCGCCCTTAAGATTGAAGACCTCTGCCTTAAACGCTTAATGGAGAAATTCTTTTAGAAAGCTGAAAAATGTTAGCTGTTTAAAGATGTTTGAGGAATGGTTCAAAGAAGATAGTTTGAAGAAGCACTGCACTGATTTGAAATCACTGAGCAATAATATGTTGATTGGTAGATGTGGACTTGCGCTTCCCTTGATTAATCCAGTTCTATAGGAACATGCTGAGGGTAATTTGGTTTAAATCAGTTGAAAAGATACTTGGATCGCCATGATGTGTAATAGATGGTGAAAATCTGAAGAGGGCTGAAGGCTAGCTGAATTAAACTGATTCTAGGTCATCTTGAGTGTGTGGTAGATGGTAAATCTGTGCTTGTTGTGTCTAAAACCTTTATGCTGCTTGTTACAGCTCTGGCATTTAGGTCACCTTTGCTACACACACATGTGTGCTTCAGGCATCACTTCTGCGTCAGTACTCACGAAAGTAAAGCCAATGAAATGAATATGATGCAGTAAAAATAGATTTCTTACTATTTGTGTAAGTGTATATAGTTATTTATTACCATGTGTTCAGTGTGAAAGGACCTGCAAAACATTGTTAACATGACAAAATCACCAATATCTTGTTACAAGCATTTATTTTGGTAATAAGTGAGTATTGGTTCATTTCTGCATCCATGATGCACTAGGCCACGTTATTGGTTTCTGTTGCAGTGTATATTCCTCCCTGAGAGAGCTTCAGGCCCCCTGCAGAACCTGTTCTATAGCACAAACATCTATTCACACTCACATTCGCACCTAAGGGCAATTTAGAATAACCAATTAGCCTAATGTGCATGTCTTTGGACTGAAGGAGGAAACAGGAGTATTTGGGGGAAACCTAGGCTAGCAAATTACACACAGAAATGACTGCTGGCGGGAGGCGTCAAACATAATTTTTCATAATTGTCTTGCTTATTTCAAGTAAGTAGCAGCTGAACCACAGCGTAATATTCACTGAGATTTAACTAAATGCACACAAATGCTGTAAGCTTCTTTGTCCCTAAATGCCTGAGAACCATTATTGGACCCTTGAACAGCTGCTCTCAACTACTTAATCTTGTGCATGGATAGGATTAACTTTCACTTCAATTCACTCAGATAAACTCAGTGCCAAATAAGTCTATTCATGTCTTGTAAATTGTGAACCTTGGTAAACTTTTCATAAATATGGTGCTGCGGATTAATCCTCTGGAATGTGGCTTTGTTTCAGGTATGTAGCGCCTAAAGGTCCAACGTTCAACAGGTTTGTAACACTTATTTTGTAGGTTAGATATCCTCCACAGAAATTACACCAAGAACTATTATGACACACGTTGGAGGATAGCCCATGGTGTGATATTTTAACCTGAGCCCTGAGATCAGGTAATAATCACAAAATTTATAATTAGTATATACTACACTGCAATGCTTCAATCTGATTGGTCCACTGTCTCAGGATTGAAAACATTCCGAGTTGATAATGCTTAAAGCAAAACGACGGACACTTACAGTTTGACATGGTCACTTGGGCCAAGTGGTGTCATCATTTTGCAATTTAAAATGGAAAAATAAACCATAAAAGTCTTGTTTTAG
>JAQMYF010000027.1:20033479-20046925 GCA_030014195.1 Neosilurus mollespiculum
TGTGTGTGTGTGTGTGTGTGTGTGTGTGTGTGTGTGAGGGAGAGAGAGAGAGAGAGAGAGAGAGAGAGAGAGGGAGAGAGAAAGAGAGAGGTTTAATTACAGCATTTATTGATCGTTTATGAATAATAGTGTATGGAATGGGGTGTCTGGTCAGTCCATAATACCAACCTCTTTGAATAAAAACTCCTGTAAAATAGTTTCTTGCCCACCTCAGATTTGAGCTGCGTTCAGAGTGAATTTATTTAAAGTGGCCCTCAACAGGTTGTTGCATGGGGAGTTGTTATGCTTTACGCTCTACTGAGCTGATGTCAGATGAAGCGATTGCGTGAGAGAGAGTTTTGCCTTCAAGTCTGACCGGTAATTACCCCATGCACATATATTTAGATGTGTGACATACCAGTGCCATCACATTCACTAAAGTATTAACGTATATTGTTTTTTGAATTCTTGAAACTAACTTCATCAAATAACAATGATTAATTCTCTATAATGCCAGCTGTGACAGTAGGGCTGGGTGGTTAACAAATCACAGACCCATTTGTTTTAATAACTTATCAGTACTGCCGTGACTAAGACGTGAATTTAACCTTAAGGTGTAGACTTAAAAAAAATTCTGAAAAAAATCTGTTGTTTAAAAACGTCATACCAGTCTGTATAATCACTGATTAAGCTTTATCGGAAAGAGGAATTTAGATTTATGGAAGGAGTCTCAGTGTCAGGACTTGGTTTTAAGAGTCTGATAAGACAGGATGGTGGTCTTAGCATTTTTCTGTGTTTTCCTAACACAACAAGCTGCTTTTATTGTCTTAAAACATAAAAAAAATTATATAAAAATAAATAAAATAAATAAAGAGGCTAGTGGGGGAATGACTGTTCGTAGTTGCTATAAAATAGGAGGAATTAACTTTATGAGGGCAAAATGCATTCAAAATGGTAATCTGTTGCATTCTAACATTTCATTATGTGACATGTTTTATTCATTACAAAACAGCTGCTCAGACAGTCGTGCCGGCTGTAAATCACAGATTTATATGAATGCACTTGTTATGCATTTCTCTCGTAAGGTGTGTGATCATTTTCAAAAGCAATAAATCACAATAAGATGCTACAAGATTCCATTACCTGGAAAATGACACTGTAACAAGTGTTTGCAGTAAATAAGTCAGTAAGCCTTGGTTTGTAAGTCACATAAAAGAGAGCATAAATATTAGGAAGTTCCAGAGACAGAAAAATGGAGTATTGAAAATACTATAATGAATAAGTATTAAAGATTGAGTATTTTGAGGATTCAGGATTGAAGATTGAGTATTTTAAGAATTGAAGATTGAGTATTTTGAGAATTAAAGATTGACTATTTTAAGGATTGAAGAATAGTAGGATTGAGGACTAAGTATTTTGAGGATTCATTATTAAAGATTGAGTCTTTTGAGGATTGAAGATTGAGTATTTTGAGGATTGAAGTTTGAGTATTTTAAGGATTGAAGATTGAGTATTTTGAGGATTGAAGATTGAGTATTTTAAGGATTGAAGATTGAGTATTTTGAGGATTGAAGATTGAGTATCTTGAGGACTTTACAGTGCTGTTGTGAGATTTAAAGTTCCAAACTGTCTATTTTATAATTATAATTTTTAGGTGGAGCCCTGCGATGGCCTGGCGAGCTGTCCGGGGTGTACTCTGCCCTCGCCCAGAGTCGGCTGAGATGGGCGCCAGCCTCCCCACGACCCTAATTAGGAATAAGCGGTTCAGAAAATGACATGACATGACATTTTTAGGTGGATTTAAGTGTTTTGTAATATTTGAATGTAAAGTTATGATTAAAATTAGGTTTATAGCATTATGAAGGAAAACCCAAAAGATTTATTTCATTCATGTTTTCAAAAATATATTTTATACAGATAACATTTCATGCATGTTTTTATTTGAATTAGCTTTTCTGAGGAAAGGTTACCAAGGTTAGAGCTGAGATGGGAATAATGTTTGTGCCTTTTCTTACATGTTTTTCATATGAAACTGATTGAAATCCAACCTTGCATTGTAATTTTTTTTTTTATTAGATCAAGCCAGATTAATCCTTTTAGCATTTCTTTACAGTTTATCCACTAAGGGACAATATTAACCTACAGTGGCATTACAGTTTCTTAAAATGATTCCTTACATGTTTCTTTGTGTCTGTTGGCTTTAAGACTTTCTTGCATGAATTAAGATTTTTTCAGTGCAGATAGATAGATAGATAGATAGATAGATAGATAGATAGATAGATAGATAGATAGATAGATAGATAGATAGATAGAAACTTTGTTGAGTCTGAAGGATATTTACGAATATCAGTTAATTACAATTATTTATTTAAGGACAATTGGCATCTTTGAAAAATAGTATCAGTTTAATAAAACCTAAATTATAAAAATTACAGGCCAGAATTTGAGACCCACAAAAATCCAGAACTGCAGGGCACACGAATTAGTACCAAACATCTTTCCTAAGAGAGAAAGCAATGGAAAGAGAAACTCCTTGGATGGTAAAAGGGAGGCCCCTCATTCCAGTTGTTGATAAAACTAATGACCGATTTCATTTGAAAAGACATAATAAAGAACCATCATGTCAGAGAGTCTGATAGTGAATCACTTAGAATGTCTTCTTCTGTTGGTTTGTGCGTCTCGGAGATGGCTCGCTCTGGTCTGAATGGCCCGCTTCAGCTAATTGCTTCTGCTTTTGGTGGAGTGCTGATTAAAGATGGATGTGAGGAGTAGAGGCAGAGCAGGGTTAACCAGAAGCGACAGGAAAGATGAAAGGCGTAGTATTAATGCACTGCCCGGAGGAGAGACGGCCAGCGCTTGTTGTGCTCTCTGTTTGTCACGCAAGTTTTTGGCTCCACCCACATTAGATGCCAACTGGCTCCTCCTACAAAATGGGAACACACACCCACACACCGATAGACACTTTCTTTCACAAAAACAGAAAATCTCTAAGTGTTAGCAGAAATACTACAAAGAATACAAGACAAATGAACACAGTAAGAATCTATCTATCTATCTATCTATCTATCTATCTATCTATCTATCTATCTATCTATCTATCTATCTATCTATGTGAGTTCAGTGATCCTTAAGCTAATGCCTTATAGCAAAAATAATCTCTTATCTTATCGCTTGTTTCAATGTACTTAGGAAGCTTGTAATGAATGAATGGTGCCGGTTTGGCTGTGGTGTGGCTTTTGGGTGAGAGGTTATTCTCAGAGGCCATGAAGGCATGAAACAGAGTATCAGAGCCATCTGAAACACACTGTATATAATCTGAAGATCTTGTACACATCAACAATAATATTAGGTACATACAGTATTAATACAAATATGAATATTTTGCACACTAATAGATTTATGTAATGCTTTGGGGTTAATATTACTGTCTCAGTATTATGTGGATTAATTTGATCTATTTCATGCATTAATTAATTAATTAATTGATGCATGTTCATGAGAGTTTTAATGTAATCATTTGCTTTTTACACCATATTAAAATGTACAGCTTTAGACAACCCTGACGATAAGATGTAACATTATATATTACACACACACACACAGAGAGAGAGAAGGATAGAGAGAGAGAGAGAGAGAGAGAGAGAGAGAGAGCTTATTTAGTAATTATGTGCATTTTTGGAAACATTGCAAATTACATGTAATATTGTTTTTAAATATTTGTTGTGTTCGTTAGATAGGGCCGATAGCATTTAGCTAATTAAAAAAATGTAACTTGTAATATCACAGTTTGTACATTGTATTTTTACTTCTGAAATATAGTAAATCTATAATTATATTTCTAACACAATAAAGAATCATGCATCCAATGTATTTTATATTTCTGTAGATGATTTGTTTCATTTACAAATTTTATCATCCACGAGGCAAAATAAGTGGATCAAGTCGCACAATTTTTGATCAGTGGATTATTTGCTTTTCACACGGCGGTTTATTTGGTTAAAACTGATTGTAATCAGATACCAGACTTGCAAGGATATTCACACATGTTTACAAAAGGTAATTTGAACTGTTACTGAATTGTGGAGTATAATTTAAAATAATTCATGAGAAGCACAGATTTACCAAGTTTAAATTTTGTAAACATAATTGAGGGCTCCTTCTTCTTATATAATGACTGTGTATAGAGAAATAAATGCTGAATAATAAATGATACTCCCTTTTAGGAAACATAACAAATCAGTATGGACAATTTTGTTAAAATCTCTAGGATCAAAAATTCATTGTTACTTATGTGCTTTATGTTTTATTTTTCTTGATTATTTTCCTGTTGTTTCCATTTTAAGTGTTTTAAATGACAATACACATGTAATATTACAATAAAGATGAACCCAGTCTTGCAAACTACTTTTTTCTAAAACTAATTCTGAATAAAATCATATTCTTCGCTAAAAGTCAAATATCGATGTAAGAATTTAAGTTGATGTCTTCAGTTAATATGAAATGGATTAAACTGCCAAAAACATCCTGAAGTTTTGCTGATTCTTTTTCTAGTGACATTTAAATGCAAAGTCTTTATATGAAATTTCATGTTATCACATGTTAAAACACTGATTCTTGATTTATTTCCTGGTCGGCTTGTGTATAACTGTATACATGGATAAGATTAAACACACAGGCACACATTAAGTGACACATTTACTCATAATTACATGTCAAAGTGATGAAATTCATTAAAATCCCCAGAAGAATTTTCTGTCTCTGCAGAGAATCAGGTCAAGGCTGCCGGAGTAAGTGTTCGGTTATGATTATAGTTCTTGTTATATTTCCTGGTCACTGGCTCTGTTACTCATGCATCTGAAATTTATCGGTGCTTCTATAAATACAGTATCTGAGAATTTTAGAAGGTTCATTATTTGGTAAGAAGTCATTAGGCTTTCATGTTGGATATTAGAAATATTTCAATTTTTATTATGCCGGTGTTTGAGCCGGTTAAGGGAAATGTGATGGTATTTTACTTTTCTTCCTGTAACGAGATGTGGGGAAATGCCAGGATATCAGCATACAGATATAGTTATATTGATAAACGATGGTATAACAGTACAAGTAATGAATATGAAGGTGCAAAGTAAATATGATGCATGATTTCAAAACGGGTAAAGATTTTTAAAAAATATATTTTATTATATAATTATTATTATAATTTTAACATTGGATAAACTGACCTCAGCATTAAAGATAAAGTAAAAAGTATAAAAGTAAAAAAAAATAATAATTGCAGTCTTTAAATATTAGTGAACACTGTTTTTCTCTTTTTCATACAAACAGTATGATACTCCAATGTATAAATTTATTCATAATATTTGAATAGATGTTCCTTCTTCCCTTTAATCCTATTTGATTTCCTCATCATACTGTATATTTAAGTAAAAAATAATCATAATGTATCTGATGTTTGATTCAATATGAAATATTTAAATAAATATTTCCAATAAACCTTCTGTATGAACTCGAGATATTAGTTTGCGTTTGTTTCCAAAAGCAAGATTTTGAAATATTGACTTATACCCCTCTTTACTTTAGATTTTGGAGTCAGAATTCACATTTAGACCAGACTTTACATTTAGGTGAACTCCTATCCAACTGACACGTACAGCTCATTAGTTAATTTCAGCAGTGTTTTCCCTCTGCTTTGGGGATTTGTGTGTGAGGGCATGGGTGAGGTATGGAAGGTGTCAAATTTGATTTCCTTACTGTGACCTTTGCTTTTTGTTTGGGGTCACCACACTCTTTCATTTTCACCCATGGAACCAGATACACTCTGTTCCACCAGGATCAGTGGTACACATACTGCTATAGAAATTACACCACTGGTTTATTCCAGTTAGAGCTGATTGCGATAAAGGCAGTGACAATAACCAGAGTTATTTTGCTTGAGAAATTTGTAATGACTTTATGATAAGATATTAATGTGGGGAAGATTTTTCAAGAAACAGGTTCATATAATTTATATTTGATGGGTACATAGCATTGTTTTAGCTTTTACACATTGTAATAAAAATCAAATAATAATATGAAAGTAAAAAAGTAACTTGAACATACTAATAAATTATCTAAGTTACTGGAGATAGATGGAACACAAATGCTAACTGGTTAGATAGACTATTGTTTATTGGATTATTTTCCTGTTGCTGCACACATCCTCATGGTTCATTCTTTTTTCCTCGTTTGTACGCTCGCATTCTCACCTTGGAGCAATTAGATTAGAATACATTACATAGGAATAATGCTATCGGATTGGTCTGCAATCTCAGGGTTATTAGACTTTATCCTGAGTGGGTAATGCTTCACTCAAAATGACGGACACTCACGGTTTCTCATGGTCACTTTAAAAATGTTTAAAAATGGTAAAGTAAACCATAAAAAAATTCATTCTAATCAGCTTTTCTTGTGTTTCCATGTAGTATGCAGTAAAACTTAAAATGAGTATTTAAAAAAAAAAAATACAGTTTGAGGTTTTCTTACATTTGCACACAGTATATACTAAAACTGGGGGGCATGCAAAGTACACACAGGAATGGCCTCTGGAGACCTCACTGGGCTTGAACTCAAGACCATCTTGCTGTGAAGTGCTGACCACTATGCCAAGTACATACCCCAGGTTAATTTCCTACATCTCTACTATTATAGAGGTATACAATAAAGCCTCACTCACTGTTACATTCGCATGATAAAGATATGGGTTGGTTTCAAGTGCACATATAAATTGTATGACATTGCAATCACATCCGATTCCTTAGTGCTGTGGTAGACATTAATATCCAACTAATATTCATTAATATCCATGGCATTTCCATTATCTTTTAATTTCTGTCCCGACCTGTGAGATGAGGTTAGGAATTCGGCTCTAATCAGACCTCCATTACTCCAGACATCGATTCCAATCCTGTACTGCAAGTCAATGTAGCTTGCATTACAGGACAACTTCCAGCAGAGGGAATCACCGTCCTGCTGATTAAACGTTTCTGCTCATTCTTTTCATAACTCCTACAGCTCACATCATGTCAGATCTTCTCGGTGTGTTTCTTCAGGCTGTTCTCTGTCTGTGTATCTATGGGAAGTCAAGAAGAAATGGTTAAAGAATGAATGATTTGCCAATAAAAAAGCAAGTTGACTATATTTAAAGTATTATTACTGGGTAGGATGTTACCTTTTTTAACTCGAGTTCTGTGTATCATGCTGCTGTATTGTTGTGTTGCACCATGGTCCTTAAAAAAAGAGTTATATGGAGGAAAAATGTACCTCTGATAAACCTATGTGACATGACCTGATTAAGGTTTTATTACCAGATCTCCAACCACGCAACAGTGAATGGCACTGTTACCAAATACGTTCTTGCAGTTAGGATTCTATTCATAACATACACATATCTAATATTAATGCAATAGATTGGTGGAGGGCGAGGACTCAGACAGAAGCACAGGCATTCAAGACCGTTTAATGACCAAATAAAATTCCCAGAGCTTGATTTATTTGCCTTAGTCTGATGGTCCTCTTCGCAGGATTGTTATTGTTAAAGTATCTACAGCCTGTATACTGTGTGCACCTCGGCTCTTAGCAGGGCATCAAATGTGTTACACCATAAATATTTTATAAAATAATTGATTAGTAATAAAAGTAGTGCTTCAGTGTGTCATTTGTGCTGTGGGTGTATTTTTATTATTTTATTTTAACTCCAATGTTGCTTATTTGCTGTTAAGGTATGACTGGGGGTTGGGGTGGGTCACTGGGTTTCAGCATCCCAATAATTTTTGCCTAGAGCATCAGAATGGCATTCACCAATCCTGCACTTATGAATAATTAAAATTTTGTCCACACTGTTCTCTTCTAATACTTCTATTGTTTGGTTTTCCCCCTCTAGTTTTGCCGTCTGTTTTTTATGTCTGTAATTTGATTTTTTTCTGCCTCCATTAGTGTAGTTTTTTTTTTAAACAAGCTGCCATCCATAATGAAAAAGGCCCGTATACATGTGGGCAATTAAAGTCTGTATTTAGATAGAGAAAGTTACTATTATTCAGGAAAAGACTTTATATATGCTTCCGTTGATTTTCTTCACTCCCCATTAACCCTGCAGATACATATTACCTGTGTGCATTGCATATGTCCAAAGGCTAAAAAAACGAGTGTTGCAGTTTTGGTATGAAAAAGATCCAAACTTCCTTCCTCCTCTCAGCATGATCCTGCCGACCGCCTCTCAACCCATCTAAGGTATGTTGATCTCCAGCTGCAAATCAGAAAAAGTTGGAACAGTAAAATGCAAATAAAAAAGTAAGCAGTGATTACTGCATTTACTTTGACTGGAATTTTATTGCAGACAGTATGAACCCAAGATATTTTTTATGTTTTGTCTGGTCAAGTTCATGTCATCTGTTGAAAAAAGAGACAATCAAGTTTTTGTAACTGAGACATGTACACATAAAGCACACTTAATCACAGTACCCATAAAGCACACTTAACACACAAAATATTATAAATCTAAGACAAGTGTGAACTAAAATGAGGCTGGTGTATTATTGCAATTGTTCACAAAACTCTTTATATGAAGGGAACTATTTTTTCACAAAATGCAAAAATGCTGAGTCACACACACATATCCATACACATTCCAACACCCGCACACATTCTCCACTTTCCACCCCCACTACCCTAAATTCCCACCCCTCCCAAACTTGGGGAAAATAATACCTACCATACATTATGATTTTAAAGTGTGAATGCATAACATTATCTTTCCACTGTTAAAGAATTATTACTTGAATTTATACAAAGCAAAAATAAAACAAAATAAAATAAAATAAAGCTGAGATAAACACACTCGCAAATCCTTTCTCCCATCCAACCCCACTTTTCAACCCTGCCAAACATAGAAAAAAGTAACCACTATACATGACAAGACTGTTTTATGATTCTAATCTTAGCATAAGTGTAGGATTGTCAGTATGTGTCGCTGTCATTGTCACTGTCAGAACGGGTCGTGTCGTCAGTAGTAACAGTCACTGTGTTCACAATGTTGAACATCTTCTTGTGGGGCACTAATTTCTGACTTTTTAAGAAATTTTAAAACATCTGTTTTTTTTTTTTTTTTTTTTTTTTTTTTTGCAGGCTTCACAGCAGACACGGAGAGAAGAGCTGAAGGTTTGTACTGCTCCCATCTTTTGCCCTTATTCACTGTACAGTAGCAGTCCCTGTGTAACTGCATTTCACTCCAGAACTGTTTATTTCCAGGATCTTTGAGTCACTGATTTTTAAAGATCTGGCTTTTTTAGTGAAGACTGCTGTCTCCTTTTTAAAGTCCAAACTTTCCCAATTACAAACATCTGCACAATGTACATGTTTGGTGATTACAGGAATGTAGTCATCAGGAAGCAACAGTGTGTTCCCTCCTGATGTCCTTCTCTATTCACCCAAAAATAAGCATCGTGTAATGCACTCTGTTACTAAATTATTCCGTGGTGATTTGAAGCTGCCATATAGCAATTCGCCAGTGGACTGAACTCAATTTTATGTTTTTGCACATAAAGCATTTTGTGATGAGCCCCTTTATATATATATATATATATATATATATATATATATATATATATTCTGTAAGTAATTGTTTTAGGACAACATTATAGCAAAATATTAAAAGATAATCTAGAACATTATAACACTACCTGCATGTATCGTCAACACTGAACATTTTAAGAAAATATAACCTAGTGTTCAATTTTTTTTAAAAGAAAGTGATTTATTTAGCCCTGTACTGGTTTTATGTTATGGCTCTATGATATGTCTATATGATTTCTGTGTCCTATATGGTGCTATGTGTATTTTAGGTGGCAGAAATGATGAGACGGTTCATGCTGAAGGTCAACTGCAGTCTGATGGAAGTGAGAAGTGCTGGGTTATAAATAAGATTTTAATATGTGTGTGCTCCATCGCTGTCCTACTAAACATCATCATGTGTGTGCTCTGCATTATGGTTCAAGGTAAAACTGCAGATTAAACATTTCAAAGATTCCGACATTTTTATGATGTTATTTATGTGTTTATTTTAGTGTAATTTATATTTATAAAAATTTTATTCTCTTTAAGGGAAATCAACTTCATCATGTAGCTGCTACAGTCACACCACTGACCCAACGAAAAAGGTATGAAAACATTTAAATTAATGGCAGCACTAGGCAAACGAATCCATTTAAAAAATATATTTATTTATGTATTTATTTATGTATTTATTTATTTGTTTGTTTGTTTGTTTGTTTGTTTGTTTGTTTGTTTGTTTGTTTGTTTATTTTTCCACTGCTTCTGGAAAAAAATAATATTGCATCTATCACTGTAAAATCTTGGATTAAAGTAAGTTTGTAAACTTTTAGGTTCAGTATTATAAAGGTAGGTGTGTATAGTCGAACATGAACTATGCATATAGTTTAAGAGAGTATAATAAAGCATTTGATTAATATAAAGAAATTTTCAATACTAATGTTATGCTCATTGAAATGTTAAAGTGAAAAATACAAAACAAAATGTATTACTTTAATAGGCAGCAATATCTCGAGAGCCTAAATGCTTATCAGTACAACTTTTAATATCATATTATTACTGTTTATAGTGTCACATAAATCATGGTCAGGAATATGAAGAGTGACACAACAGTGCCCATGTACCATTATGAGGCGGATGAGTATTGTTCAGGCACTGATAGGGTTTTTGCATTTTCAGTACTCGCAGCAATGAATCCCAGCTACCCTGCAAGAACATCCACTCTTGTGTGCACACTAGCCAAACATGCAGAGATTTGGATTTTTTAATTTTGATTTTGATATACCGTATTAATCCCGCAAGGGAAATGATTGCCTCTGCATGTAACCCATCCAAAGTGAGCACACACACTTAAACAGTGAGCACACACACACACATACATACACACTCGGAGCAGTGGGCTGCTACACACTGGGGCGCCCGGAGAGCAGCTGGGGGATCAAGCAGGCCTTCTGATTTTGAGATCACAGTCTCAGGGACAAATAAATTGCTTCTTTTTAGAAAACCATAAGACTCTGCAGTTGGTAGTAGCTTCTCAGGACTCAGGCACTGCAGTCAAATGCAGCAAGATGCAGGTCATCAAATGTCTGCAGGTCTGTTGATGGTTTGAGACACTTGACCAAGAATGTTTCTGACATCTCTATTGCACTTTGTTAATTGTAGACAGTCAACATTCAGGATCAGAGAGGAATTTCCTGGATTGTGGACAGCATTCAGTGCTGAAAGTTCAGTTGATACAGTATCTCGTTGGTTGTATTGTATGTAGACACTTTGTGAGCTCTTCTCCCAGTGCTATGCAGATATCATGGAGTGGTAAAATTGAACTTGTCATTCCTGAGTTGCGGATGAGTTCCTGGAGACCAAAATTTCTCCAATTAACTGTGATGTAATATAACAGGTACACAAAGACGTCTGTGTCACCTGATTACACTGTGAGGGATGTATGTTCTGTCTGGTAAGTTAGAATGTCCTGCACATGGAACATCGTCCTTGTTATCAACTCTGCACTGTTGCTGTTTCAGTGTATGCATGCACCTTGAACAACATAGCTACATTTACTAGTTTTTGGGCCACTGGTTTTTCACAGATTCTAAAGAATGTGTGTATATCCTTCTGTTTAACTGTCTTGCGATCTGCACCACAGAAGGTACATACAGTTTTAGTTACACTGAACTTCAGTCTCTTGCTGCATCATTCAGATGTATTCCGATGTAAGAGAACATTTAAGTTCACAGATGCCATAGCATGGAACAGGTTACCTGTAAATGTTCAATTAAACAACAAATTCAGTTTTTAAGAAATCTGTGAATAGGTTTCTTTCACAATCTCTTGAGTCAATTTAATTAATTGACTTCATGTTTTATTTTATTCATTACCATTTTTATTTTATTTTATTTTTCATTCATTCATTCATTTATTCATCTTCCTCTACTTGTTCAGGGGTTGGGTTGCAGGGGCAGCCATTTCTTCCAGCCCTTCTGGGGGGACACCAAGGCGTTTCCAGACCAGCCGAGAGACGTAGTCCCTCCAGCGCAATCTGGGTCGGCCCCGAGGTCTCTTCCCAGTTGCAAAGGAGCAGCGGTTCTACTCCGAGTTCCTCCTTGATGACAGAACTTCTCACCCAATCTCTAAGAGAGAGTCCTGTCACCCTGTGAAGGAAGCTCATCACACCCCAAAAGATAGCCCGCGGGGCACGGTCAAAAGCCCAGGCTGCAGCATGTTTGGCCTGTTGGTACTAATCCACTGCCACGGGAGTGCCACAGGCCAAAAGGACCAGATAGGACTTCTTCAGATTGACAGCCCCCCTCACCACAGGTGTCCACCACCTGGTTCGGGGGTTGCCCCCACGACAGGCACCGATGACCTTCCAGCCACAGCTCTGGGCTGTCGCCTCAATAATGAAGACATGAACATGTCCCCGGCCTCCATTGGGATGTGGTGGTAGCTCTGCCGGAGGTGGGAGTTGAAGGCCCTTCTGACAGGAGACTCCGTCAAACGTTCCCAGGAGACCCTAACTACACGTATGTGTATCCCAGGTCTGGAGGGCAGCCTCCTCTGCCATCTAAACCAGCTCACCACCAGGTGGTGATCGGTTGACAGCTCAGCTCCTCTCTTCACCTAAGTGTCCAGAACATGCGGTCGCAAGTCCAATGACACGACTACAAAGTTTGCGGCCTAGGGTGCCCTGGTGCCATGTGCACTTATGCACACCCTTATGTTCGAACACTGTGTTCGTGATGGACAAACCGTGACGAGAACAGAAGTCCAACAACAAAACTCCAATTGGGTTCAGATCAGAGAGGCCGTGCCTACCTATCACACCCTTCCAGGTCACATTGTCCACATGGGCGTTGAAGTCTCCCAGGATGACGAGAGAGTATCCAGGGGGAGCACCCTCTAGCACACCCTCTAGGGACTCCACAAAGAGTGGGTATTCTGAACTGTTATTTGGTGCATAAGCACAAGCAACAGTCAGGACCAGTCCCCCACCTGGCAGAGGGAGGCTACCCTTTCGTCAACCGGAGAGAATGCAAACATGTGGGTACCAAGACAGGGGGCAAGAAGGATGCCCACACTGAAGGTTAAACTGAAGGTTGATTTATGAAGATTAAAGAATGGCATTTAAAAAAAATAAGGCAAAAGATCCTTTAAAGGGGATGACATTAGTTCGACAAAATTGTAAAATAATGATAATAATAATAATAATAATAATAATAATAATAATAATAATAATAATGATAACAACAAAACATTAGCAGTTCAAAACTACTGAAGTATTGTTTTTCTCTGGCAAAAAAAAAAGAAAATGCCAGTAGAGAGCTTTATACTTAAATACATGAGGACTCCACTTGCAAAACCTGCTCAAGTTTTATAAAAATGTATATA
>JAQMYF010000027.1:20052883-20077336 GCA_030014195.1 Neosilurus mollespiculum
AGAGTGAGAGAGAGAGTGGGAGAGTGAGAGAGTGTGTGGGTGTGTGTGTGTGTGTGTGTGTGTGAGAGAGAGAGAGAGAGAGAGAGAGAGAGAGAGAGAGAGAGAGATGCATCATGTTCAAATGCACTGATGGCTTCACTAGAAATGTGGCTTTTCAGCAGAATGAAAAAGCTTTTTTTTTTGTATATGGAGATCTATTTGACAGCGATTAAAGCTGACTTGCACATCCTCAAAAGCTTATGTGTGTAGGAGTAAAAGTGATGTTGTTCATGTTTGCTGAATCTTTAAAACATTTAATAGGCTGATGAATGTAATCTCAGTTTCTGAATGTTCCATTATGACTCCAGGAACACTCAGATTGTCACTTTCTGTAACTATATACACCAATCAGCAATAACATCAACACCACCTGACTGGTCTGGAGCTAGGCAGACCCATACACAGCAAGCTACAAGCCACTTGTGTTCTGGATATCATAGTAAGCATTAACAATTCCAGCAGTTTTTGCTGTAGTAGCTCTTCTATGGGATCAGACCAGACGTACTAGCCTTCATTACACACACACACATCACTGTGCCTTTGGCAGTCATGACACTCTTGCTAGGTCAATGGTTTCCCTTCCTTGGACCACGTTTGGTGGGTACTTACTTCTGCATACCAGGAAAACCTCAAAACCTTCTGTTTTGGAGATGAATAGACCCCGTCGTTCAGCCATGACAGGGTAGACCTTGTCAAAGTCCCTCAGATCCTTACACTCGCTCCTTTTTCCTTCTTCAAACACATCAACTTCAAGAATTGACTGTTCACTTTTGTGCTGGTGGACCAATTAATGAATCTAATTTATTATATGTAATAGATTACAGTATGGAGTAATGGAGTAAAAACTCCATTTTGCTGCCCAGTCCCATACTTTGGGTGCCTGGAAAAAAAAAAGCTAAAAGTGATCACTAATATTATCTATCAATGATAAACCAGTAGGCAAGTTAAATGCATTAATACACATTTCTTTGTGATGTCATTCTGTCTAATTTTATATTTTATTTATATTTTTACAGCAACACAGTGCACTGCATGAAAAAACTTTAGTAAAACAACAGTCTGCTGTTTTTCTAATGTGCTTAAAATGCATTTAAATAGCTAACTAGTATATCACTGTTAGGTTATATTAGCCGTCACCTTTAGCTTTTATTTAGATAGTTAATTGTTCACATATTTTTGGCCATGTACAGTAACGTACCTAGGAAAGAAACTAGAGTTTGCCTGCTCTCCCTGTGCTTGCGTCGATTTTTGCCGGGTACTTTGGTTACCTCCCACAGTCCAAAGACATGCACATTAGGCTGATTGACTGTTTCAAATTGCCCCTAGATCTGCGGTGGCCAAGAGTTGGCTGAGATGGGTGCCAGCCTCCCCACGACCCTAATTAGGATTAAGCAATTCAGAAAATTAATGAATGAATGAAATTGCCCATAGGTATGGATGAGTGTGAATAGTGAATGGTTGTGTGTGCATGCGTATGTGTGTGTATGTGTGTGTGTGTGTGTGTGTGTGTGTGTGTGTGTTGCCCTGCGATGGTCTTTTCAATCTGTTCAAGGTGTACCCCACCTTCGCCCAGAGTTGGCTGAGATATGCACCCGCCCCCCATGTGACCCTAGTAGAATTGAGCGGAAGTCAAAGACTGAGTGAGTGAATTAGAAATGACATAAAAATAGATGTGAACAATGTTCCACTAAACATAATACTGTACACAAACCCATTTCTCCTGTTGGTTTAGAACTAGCCCATAAATTCAAAATGTGCTGAGGCACTTCATCATCATTAAACATAATAATCTAACATTTTGTTTAACTTTTTAAGGCTGGAGCCACAAACAGAACATCGCTGTGGTTGTAATGTTTGTCATTACAACCACATTACAATTTTCAAATATTTTTTTAGATGCGGAACCATATCAAAAGCAATGCAGAGGATTTCATTAGGAAGATGATTGGCTTCGAAATGAGTGTCACCTTACCCATACACACACTGTCAAACATCATAACTGACGGACTTTCATTAAATGTCAGACTCGAATGAAACAGAAACATGAAGTGACAGCTTTGATTAGTGGGCGGACTCTAGAAGACATTTCAAACTAACTCATTTTGCTCCAGTCACTAGGATGATGAAGCCATGTGGCTAATAAAACATTTTCAAAATTACTATCTTGTTATAGTCTTACAGAACTGTGACCACGACCAAGGTACATAGTGTTTTGGAACAGTTGCATATGGGTATGATGGTTAGGTGGCCATACAGCATATACTTATCGATAAACAGCACTCGGGTGTCTTGTGTGATGATGTATTTCTTGTTATATACTGTAGCAAAGGTTCATCATTCATTTTCTGAACCGCTTAATCCTATTTAGGGTCATGGGGAGGCTGGCGTCCATCTCAGCAGACTCTGTGTGAGGGCAGAGTACTGTACCAAAGGTGCACTGTAATATTTAGGTGGTTCTTTGGCTGTCTCTCCGTGGGAATCCTGAATGTTTATTCTGAGCAAATCCTTTACTTATTAGACCCATTAAAGACTTATTATAAAAGTCATTTCTGTCTTTTTTTTTTTTTTTTTTTGTCCAACAGTATATTTTTTCAGTTCTCGAAACAACCCGCTCGGTGGTGTAATGGTTGGCACGTCCGCCTCACTGCAAGAAGGGCCTGGGTTTGATTCCCGGGCTTGGACATTTCTGTGTGGAGTTTGTATGTTCTTCCTGTGCTTTCTTCTGGGTACTCCAGTTTCCTCCTGTATTCCAAAGGCATACACCCTAAGATAACCGGTGGTTTGCCCAGCTCGCCTTTGCTCAGTGTCAGCTGAGATAGGCACCGGCGTCCCCGCCACCCTAGCAGGATAAAGCGGCTCAGCAAATGAGTGAGTGAGTAACTGAACTATCCTCTAAAATGAGCACTTCCACTTCACAGAATGGTCATGTGTGAAAAAGCAACATTTGGTGTGACATCATATATTCGGTGCTAAGCACAAGCACCCCAAGACAGGCAGAAATTCCATTTTATTTCATTTTATTTAATTGATCAATTTGTTCTATCTATCAATCTGTCTATGTATCTATCAATCTACCTATATATCTGTCTGTCTGTCTGTTTGTTTGTTTTTTTAGCCTCAGAAATTTTCAGGCATTTAAAATGTTATTTTCTTTGCCCTTCGTATCCTTTTGGGAAAAAGGTGATTTTTTTTTAATCCTCCTGAAATGGTTCTGTTTATTGAATACAAAGTGCATTCATCATTTTTAAAGGTTAATAAATCAGATGCTGATTTGCATGGATATCATCCCTTGTGTTGGAATTTGTTCTTGTTCTGGCTCATGTTTTAAGGACCAGTGTGTTCTGTATACATAAACGCACACAATTCATCAGTGTGGCAGCACAAAATAAGCCTTTTAACCAATATGGTCTCACAGTGATTACAATTCAGAAGCAAAATGAAGAGCCATGTGGTACAAAACACAGTGTATCTGTGCAAGACATGTAATAACAAAACACAGCTATATCTGGGTTAGCCATGTAATAGTAACACAGCTTTAATTGCACATGCTAGCCATTTTTAATAAAACAGTATTAAGTGCTAGGCATGTTATTTCAAATCTTCCTCCAAACTCCAATCTTTTCATAACATACTTTACTTTTACTGTTAAAGCAACTTCTACATTTCGTTGACTTCTATAGGGCGGCATGGTGGCGCAGTGGTTAACACATCCACCTCACATTTCGGCACATGAGTGAGAGTGAGAGTGTGTGAGAGTGCTATAGTTACATGTTAATCAAACCCATCTCAGATGTCAGGAATATAACTAAACTCAGACTGATCCTCTTTCAGATCACAGGCCATCTCAATAAATAAATAAATAAATAAATAAAACAGTCCCCGCAGTTACTATGGAAACAGATCAGATGCAACGAGTGGATATAAAAATTCAAAATGTGTCATTCCCAGCTTTATTGCTTATTTTCTCAATGTGAAGCGTAAGAACTCAGTTGGATTACACAATTATATTTATTAACACGTAGTAATTTATTACCACTGATGATGTTGTACTGAAAGCCTAACAGAAATAATTAGTTTATTTAAGAGTATTTTATTTATTTATTTATATAATAGATTAGCTTTCATTTTACTTTCATTTTTTTTCAACTACAGAGTATGTATATATATATATATATATTTATATCCATATAAAATGCTACACTGCACAGGGAATATTGCTTCTCAGAGACAATTAAATACATCAGCACAATATAACTATAAAATAAATCACTCTCAGTAAAAATGTATTTCTTTTTTTTTTTGCTTTTCACCTAAAGTGTAGTGGGTCAAGCTGCCCTCAAGCATTCTGACACATTCATTTTTAAGCAACCCGCTGTGTGTATGAGTAGGCTTTAACACACACACACACACACACACACACACACACACACACGTTTGTGTGTTCTGTGGGTGGAGAATAAAAACTCCTACTACTGCCAGTCCTAATAAACAAAACAGCCTCAGCTTTTAACCTTTGCTTTGTCAACAGTGACTAATTATCTTAAATATACAATATGTCCTAATGGCAGCTCAGAAAACTGAGCAGCTGTTTAATGTCTAACTATTTAGCAGTTGTGTTGTTGGACACAAAATACAGAGTGCAACAACTAAGAATAGAAATAAATACATGGGGACGTGCATTTATAGGAAAACAGTCAGCGGTTAATGTCATATAACCAATGTCATACGTCTTTTATTTCTTGTGCAGGGCAGAATTCTGGCAATTTTTCCAGCGGAATTTATTATTGAACATCTCAATGTTATTTGTCTTATTTTTTGAACGTTATTATTTTTGATTATCTTAGATTATGATAGATTATGTGGACCATCTACCATACTGTACTGAACATCATTACTACATTACTATCTGCACACACACATTACATCACATTACTACTACTGTGTGTGTGTGTGTGTGTGTGTGTGTGTGTGTGTGTGTGTGTGTTTGTTTATAATAGCAATAACAAGACCATGGAACAATCTTATACATGTTAACATAGTTCCCTAAAAAGTGGCAAAATCCAAGATAAAGTATTAAGAATGCATATATTTAAAAAAAAAAAAGTGATAAAAATAGTGAGCCACATTTAAACCCCAAATGGCTGTGTAAGTGTTGACCCTGTGATGGTCTGGTGAGCTTTTCAGGGTGTATCTCACCTTCACCCAGAGTCAGCTGAAATAGTCCCCAGCCTCCCCGTGACCCCAGTAGGATAAAGTGGTTTGGAATATTAATGAATAAATTAATGTAGGAATATAACTCTCCGTATCCTCCGTGCTTGTGCTGTGCTAATGGCAGCATCGTAGTTATGACGATATGATAAATTGTTGCTCTTGTTTGCTTTTAAATTATGTTGCTTACTGATGTCATCACGCCAAGTGCAAGGGTCATTGACACTCGCGTAAAAGAGTAACCACTTCATAAAGTCATCATGGTGGACTCCTTTTTATTTCCAAGAAATAGCACTGTTTTTCATGTTTAATTCACATGTCTGGTATGTGAATGGGCAGATTTATAGTGTAAGTATATACTATGCCTAAACATAAAGAAAAACAAACTAAAATTACATTTTTATAGTTTACACTTGGAAGAATGTTGTTGTTATTATTATTATTATTATTATTATTATTATTATTATTATTATTATGTTACAGAGATAACAGACCAATCAGATCACACCATTCCTGTGTATTATTTACTAATATTAACATCCTAGTCATGGGAATTTCATGTTAATTCTAGGAGTTGACACAAATCCAGACACGTTGATAAATGTCACATTACTACCTTGTTCTCTCTCTCTCTCTCTCTCTCTCTCTCTCTCTCTCTCTCTCTCTCTGTGTGTGTGTGTGTGTGTGAGTGTGAGTGTTCTAAATATTTTAGAGCCATCAATCTGATTTTTTTTTAGGACTTTTATTTTTAAATCTCCTACTGTTTCTCTGTGTGACCTTGAAACTTGCCTGCTTTATTCATCCTTTAACACTGCATGCTAACAGTAACTTTAGAACACAGTATACAAAAAAGATATTGCTCTATCGTTATTTGTATATGCAGCACAGGTTTTCACAATTCACCATCTGTTTTCTCCTGAATCGTATCAGTTTAGCAAGGCTGATAAACAACGCTTACTGTGTGGAATATTGGACACTTGTATTAACCTAACCATGGAGAGATTCATAGTCAGTGTTTTTTTTTTTTTTGTTTGTTTTTTTGAAGAAGAAGACTTTGTCCGGAAACCAACCTGAAAATTAAGGCAAGAAACAGCAATAAAGGTTGCAATCCTCAGTAGGCAGGATTTAATAGGATTTAAGGAATAAAACAGCTGTAAGGCCTCAGAATGTTTGTTGAAGAAGATTATGGCGGCTGTCAGCATCTTTGTCTCTCTGAATTCTGGCAATATTTAAATGTCTTCAAAATCCATATTCGAAATGGTTTTGACTAAAAACAAAAGTCATGTATTATACAGTAATACCATCGCTGCCTCATTACAGGATTTTAAGCACAATCGTAGTTGAACATCTGGACTGTCGAGGAGCCATTAACTGTACCTAGTTTAACTGCTTGATCCTGGTTAGTGTCATAAAAGATATTGAGCTTATCACAGGAACACTAGGTGGGAGAAGGGATTACACTGTGGATCCAATTCCAGACAGTCCCAGCACATGATGGGGGAGTATTGCATTGCTCTGAAAATAAAAAAAATAAAAAATTAACAAACAGTTCGTGTTGTACTTCTGACACAGTGTATGATATTTAAATATGACACTTTATATGATCACTTTATATGAAGATTTATTGAGGATTTTCTTTTATCACGTTCACAATCATGGCAGACGCCCTTACCCAGAGCAACTTACACTTATCATTTTTATACAACTGAGCAGTTGAGGGTTAAGGGTCATGCTCAAGGACCCTACAGTGAGTGTGATGATGCTGGAACCTGAACCCCTGACCTTCAAATCTCTAATCCAGTGTCTTAACCACTGAGCCACCACTTCCCTGTACTTCATTCTGTAATCCATCATTTTAAATACCGAACCAATTTAAATAATTCACAACATATTTTAAAGCAGACTATCTACTGCCCTTACTAGCAATCTTCAGAAGATAACTCACAACTCCTCTCTTTTATCATAACTACATCCTCGGTACAGGAACGCTAGTATCCTAGATACCCATATAGGTATTTTCTTGTACCCAGACCCACAGTTTGCTAGTCATAGTTTCAAGAAAATTCAAATGAATATACATCTACATATACAATATCACCTACATTTTATCAGACCACATAAATTATGGAAATAGAAAAGGAAGAGCAAATCAATGTGCGCACTTCATCGTTAATGTGGTCTTACACACACACACACGAGCACAAGAGACAATGTCTCCTGCACAGAGATGACCCAAATCCGCCAGATCACACAGATTCATTCCCTTCTGTTTTAATTACACCTGTGGGAGTTCATCAGGAAATGGATTAGCAAGGAGCAGATGCAGTGTGTACCCCTGCTGCCTGATGTAATGCCAGTGCCTTATCCTGACACTCCGGCGCCTTGATTCCTTTTATGCCTACACCTGTTGCTTCTGACTCACTCTCTGCATGGATGTCAGTTTATGCCCAAGACTCACCTGTGCTTCATTATTTACAGTCTTCAGAAATGCAGGCTTTTGAAATGAGCACTGATACCAAGCCAGATGGTACCTCTCTTCTTCAGTGTGGAGGGCGTGGCATCTATTTTTCCCCAAAAGTAATTTCAAATTTTGATTGCTCTAACCACAGAACAGTCTTTCACTTTGCCTCAGTCCATTGCAAATGAGCACAGGCCCAGATAAGATGACAGCAATTCCAAATCATGTCCACATATACCTTCGTCTTTGCATGATTGAGCTTTAATCTGCATTTGTAGATGGCAACAAACTAACTATCTGTTTTAAATATACTGATTTATGGAAGTGTTCCTGAGCCCATGTGGTGATTTCCATGGTGGAATCATGCCTCTTTTAATACAGTGCCACCTGAACTGAAGATCATGGGCACCTGATACTGATTTGTGGCCTCACCGAGATTTCTCCAGATTCTTTTGATCATATTATTTTCTGTAAATGATGAGATATTCCATGTCTTTACGATTTGACATTGAGAAACACAATTCTAGATGCAGTGTTTTTGCAGACTGGTGAACCTCTGCCCAGATGCACTTTTTACACCAAATCATGTTACTGACCTGTTGCCGAATTAAATTAGTTGCAATATGTTCCTCTAGCTATTTTTTTAGTAACTTTTCCAGACTTTTTTTTTTTTTTTGCCCCAGCCCAGCTTTTTTGAGATGTGTTGCTGCCATCGAATTCAAAATGAGCTAATATTTTTTCATGAAATAGTAAAATGTCCCCATTCAAATTTGATATGTCTTTCATGTGCCACTGTATGAAATATAAGTTTGTAAGATTTACACATATACTTTTATCCAAAATTATCCTTATACATTTTCAAAAGCGTCCCAACTTTTTTGGAATTGGGGTTGCATAAAAACTGATGAGCATCATTTCAAAGCAGTTATTATATTGAAACAAATAATCAAGTCAAGGGCGCAGCACAGTGGCATAGCTCTTAGCACGTCTGCCACGCAGCAAGAAGGTCCTGTGGCGTTTGAATGGGTTTCCTCTGGTTACTCCGGTTTCCTCCCACGGTCCAAAGTGAAATGATATGCACATTAGCCACTGGCTGCTCCAAGTTGACTCTAGGTGTGAGGGTGAGTGTGAATGGTTGTGTGTGTTACCCTGCGATACCCCACCTTCGACCAGTGTCAGATGAGATAGGCACCAGAGTAGAATTAAGCAGTTCGGCAAATGAGTCAGTGAGAAACCAAGTGTTTTTATTGTGTACATTGGATTGAAATGTCATTTCTCCAGGAACATGTGGAAACACACAAGACTACACAAAATGCAAATACATAAAATAGTAAGGCAAGTTCTGTTCAGTGAATACACAGAACAGAACAATAAATACACTAAACATGAACTGTAAACTATTCAGTAGTGTAGCGGTATATGTAGCAGCACTGAGTATGGTGTTTCATAAATACAGACTATGAAATGTCTTCTGTTCTCTACTCTGAATTTACATGACATCACATCCACATTCCCTATCTAATAACATGTTAGACATACACATGCACTTCCCACATGCAGAAATTATTTTCAATGCTAATGCTTTCCACCTTGACGCTGTACCCAACCTGAATTATGAATAGGATAATAAATTATTAATGTCATATAAAACCCAAAGCTAAATCAACTTCTTCCAGTTGTTCTGCCCTGTGTTCTAAATGGTGTCCTGAGAGAAATGTCATGTTTATGTAATAAAGCGGCTTATTTGCTATTTTGCAGCAGGAATTTCTCAAGGCTTCTTTCACTTCGCTTTTTGAATTAGTACTGACTGAAACTAAAAAGTGTCAGACTTCACTTACATTGCACATAATACATTTACTAATAAAGTTAATGTTATTTATATTGTTTCCACAACCAGCCAAAACAAAAGTCGTACAGAGTGCATTTAGGCTTGATCACAGTGTGTAATCACCACGGCATTGTTGCTCCAGTTGGTCAGGTCGAGGCTCAGCAACATTAATGTGGCAATAAAATGAAGTCATCTGATGACCTGAATGAGCAAGTTGTCACATAAGTGGACTTTCTCTTCCCTGATGACACGGATATGAACTGGGGCTCAAATAATGAACGAGTGGTTCATGGAGCATGAGGAATCATTTTCACATATGTATTGGCACCGCAGAGTCCTGACCTTAACCCTATTGAAAGTTTTCGGAATGTGAAGGTTTATGTGAAGACTTTATGGAGTGGATCGTTGCTGTTAGCCTTGCATACAGCACATAATCGTCATGCTATTGGTAAAACAAACTTAAGCAACATAACATTTATATCCATCCAGAGTTGGGCTCTTTTCTCACTGATGTCTTGAATTAATGAGGGGAAAAATTGAACCAAGTCTTCTCCAGCACATCCCGAAATCTTTCAACAGGCACACTTGCATTGTAGCTTGCTGGGGCTGCCTAGCTGCAGACAAGTCGGGTGGTGTTAATGTCATAAATGATTGGTGTATCAGTACATCTTTCTGATTTCTGATTCCACATATTTAAGCAAGCAAATGTTTTACCCCATTTGATACAGTGCCTGTATATAAATTTTATATACTTGACCAAAATCACAAGGAAACCAGGCTTTTCCAATCATTTATTCAACAAAAATATCAATAGATGTACACCCCTGCCCCTACCCCTGCTAGTGATGCCCTGTTTAGAAGAAATAACTTATTGTAGTCTCTGACATAGGCTTGCTGAACTTTTCAACCACTCTTTCTTTAATTCAAGGTGTTTTCCCCCCATGCACTGCCCTATTCAAACCCCAGTGTCAGTATCTGCCTCAGCATCACTCTATTTACCTGTATCCCCCTGCTGGCCTTATCTGTTATTTATTTTTGTTTTGGTGGCCATGTGCCTTTTTGCTCCGCCCCTACTTCCTGCCTTTGTCTGTTTCCTGCCTAAATTGCCTCCCACCTGTTTCCACTTTAGCCCAAATGTTTCCCTACTTATACCCTGCCCTGTTTATGCCTCCTTGTCAGGTTGTTTTTGGAGTTTGGTATGATTAGATTGCCTCTAGTCTGTCGAGTAGCTGTTCTTCCCTGGATTAATTACCTGTTTGGATTATCTTCTGTGCTTTGACTTCCTGTGTTTTAAGAAACTTTTTGATGTCCCTTTGGGATCTTGTTTTGTGATTTATTATTTTTTTAATCTGACATTATTTCTAATAAAACAACTGAACTGAGTCTGCGCTTGGGTCCAAACCTTATTGATAAACCTGGCACCCCCAGACGATTTCAAGTTTGGGCTTTGACTAGGCAATTCTATAACTTTAATTTATTCATTAATTTACTGAACTGCTTAATCCTATTTAGGGTCACGCAGAGGCTGGTGCCCATCTCGGCCAACTCTGGGCGAAGGCAAAGTACACCCTGGACAGCTCACCAGGCCATCACAGGGCAGAAACACACTGACGGCAACCCAGTGGCATACTCTTTACGAACGACAGCAGTGGTTCTTTTACATGCGTCATGGCTGGCCTTTGACAGCCCAGTTAGCTGCACGGGGGGGCAGCAGTGATAATCCGGTGATAGTGGGGCTTCAATCCCCGACCTTGGGATCAGTAAGACCGCACCCTACCACAAGGTCACCAATTCCCCAAGTTTAATTTATTTACCAAATTTGTTTTACTTTGTAAAGCTGTTTGTGACAATGTCAGTTGTAATGGCAACCGTAGTCTAAACACCTACCTTGGGTCACATGATTAATTTGTTCTGCACACAGTTTGGGGCATTCATTATTGGGCTCCTGTGACAGAGTACTGGCAGAGTGAATGCACAGGCACTGCCAGGGTTCATCCCTGAACAGATGAGTTTGTAGGCAGGCACAGCAGCCGACAAGAGGTTTCAGTCTCATTAATTTTACTGAACCCGCTTCTATAAAGCATGGAAGTCCAAATCTCCCCCTGAGCTCAGGTTCACAGGGTCAAGAGCACTAAGAACATTATCACTGTGTATTAAAAAAATAATATCTTAAATGTCCTTTTATTACCAAACTATTGGTTCACGGACATAGAAGGACACACACTCTACTCTATGTTTTTCCCCCCCGAGATCAGATTGTTCTGGGTCTACCTGGGCACTCAAAATAATTAAGATGGTAGAGTGATTTCTTGGCTCACGCACTCCTTTTCTGCTTCTATTTTCTTCGGATGAATTGGTGAATGAACAAAACAGTGGAGAGATGGATGGCTAAATCGACGCTTGAATGGATGAACAGATGTATGCATACATTGCTTATAAACTTTGGTGGTTGAAAGGATTGTGAAATGAATGGATGCTGGCATTAACAGTCGAGTCTTAGATATTCTATTATAGATGCTTAAATGGATTGTTGATGAATTGCTTGATGGGTGTTTGCATGAATGAATACTTGCTTCGGTATTAGTCTTAGATGAATGGATGGATGGATAGTTGCTTGAATATCTTAGATGCCTGAATGAATGGATGCATTAATTGATGTATAGGTGTAGGAATAGATGCTGCAACTGAAAAATCTTAGATGCTTGTATATACATGCATGAATGGATAGATGGATGGATTAGTAATTTCATCTTTTGTTGGATGGGTTGGTGGATGGACACTTCGAATGGATTGGTTAACGGGTGCTTGCATTTCATGGATGTATGAAAGGAGGATTGTTTATTTTTAGAACTGATATGAGATGTTACACTGCTGAGAGTTTTAGACGGCTGGGTAAAATCATAGAAGTTTTTATATAAGGATGAATAAATGAGTGGATGTATGCTTGGATGTACTGTTTAATGGATGGATTGAACAGAAGGTTGAATGGATGTTTGCTAAAGAACATACGCATGGCTGCTTTTATTGCTAATAGTCTTAGGTGGATGGATGAAGTCATAGAGGTTCTTATGGATGTATGCTTAAACCTGGATTTGTCCTTGGATGGACTGATGAATTCATAGATGTTTACTTAAACTTATATTTTCGTTGACCATAGAAATTTAGATTTGTGTATAATTTACCCATTATATTTAAATTCAGCCACCTACCATGCATTCTCAACATCACACCTACTAAGACTCTTTTCAAGCAGTCATGATGGAAAACTGCCCTGCTAATACCTCATATCAACATGTATTTAACACTGTGTGAGAAAAATACACTATCATATAAAAAAAGACACCATTTCTCCTTAGAAGGCACTGATGCTGATATGGATCTGCACAGTTATGGCAGTGTGAAGGCAAATATTGTTTGAATTGTTAGGCGGGTGTTGATGACGTGGACTTGGAAATCTTGATGGCTACAACAGTCGTGAGAGTGCTGTTCTGAAGCATTTGTTATTATTGTCAGTGATCTTTGGGAAACGTGATTTCTGGAAAGAGTTTCTTTTTTTTTTTACTGCTGAGTCTAAACTTTAAAGATTTGTTTAGAATTTCAGGTGGAGAGAAGGAAAATAGGATTGCAAGTCGACCATTTAATAAATAATACGGCAAGAATGAAAGAAAGAGTGAGATTGTTCTTGGTCTACAGTAGCTGTGCAATCCAAGTAAGCAAAGCTAGTCGAGTGGTGCAAGGTCTTTTTCACCTGCTGATTTTCACGTCTCATGAATTCATAGATGGATGGATGGAGGAATGGAGAGATGAATGGGTGGATGAATGCATGCATACTTATAATAGCAACAATGCCTGGATGCTTGGATAGACCTGATGAATTGATGTATGGAGGGATCAATGGATGGTGGACAGTGGATGTGTTATTGTGTGGGTGCAGGAATGTATACATGAGTTAATACGTGGATTTGTGGATGTATAGATAATGGGTGTATCTAAATGTGATATATGGATCGATGGATGGACGTACAGATGATGGATTAATATATTGATAACAGGTATTTCTAAAGATAATGAATGTATGTATAGATAATTGATAGATGGATGACGGTACAGATGATGGATTAATATATGATGGATATATAGAAAATACATGGAAAGATGAGGGATGGACAGATTATGAATTAATGTATGGATATAGGATGATGCATAGATAATTGATAGATGGATGGATGTACAAGTGATGGATTAATGTATGAATACAGGATGGATCAGTCAGGTATGGATAATGGATGGATGGAAGGATGTACAGGTGATGGTTTAACGTATAGGTAATGGATAGCTGGGTAGATTTTTAATAGATGTTTGCATTGATAATAATCTTATGGATTGATTGCTTAATGGAAGGAAGGAAGGTTGGTTGACTGGCTTAATGACGCACTGACAAACGTCTTAGGAATGGAGGTTTGGTGAAGTGAATACTTGTACTGATGGCGTTCTTAGACAGTTGAATAATTGGTCAGTTTCTCTGTACTTTTCTCTAGGGCTAAAAAAGAATAAAAAAAAAGAAAAAGAAATATCATGTTCCACAAAATATTAATACCATTACACTGGGATGTCAAAGCCACACTAATCATTTGTGGCCTTGAGCTACTTACTGTACTTTGGGACTTGAAATATTCAATTGTGATCAAAAATAAATAACAAGACGCATGTCAGTGGATGCTTATGTTCTAGTTTGTTTATCTGGGTTTGTTCAATGACTAATGTCCCCCCCCCAGGGCCAGGCAATTGTTTTGTGAATTCCAAATAATTATTGTTTATACCCACCCACCCCCCTCCCCTCCCAAACCCAGTGCTTGTGTTGATACTGTCATCAGCTACACTCTCTTTTTCACCACATCGATTCTTTTGTTAAGATCTTTTAGATAATATCTGGCAAATCTTTCCTCAGTACATCAACACGCGCGCACACACACACACACACACACACACCTACACTTACTCACTACTTTGTCAGTGGTCCGTCCTACGTTAATAATTCAGTAGCATCTTTAAATAAGCCAGCTTCTCTAAGTATTTGGC
The DNA here is from genome assembly GCA_030014195.1 of Neosilurus mollespiculum. Classification (NCBI taxonomy): domain Eukaryota; kingdom Metazoa; phylum Chordata; class Actinopteri; order Siluriformes; family Plotosidae; genus Neosilurus; species Neosilurus mollespiculum. The sequence goes on from JAQMYF010000027.1 coordinate 20,067,496, forward strand.
TTTTGTTAACGAGCTGTTAAGGTTAGGTTTGTGTTTAGGCTTACGTTAGATCTGCTTTATCTCACCTGGTCTCCTGATGGAAAAATTGTGCTATTATAGATCAGAGGAAACATTGAAACAGTCCAGAGACTTTACGTCATACATTTTCATCAAGTAGGTGCAGGAGTGCTAGTTTCCTGCATCACCCTCATTCACACATACCGTTCACGTATTTTTCTGCAATCACTCAGAGTTTCTCTCTGGATGTGTTCAGGGAGCTGCTATATCGATTTACAGGAAACACATTTCATGCAGGATTGCATTATTTTGAACCTGGATTATCTTTCTTCTCATGAGCCCATTTTCTCATGCAACTCTTTCTCACATGTAATTAGTCTAAATTGTAGCACACGCTGATGATTGCTATTCTGTCAGCAAAGCCGGATATGTGCCCCAGGGGTTAATCGAAGCCGTTTGGGGTTTCTCGAGTTTGGAACATTGCCCTTAACCTCTCTTTCTGAGAGCAGAGGAAGTTATTATTGCAGCCCAGGTAACAACAGCTTAATTAACAGGGGAGGATATTGTCTTGCTGAGATAGAGACAACCGTGTCTGGACTGTGTATTAAATCTTAATACGCATGCTTCTTTTTTACAACTGCCACCTGGACACACTGACGCATGGAAGATCTCGAGAGCACTTCTCATCTTTTGGACTGATGCCTTATTCACATGGAGAATAGAGTAAAAAAAAACAACCCAAACTTTTCTTCAATGTGCTACAAAAGGGTCCAAGGTGAATTTCACAAAAAGAAGCCAAAAAAGAAAACAAGACTAAATCAATCTTCTCTCCACGCATCACCCAGAATTAATCGTTTTTTGCTTTCGTTTAACCAGCTACAGTAAGATTAAGACCCTGTAAAATGCATCCTGATGGTGAAAAAGTGCCTTAAAGTGAGTGGTAATAAATAAAAGGAAATAATCAAATAAATGAATTAATAGTCAGCCTCTGTGTTCATTTTGTGCTGAAAATTACAGACAGATACAAGGCGAAGCAGGCTGTCAAGATTTTTTCCGATAATACATGATTTAAACTTTCATACACTCTTTAAAGATTCAAGCCGGACGACTCCACCTGAACTGACTTTGCTTGCTGTAGTGAACTGAGCTGACTTTGTTTGCTGTGGTGACAGCTGCAAATTAAATTTTAATATTCCATGCCATGAAGTTATTGTTCTGGGGTGACAATATATGAGTATCCAAAAGGATGGAGAAAAAAAGGAAGTCTGGCTAAGAATCTATTAGCAGATGGCATTCTAAACTAAACTCCAAGGTGCCAATGTCTGTGAACTATAATGCTAAGCATTTGCTTCAGAGATACAGGTGACACCTGAAAGCTAAGCCTTTTTACTTTACAGACAAAGCAATGAAGGAATAAATGTGACAGAAATTCTGATTGATGGTAAAATCAGTGAAGGGTAGAGGTTTTGCAACTCCTCTGCTTCTAATAGCAGTTACTTTAATTGCACAATGATTGAACTTTTTTCATAGGTAATGCCGGTAATCCTGACAAAGTCCATACAGTACCTGATCAATTATTTAATTTGGTCACATTTTTAGATGTTGGAATCATGATGAAATATTTACAAAATCCAGTTTTGCACAAAGTAGAAGCAATGGTTCAAAAAATAAATAAATAAACCCACCACTAGTGAACTTGACCTTCAATGACCTTTTCATAAACTTGTTTTAGTTTTTGATCCCAAGATGATGCTTACTGATCCAAAGGTCAGCGGTTCAATCCCCACTATCACCACTGTTGGGCCCTTGAGCAAGGCCCTTAACCCTCAATTGCTCAGTTGTATAAAAAAAGATAATTGTAAGTCGCTCTGGATAAGAGCGTCTGCCAAATGCTGTAAATGTAAAGTGAAAATGATAGCAGATTCCCTACTGAGTGATAGTTCCCTAGTGATAGTTTTTCATCTTACAATCTTACAGCGTGCTCTTTATTTTTAGAAAGTTATTGCATTCTGTTGCTCTTCATGTCATGCCATATGACCTAAATATAGAGAACCTGTTTCCCTCTCAATTTGTCTGAAAAACCCACCTTTTGTGAGTATAACAACCTTTTTAAGTTTTTTTTCAATTTATAGGTTTCTGCTATGCCCCTGTGCTGCCAGAATAATAAACTGTACATCGCTAATGGAACAAAATTGCCTTCTCTTGAGCTTACTGCAGACCTAAATATGAAGCATGAATACTCAATACATTAAAGAAAAAAACAAACAAACCAAAAAAAACCAAAAAAAAAAAATATATATATATATATATATATATATATATATATATATATATATACACACACACACATAGTCTTTCTCCTCTATGAACATTTTCAGTTAGTCACTTAATGACACTGTTCACAGGGCTGGTGTTTTAACACCAAATGTTACAGGTTTTAAGAGACTAATCAGAAAATCTGGTACATTTCCACAAGCAGAAATAAGGTACAAGAACAGATAATGTGTCTATGAGGAGAAGGAAGGAGATTATACTCTGGATAATGTCTGTAGAATGTTTCAACATGCTGGTTCCAAACAGCACAAATTGATTATTCGGTGTGTCGTCATTTACTCTTTTGTTTCAGTACGTGGGTCAGTATGTTTAATATATATAATGTTTTGAATAAATATATATATAAATATATATATATATTTTTGAGTAATTTTTTTAATCATTCTTTTCAAATCAATTTTTACTCAATTTACTTTTGTCCATTAACGTTGTAGAGTTTATTACTCTAGCAGTACGGTGGTGTAGTGGTTAGCACGTCCACCTCACAAGAACGTTCCAGGACCTTGGCGCAAGAATTTCTATGCAGAGTTTACATGCTCTCCCCATGTTTGTGTAGGTTTCCTCTAGGTACTCTGGTTTCCTCCTACAATCCAAAGACATGCACATTAGGCTGATTGGCTGTTCCAAATTACCTCTAGATGTGAGTGTAAAAGTTTGTGTGTATGTGTTGCCTTGTGATGGTCTGGCGAGATGCTCAGGGTTCACCCAGTGTCGGCTGAGATAGGCTGCAGTCTTCCTGCAACCCTAATAGGATTAAGTGGTCCGGAAAATGAGCAAGTGAAATTGGCAATTTGTTGTCGTGTAAGACAAATAAATTATTTCAGGTTTTTTCAAATATTTCGGTTGCTTTATTTAAAAATCGATTTTTCCTTAGCTACTCTGCTTCATGTCACTTGATACATTTTCATTTTCCTGAAACAGCATGCCCTGTTGTATTTTATTCCCCATGTAAGATATTAGTAATGAAAACAATGAAACCAAAAAAAAAAAAAAAAATAGAAATAATAATAAGAAAAAAAATCCAAATATTCTGATAAATATTCATAAAATTCCTTCTATGCCCACACTGTGCATTTTCAACCTCTTTCATTTCCCCTGGGCAGCTTTTCAGTTCTCTTAGCTGTAAGTGTCATCCCCTATAGCCCACCCACGGTGCATTCTCCATGACATTGTTGCCCTGAAATGCCAGATTTTTATAGCAATCTTTGCCAGTTCTTTCTGACATCTTGGTTGTGCCAGGTGTCACACAGTTTTCTTCAGAACCGTTCCAGGTTTTTTTTTTTTTCCATGTTTGTTGGTTTGCCTTCTGTTGTGGATTGTTGACTCCTTGCAGGAAATATATGCACTTTTTATTTTACAGTTCTCTCTCTCTCTGTGTGTGTGTGTGTGTGTGTGTGTGTGTGTGTGTGTATGTGGGTGTATTATTGGATTGTAAACTAGAGGTAAATGTATATTTTTTTAACTTTCTTTTATTTTACTCTTCCTGCAACATTTTAACACAAACACTTTTTAATTCATTCATTTATATTCAGCACATATGATTTAATGCCATTTTGGATAATTGGGTTTGATTTTGAGTGCTTGTAAAACACATTTTATTTGTGTTTGTTAGTTGACAAGAGAGGCGGCATAGTGGCATAGTGGTTAGCATGTCTGCCTTACAGCAAGAAGGTCCTAGCTTCGATTTCCGGGCTAGAATGTTTCTGTGTGGAAGTTACATGTTCTCCATGTGCTTGTGTGGGTTTCCTCCAGGTATTCAGGTTTCCTCTCACATTCCAAAGACATGCACATTAGGCAAATTGGCTGTTCCAAATTGCTCCTAGGTGTGGATGTGAGTGTGAATGGTTGGGTGTGAATGTTGGCCCTGCAATGGTCTGGGTGTATCATGTTCAGGTAGATACACCCTGAGCAGGTGTACACCCTGAGCAGCTCACCAGACCACTGTAAGGCAACACAAACACAGCCATTCACCCTCACATCCACACCTAGGGGCAATTTGGAGCAGCCAGTTGTCCAGTTGTGTAACTGGAGTATACATGAGGAAAACTTGCAAACTGCACTCAAAAATGCCCAAGCCCAGGGCTAGAACCCAGGCCCTTCTTGCTGTGAGACATACGCGCAAACCACTATGCCACAATGTGGCCTGCGGTCAATTCATGAATCAGTTAATCTCCATGTCTATTTACTTAGATTCAAATCTGCAGTTTTGGCCATTTTATCATTTGCAGATAATCTCTAAATATTTCAAAGATTCTACTTTTTTATTAAGTTGTTGTCAGCAATATATTTTTCATGAAGACTGTGGTGTTAAGTGCATAGTGATTTGCATGTCTGCCTCACAGTAGGAAGGTCCTGTGCTCAATTCCCAGGCTTGGCAAGGCGGTTTCTATGTTCTTTCCTGTACTTGTGTGGGTTTCCCCTGGGTACTCCGATTTGCTTCTAAAGTGCCCCTAGGTGTGAGTGTGAGTGTGAACGGTTATGTGTTTTTACCCTGTGATGGGAGTGTATACATTACCCTCGACCAGAGTCAGCTAAGATAGGCTTTGACCTCCCTGCGACCCTATGAATGAAGGTATGAATTAATACTGTGATAGAAAATAATGCAAAATGGAAATATTTTGACTGGAGGGCATACTTGTGGAATCTTGAAAATTATTATCCCCAATTCTCATAACTGTTACTAGTTTTTACCTGCCCATCAATGATACTGGAAAGAATGCATTATAATTATGTTTTCCAAAGTTCCAAAGTTGATTGGTCAGAATGTGTGTGACAGGTGCACTTTATTTCAATTAAAGCAATAAAAATATATATATATACAACTATTGATTTCTGCTATCAAATAAGTCATACGAGGAACTATATTGTTTTGTGAACTCTCCTCAACACTAAATGGTATGAAAATGAAATAAATAAATAAATACCCACTGTCACTCATTCAAAAATGCCAGAGCTCAGGACTCGAACCCAGAGCCTTCTAGCTGTAAGACAAACGTGCTAACTACTACAACACTGACGTCATGATTAAAAAAAAAAAAGAATAAAAAAAGTATGACGTCATGAATGAATAAAAATTGCAATCACTGGCAAATTGTTATGGTAAAAAGGAGTAAGACGCTTGGGATGTGCTGTTATTGAGAAATGTATGTAATTAACATTGAAGGACCAGTGCCAGTGTCCACTGGTTTTTAAGCTACAGTTCAAAGTACCTTGGGTACTTTCAAGTCTCATGAAGTAGAAATCATAAGATTCCAAACCTCCATTCATTATCTATATCGCTTATCCATTAGGGTCACCAGGGAAGCTGGAGCCAATCCCAGTTGATTTTTGGGTGACACACCCTGACCGCATATATTCATGTATATGAGCAATTTAGAGTGGGCAGCAAACATGCCTTTCGACTGTCGGAATAGAAAGGCAGCAGCTGGCTGCAAGGTTTGAACCCCAAATCTTCTTGCTGTGAGGCTACAGACAATGCCAATCAATGAGCTACCATGCTACCTCAAGAAAAACCTTCCGATATTGCTCTACTGCATTGTCCCACATGTCTCACTAGCTACAGTATCTTCTTTCTGCCATCTTCTGGTCAATGCTTTATAAGGACGAGTGGCCTCTTTGTACCCTAAATGCATTCTTTGGAAGAATCTACGTCAAAGTGAACTCAGTCACACCCTCTTTCCCAAAATTGCTTGTGAACAAGTCAAAGTAAATGGGTTTGATGAAAGTAGAGAGCAGCAATGTGAATGCAGCCGCAATAAAGCCAATGATGGGGTGAAAAAAATCAGTGTACTAGCAGTGTTACTTATGACTGATTATTAAGTGGGCGGTGGCGTAGTGGTTTGCATGTCCGCCTCACAGCAAGAAGGTCCTGCGTCTGAGTCCCGGGCTCAGCTCAGGAGTTTGTGTTTGGAGTTTGCATGTTTGCCCATACAGTAGAGTCTCATTAAAATGTGATGCGGGTGTGAATGCGCTTGTGTGCAGGTGCGAATGCTGCCATTGATCAAAGCAGAATGCTGTCATATTGCTCTTCTTCAGTCAAAATATTGGTCAATTTCAGTGAAAAATTTGCTCATTCCCATGTTACAAATTTAGGGACTGATGGGTGGGCGCATATTAAGTGGAAACGCATTTAAATAATCCGCATATTAATGAGATTCTACTGTGCGAGAATGGGTTTCCTCTGGGTACTCCATTTTCCTCCCACAGTCCAAAGACATGCGTATTAGCCCCATGGTGTCAGTGAGATTATTGTCCTGAGGCGTGAGTGTGAATGGTTTTGTGTGTGTGTGTGTGTGTGTGTGTGTGTTGGCCCTGCAATGGTCTGGTGAATAGTTCAGGGTACCCTGCCTTCTGCCTTCTCTCAGTGTCGGCTGGAATAGGCTTCATCCTCCCTGCGACCCTAGTCCTAGTCAGAGCAAGCAGTTCAGCAAACGAGTGAGAGTGAATGATTATTAAGTCTCTGAGTGGGAGTTTTCACTGAACATTTTATCACTGGACATTACATCTAATTTTTTCTTGCTTTTAGCTCACAGGATGCATCAGCACCAGCCTTAGACTGAGTACTGACGCATACTTGTGATTTTTCCATACCCGCCCTTGCAGAGGTCCACATAATGATGCCACTGATAGAATTGTGGGTCTTGGCATGTGGTTTAAGATTAGGCCTGTAGCTTCAGCTTGTAACTAGAAAATATTTCTGCGTGGGTTTTGAAGTTAGTTGTGCAGATTCAAACCCCAACCATCATATGTCTGCATTTGTGTTCCTGTGTTCAGTCTCCACCTAAAAAGGCTTTGGCTTGGTCTTGGTTCCCATCCGTGTGCCAAACACACATGCTGCCCAGTGTCCAGAAGATTGGTTCCCAGACTGTTTTACAATACAGATCCACAATGTTTGTGGCAGATGAATGTTTATAATAGTAGGGTAATTTTGTGAAGGCGGTAGATGAAATGAGTGCATCATCAAGGAGTGTGGTTAGAAATATCCATCTGCTGTGATATTCATTCAAATTAACTCATCTCGCACAGAAAACTGTGTTTATAACACAAAAAAAATTGTCACACTGATTTGATTAGATTTCATGTTTATAATTCAGTGGTAGGAATACACAACCTGTGAACACAACTTACACCAAATTTATTTTCAGCACCTTGCACTATCTTAGTCATAATTTATTGATTTTCTGAAATATTAGATTCCTCGAGTCTATATCCTGCATCAGCTGTCTGACTCATAACTGATAACGACATATTCCTGTTGTATTTATTTGTGAGTACATTTCTAATGTTACTTCTGGGTGTCACTCAGGAGAGGACAGGTTCCTTTTGTATCTGGTTTCTCTCCAGCTTTTTCTCCATGCTATCTCAGTGTTTTTTTCTTTCTTGTTTATTTTGCCAGCGTTTTCTCTGGTGAGTTCAGTAATGATTTAAATCTACACACACTGCAAACACAGATTGGTTAAAACCACCAATATATGGTTAAATTCAACTAATATGAATGGGTGAAATGTGTCCTACCAAAATACTGGTCATCTCAAACAACTGACATGGTTACTATGTCAATTATAGGGGAGCCCCATTGAAAAGGAGAAAGTGTCTAACCATCGAGTTGCTTTTGGAACGTCAAGAAGAACTTATGTCTATCTGTCCATCCCTGTGGTGCACGTGTACACATGGGAACCCTATGGTGATATTTCTCATGCCAGTATATAAGCATCGTAATGGGAATGAATGATCCATTACGAATGCCATAAAATAAAATTCACTTTTTTAATACAATAAAAGAAACTTGTCTAATAAATGTAAACAGAATTCTATGTGCCATATGCGGTAGGTATCTTCATCGTTTTTAGCTGGCAAAGTAAACTATTACAGCCACACAATGCATTTTTCATTTGAATAGAAAGGCTTTTAACCCAATCACACTGAGGAATAGCATGACATTTCTGGTGTGTGTATAATGTGCTCACGGAAATAAGCCTATTCAGCGGACTGGCATCTCCAGCTGCTTATGTTATTGTGTTATTAAGAATATAAAGCTACAGTTTCTATATGGTGTACTTAACATGTAGAGACTAAGATTGCGTGTTTGGTTACCTCAATTTTATTCCCTTCTGTCAATTCATTCATTTTCTGAGCCGCTTAATCCTAACTGCTGACGGCAACCCAATGGCCTACTCTTTTCAAATGACAGCAATGGTTCTTTTACATGTCTTTCACAGACAGTGAGAGACATGGCTGGCCTTTGATAACCCAGTTAGCTACACTGGGGGGACAGCAGTGACAACTTGGTGATAGAAGGGCTTGAACTCCTGACCTTCAAATCAGTAAGCCAGCACCCTACCACCGGGCCACCACTGCCCCTATTCTCTTCTATAAACAAGTTATTAAAATGAATTAATCTTATATATGTAGGATACGTGTATGGGGTTTCAGAGTTCCCATGAAAAATGTGACAAGTAAAGGAAATCATATGGGAGCTCTGCTTTTAGGCAGTGCCTAAATCTATAAATTATCACTTACAACAATTATAGAACTTACCTACGAATGGCATTTCCCAATTAACATCAAAAAGCTTAAAGAAGGGGGATGTGTATTCCTATATATGTTACAAAAGTCCAGCAAAAGGTCATATTTAGTGTCTGTAAATGGTGACCCATGTATTAAAGACTATACAAGCTTCTGTCTGAAGCTCATTTTCTCTGACTGTATTATGTATTATCTTAATCATAATACATCATCCATGTTTTTTATCATCCAAATACTTTTTTCTAATCTAGTGACAATCAATATTCTAATAACCAATTAAACTCAGTCTTTCATTCATTTATTCATTTATTTGCTGAACCACTTAATGCTATTAGGGTCCTGGGGAGGCTGGAGCCCATCTCACCCGACTCTGGGTGAAGGCAGGGTGCACCCTGAACAGCCCACCAGTCCATCGCAGGGCCAACACACACATCCATTCAGATACACACACATTTGTATTGATAGTTGGAACAGACAAGTTAGAACAGGCAATTAGAAAAAAACGTGCATGTCTTTAGACTGTGGGAGGAAACCTGAGTTTCCAGAGGAAACCCACACAAGCATGGGCAAACTCCACACAGAAACACCCTTGATGATGATAATGACAACAATGATGATGATGATGATGATGATGATTATTATCACCATTTTTGGTTTTTGATGTAACTTTATTTATTTTTTTAACATGAAATGCAGTCTTTACAAATTAAAACATGCACTCAAACTAACTGTGTTCCATTACTTTTGATCACTTGGGTGAGAAAATGGGTGGGTGCCATGTTCTAAGTTATTTAAATTATCTAGATGTAAATATCAGGAAATGAAAGCTGACGTTCAGATGCATTGCCTTATTCATCTTTTTCTCTCAAACCAAATGACATCAATGCATAGAACAAAAACATTCATTTATTCATTTTCTGAAGCGCTTAATCCTAATTAGGGTCACGGGGAGGCTGGCGCCCATCTCAGCCAACTCTGGGCGAGG
>JAQMYF010000027.1:20113897-20125422 GCA_030014195.1 Neosilurus mollespiculum
TCCCCCAGCATCTTTTCATTTGTTCCGCACCTTACAAATGTTCTTCTTTGTGATCCAAACATCTTAAACTTGGATTTGTCTGTCCATAGCTCCTTTTTTAAAATCTTCCTCTATCCAACGTCTATGCTTATTTCTCCCATCTTAATATTTTACTTTTATTTACCAGTCCCAGATATGGCTTTTTCTTGGCGACTCTGCCTAGAACGCTGACATCCAGGAGTTGCTTTTTCACTGTTAAAGTTGAGATTGGTGTTTTGTGGTTATTGAAGCTGACATTTGAGGATCTGTCAGGCATATGTTTCTCAAACAAAAGACTCTGACTCTGACTAGTCTCAAACCTCTCTTACTATCCTGGTTAGAGCAAGTTTGCACTGTTATGTGAAGGAAGTAGTTGGAACACACCGTTGCATGAGATCTTCAGTTTTATGGCAGATTCTGTCATGGAATAGCCTTCATTTCTCAGAACCAAAATAGACTAACAAATTTCAGAACAATGTTCTTTTTATCAGGCCATGTTGAATCTATAATCAAACACATAAATGTGGATTCTCCAGATACTCAACTTGCAGAAAGAAGGCCAATTTTATTGCTTCTTTAATGAGCACAGCATTTGTCATCTATGCTGACATAACTGCAAAAGGGTTTTACAATGATCAGTTAGGCTTTTAACATGACAAACGTGAATTAGCTAACACAACATGCCATTGGTAGACAAGTATGATAGTAATGAAAGGGGCGTCTAAACGGCTATGTAGACTTTCCATTAAAAATTTTGCAGTTTCCATCTATAATAATCATTTGCAGCATTAACAGACTGTCTTTGTGGTCAATCTAATTTCGAAGTGACCCCAAACTTTTGAATGGTTTTGTGTGTGTATGTGTGTGTTTGTGTGTGTGCATGTGTATATGTTTGTATATGAATAACAATCGTTAACTTTAGAACACTGATTTGTGTTCATTGCTTAATGTAGCACTAGCCACTGTGCTGAAACTGCAAAAGCTAGTGATCTGTCAGAGGGATGCTGTTACTCCCAACACTGCTGAACTGCATTGCTTGATGTTTTAAACCAAAAAGTTACTGCATTTTAGATAAAACCTTTATGCTGCAAAGTCAGTGAAGCTTTACACAGATTATAAAAGAGATTTATTTGTCTGTATATCTAACACTTACCCCCCCCCCCACACACACACACACTCTCTTTTATTCTCTGAGCATGAGTGCACGCGCAGACACACAGACACACACAGACACACACAAACACACACACACACAAACTTGCAGACCTGCAGACCTACTTTCATTTCCACTAGCCGAATATACCCATATGTCAGAAAAGTGTGAAACTTAACTATGAGTTATTTAATTTAGTACAGTCCTTGCGTAGCATGTTTTCCTTCCTCACATGAAGTTCCGCATTTTTTGGAACTGGAGTGGAATTAAGTGTGATATAGACACTATGTCTAATGAATTGAAAACGCAAAATGAATATATTATTGTGATTTAAAAATGTTGGATGATAAATAAAAACAAGTAATGAACTTGAATATTTGCCCCTCTGGTCTTTATTTATTTATTTATTTATTTATTTATTTATTTATTTATTTGTTTGTTTGTTTGTTTGTTTGTTTGTGGCTTGTCTGTAAAAGCTCTGTGCTTGTGGTTGAAATAAGAAAATAAAACACGAAGTTGTGTTTTTTTTTTTTTTTTTTTTTACTTTTTACTGATTGTAAGTACCACACACACACACACACACACACACACACACACAGAGCACTGTGCTGATGCAGTCTCTCTCTCTCTCTCTCTCTCTCTCTCTCTCTCTCTGTGTGTGTGTGTGTGTGTGTGTGTGTGTGTTAGCCTCCTGCAGGCAGACAACAGGCACATATAAGTAAATTGATTAGAGGCAGGTGAGAAACCCCACGTACTACCTGCTGGTTCAACGTGCCTGCTCTCAGTTCACAGCCGACAGTCAAATACACCTCCATGCCGCAATCTGCATATTTTTTTTTTTTTTTTTTTTGTATTGTATATTTGCCCATCAGTGGTGGCCCAGGGGTTAAGGTGCTGGTCTACTGATCTGAAGGTCGGGGGTTCAAGCCCCACCATCACCGGGTTGTCACTACTGTCCCCCAGTGTAGCTAACTTGGCTATCAAAAGGCCAGCCATGTCTCTCACCGTCTGTTCTATGATAGGAAAAGAAGAGCATGGAGAAAGAAAGAAAGGGGTCATTATCCAAACCATACTATATCATCTGTCTAGCATGATAGACATGAGCATTATGGCTACCAGTGGAACTGGATAACTGGTGTTTTTTTTTTGGTTTTTTTTGTTTTTTTAAGATTTGATTTCTGATAGAAGATGCACAATGAATAGAGTGTATATATAGCTATACTGTCTGCTCAGATTCAGTCTGCAAAAATGATGATCGTACATGTTGTGTACTCCACAGTGTGGATGGATAATGACCCAAAACGTTTGGGCCGGCCATAGCCTAATGGTTAGAGAAGCAGCTCTGGGACCGAAAGGTCGCTGGTTCGATTCCCGAACCAGCAGGAAAATTGTGTGACGGTGGGGGAGTGAGCTGCACCTTCCCTTCCTCCTCATTAATGGCTGAAGTGCCCTTGAGCAAGGCACCTAACCCCCAACTGCTCTCTGGGCATCCTAACGTGTGTGGCAGCCCTCTGCTCCAAGTGTGTGTGCTCACTGTTTCCGTCTGTGCGCTCACTTTGGATGGGTTAAATGCAGAGGCAATATGCCCATGATGTCCATCGAAGTGGTCAATAAGTGCAAAGGCTTGTGATCACTTTTGATCACAAACATGACTGTTATTCCTAAAATCCAATGGAAATGTAATTTTAAATTAAACTAAATAATGAAACTCTTAGAAATAAAGCTGAAAGTGTACATTTCAATTGCATCTTGACTGCTTCAGTCCGAATCCGTTGTGGTACAAATGCAACGTAATCTGTGGGAATAGTAGTAGTTTAGAGTAGGCAGTTTACCTAATGTGCATGTCTTTGGACTGTGGGAGGAAACTAGAGTACCCAGAGGGAACCTACACAAACACAGGGGTGGGAGGGCATGTAAACTCTACACAGGAATGGACTGAATGTTTGAACCAAAAACCTTCTGATGACAGTGGTAGCAACTGAGCCACCAATGGTGCATTCAAATTAAGTTAACATGTACAACACCTTTACCAATGAATTTTGTTACAAATGGGCTGTAAAAAAAATAAAACAAACAAACAAACAAACAAACAAATGAATAAATAAAAACATAAATAAATATATCAAGTTTTAAATTTTAACCTCTTGATAATGAGCAAGACAACAATGAGGTAGAATGAAGGAGAAACCTTAATAGGAAACATAATTAAAATGAAGCCCATCTTCTTCTAGGTGACACCAGATAGGGTGATTATAAATCATTAAATATCAATATACTGGTTTAGAACTGTAAAAACAAACCTTACTAAGTGTGTTTAAAGTATATGTTCAGGGTCAGAATATTGTCAGTAAAAGTCACGGGTTGACCAGAAGACCCCCTATGGTTGGCACCAATTCTTGTGTACAACAGTATCCAGCTGAAATTATCCACTAAAGCTTTTATATAAACTGCTTGGTTTTTTTTAAGTGAAATTTTTTTGGCTGTTTATGCAGACACATGCAGAAACTAAATCACAACTGCAAAAGCTTCAGGAAGAAATATAGCATCAAGATAAATGAGGCAGGATACAATGCTGCCTCCAAATTTGTCCAAAGTATGGTACCTCAGATGGAATCTGCCTTTCAAATGCCTTCCAGATGGAAGCTAAAGTTTTCAAAAGCTGGCCCAAAACCCTGCCTACCTCAGCCCAGTCCAAACAAGAGGATAATTAGGCTGATTCTGAGGCTAGTCAACCTTTTCCTGACAATTGTAAAAGGGCTGGTGATCCTAAACATTTCAAACTCATGAAAGTGTTTATTTGTGGAGACCGCTTGTAGCATGGTAGGTGAATGAATGAAGGGTCAAGGCATAGACAAGGCAAAGTCTTGTATTGTAGGCACAAAGTTAGATATAGCTCTCTGATTGTTTCATATACTACATATCACCTAAACACAAACCCAAATACAAACGTGCTGTGCATACGTACGATGTTCATCTGAAATTGATGCACTTGTTGCAAGACAAAAAAAGAAAAACACACACTCATGATATTTTGTCATACTTGTTTGACGTATGACATATTTTACATGATGATGCTGAACCTAACACTGCTGTAAAAATGTCATACCATACACAATAGTATATAAAAAGGTCCTATGGGCCTAATGTGAGGCAATACTAGGGTTGATGTAAGAGAGCCATATGATTCTGAGTGCATCCGATGAGCCAAAAAGCATTTGAAATTCATATATCTAACATAACACAGCCATAAAACATTATAGAGCTTTGGCACCAAGAAAATGGAATCACAAGGGTCTGCAAACGTATTTTTAGTAGCACAACACATCCACAACTCTCTCAGGAATTTTCTCAATTTTTGGTGTGTTGTGCACAGCATTTGACTAAGGCTTTTCTGGCTGATTGATGGTTTTCTGGATTGTTTTAGTGACACGTGCCCCAGTCCCTGCTAGAGAGGAACATCCCCACAGAAGGATGCTACCACCTTCATGCTTTACTGTATTTATGGTGCTCTTTGAATGATAAGCTGAATTGACTTTCTGCCAAATATACTGTTTATTATTGAGGACAAATAGTTTGATTTTGGTCTCATCTGGTTTTTATTTTTTATTTTTGCCAAAAATGTGCTACTGGCCACTCGGTAGCATCTGTGACTACTTTCAGTCTCGCGCTTTCATCCAGTTTGCAGGGCCGGCTTGATACAAGAACTGTGGTGGTAGTAGTAGCAAACACTTACTGTGCTAGGATTGATAAAGCCTTTGAACTTTGTTTGTATCCATCTCTTGACTAGTGCCTGTTTACAACTTTATCCCTGAGATCTTTTGACCATTCCTTGCCACCCATAGTTTATTTCTTACAGTTACACTTTCAAGCACTGGAAAGCTTTAGAAATAGCTGTTTTTATGCTGAATCCAGCAGAGTGATTAAATTAATCTGGGCGCACAATGGAGAAGGTGGTTAGTTACACTTGATTAAGTTTACAGGTACTTTTGGGAGGGGATGATCCTTTAAAAATCATAATGATTCTGTTTTTTTCTGAACTGTTACTATTATATATTTTACCTGCATGTTGATTTGGGTAAAAACAGCTGGAAAATTTATATTTGTGTGTCTTTCTTTCAGTCTGCAAAGCAACAAAATGTTTATATTTTGAAGAGGATTGATTCTTTTCTATACACCTTTACCTCTGAATATCAGTACATTTATAAAAAATAATATTGCAATATTAATGCAGCCCTAATTTTTATTCTTATACTGTTATTCAGTTGCTGTTTCGTCCACTGTCTCCCACATACACACACACATACATCTTGACAGATGGATGGGCAATATACAGTATATTGCAGTGAATAATCTAAGCTTCCTATGGGAACATTTTGCAGTATTGTATTTGCATATTATTCATACTTATAACCCTGCATTCTTTAGTTTGAATTTAAATGTAACTCTGCTCGATCGTGCATCAACAGCTTCAATGAGCTGAAGAAACTCACAATTGTTCCCACTGAGAATCTAAATATATTAAATATCATCAAGTGGGAGTGATGCACATTTTTTTTAGCCCTGAAGGTACATGACCTTTTGTGAAAATTTGGAATGTAACTGCTTTGGCAAAGCAGTTAAAAAGTTACTGCGTATCCAGTTCTATGATTCAAGCTTAATTATAGCTCTTTTCTGTACAACACATTCTTTTATAATATGATGCATAAAATGCATGAAATGAAAATTCATGTGATCCAGTTACAACTTCAGAATACTTGAAAAAGATATTCTATGGCATATAACTTTAGCCAAGCAAATATTACATTTTATAGGTTGAAAAATTCTGTGACGGTTCATAATAGATCTATAATATAATATAATATGTCTATAATAGGTTTATAATAGGTCTCTCAAGTCACTGCATAAAACCCCTGTTTGTGCGTATTTCTAAATATCTTGTTGCATAAATATGCTTTACAAGCATTTCACGGTGGCGTAGTAGTTAAAACTTCTGCATCCCATCTAGAAGGTCCTGGGTTCAGTGAGGATGATTCTCTGTGTTTGTGTGGTCTCCCCGTGCGTGCATTAGTTTCATCTGAGTGCTCCGGTTTCCTCCCGCTGTCCAAAGACATGCACATTAGGTGAATTGAATTTTCTTGATTGCCCCAGGTTTGAGTACATATGTGTCTGCGTCAGCCTGGTGATGGTCTGGCAAGCTGTTCAGGGTGTGCCCTGTCTTCGCCTGGAGTCGGCTGGGATGGGCCTCAGCCTCCCTGTGACCCTAATAAAGGATAAAGTGGCTCAGAAAATGAAATATAATTACATTATCATAGTACACTGATCGCAAATATTAACAGGTATTCAGTAACATTAGCAGAAAATAACAGATAAACGTAACATAAATTGTCATAGCATAGTGTTCTTGAATTCTCAAATCTGATTGGTTAGATGGTGTTGACTAATTTTTCAAATAAGCAAGGATTGGGGTGCTGAAGTTTTGTTTCTAAATTCAGTAGGAGAGAGAGAGAGAGAGAGAGAGAGAGAGAGAGATAGGCTGGTGTGGTAATGAATATTTATACCTGCTGTAATGTAAGTGACAGGAAACAGCTTGTCTCATGGGCATTCGAGAATTTAACTTTAAATGTGTAAAAGTATGATGTGTTACTGACTAAAAATAAAACAGTCGAATTTTCCTGAAGGTCCTGGCTTCAAGTCCCTGTCTTGGGCTTTTCTGAGTTTCCAGGCTCTCCTGTCTTTGCGTGGGTTTCCTCTAGGTCAGGGTTCTCAAACTCTATTTACCTGGGGGCCACTGGAGGCAGAGTCTGGTTGAGGCTGGGTCTGGGTGAGGATATCCAGATTACCCCTAGATGTGAATGTGTGTGTGTGTGTGTGTGTGTGTGTGGGCCCTGCGATGGTCTGACGAGCTGTTCAGGCTGTATCCCACCTTCACCCAGTGTCAACTGAGCCTTCCTGCGACCCTAGTAGGATTAAGCGGTTTGGCAAATGAGTGAGTGAGTGAGTGTGTATGGATCAAAAAGGATCAGAATCCTATAACAGCTCACCATCCAATTCAAGTTTGCATCACATCTGTTCCACATACCAACACAAATTGTTTCCCAGAATCCTCAGTCAAAGAACAATCTACAAACCAAGTCACATGACCCCCCACAAAATCCACTGCCTTTTTCTACTCCCCTGAACTTCTAATCACTAGCATCTGCTCCTAATCAGCTCACTGTCCATAAATAATCATGCCTTCCACTGTATCTGAGCATTCCTTTACTGATCTAAGACTTTTGTTTATATACATGCTTTTCTGGTATTGACCCCAGCTGTTTTGTTTATTGAGCTTTGTCTAGCCTAGTTAACCTTGTTTGCTGATAGCCTGCTACTTAGACTGTATATTGACATTGATTTTGTTTCGCCATTTTAGAGTTGTCGGATTCTTTCAGTAATACCTCTCACTGAAATCCAAACCCTGTCTGTGCCTGATGGTGTGGATGTCTTCAAACTTTTTGTGAAGCTATACACTCGCAGGACAGGGCAGAGACAGACATGATTGAATCTGAACCATTAGCTTCCATTTTAAGTTTACCTTAACATTGGTGAGGAAATGCTTGTTGTGGTCTGTAGATGAAATGAATGAAAGACCTACAGAATTGCATGGTGGCATGGGAAAACCAATCACACGATGAAATGTTTGACAGGCTGACGCTAATAGCAAACCAAACTGGCTAGGCTTGTTTCCCATTCTCTCCTCTGCTATCAGAAACACGATCGAACACGAAACTTTAAGTCAATAAAGAATGTAATAGGCAGGAATCTTGGTTAGAAATTGATTTTATGCCTTTTGAAGGCTGTATGCTTTTCAGCCAAACAAACATCATGAAACAATAAAATAAATAAATAAATAAATAATCATGCAGGCTTTATTGCCATTCTTCTTACTGTATGCACATGGAACAGAAATGAAATATCACTCCCTCAGAATCACAACAGCTAGCACATCTGCCTTGCAGCAAGAAGGTCTCAGGTTCAAGTCCCAGGCTCAACGAGGGTGTTCTTGTGTGGAGTTTGCAAACAAACATTTACATTATTGGGCAGACGCTCTTATCCGGAGCAACTTACAATTATCATTTTTATACAACTGAGCAATTGAGGGTTAAGAGCCTTGCTCAGCAGTGGTGATTGAACCACAGACCTTCGGATCAGTAACCCATCGCCTTAACCACTACTGCCCCTACCCATCAGTTTGCATGTTCTCTCCGTGCTTGTGTGGTTTTAATCCGTATACTCCGGTTTCCTTCCACAGTCCGAAGACATGCACAGTAGGCTAACTGGCTGTTCCAAATATGAGTGCGAATGGTTGCATGTGTGTTGGCCTTGCGATGGTCTGGTGAGCTGTTCAGGGTGAACCCTGTCTTCCTCCAGTGTAGGCTGATATAGGATCCAGCCTCTCCGCGACCATATAAGGATAAATTGGTTGGGCAAATGAGTGCGTGAGTTAGTGAGAATCACTGACTGGAAGACTGTGAGAAGAGTGGTGAGGGCAGCAGAGAAAATCATTGGAACTCACGCCCCTACCACCCCCCCAACCCCCCGATTCAGGACATTGCACCTAAGTGCTGCTTGTCTTGAGCCATAACCATCATCAGTAACCCTTCACACCCCCACCATGGACTGTTCTCCCTGCTTGCCTCTGGAAAGAGGTTCTGTAGCATTCAGTGAAGGGCCAGCAGGTTCTGTAATAGCTTTTTTCCACATGCCATCAGACTGCTGAACATTGCTGCTCAAACTACACACACGTTTCTATACTGGTCATCATGTCTGTTGTGCACTCTTTCAAATCTTGTAAATTTACTTGAATTCCACAGGTCACTTTTTCACAGTGTTTTATATTATTTTTGCTGCTATCCATATCTAAAGTTTCTATATTTCAATCCTGTGCAAAGCCAATTGCAACGAAATGTCATACTTTGTACGCTCGCTGTATACTGAATGACACAAAAGGTGTCTAAGTCAATGCTACAGTCAACATGAAACTAGTGATGCATTCGAGTTACAAAGTAGAGGGTAAAAAACCCTTTAAAATGCTCAACTTTTGTTAGCAACAATCTAGCCAGAATGAGTAATGTATATTTTCCTCCTCAAAACAGACAACTTTACAGTCAATGTTATCAGCTAAACAAGCTAATAGCACTTGTCTCTTTATTGATTTACTGTTGCTGTGTGCAGCCATTTGACTTTGATTTGATGTCATTTGCTGAACTTGGAAAAACCCAGGGTTGAAGAGACCACACTGAGTTCCCAATTAGGTATTCTGAGTTGTGTGAGTGGGAGTTATTTGTTTTCTCCTGGGTGGTATTTATGAGTTATGACCTCTAATCAAATTCCATATAAGATAGTAGAGAATATCAAAGGAATATTCTGACAGACACTGTACAATAGACAAGAAACAGACGCTACTGTATGTATCTGTTACACATAGAAGAAAGGACATTAAAAGTTGTGTAAATGATCCTCAGTTCAGAAGAAATTTGCCTGTATCTGGTAATTATGCACCAATTTCTTATCGACCCTCTGTCTCTGTTTACAACATAAAATCTTAAAGTGGCATTACGAGTGTTCTCACAGACACTTCTGCAAAAAAAAAAAATAGAAAACTTAAAATTATCTCAATTATTTACTAATCTAGAAATTCAGAAGATTGGTTTGCAAAACAAATCTTTCGGTGAGATTGAAGGTGGCATGACTCCCTCACTCATTTGCCGAACCGCTTACTCCTACTAGGGTCGTAATGGTGTCAGAACCTATCTCAGCCAACACTGGGCAAAAGGGGAGTACACTCTGAACAGTTCTCCAGACCATCACAGGGCCAAGGTGGCAAAAGATTGTTTCTCTCATACCCCCATTTGTAAATAAAGTGGTTGCAGTGAATAGTTTGGGAACTTCTGCCTTTCTCCCATCACTGTTTATCAGAGTTTAGGTTTCCAGTTATAGGGTTCTGATAGATAATAGAAATCTCCTCTTGGTGTGTAAAGTTGCTCTGTAAACAGCAGGTCAAACATTAAAGGCAATCAGTGATAAAAATGTAAAAAATTTGGTCAGTTTAGTTGATTATTTAAATGAAAAGGATATCTCAAGTGTCGTACTAAGACTTGGGTGCTTTAACACATCCACGTCACCAATATTTTAGCAACCATTTCTAATATGAAAAGTAGCAACAAAGTCATGTGATCACCTAGTGCTTCCCCTGTAATACACAACCATTTTGCATATGAATGCATGTTATAGTATTCTTTTCTTTCCTATGTATGATCGGACTCTTTTTTTGATGTATGTAAACGGAATCGCATACAATTTGTATTGGTGCCTAGTTTTATTTTATTCAAATATTTACTAGTTATCCAATTTGTTAGTTTAATATCTGTATACTGTTATTATTACCATTAACTTGCCTTATATAAACAGTTGGACACGTCCCATTTTAACGATTTTGCACTTTTAGGAAACAGCAGCCTTTTCAAACTGGTGAACGCAAGCTATTAAATGGAGAATGGAAACTTTTGTAGCTGTAAGCAAAAAAATGCAGCCTGATAACACTTGACGTCACTCACATGTCCGTGGACTCGCCAGGTTTTAAGCACATTGTGAGTGATTTATGTGTAGAGAGTGTTCAGTGTGCTTTTCAGTGTGTGCTGTTTATCTATAAAGACAAAGGGAGTATAATTGAAAACTTTCACCATGCCGTTCCTACGACTGAGTTACATATGGTAATAATAATGGGTAAATAGACAGAGACTGCACTGGATGCATGGACAGGTGAAGAAAAGAAAGGAAGGTTGACCTTACGAATGGAAAGCAGAGGAGCAACATTCCTTCCTGATTATAACATGAATAAGTCTGGAGTTAAGCATTTTGTTGTTACTTATTTCCCCATCATACTCAAACAATTACGGTGATTTTGGTTGGTATTCAATGTTTTTAGTCAGACATACTGAAATGCCATTGTCTTTTTTCCTCCTGATTTTCTTTGTTATGGTTCTCCCTTCATGTTGTGATTCCCATACACTGCAAGTATTATTTCTTATTATTTCTTAAGATTGCAGGGAAATCAGACATTCGTTTCTGGAAAACTGTTCTATACTTTGCTTACTAATTTCACGCATTTAAAAATCCTGTTTTATTCGAAGTGTCATTTTTGTGCCAGAATCAGCATCAAACATCACTTCCCAAGCAATACACGTACTATCACAGTCAAGCTCACTTAATTACTGACTGTTTTCACATGAAATCAATCTCTCTCTCTCTCTCTCTCTCTCTCTCTCTCACACACACACACACACACACACACACACACACACAAACACACACA
>JAQMYF010000027.1:20222534-20234864 GCA_030014195.1 Neosilurus mollespiculum
GCAAAATTGTACAGCACAACGCTGCAACCAGACTACCATTCTGCTTGCTGTGAAGCTGGACAAGACACAAAAAAAAATAAATAAATAAAAAAAAATAAAAAATAAAAATAGAAGCATGATTGACACCAGAACGCTCTTCTAATAGAGATGTTGATCTCAAAGAGTCCTTTCTAGTTAATTAAAGGTTAAATCAATAAAATACATGTTTAGAATTTAAAACAACTACAGCCATGTAAATAACATTGCAATAAAAAACCTTCATGAATTTACACTGAAAAAGACGAAAAGCATCTTATCTTCTAAAACTCAATCTGCATCATTAACTTTTCCTGCACCTGCACTAATCCTCCAGTATTTAATTAGCTGTCTCTGAAATCTCTGGACAGAATTTGTGTTTCCCAAACCTGATAAAATATTACTTTTTTGTATAATGACTTTAGTGCTCATCTGATGCATTGAACACTCAGGCGTCCCTTTTCTAACCTGTCTATCACTTTATAGGGAGCATAACAGGATCATCACTGAGCATGATGTTTGGCAGCTGGATGATTCTCAGCACAGCAGGGACACATTTATACATGCTGCATGAAAAGTGGCATATACAGACTCGAAAACTATAGCAGACACCACTGACGTAGGATATTTTTCATGTTATTCAAATTAATTCTATTTTGCTGTTACAAGACGCGGCTTGCAAAACCAAAAAAAAAAAAAAAGATACCTAATTTTTAAAAATCCGATGATTATTGGCAGAGATAGGAAGGTTTCAAAAAAGTATAGTGTGGATTGTCCCATCACCTTGAAACTTCCAAAATACACCACTTACACTTTATTTTTCATAAACAGATCAGTGATAAACAGTGGTACTCAAGGTACAAGCTGTACTTTCAAAACTTGACCAATTTATTCCGGGTAAAAAACAGAGACTTTAGTATTGTTAATATTTCTGATTTTCATCACGAGTAGGCTGCATTGCCGTCAGCGTGTTTCTGCCCTGTGATGGCCTGGCGAGCTGTCCAGGGTGTACTCTGCCCTCGCCCAGAGTCGGCTGAGATGGGCACCAGCCTCCCCGTGACCCTCAATAGGATTAAGCGGTTCAGAAAATAAATGAATGAATTAATGAATGAATATATTCCATCTGGCAGTAGTTTCCAGGCAATTAAAGCAGAGTTGGCCTAGGAGAGGTAGATTTTCATACACAAGGGAACCGGTGCTTTTAAAAAGTGATGATGTTATCACACAATCGCTTGCATGCACACCTGAGGGATCACATTTCCAAGGCCCTACTTATGGATGTATACATTTATATTTCTGCTCAGAAACACACTTGAAATCAGACTACAAGGTTACTGATCATTCTATAATATTGTGTGTGTGTGTATGTGTGTGTGTGTGTGTGTGTGTGTGTGTGTGTGCGTGTGTGTGTATATGTGTGTAACCCAGATCCAGATTTTTAATCACTATCTACTGAAAGTGGCCACCCTTTTTTTTGTTGTTGAAAAGTCTTTGACACTACACTGCTTCATTCATTGAAATCCACACAGTCCACACACTACACTTCCCAGCATCCTCTTCAGTTATCTCAGTTACCTGACTTCTGACAATCAAGTCACATCACCTGAAACACACCTGCCACCACTCACATGCAACGTCACCAATGAAAAATAGAAGTTTTACAGTGTGAGCTTATAATAATAGTCATCATCATCATCATAATAATCATAATAATAATAAATAATAATAATATTAACTTTATTAATAATAATAACCGTGACACTTTCATAGATTTTGATGTGGTATAAGGTGCTTTACCAAAAAAGGTAATGAAATACAGTACAAACAAAACATAAACAATTAAAAAAACATAAGAGAAAGAGGACACATATTACAAATTGTAAATAACTTTAATTATATAACTAGGATATGATAACTAAAAGCTAAAATTAAAAAAATGCATAATAGATAATGAATAATAATTCATTCATTCATTTTCTGAACTGCTTTATCCTAATTGGGGTCACAGGGAGGCTGGTGCTCATCTCAACCGACTCTGGGTGGGGGCAGAGTACACCCTGGACAGCTCGCCAGGCCACTGCAGAATAATAATAATAATAATAATAATAATAATAATAGTAATAATAATAATAACAATAATAATAATAATAATAATAATAATAATAATAATAGTGTATTAATTAATAGTATAATTTCCACTAATAATTAGTAATGATTTAATATTAATTGTCCTCAGCCTGTCATCTATTGGCCAGATGTTCTATATCCAGGCAATCTAAACTAAGCTGCTTATGATGGTGACTCTGAGTCCGAGTACCAGGACTGCTACCATATGCATTGGACATTTTTTCATAGCAGGGTAAAATTGTGCAGAAGCACTGAGTTGTGGAGCGCTGGCACCACAGGGATCTCCACTACTACAATTTGATGGAAATTTAAATCATAGCCTGTCATGATAATAATGATGATGTAGCACAGTTTCAACCTGGGAGAAACCTTCAGTCTGAGAGAAAGCTTAAGATGTTAGTTTGGCTGACAGCAAACTCTAGTTTCAGCCTAATTTAAAAATACAGAGGTGTAAAACCAGTCAGTTTACCTTATATTGTCTGAAACCTTTTTCTAGATAAGTGTGATGTCCAAATATGTGAAGTTGGATCAAGTTGTTGGATAGCTATACATGCTGTGCCAAAGTCAACAACAAAATGTGAACAAATAGTACAACTGTTTTCAAGCATTGGTTTTCACAATGTTTATGCAGCTCTTCCAGAGCAGGAAAGGGATCGTTATATATTTTTAGCTTTAAAATGCTATGAGTGTATTTATGGTTTAGATACATCCACAGATTCATTTGCCAAACCACTAAATCCTGAAAACTGGAGTCTCTCTCAGCCGACACTGGGTGAAAACAGGGTACAGCCTAAACAGCTTGCCAGACCATCACTGGGCCAACACACACACAACCATTGACACACATAATGGCAATTTGGAAAAGTAAATTAGCCTAAAGTGCATGTATTTAGATTGTGGAAAGAAATTGGAGTACTTAAAGGAAACCCATGTATATGCAGGGAGACTCAAAACCCAGGTCCATTTTGCTGTGAGGTAGACGTGCTAACCACTACACCACCACGCTGTCAGAATTATTTTTTATTAGCCTTGGGACAATAGGTTTCTGAGAACCATTGTAATGTAATGCATCATGGTGTGGTTTTTTGTTACACTCCTTCTCTGTGGCCTTTCCTCAGTTTCGGACGGCACAGATTTCAGCAAGATTTCCCAACACTTACAAGTTGCTGCTGTCACACACAAAAAAAAAATCTTTTGATTTTTCATGATCGCTTCATGAAGCGATGATTTTGCTCTGTGTGACTCGGCTCATGCAAAGCCCAATATGAATGAGTTTCTTTTTTCAGATGTTGAAAGAGAAACATTACTATTAAAAGGAGAATTTGTAAATAGTAAATGTATGAAAGGACAGCCTTATACATGTGTCTCGTTCCCATTATTTCATATAATTACTCAGAATGTGTGACATCATCTGACAAATAAAGAGATATAATGTAAGATTAAGAAAAGCAGGTAAACAGTAGTATGTTGTGAATTATGTGATTCACCCATTCAAGCTAGTGTATCATGAATTTTTGATAGGGAGGGAAAATTATGGAGAAATAAAATACACTCAAGACAATACAGTAGTGTGCAATGAAGATTATACACCACCACTTTTGTCCAAAAGGGCTCCTAATAAAAAGAAGTAAAATTTACTTCTATATATTTTTTTGGTGAAAATGTACTGAACAATGCTATTGTAGGCAATGAGAACCAAAAAATCATTCCGACAAGTATATTGAGGTAAAAGTATGGCTAGGAGAAAGTAAGCAGGAGACGTTGAAAACATTGGGCATTGCTTCTACACACCCTGAATTTGGTGCTGTGATTCACACCTAGGAACATTTACTGAAGCCAATCCACATACTGACATGTTTCTGGGATGTGGGAGGAAATCAGAAGAGCTAGAGAAATTTAATATAGAGAGCAAATCCACAGTAATCCAAACTCAAGATCAAACCCAGTACCATGGAGATGTGAGGTCATTAGCATAGCATACCCAGTACATCTGATTATTTAATCATTAGTAGGAGAACTCAACAACTACACCTTAAACAACAATAAATCAGCCTGTCAAGAACATTCACTCTAAAATCTCTAAAGCAGAGATGCCACCCACACATTTGGCAAGCGGTGATGGCAAATAATAAGCAGGAAAGACAATCTGATTTGATTTGAAATAAAATTGCAAATTAATGGCAACAATACTAAGAGTTGGAGGTCAAGAATGAAAACAAAAATGCTGAAACTGATACAACCACTCCAGCAAAAAGTGCCACAGCGGAGCTGCACTCCAGCAGAGACAAAACGCACAATTCAGTTTGTGTTTGTTTGTTCAACACTCGGAATACTAGACAGGTGTGATGTATACTGTGTAATACCCATGATTTAAATATATTTTTTTTAAAAACTAATCAAAAAATAGGTGAGAAAACCAAGAAAGGCAAAACATTGACATTAGCCTTGGGTGTTGTGGAATAAATGCCAGATAAGACTTTAATTTATGCCAAGAACGGAGCATATATACATAGACACACTAATCAAGGGACACACTTAGAATGGGTGAACACATTACAAAACAGACTTGACATAATGAGACAATGGCAGAGACAGGGCCAAAACAATATGAGAATGTAAATAAAGACACATGAACTCATAGGTCAAATTTTTTGAAAATTTTAGTTAAAACCATATTTGGACTTTTTAGGTTTTACCCTTTCATTAATTACTTTTACAATGCTAAAATAATACAGAAAGAACATGGTAGTATTTTGAAATTTGTGTCAAAATGTTTAGCGACTCCACATACAAGCAAAATATTTTGTGGCTTAAATATGTAATATTAAATTAAATTAAATTAAATTAAATTAATATTAATAAATATATTAATAAAATATAAAACATAATGGTTTTCCTGTCATATATCAGTCACGTTTTGTTCACTTTTTGTTCTCAAAGCATTTGCTTTTTATTTTCGCATTATCAGTGCGAACAAAATGCGAATAAAATATGAATGATGACAAAATATTTGTCGATTTTCCTTGCGAACAAAAAACAAATAATTTTGCAACCTTCTCACGACATGTGTAGACTGTTTGAGAAGAGATGGAAACTACTCCGCATCAAAGCCTTGTTTTGCAACATTCACAGACATTTCAAACATGTTTGAATTTTTTTGCGGTGAGTTCACGAACCAGATGACCAAAATGCTGTTTACTGTTTATGAGGTTTGGACTGTGAATACTGTTGTTAATAAACCTCACACACTGATCCTAATCAGCCATCTGATGCTTATCCATTACACTTATGCTAATATTCAGTGCAATCTGTGCCTGTTTAGAAAAGAAATAAATATTTTCGATTAAAGTTTTTCTTTTTTTTTTTTTTTTTTTTTTGGTACTGCTACTTTAATATTTGTACTGTGGTGCAATGATTGCCAAGTCATGTTGTGACTCCTTTACAAATAGACTAAATACTGTGATACAGTGCTACATCATAGTATTAGTTTAAAGATTTATGAATTGTACAGATAGAGGTCACATTAAAGGTGAAAAAAGTTCTGAAATGATTTATCTTGGTCTCATTCTTTTTATATCACAAAACCTGGCATTTTAACACAGATGTGAGTTTCCTAATCCATTATAGCTGTCCTGGGGCTTTCACATAATACTATACAGTGTAATAGTGGTAACACAGATTTTTTCAACAGCAAAAACTTACACAATACTCACAATTCACAATATTCTAATAAGATCTGAACTGATGGCCAAAAGATTCTTATCTGATTAATAGCTGTAAAATTGGAGGAAAATCAAACAAAGTAGAGGCAGCATTGCTCAGGACATCTCAAGGAGTTCTTCCATGACACTGTCAAATTTCTCTTCAGGAATCTAGAACTATATACCATTTAGCATTTCTATAAAGCTGCTTAGATTTTGTTTATTGTTAAATGTGTTATACAAGAAAATTCAATGAAGTGAAAAGGAATTTTATTTAAGTGGGAAGGTCACATGTTTTATTTATTTATTTTTTATTTTTCATTTACCTTTGTGCAGTAACGTCACTTTTTTTCTCTCGCTACACCCTGTAGTCCTTTAACGTGTTGGAAAATAAAAAGCATTTCTTTCATTAGTTTTCAATTATTTTCCCACAGATGTCGTCTTGCACTCTACACAACCCGATTGATGGTATCCTTTGGGGCAAAAAATGGAATCACTGCTCTGTGTAGGTAGTAAAGCAATCCACATTTCATGCCATGTCACATGGTGCAAAAGCAATTATACTCAACATGCTTTTCATTTACTGGTATTTTATTTAAAAACATACACAGCATCATTTGGGATTTTTTTTACTCATCAGAAACTTCTACAGGAATCTTTGTAAACTTGGTCATGTACACTTTGCAATAATCCAATCAACCAATCATGTGGCAGTAAATGCATAAAATTATGTAGATACAGACCAAGAGCTTCACTTAAAGTCAAATAAAAAGGGGGTTGGGGGTGGGGTTGGGGGGTTGATCTCATTGACTTTGACTATTGTTAGTTTCACAAACTGCTGATGTAGCATTTTCATGCCCAACATTCAACAAAAAAAGAAAGATCAAATGTGCAGCAGGTGTTAAGAGCGGGCAGGAGAGAAACTCAGGTTCGAGCTCACAGTAATACTGCAGTGACTGAAATAAACATCCTTTGCAATACTGGTGAGCAGACATGTATCTTAGAATGCATGATATGTTGAAATCCGAGGTGGATGAGCTACAACAGATAAATATCACATGGGATTCCACTCCTGTCAGCCAAAACAGAAATCTGAGGCTTCAGTGTACACAAACTCACCTAAAATTGACCATGTATTATTTACCAGTTATGCACCAAATGTGAGATGGTTGTCACTGAATAGTCCCAGAGAAGAATCATCAAAGAATTCAATTCAGAGACATCCACCGAGTCTGAGGTGCACAGTATATATTATATGATAATATAATAGGAAAACACACTAAAACCAGATTTTTATTGTTTATTTATTACATTTTTAGTCATGACAGATGCAGGTGAACTCCGAGTTGGGGAGCTGTGTATTGACATCTATTTCAACTTTCTTTACAAGTATAAGTGTACTGTTTACTACATGGTAACAAGACAAAAAGCAAACTAAAGCATTTACTAAACTAAAACTTTATATTTACACATTTAAGCCATGACATTGGCATTTCAGGTGAGCTCTGTGATTTGAGCCGAGCTAAACACTGTGTAGCTAATTGCATCTGTTTAGTACTGTTCATTATTAAGTAAATAATACACAAACAAAAAATACACGGTGTTATAGTATATACTACAAAGAAGCACAGGACAAACAAACTAAAATGAGATTTTTATTTATATAGATGAGAAATATATTTCTATTTTAAGCATGAAATGATAATGCATTTATATTTACAGCACTTGGAATACACCTTTGTCCAGAGCAGCTTACATTTTTCTCTCATGTGCATAACTAAGCCTTTGAGCATTAAGGGCCTTGCTCAAGGGCCCAAGAGGGGGTAACTTGGTGATATTGAGACTTGAACCATAATCTTTTGAGCAGTAAACCAGAACCTTAACCACTGAGCCACCACTACCCATAATGCCAATTGCTCCGAGTGATCATAACAAACTGAGTGTCCATCATCTTGATTCAGTCCAGTCAGAATGATGCTTTTAATCTCAAGATATTTGATTGTGCCATTCCTGTGAAGTATATACTAATTATATATATACTAAAAGTATTCAACAAAAATGGATCACTTTTTTTTTTCTTTTTCTTTTTTTTTTTTTTTTACAAATTCTAATGTTTGATGTGAATAATAACTTTAAAATCTTATTTAGGTGCTTTATAATATTATATAGATTATCGGCAGCGTGCCTGTGTGGATGTGTGCTCGCACAGGGGAATTCATATTTAGCTACTCTGTTTATTCCAAAACAGATTGATTTCTATAATCAACTTGCTGTAATTGCTGTGATCACTCCAGGAAAAAGGAATATAGCCTCTGATAAAGCCGTGGCAGAAAGCGAGCAGTCATGTGGAGAACACTGGAAGAGAACAGAAAATGCAGCGAATAAAAACTCAGTAATAGCCCCAGTATTCTCAGGCAAGACAGACATGCTTCTCCAATTTGCAGCTTTCTAGCTAATGGTGTTTTTATATCTCATTTCCCACTTTCAACTGCAGCACCTATGATCTTTTGCCTCCCTCTGATCCCTTTCTCTGCTCATATTACACACACATTCTTTCTTATTGCCAAAAAATGCATTAACAGCCCACTGTGTGTGTGTCATTTGATCCATTACATTTTCAGTTTCCCCATGTTTTTTTTTTTTCTTTCCCTAAACATTTTGTCCTTTCTTTTAATCTACCTGGACCCTTCTGTTTGTGACATGCCACTGATGGGCACTATGTTTGCTGGTGTTGAATAATGCATGAGCTGTGTTCTCTTTGTCTGTCTGTCGGTCTCTGTTTCACTCTGTTTCTCTCTCATTGACCACTGAGTGTTTGTGTATGGGTCCTTAGCACATTGATTCCATTTCCATTGTGATCCTCATTTTCCTCTAACCTCTGTAATAAATTTCTCCCTGCATAGCTGTTACTCACTGTGTTTTTTTGTTTGTTTTTTGTTTTTTTTTGAAGGAGGGTGGGAGCATCTCTGTATGGAGTTTGCATGTTCTTGTCATAAAGGGCATCCTCTATACTCAAGTGCTGTAGGGAGGCAGTATGGTTCAATACTATATGAAGGAATAAGAGTGAGCCCAGCTGTGAAGCATGAGGGTGGCAGCATCATGTTGTGACTGTGTTCTGAACTATGAACTGGTGCACTTAAGGAAATCAGAAGTTCTTACAAAATGACTTAAAGATAATAAAGTAAAGGTTTTGGAGTGACCATCACAAAATCCTGACCTGAATCTAATTCAAAAGACAAAATGTGGACAACCTAAAGAATATTCAAATGTATCATGCAATGTGGTTTAATAAGGATTGTAGTTGGCTATTTTATTGCTAATTATGCCAGTTTTTCATGAAAAAAAACCAATACATTTTACACATTTGCCACAGGTGTGATAATTGTTGCTAAGAACTTACAAGAACACAGAGATGGTGGTTGATTTTTCTCAATTCAGGGTAACATGTCATGGCAGTGTCAGAGAGCTTTAAATAACATGAGTATGTGATGAAACTGATGTGCATTCTGACTCTCTAAAAGAAAAGAGAAGACATGGTTTAGTGCACACTGAAGGAAATATCATTATTTTAGCTTTTTTTTTTAACCCACTGAAAATCAATAGCCTCTTGAGACCCCATTGTCCTCTTATGAGGACATCATATTTTTTCCCAACAATATTGTATGTATGTCCTTGTAAGATCCTCATATGAGAGCCATTAGGTATTACTCTTTTCCCAAAATTCTTCTTGTTTGAAGACATTGATCAAGTTCAATAGCTGTTGTGTGGTAAGGGACAGAAGCAGTGTGAAGAAATGAGAAGACACACAACGCTAATTTTTGGGTCTCAGGAGGATAGAGTAGTGATATTGTGGACCCCACAAGGCTTCCATGTTTAGCTTACTTGGCCAGCTATGTCCCATAATCTAGAAAAGTAGCTTGATTATTTTATTTATTCATTCATTCATTTTCTGAACCGCTTAATCCTAATTAGGGTCGCGGGGAGGCTGGCGCCCATCTCAGCCGACTCCGGGCGAGGGCATTATTTTATTTAGTTAATAGCTAATATTCTAGTTGATTGCTGGAAAGGAAATACGTTTATTCACTGTTAAGGCATCCTCAGCATGCTTTGCACAATTTTACATTTAACCTAGCCTGCAATAACTCCAATAGCATCTTAACTCAGAACCTGAGCATTGCTCCATAAGTTATATATGCCCACTACATGTGATTAGATACACACTTTTGGTCAGAAATCTGGGAAGGGTGATGTCCTTCGGTCGGTCTGAATTTCCTGTTCTGTTTAAACAGCCAACAACAACGCACTGATGTAGAAAGGCCACAAATGGCACTTTTCCCATATATTTACAGTGGATCCATTGATAATGGTGGGACCGATCAATGTCATAGCCAGACCTGCCCAGTACTTTTTCTGATATTTTGATTGGCTGAAATAATAGCGAGGTTCATTAATGGTTGTCACCATGTAATCAGTCTGACCCCCAGTTCTTGATGTTCTAGGTGGCATAATTTGGTGTTTGAAAAAAATTCCAGGTCTGTTAAGCTGAAATAGTGATATTTACTCTAATGTGCATAAAACCATGTTTTTGTTATCCTTTAACTAAGGAAACATTATTTAATGGAGTAAGTGACAACCCGAACCACCACAAACTATATACTTACTTACTTACTTACTTACTTATCTATTTATTTATTATTATTATTATTATTATTAATAATCTAACTGAAGCAATAAAATATTTAATTTCTGTACTGGTTGGTTCTGATAAGTATAATGTTGCTTTTAATACATGGTTGTCAGAAGAAATTTACTTTCAAGCCACTACAATATTAAATATTCATGTACATCATATCCATCCAATTGAACACTAAAATGCACCAACTCTTTAAAATGCCATCATGGTCATCCCATTACATTTTATTAAAACCATAATGCCTGAAGCTGCCAGTGAATAGTTATGCACATATTCACACACTCAAGGAGTGTCTCTAATACCAGTCTTAAAAAATGAATTTGCTTTTAGCACTATGACAGGTGTCATTGTCATTAAAAGCCTTAAGCAAATCCAGCCTCCGTTATGGTTATGCATCATCCAGGTGTTTGATTCCACTACTTTGTCTTCTAGCTTTAATAAATAAATAAATAAATAAATAAATAAGCTAATTTAGAGCTATAAGGAGTTGTGTGAAGAATTTAATGTGTGACAGCTCATTACTGCAGAATTGTTCAAGCTTACTAGGAGAATATAAGGTTTACTGCAGTGATGACACAGCGTGTTGTTTGCCTTTTTTTTTAACAA
This sequence comes from Neosilurus mollespiculum, assembly GCA_030014195.1. Lineage (NCBI taxonomy): Eukaryota > Metazoa > Chordata > Actinopteri > Siluriformes > Plotosidae > Neosilurus > Neosilurus mollespiculum. Next base: position 20,233,677 of record JAQMYF010000027.1, read on the forward strand.
ATGAAATTTAACTTTGAAAATGTCAATACCTCGATGCCCATTTAATCGCCAACATCAGAGCATAAATCTCTCAATCAATGATGATATATTTTTTGTGGGAAGTAGAACTTCATAACATTCTTTGCTTTGACTGAAAACACACACACACACACACACACACACACACAAAGTAATTTTCATTTCTAGTCAGTAATTTCAAAACTCCATCAAAATTTCAAGGCTAATAAAATGAATAAAACTGCTTGTGAAAACTTAGTAAAAAAAAAAAAGTGAACACCGAATGTTTGGATATATTTTCAAGCTGATATGTTGTAGCTTTGCTCTTATTCTTTTCGTTAATATACTGACTTCCAGCAAAATCTTTTTTCCATAAATGGATTACTCGATTACCAGCATCAGTGAGGTCAGTGAGAATTTACAGCCTTTTATCAACACACAAACGTACAACTCCAGGCAGAAATATATCGGCCTCGGCACATTAAAAACTCTCTTAAAAAATAAAAACCTATTAATACTTCATATTATACCTTGGTTCAGCAGAAACAGGCTTCCTCATATCTATCTATCTATCTATCTATCTATCTATCTATCTATCTATCTATCTATCTATCTATCTATCTATCTATCTATCTATTTGTTGTAAATGTAACATTAAATGTAGCAGGATGGTACAGTAGTTAGCACTGTGATCTCACAGCGAGCAGGTCCTGGGTTCAAACCTTCCAGTCAACATGGGGCTTTCTGTGTGAAGTCCTTGTCATGCCTGCAGGAATTTTCCTCCAGGTGCTTCAGTTTCCTGCTCCAGTGTATAAAAAAAAGATTACATTAATTACATTATTATTATATGTGAGAATGGCTGTCTGTCGCCCTGTAACACCCACTTGTGGCACAGATTTGCAGCAGTAATTTCATTCTGGTAGCATTTCAATACACCGATTTGTCTCTAACACTCTTCCATATGGGAAATGTCTGAGATGCAAACTCATCACAGATATTAAGGACGATTAACACGATGTAAACTCATCACGGCTCTTAGAAATAGTTGGCAACAAATGTTTTTCCCTTCACCAATCTATGTGACATCATTCAGGCACCCACCACAGGATCCCCACTATATACATATGAAATTTATCATAGCATGCAACCTTATTAGTTTCATCATAAGTGAAACTGTACTGTGTGTATGTA
>JAQMYF010000027.1:20234964-20245681 GCA_030014195.1 Neosilurus mollespiculum
AAAAATAATAGTACTACAATGTCATCCCGACAAGCCTGTTGCGTGGTTGCTCACTCAAGCCTGTTTCGTGGTTGCTCACTGTGAGTGAGCATCCACGAAACAGGCTTGTCGGGATGAAATTGTAGTACTATTATTTTTCCCCACATGCAATATATTTAGCTCTACCTCGACGTATCGAGCACTGTTATACTGTGTATATATATATATAACTGGATATTCTGAGATATATATATATATATATATATATATATACACACACACACATAATTTTTTTTTCAGAATATCCAGTTAACCTTAACGTGCATGTTTTTGGACTGTGAGTACCCGGAGGAAACCCATGCAAGCAGGGTTGCAAACTCCACACAGGAACATCACATATGCACATGCAAATTCCACACAGAAATTCTTTGCTGGGCACAGGGCTCGAACCGAGGACCTTGTTACTGTGAGGGGATGTGCTAACCACTGAACAACCTGCCGCTCTTAGAGTAATATTAATGTGCTTATTCTAATACATCAAATAATACTATTACTAATACACCAATATACTAATAATACTATTACACCAATATTAACCTGTTGAGAACTCATACGAGAACATCATATTTTCTACATCGTGTGTATGACCTTGAACAGATATCATATGACGGCCATTGGGTGTTACTTTTTTGGCGAACTTCTTCCTGTTTGAAGATGTTGATCAAGTTTAATAGTTATCAGGGTATCAATAGTTATCAGTGCATAGAAATGACAAGACACACAAAAAGTGTTTGGGTCTTAGGAGGATAATAAAGTAATTGCTGATGTTGTTAAAAAAGAAACAACTTTTAAGCATGAAAGAGTTTTAAGAAGACATTTTCTCTGATTCAGACATAAAAAGTGCTGACACAAATGATAAACAGCTTATACAAATGTTCAATATGTCAATTATCTGTTTATTGGTAATCTTATTATATTGTGATTCTCATGTGTTATCAGCTGTCACTGTTGATACAAAAATTTAATTAAACAGCATAAACGTGTGATTTTAAAGCCACTATGCTGTCAGATATGAGAATTCAGCAGTCCTGTGGTAAAGCTTTAATCAACTGTCCCAATAATTTTCTTATTAATTTCAATTATACTACGACAGGTTTTAGTTTCTGCTATCAATGCTTATGTCAAAAAAAGTTTTTTTTATGGTAATCACACTATGCGCTATATATATATGTGATTAGACTAATTGGTTGGTCTAAATTGCCCCTAGGTGTGAGTATGAAATGTGTGTGTTTTTCTTGTGATGGTCTGGCAAGCTATTCAGGGCGTACACTGCCTGTGCCCAGTGTTGGCTGAGATAGGCTCCAGCCTCCACTTGACCCTAGTAGTTGGATTACGAGCTCAGCAAATGAGCGATTGAGTGAAGAATTCACTTGCAAACACATTTAGCAGATTTTATTCCTGAGAATTGTCTGTGATTAATAGCATGTAAAGGTGAATTATGACTAAACCTTACTGCAGTAGTTACTGAAGCCTAAGACATAATTAGGAGAGAGAGAGAGAGTGTGTGTGTGTGTGTGTGTGTGTGTGTGTGTGTGTGTGTGCCAGAGAGAGAGGGAGAGAGAGAGAGAGAGAGAGAGAGAGAGAGAGACAGACACCTGGGTTCTATTGACTTTATCACTTATTTTCAAGATGGTACCATACATCTGTCTGTTGGATATAGCCTTTTCCTTATTTAAAATTTTTGTATATTACTTGACCTTTATAAGCCACTTACGCAGCACCCAGAGGTTACTTTACAGGCTAATTCACAGGTGTTTAGTTGTAAAGCATTATGAGGCATGGCCCAAAATGAGTGACTTAACAGCAAAGACAGCAGATTCTAATCTCTACTGGTTGCATTCAAATACAAATCATATTGTAACCAAAAATAAAATGTGTTTTTTTTTAAATATTAATAAAGTATAGTATTTTTAGATTTAGATAATTAAAAAAACTTTTTTTTTTTCAGAATAGTGATACACTTTTTGCTTGCCGTGGTCCTCAGGCAGTGAGGCAGCAGCTTCCTCCTTGTACTCTAAAGGTTTCAGCTGGGTATTGCTGAGATACCAGAGGATTATTTTCTCTAAGAAAACTTCTCTGGAGTTGGAAGAAACCAGACAGTGTTTTTCTTCTCCCGTCTTTCATCGACATATTAGGGGCTTGATTCTGCTGACTTGAGCTGTTGGTCGTGTAACTGCTGCTGGACTTTCACTTGGGGATCTCGGATAACCTTGGAAAGCCCTGCGGCTAAAAGGATCAGCTTTTCTTTTTTTTTCAAAGAGAAAAAGATTTATCAACAGTGCATAGATTTATAACAATGTTCTGGAAACTTTTCAAAAAGGGAAACATTATTTTAAAACCAGGTTAGGACAAGATGAAGAACCCTTAAAGGGGAACTAAACCCAAACTTAGTAAAGGCTTGCGTGCATATTTTATATCCATATTTAACAAAACACACTGTTATAGAAACGGTTGTAATTAATCCTTACACCGGAATGGGGGGTCACTGTAATGCAAAAAGTAAGACATAACTGACGTAGAAGGAACTGTAACTGTGGAAGTGTTGTGTTATGTTCAGATGTGCCTATCCTTATTTTATTCAGAAGTGACCACGACACGCCCATGACCTATTCTTAGGGTGTGATAAGCGATATAACCGCGAAATTGGGCAAACTTTTGTCTTATGTTTTTTTCTCAGTATATTTTCATGTAACCTCCATTTGATTGTCTCGTGTCCAGTGGGTCCGTTGAATTAGTTGTGTATTGTGCATTCCATGTCAGATCGGAACATGATTAGCTGTTAGAGGTTTTTAATAAGCAAACATGGTGAATTATTATTTATTTTGGTTACGCATAACAGACTAGAGCAGCTTTCCAACTCGTGCTGATAAGGTAAAATCTTGAATTATATCAGAGTAGATATGTAGCTTGAGCAGTAAGTACACGGACACCGGAACAACCGTTCATATTTTTATAATACATGTGTGAGATGGCAAGAGGCACGTTGCATGTAGGAAATATGCAGATTTTGGGGTTGTTGTTTTTTTGAAAACGAAGGTGTAAACAGGACTCCCGCCAGATGCCTCTATATAGAAGGGGCGGATTCATGTGACCTGTGCATCATTTCGTGGGTTTTTAATTGAAAAAAATGGGCATATCTGCATGACGTGTCATAATTTCATGGGTTTTTCTTTGTCGAAAGGGGCAAATTTGTGTGACGTATGCAAAAATTAAAAATTAGTTGCTTGAGCCGTTCAAAAACAAGCAAAAAGGACCGAACTGCTTCTGAAGCTCTTTGCCACTCTGAATTCGCACCAAATTTTGAGCAGGTCCAAAACATTTTCCAATACTGCGAAAACAGACCATTTACCTCAGATTCAGCCAACTACCTTTGAAAATATATTCAATTACCCTCGAAGTAAAATTTGCTTGTACATTCGGCTGTGATTGCTTACATGTGAGCTAGGCTTTACTCACAAGAAACAGACTACAAATGCAGCCTTTTCAAACAGGCGATTGCCATGAAGGTAAAGGAAGTGGAGGTGCTGCTCACTTCACCTGCCGCCACACATTTGTCCTGCTGGTTCAAGAATCAAACCAGCAACCTTGATCCCACACCATGGTTGATCATTTCCCTATAACAGCACAATCGTAAGTATTTAGCCTTTCAGATTTTAGTCAGAGTTTTATCCAGGGTCGAACACTGTATTTTACTTTTGGATTGAATTAAATCAGCCCTGTTCAATTGCTGTGATCTCTTGAAGCTATTGAAAGTGTTCTGATTAAACCCTGACAGACCAGACATTGTTCCTTTCCTGTTAAAATGAAGACAAATGAGTTGAGGACAGCAGTTTTAAATGTTCTCATGAGAGATGAGATAAGATGTTTCAGAGCCTTAATGACTCTGTTTTGTCTATTGCCTGTGATTGAGTATGTTCATTAGACTGACTGCACCGACAGAGGAATCCAACAGGCGAACACATAAACCACACACACATATACACACATGGCAAAAGTCAAAAAGGTTGTTTAGGGACAATATGGAGACACATGAATAAACAAATCACCAAATGAACAGAGAACATCAGCGGTAAAGGTTCTGCATTAGTGATCTTGACAGACAAGAGACACTAGTTGGCCCTTGAGCAATACCCTCACCTTGACCCGCTCATTTGGTTTTTAGATTTTGATTTCTGCTGATTTCTGCTTTCCTTTTGCGCTGCATTGGACAAATGAATAACCAAGTTAAATACTTAATAATATTAAATATACATTCACCATCCACTTTAATACAAAAGGAACACATGCAGATGAATGCAGAAACTCATGCAGAAACTCAATCACTCTTTACAAAAGTGGTGAGCAGAAAAGCATCTCAGAACACAATAATAGACCAAATGTTTAGGTGCATGAGCTACAACAGCAGAAGACCATGCCAGGTTCCACTTCTGTTAGCCAAGAACAGGAAACTGAGGCTATCACAGGCACATAATCTATAAATAACAATAAATTAATCTAAATTGATTGAATAGATTTGTTGTTTAACAGAACAGGCATAATAGTTGATGTGCTGAGTGGTTGTAAGAGGGACCACTACAGTTTAACATTCATTTTATTTTTTGACACGTTTTATATTTAATTAGGCTTTTGGAGAGGCTGGAGCAAAGATGAGGTACACCCTGCACAGCTTGCCAGACCATTGCAGGGCCAAGACAGACACACAAGATTCAAGATTCAAGAGTCTTTATTATCATTATGTTCACACATAACGAAATTTTGTATGGGACACTCAGCTTTAAAAGGAACAATCAAGGCCATAAACTGTAATTAACACCATCAAGAGCAGAATATAAACACAAGCAATTATATGCATAACTTTTAAATAGAAATATGAAATGGCAATATAAACTCTAAACACCTGTGGATAAAAGCTGAGCACTGGGATATACAGTATGTACAGTGAAGGCACTATGAGATGAAACAGATAAATAGCAGCAGTAGAGTGGAGATAAATTAGGGTGTAAATGTAAATGAAGTAAAGTGTGGCAGTGCAAGACATTCATAGAGTTTGTGGATTCAATGTCCTCTTACAGAGAGCTAATGTCTTTGTAAGAGTCAGCATAGTGGGGGAGAGTGTGTGTGAGTGAGTGAGTATGTGGCTGTGGAAGAAGGTTGCTCGTTTCCTTCTGCTGCAGCTCCGGTGGTATTAAATCCAGCTTTGGAGGTGCGTAATATCCCGATTTTTTCCCCAGCTCCACTGAATTATAGTTTAAAGTCCTTGAATAAAGAGCGAAAACACAAACAAAAACACAAAAAGCAACAAAAATATCCGAGTGCTCCAAGCCGATGCATGCGCACATGCTGCCGCCATCTTGAAAAGAAAAAAACAAAAACAATTCTCACTTACACCTGAAGAAATTGAAAATATACAATTTACCTAATGTGCATATCTTTGAACTGTGGGAGGAAACCAGAGCACCCAAAGGAAACCCATGCAAACAAGGAAAGAACATGCGCTACACAAAAAATACCCTAAGAGCTTAAACACTAGACCCTTTTTTTTTTTTTCACATTTCTGATATACTGTATTAATCCTGCAAGAGAAATTTAGTTTCTGCACTTAACCTATCCAAAGTGACCACACACTCAAAGCAGTGGGCTGCCACACATTGTGGCACCTGGAGATCAGTTGACGGATGGGTGACTTGCTCAAGGGCACTTCAGCCATGAAGGTGAAGTAGGGGAAGGTGCTGCTGGTTCAAGATACGAACCAGCGACCTTTCGATCCTAAACCCGCTTCTCTAACCATTAGGCCATGGCTAACCACTATACCACCGTGCCACCGTGCCACCTTAGTTTAACATCCTAAATGTAATTCTGTCTTATTTGGATGGTTACCATAACAACAGTCTTTTGGGTTTTATTTAGCACAACAGCTATTACAAAATTGCAGTTCTGATGTGTTTGTTTGATCTTATCTTAACTTCTGAGAGGAAAAAAGAATTACAAAGCAATACCAAATTGCCAAAATCCTTTATAGCATGTCTTCACTTTAGGATAACACTAATGAGGATTTAATTTCTACTTTAAAGGTTTGTTGTTCTTGTCACTGTTCCACCGCATATGAGCACTAAGCATTGTAACATTACTTTTATTTATTTATACCACACTGCTGCTGAATTCTTTTAAGAAGGACTTGATTATTATTATCATTACTATTTTTAATAACAGTGGTTTTCTCGGTAGTTTGACTGTAATTAAAACCTCAAGTTAATATTTTAAAGCTCGTATTCTAATATGGTGATGTTTCTAGAGCAACAATTTACACAATGACTTATATATTGGTTGCTACTTAAGAATTACTCAACCGTCTGTCTTGGGACCTATTCACTGTTATTCACTAAACATAAGGAGAATATTTGATTTAGTATATAGTACACAGAAACATAAGAAAAGCAAACTAAAATTAGATTTTTATGGTTTATTTTTACATTTGATTATGCACACTCCAATATGGTGTGCTTTTTTTACCTTTAAAAAATGTTAAGTCTACATTGCATAGCTTTTCTTTCTTTTTAGATAACCGAATAACAAACTATATGTTGTTGACATTTGAATGAATTACAATAAAATGTATACTTCCTGTTACCACACCAAATACACACACCGTAAACACACACAATATACACACATGTACTGTTACCATACCAAAGTTGATTATTCTCCAAGAATAGCACACACTAAGTTATTTTTCGATTCATACCACCACAATGTTCTCACAGGCTCTTTCATTGTTTTAAACAAAGGCACATTCTATGTCCTTTTATATTTACATTTGATTTACATTGTTGTGGCATATATACCAAAATGCCAGTTCTTGTCACTGTAAACAGCCTTTTTTTCTTATTTGTCTTTGCATTAACTTGGGTTAATAAAACACAAAATAGTGCAACCTTTCATGTTACTGAGAAACCAAAGCGTGCAAAGTCCTCCATCCTGAAGACTTTCTCATGCTGGAAGACATTAAGAAACAGCTTTATCTCTGAAGTACTGAAGTTGTTCAGTAAATGTTAACTTATTTACTAAAATCAACTGTATTTTTTTAAAAAAATCTATTTATTAAGACAATCCACCCTACATGTAACTATAAGAAACAATAATATTAGAAAGAATGCATTAATATCATCTATTATGAATACACTTCACAGAGATGCAGGCTTTTGAGCTGACTGCTGATAGCAAGCTGGATGGTTCCTCTGCTGTTTATTACAGAGGACACGGCATCCATGATTTCACAAAGAAATCGTGACCACACAGCAGTTTTTCACTTTGCCTCAGTCCAGTCATGTTCACATGTCGCTTCTTCTTTGCATGCTTTAACCTGCATTTGTGGTTGTCACAGCAGACTGTGTTCACAGACCATGAATTCTGGAAGTGTTCCTGAGCTCATGCAGTGATTTCCATGACAGAATCATGCCTGTTTTTAATACAGTGCCACCTCAGGGCCCAAAGATCACAGGCATCCAATATCAATTTGCAGCCTTGCCCCTTGCACTTAGAGATTTCTATAGATGTTATGTACTGTAAGGCAATAAGGCAAAGTCTGTTGGGCTTTTTACACCCGAGCCTACTGTTTCATCTCAGCTGGAGCTTATCCCCAGTTTCCTTAGTGTGACGCAACTAGGAGTTTAACTCCTCCTGGATGGGACGCTAGCCCATCACAGGTTACCTTCCCAGCATTTTTACTGGTACCCATTTATACTGCTGGGTGGACAGAGGCACACTTGTGGTTGCAACAATGCCCAGGGGTCTTAGCACGGTGGGGGTCTAACAGGGATTCAAACTCACAACCTCTCCATCATGAGCCCAGCACCCTCACCACTAGACCACCACATTATGTACTGTAGATGATTAAATATTCATAGTTTTCGCAATAATTCATTAATTAATTTTCTGAACCGCTTAATCCTAATTAGGGTCGCAAGGAGGCTGGTACCCATCTCAGGGCAAGGGCAGAGTACACCATGGACAGGTTGCCAGGCCATCTCAGGGCAGAAACACGCTGACAGCTATGCAGCCTACTCTTTTTTTGCAATGTAATGTTGAGAAGTCTTATTGTGAAATTGTTCCACAATTTGTAGACAGTCTCTTTGCAGATGGTGAACCTCTGCCCAGATGCTCTTTTTATACCCATTCATGTTACTGACTTGTTGTAACCAAATGTTTGCAAAATGTTCCTCCAGCAGTTTCTTTTTAGTACCACTTACTTTGTCAGTGTTCTGTCTCCTGTCAGTGGTGGTTAAGTGGTTAAGGTGATGGGTTACTGATCCGATGGTCAGCAGTTCAATCCCCATTATCGCCACTGTTGGGCCCTTAAAGAGTGTCTGCCAAATGCTCTAAATGACCCTACTTTTTTGAGACATGTTGCTGCCATCAAATTGAAAAATGAGCTAATATTTTCATAAAATAGTAAAATGCCCCACTTTTAACATTTGAAATGTTTTCCATGTTTTATTGTGAATAAAATACAGGTTTATTAGACTGGCAAATCATTGCATTCTGTTTTTATTCACATTTAACACAATGTCCATCTTCACAATGTAGGAGAGGAGCTTTTCTTTAATAGAGCCGAAACTTTTAATTAAATTTCGCTACCTTTTGGGGCAGCTTTGATAACAGAAAATTAAAGCGAAGAATAAAGAGAAAGACATAAAGCTTGAAAACACTAAAGGCAATTTTAATAGTGCTGGTGGGGTGCAGATGGCCTGTGGACAATAATTTGGTGGCTTCGGTTCTAAAGGTCAGGAAACATAAAAGCTGTGAAACATTTTTATAAAGCAGATGAATGTAATGTGTTTCTTTGGTTGCTCTGTGCACACTGTTCCTTGCACATTAATGCTCAAAATATGGGAAAGACTTTGCGCAAATCACTGATGTCTCAATTTATACAAACATGCATTGGGCTAAATCACTTATTGCCGCTGAAACCACCACGATGTCTACAGTAATTACTAAATTATTACAAGCAACATTAAAGTGTGCTTCTATAATCGTGTAACTTAAAGCTAATATGATTGCGACTGTAATCAGTACCAAGGGTTGAAAACTTAAATCATTGCTTGTACCCTATCTGAAGTCGCGGTTTGTCGAATTTTACTTCAGTGCAGTAACAAAGTACAATTACTTCATCGTACTAAGCAGTCTGCAGTCCCTGGTTCTCCTCTCAGTCCTGGGGATATGGGAGCCCTTTAAAATCACTGATTTTATCCTGTATGAAATCTGGTGATCAGGGTGTTGACTTTTCATCACTGTCACTAAATAACATTGAAGTGGTGTCTCTCTGGGAACGTTTGGGAACATTTGGGAACCTATTATTAACAATAATGATGGGTTCTGCTTGTGTTTTTCTAAATGGACGATTTATATCGACTGTTGTATTTGTGTATCAGATTTATTTCTGTATTACCAGGACTTTGTTACTGCCATAATTTAAATGAGTGACAAATTAAACACACATGATTAGATATGGTCATTTACCAGTTCTTTTAAATGTACTTATTGTATTATTATTGATAGTTAATAAATTTGTTTGCTTTGTTAAAACATCTTAGGTTAAAACAGTTGAACAATGCTCTGAATTAGCATTCTGTTGAATTAGCTTTGTGCAATTTCTTCTGCATTAGCTTTCTGCTCATATAAATGTACAATTACTGTGCACGAGCATTTTCCCAGTAGCTTCAGTGCGTGGATTCTTCTCATTTGCCCAAATCTCTGACTTTGACCACAGGTTTCTAGGAAATGTAGTTCTTTCAACACTATCTTGCGCTGCAAACTAATTAACTTTTAAGACACTTAGAACTACATTTCCCAGCATGCTGTGCTGCCGGGAAACCGGTAGGCATGTGACCGTTGCACTTCCTGGATACGACGGTAGATGGATGTATAAACGGCCATCCTTGTTTATTATAGTCGTTTCTTTTCTTTCTTGTCTGGATTGATTTCAGAATGAAGTTGTGTGGCTTGTTTTTAAGTTTCTGTTTCAGTGTGGGAGTAATGGCAGGAAAATACTCCCGCGAAGTGAATGCGCAGAAGGTCTCGGATGAGGGGAAACAAGCAGTGGAATTCCGTATCGCTAAACTCAACCAGGTTTGGGAGAAAGCCAACAGGGTGAGCGGCTTTTAATAGGGAATGTTTGGGAAATGTTATTCCACGGTGTGAATATTTATTATCTTTGCACAGTAGCTGTGTTCACAGTTCAGTGTATTACAGTATAACAGACTGAGTAAAGACCACCAGAGGTCTGTGGAGCATCACCGTGGGGTGTGTGAGTGCAGTTCACCCACTCAGAGTCATTTTCTGAACCGCGTAATCCTGTCAGGGTCGCGGGGAGGCTGGAGCCTATCTCAGCCGACACGGGGCGAAGGCGGGGTACACCCTGAACAGCTCGCTATTCCATCTCAGGGCAACACACACACACACACACACACACACAAAACACTTCACACTCAGGACTTAGGGGAAGTTTGAAACACCCAGTTATCCTAATGTGTGGGAGGAAACCGGAGTACCCAGAGGAACCCATGCAAACCCCACACAGAAACGCTCGGACTCGGGAAGCGAACCCAGGACCTTCCTGAGGCGGGCGAGCAGAACAATACACCACTGTGCTACCCAAATGCAACTGAATTATTTTATATAT
>JAQMYF010000027.1:20247994-20266949 GCA_030014195.1 Neosilurus mollespiculum
ATAATGTGTGTCTATATATAGATATAAGAAGAAATTGCAACCTTTTATAGACATAAATACATAAAGTATTGTCCAGAAGACGTAGATTCATGTTAAGGAATGCTGGGAAATGAAAATACTACAGTATGCAGTAAACAGTAATAAAGTCAGTATTTCTTGTGATGACCTTTTTTTTAAACAGTGCTCAGGTACAGTGTGTGTGATGCAGTGTGTGCTGTATAAGGAAACTAGATGGTGCATTTTACTGACAATCCTCCACTGTTTTCTTGGGGATTTTGACTGCCATACCTGCTTTTTTCCTCCCCAAAGCAAAACCCAGGTGCCTTCATTATGGTTTGTGTCTGAAAAAATGTCTAATATACTGCTGTCTTCATTAAGGTAAACATTTTTGTGAGTTTGTGTTTTGTTTGTAATCGAACAATTCAAGCATTATGTGAATAGTCTAGGGCAGCCTGGGCTCGATTCCCAGTCTCGGGCGTTTCTGTGTGGCGTTTGCATGTTCTTCATGTGCTTGAGGGGGTTTTCCCCGGGTACTCCGGTTTCCTCCCACAGTCCAAAAACATGCACCGGCTAATTGGCTGTTCCAAGTCACCCCTTGGTGTGTGTGGAAGTATGAATGGTTGAGTGTGTTTTAGCCCTGCAATGGCCTAGTGAGCTGTTCAGGGTGTCTCAGTTGGCTGAGATGGGCGCTAGCTTCCCCGTGACCCTAATTAGGATTAAACGGCTTAGAAAATGAATGGTCTAATTTGTAAGAATCAGTGTCATCAATACAGATATATTCTCTGTATATAACCCCAAAAAACATTTAAATATTGGCTGGCTGTGGCTATATTATTATATTCAGCTATACAGCATATAGTGATATTCTGGCTGTTCACTGGAGCCCACGGGTTACACGCAGTTCCTGCATTTCATTGATGTAATGAATGAGACCAAATTTTACATCTGTTAGTTTTTATGTTGCTATGGATTGAATTATACTCATTTCAAGTTATCAGTAAAATCAGCTAACACTGTAACTAGAGGAGCTCAATAATAAATGTAATATCTTTGATCGTGGTGGTTTATGGCCTCCTTCAGGCTATGCTTCACATTTTAATAAACACTGTACACGGTATGAAATTACGGATCAGTGTAGTGTACTACATATCCTGAACAACTGCTCATCCTGAAGTCTGTACTTGCTATATATAACATAACCGGCATATTGAGGATAACTAGCTCATGGGAGTAGAGAAACCTTGAAACCGTGCAGGGGAGCTAGCCTCCAGGACAGGAGTTAGAAATCCCTCCTCAATGTTGTCATGCTGCCATAATCATTAGACTGTCCATATTTTCCTCTGAGAGCTAATCTCATGTTTTAAACTCCACATGGACCTTGTTTGTCTTCCTTTTCCTCATACAGATGCAGCTTGCCCCAAGGCGTCTGTCTGAGCTGCACAGTGATCTGAAGATTCAGGAGAAAGATGAGCTTCAGTGGAAGAAGTTAAAGGCAGAGGGACTAGACGAGGATGGCGAGAGAGAGGCCAAGCTCAGACGCAGCTTTAACAGTAAGACTTCACAAATCCGCTGTTCTTTCTTTTTTACTCAGGAGGTTTCAAAATAGCCAGTGGTTTAAGAAGCCTTCTGTAATGAAAACTTTCCAAACTAGGGTACGGAGAGAGAATCAATCTGTCAGGGAGCCTAAAATGCCTACTGGCATCCCAGACTGAGATCACCTGGCTGTGTGAATTATTTGTAGGAGTTCTCTGGAGTTATTTGTGAGGTGTAGTACAGGGATTAATCAGTTACTCCATACTAGTAATGCCAGCGTTCCCACCAGCCCGGTAAACCTCTGGCCATTCTGCAGTAGAAGAATAAATGTTTAAATCATTATTTAGGCTACAGGGGTTACAGGAGTTGCATGAAGAGCTGTTTTTCTGTTTTTAGATAAATAAGAACAACAAATAACATTTGCAGAAGGAAAATTGATTATTTGAAGGGGAAATAACACAGTATGAAAATATTTATTGTATTGCATATTGTGCTTACTTTAGCTTCATGCCCACTTAAATCGGGTAATTGAAAAAAAAGCCCATATCATGTGAGCCAATAGAAAATAAATGGGAGGGACTGCAAGGGGAAAATAACTAGAAAGAAATCCATCTTGTTCACAAATATATGTTGGTATGTTAGGGTTTAGTGGTAAAATTGTTTAATCTTTAAACCCAGTAGATATAAACTCCAATAGAACTGGAGTCTCTTTAAACCCAATAGTCCCTGAGGCAGTGATGCAACCCCAAACCGTAACATTTCCACCAGCATGCCTCACAGTATGATGTATGATGTTCTTCTCCCGTTCACTTTTGTTCTGTTACTGTGACCAAACCACTCGACTGATGTCATTAACAAACTGTAGTCTTGCTCTAATGTTGTTTTTGGACAGCATTTTTTTTCCTGGCAGGCGTCCCATGTACAATTTGTGCAGTATCTTTCTGAGTGTAGATATATGCACTTTCACACCAACAGTTGCAATTGTCATAAGAGTTGTCCATCATGTAAAAGTATATAATTCAAGTATATTTGCTTTTAAAGTCATCCTGGCCAAGTACGGAATGGATGGTAAGAAGGACAACCGCGCTTTGGACAGCAACAACCTGAAAGATCATGACGCTAAACTGGGAGACATGTTTGATGACCCTAGACTTGACAAACTGTGGAACAAAGTGAGTCATGATCTCCTAAAGCGCACTTCCTACTTATGGTTTTGTTTAAAGTAGATCCAATTTCACTCACCAATGAATCATACTGTAGGAAGGATTTTCAGTCTGTCGTCTGTTCGTGTTTTTAGGCCAAGGCTTCAGGAAAGTTCTCTGAGGAGGAGCTGCAAAGCCTGCGTAAAGAGTTTGAGCATCACAAGGACAAGATCCATGAGTACAACATTGTGCTGGACACAGTGAGTCGGACTGAAGGTGAGCCATGTGTATCACATGATGCACAAAAAAAAACCCAAATAGATTCAGAAGCAAGTGCATCAAGTTTCTATCTCTCACTCTGAAATATCTTTAATTTATGACCTCAAACAAAATAATGTGGCGATCCAGTTATAACACTTTAACGAGGATTTGGATTTTAAGTTTTCAGCTTTTACACCATTCATTTAAACCCTTTTAACAACGTGAGAGCGCAATAACGCAGCTTTAGTTCTAAAGCAACCAAAGGTGTTCTCTGATTAAGTTTTGTCAAGGACACAAAAAGTCATGATGAGCTCTCAGGAATGAACTTGCTTATCTCATCAGTCGTGTACATGAGCTCAGAAAACAAGCACCTCTGCACACACATCTGTGAAAAGCTTCTAAAGGGAAATGAAGAACAGTGATAGTTCAGCCAGTGACTCGTGGCACAGATGATGTTTAAAGACATATTTGGTATAAGTCTTTTTTTATTTTATTTTATTTTATTTTTTTGCCACAATGCTGTGGAATTCTCAATTCTGATTGGTAAAACCATATTGATTATTTTTTTCACAGCAGTTCTGACAGCAGGACTACTGCACAGCGTTTTTTTTTTTTTTTTTCTCTTTTTGAAATTCACGTCAAGATGTTTTGCGACTCCACATGCAAGTAAACATTTTACAATTTTATCGCAACTGAGTACTTTGCGATTGGTTGGCAGGTGTCTGATGGAAAAAAAGTGAATCTATTGTCGTAAATCAGTCGTGTTTTGTTCGCTTTTTGTGTTTAAACCATTCGGTTTTTATCATGTTTTTAGTGTGAACAAAATGTGAATAAAATACGAATGATGACAAAATACGCGGAATATGGCAGATGTCAGCAAGTCTCAAACTTTCCGCGTGGAAGTCTCCAACTTGTCACTTTTCCATGCAAACGAAAAAATTATTTGTGAGCAAAACAACTTTGCAACCTTCTCATAGTATGTGCCTATTGTTAGAGAAGAGTTTGAGACTACTCCACGTCAGAGCCTCGTTTTGCGAAATTTGCAGAAATTTCAAATGTTTGAAATTTTTTGTGATGACTTCACGAACCAGGCGACCGAAATGCGATGCCACAAATATCGCGAGATGTTTTCACGAATATCGAGCCTGTCATTCGCATCAGTTGTTTTTTCTATTGCATGTTTTTCTATCACCCCCTGACAACTTGAACAGTGATGTGTAAGGAGGATGCTCCATATAAACACATTAAAAAATATAAAGGGGCAGCCATGGCCTAATGGTTAAAGAAGCAGCATTGGGACTGAAAGGTCGCTGGTTTGATTCCTGAAGCAGCAGGGAAAATGTGAGCTGCACCTTCCCTTCCTCCACATTCATGGCTGAAGTGTCCTTGAGCAAGGCACCTAACACCCAGCTGCTCTCAGGGCGCCCCAATGTATGTGGCAGCCCACTGCTCCGAGTGTGTGTGCTGAAGTTCATGTAGGAAGCAGCCTCCAGTGTCACCACTATGTGTCTCTTTAGCAAAAGGTGACACAATATTAAATGTAATAGATAAAATTTTAGTAGTATATGATATAAGAGAATTAGAACACTTCATCTCAAGACCCTGTAGTTAATTATTTTCCTGTTGCAGAAAGATATTCTCTCTTCTATTCCTCATGTATAGTATTATAAAGTTGTAGTCACTGACATTTTGTCTCTCTCTCTCTCTCTCTCTCTCTCTCTCTCTCTCTCTCTCTCTCTCTCTCTCTCTCTCTCTCTCCCACTCCCACTCTCACATTGTCAGAAAGCCATAAAAATGTAATCTCTCCACTGGACGGAGAGGGGAAGTCATCCAGTCTCCATGAGAAACACACGGACCTTAAGCACAGGATGAGGGATTTGAACCAGGGCTTTGAGCGTCTCCGTAAAATCACACACGAGGGCTTCGACAGTGACAGCGGTATGTTTCTGCTTCTGCTATATTATTACTTTGTGTAATTAAACCACCCTGTCGGTCTGCCTTTACAGAATCGATGCATTGAATTATATTTTTGGCGTTTATATCTAGTTATATAATGATTGTTTTCCCTCTTTTATGTCCTTATAGATTTCAAGGAACCCAGGGTCATAGAGCTGTGGGAAATGGCCAAAAGATCTAACCTTAGTGAGGACGAGCTCGACTCTCTCAAGGTAATGAGTTTTTGAAGATGTGCACTTGGTGTGCACACACATACTGTGAAGTTCATATCAGGACCAAGACTTTTAGAGAGATCTCCAAAGAAAAGATGTGTAAACAGTATGAATTATTAATATACAGATTTTAATAAACAGCTTTTCTAAATTTTATTTGAAAATATGTAACACTGGGGTTTAGACAATTCCAGATGTCCATTTCAGTAAGAATCTTATGTCAAAATAAAACAAAGCCTACACTACAGTCTGTGTTATGTTCATACCAACACACTGGAGGTATCAGTTACAGAAAAAGGCATCATTGGATGGAATGTCATTCCATCAATAAGCGAGGAATTATTAGGGGTCCAAGCACTGAAGGTACTACAATACTATACATTTTTGCAAGGCGTTATTTTTTTCTCTACTAAAAAGAAACATGCAGACCAAAACTTGAGTCGAACAGCTGTGAAACTTTGCCAGTAGCTAATCATCTCTCTCACTGCTTAGGCAAGCAAAGGTTGTGCTATAGCACATTTCATTTCTTTTTTGGACCATACCAACACTACTCAATATTGTACCCAGCACAAAAGCCTCAAGAAGCACATAGATCCACCCATTTGAGCAATTTTTAAAACATAAAACGTACTCCAACGTCCCAGAGTTTTTCCACAAACTCGCTATCAAAACACTGATCCACTGTAATGACTGTAAACATTTGTAAGCGGTAAGTCATGATTGATTTAGGCATTTGGACAATATTTGGACATAATTTGGGGTGTGGTCATACGTCAGAGCTAAAGTTAAATTCTAAGTGGTTCTGAGGAATCCTAATCATATCAAGTTGATATTTGGGGTACTGCATTTTTAGTTTGTAATTTGATTTTTAATGATGTCCACCATGAAAAACATGGCCGCTGTCAACAAATTAGTAGAAACTGCACACAATTAGCATAGAGATCATGGATTGGTGACTTCAATTTGTTTCATAGATGTGAATAAGAACTGGAGTCTCTTATTAAATGCATTATTAATTGCCTATTAAGTACCCCTGAGGCTGGTTAAGTGCTGATTAAGTTGTTGTGCCACGGAGTGGATATGTTGAAGTTTCTCCAGTACTGGGTAAAAGTCGTAGGCACCCTGTATTATTAGTATAAATTTTGCTGTAGATTTTTATTTTATGACTTGTACATTAGTCAGTACAAAAACATTTTCAAGCACAAAATTTAAAATTTGTTGTATGTCAATAAAGAAAGCAGCATGTTATGTCAGATCACTTTTCGTACAGATCTGTCTCTGGTTCTGCAAGATACTCAGAAAAACGTACAGCTCATTACCTTGTAAACCTGCAGAAACTGTCCCTGAGATACTGTAATTTTAAACCAAATACTCATCACACCAAATATTGACTTTCTTTAATAATTTTCTTTAGGGCAATGGTGCTGGATTACTGATCCCAAGGTCGGGGGTTTGAGCCCCACTATCAATAGGATTTCACTGCTGTCCCCCCCAGTGCAGCTAACTGGGTTATCAAAGGCCGGCCATGTCTCTCACTGTCTATGGTCAGAGGCATGTAAAAGAACCATTGCTGATATTCGTCAAGAGTAGGCTGCATTGCCGTCAGCGTGTTTCTGCCCTGCGATGGCCTTGCGAGCTGTCCAGGGTGTACTTTTCCCTCGCCTAGAGTCGGCTGAGATGGGCGCCTGCCTCCCCGCGACCCTAATTAGGATTAGGTGGTTCAGGAAATTGATGGTTGGATAATTTTCGTTAATTATGTATGTATAAATATATCTTTGCTCGGCAGTGTTTCTTTGCATGTACCTAAAACCTTTGCACTGTATTGTGCATTAGCAAAGTTGTTGAACAAGTGACAACATGAAAACATACTGACAGCACTGCATAGCAACACTTAAGACTGGTAAATGGGAAAAAAAAAACTGTTTTTGCAATGAGGGACATTCTCATTTGTAGTGTGTAGTAGTGCATAACACACATAAAATAGCACATAAAAGCATTTAATGTTCCTAAACTTGTGATCAATGAATGGAAATATTGCTATAAAAGCTTTTAAAGGAAAAATGAAGGTGGTAGATGAGTGCATCCGTCTGGCCTGCTCAGTGCTAAAAGCAGTGACTCTTGAATTATTCATATAGTTGGTTATCGATGAGTGTTGCAGTGTACCAGTTATCCCATTATGCTGCAGGTAAATAGTGAAAATTCATTCATCTTCAGTACTATGTATAGCAGATCAGTAAAAGACTAACAGAAATGTGTAAACCTTGAGATTGTGCAGTCTATATGTACCAAACTAATGTAGTATAAAGATAAAAGCCTCTGTATGTACAAACATTGGGACGAATACACTGTATTCCACCACCAACAATCTAACTGTACATGATAGCATTTGAATGCATGTATTATATTATTAATTATATGTATTGTATTATTCATTTTTCTGTAGAATCATGTGAGTTATTAAGAATTATTACTTGAAGCAGCTGTGCAGTTTCTGTCTTTGTAAGAATGTGATTTGTGTTGGCTTCAGGAGGAGCTGAAGCATTTTGAGACAAAGGTAGAGAAACACCATCACTACCAGGAACAACTGGAGTATTCCCACCAGAAACTGCAGCACATAGAGGCCATGGGTGATAAAGACCACATCATGAGACATAAAGAGAAATACAACACGCTTGCTGGGAAAGCACGCGAGATCGGATACAAGGTAGTACTGGGATTTCAAGGACAAACATGAAACTCGCATGTGGGCAGACAAAATAGCATGGATATGCCTTGTGGCTATTCCTGTTATTGATCAATAAAGGGCAGTCTTTGTGGAGTTTATAATGATTAAATAGTCATTGATTTCAGTCATTAAGAACACCCGTAGTACTTCAGCACTGATGTGTTTACCTCTTTTGAATGTAATATAAAGATTGTACCATTGTTCTCTGTTTTCTCCAGATGAAGAAGCATTTGCAGGATATAACCAACAAAATCTCCCAAAATGGACTGCAGCACAATGAACTCTGAGCATGACCTCCTCTTCTTACCATAACAACACTGCAAATCCTTCATTTCTCTATGCATTGATCATAATGTGGGTGCACTCATTGATTTTGTTCAAATCATTTCACTGAACATTTGCTGGTACACGGCATATATATATATATGTGAAATCTTTTTGAAATGATCTTGCATCGTCTGTATTTGGTCCACTGTAAGTAGTAACAAACTCTCTTTGATAGTTAAGGTACGAAAGCATAAGTACAGCGTGCTACATTTTAAGTCCAGTAGTAATTCCTGAGTGTTTGAGCTGTTGAATCATTCCCACAGGAGAACAGGTTAAACTTTGCTAGATTTTATACATTGGCATGTATGTCATTCAGAGTTTTAGAATTCTTTTGAAAAGCTCCCCATTTTCAGGAAATTTCACTTATTTGATGGATAATCACTGTAAATAAAATATTATTGTCTGTTCCACCCATTAAGTCTAGACTTTAGAATTGGTAGATGGATATTTTTGTGACACATACACATGGGGTCAAATCAGGTGAGAAATTGAGCGTTTGGGGTCTCACTCAAGGACCCACCACCACAAGTAAACGATTACTCGCACAACCTTTCTGCCATCAGCCAACTGGATTTCAACAAGCCTGTATGTGTGTTAGCTTTGATCTCACTCCCTCATTTGCCGAACCATTTAATCCTATTAGGGTTGTGGGAAAGTTGGAGCCTATTCCAGCTGACACTTGGTGTATGTGGCGTACCCCCTGAACAGCTCACCAGAATACTGCAGGGCAGCACACTCACATCTAGGATCGACTTGGAACAGCCTATTAGCCTAATGTGTGTGTCTTTGTACTGTGAGAGGTATATATCTGAACATGTTTTTAAAAGCGCAGATATAGGGAATGAGGAACATCACCATTAATGGCTCATGTTATACTTGTTATAAGACTTAATTCAGTTGGAAAGGTTGATCTACTTCGGTGTTACCAGTAATCAGTTTACAAACTGAAAGGTTGTTCTGTGCTTTTAACGCTGCCAGTTTTGGTATGATCTTGGGAAGGGTGAGCAGCCCCTAACCCCAATATATGGCAGATATTAGTACCCTTGAATGTCCAATGTGACCCTTAAGTTGTTTACCTGTTCTCATGTATTGTCACTTTTGTTGACTCGGATAGCATTGTGATGCAGTAGTGCAACAGATGCTTTGTCAAGACCATGCATGGTTTTAGAGGAGCGATATCTGCATTTCTACATTTAAAGCATTTGGCAGATGCCCTTATTCAGTGTGACACCTCTGACCTTTTGGATCAGTAAGCCCGAGCCTTAAACGCTGAGCCGAGTCTGCCCCTAATATCTTTCTAAGAACAAGAAACAAGATGGTTTCTTGCGCTGTGTCCCCTGTTTGTCTGAACACTTTGGCAGATTCTTCTGTTAAGATTTCCCTGTGTCTGTGGGTCTGGTCCCTCAGAATGAATTGACTGAACAGTCATCTCAGAGTCCAGTTAGCATTTCAGAGTGCAGGAGGCCATAACATACCAGCCATGTATAGATAGAAATTGCTCTGAGGATGGTGTTCACTCTGGCTGGATCCTGTACATCACTTAGTTCCTCATCTACTTAGGGCAGTCACTGAAACAAGCCACAGTCCAATAGGAACGTTTCGCAGTCTTTCTAGGAACTTTTATACTTATTACTGCCTTTCTCAACACGGTGAAGCACATTTATTGCTCACAGTCCCTTATGAGTACTGTGTGTAGTCTCTCTCTTTTGTTCCTTGAAAATCCCCGTTAAGAGTCTGTGTGAGAAATTGACTGGATGTGGGTGTCTGAAAAGAGCCTTCTTCCTAGGAGTCACTTCGGTTAATAGAGTTATGGAGTTGCATGCACTGGTGATAAGCTTGTGCTGCCTGTGTCCGTGGTCTGATGAATCTGGAGTGACCTTGTGGATGAATCCAAGAATTCTGTCCATGCTGACATCATCTGACTTTGCAAATCAATCTATTGTCCTTCAGTGAATGTGAGCCTGCAGAATATTCCTGGCTTTGCCTGGGGCCTTGCAGTGTTACTTGGACCAGATGACAGCCACTAGGTTCTCAGACCTGCTGCTGCTGTGGTAGTGTGTAATGTAGATGAGTAATGTTTCTTTTAGTGAAGATTTTCTGATTAACAAATCAAGGTTAACAATGGAGTAGATGTTTACTTTATGAATAATGAATATCAGGTGAATTCATATGATTGAATAGCTTGTTTATTGCACTAAAGATAGAAATGTCTGATGAATTAATAAAAATAAAATACAGCTTCTATCTCTCATGTACATTTGAGATTTAGATCTGTAAATGTACAAAGTTGGTCATTGAAAAAAAAAAAAGTAATTATTTACAAGTTAGGTGGATATGAAGTACTTACATCAAAAGCATAACTAATATTAATGTACGGTATATGGACTCGTAGTCGTAGCATACTTCAATAACCACAAGAAAATATATAAAACCCAGAAAGCTGATGAGTTTGCCCCCTTTTTAAAACATTTTCATGTGCACTTAATGCAATTGCTGCCAGAACATCCAAAACCTTATTACTTTAAAAAATAATATTGCATTTTGTAATAAAAATCAAAAGATTAGAAAGTAAAAGGTAATATCCTGTGCGGTTGTGAATGTCATAAGTGGTGCTGGTATGATGTTTATGGATCATGTTTGTTGAGTGTGTGTTTAGTTCTGCGTTCCTCGTCTCCTTTGCTCCAGTTTGTGCAGTCTCTCCTCTCTGCCCTGTGCATGCTGGGCTCCCACTCTCTGCGCAGTCTCTGTTGCAGCATGGTCAATCTGGGCGTATTTAGTATTGGAGGCCCCTGCTTACACACAAATAATTACTGTCTTAATCACTTTTAATAAACTGCATTTTACAACAGCATGGAAATATTACACTGATCTTCTCATTGTGGAGGAAGTGCTGATAGGAGAAACTAGTTTCAAGCAAAACTTAAAAGATGACACTGTTATTCTTATGCTGTGTTTAACAATTATGCTCTGATGACGAGGTGGATATCACTGAATAGTTACCAAGATGATACGTCAACGTGCATACAAGCAGGGGCTAGGAGCTGTGTAACAATGTCTCTTTAAGCCACATTCAGAGTTTAAATGTGTGCTACGTGGAAACATAAAGAAAAGTAACCTAAAATTAGATCTGTTGATAGTTTATAATTACACATTTTTACCATGACAGAGGCAGATCAGGTGATCTCTGTGCTTTGGGCCAAGCTAAGCACTATGTAACTAAAGGAGTGCTCATTCAGAGCTGAGCATATACTACATGGAAACATAAAAAAAACCAAATTAAAATTAGATTTTATAGTTTAATTTTCCTTTTTTAAAGCCTGATAATGATGATGCTGCCTCCCCCCAAGTGACCCTGACAAACTGTGAGTGTCTGCTGTTTTGATACAAGCATTATCCACTCAGGATAACATGTAATATCTCAGAAATAGTGAGCCGGTCAGATTGTGCCATTTCTGTGAAGTATATACTCATAGATAACAGGGTCGCCTCAGTGATGGAAGTCACTTTCCTGAATAAAATGTTACCCTTGTTTTTTGTTTTTTTGTTTTTTTTCCCAAGCTACTCGACTCTTGAAGGGTTATTGGAAATCCAGCACCACGATTTATTGAGTGATTAAAAAAATATGACTTTTTTGAAGAACTAGTATCAAAATTCAGGATGATTATCATTTTTCTGAGTAGTTACATTTTAAAATTTGATTTAAAAACAAATATGTGTCCTCGGGAGCATGATGATACACAGGCTGGATTCTTCTTTTTAAAGACCAATTATTCATTCATTCATTTGCCAAAATAATTAATCCTATTAAGGTCACGAGGAGGCTGAAGCTTATATCTCAGATGACTCCTACACCCTGAACACTCACACCTTTTCATACTGTTCCAGTCCTAATTATAAAAAATGTGGTGTGTCTTACATAAGTATTCCACACACTTAACCTTTTCCACATTTTGCTATTAGACACTGAAACTGAAATAGACTTAACTAGGATTTTTACCATTTGAATTGCACAATGTATAATATTTAACATCAACAAATCCCAAGATTTTTGACACAAAAGTTAATTAAAAAAGAAATATTGTACTTTACGTACTGGAGAATATAAGAATTCACTCCCTGTGCCAAATATGGAAGTAATACAAGGCTGCGTATTTATCAGCCTACTGTGGTGGCTTAAGCTTTGAACATCTTCATCTGAATATTATTACAAAGCATTATATAAACTTAAGATATAGAAAAGTCATTCTGCAGTAACTGGAATATGGGACAGTTCGGGAGTGATGCACACCCTAATAAATAAAGGAAAATGATATGGGTGGGTTATCACATGAACTCTAGACATTTCAGACACACATTTCAACACAATTTCTTCGTGTATCATCTCTTGGATGCATGGTTTCTCTTTGGTGTGACCCCTGCCTCCTTTTAATGCCCCAATCGCTCTCCAAGCATTGCAATCTTGCTCAAATTGCGATCATAAATCATAGGAAATCTTATCCGAACTTGATCTAAGCAGAACCTAACAGACATAAGAACATAAGAGTATATTGTGGTGATGCTGAGAGAACTTGAGGGAACATGATCATGGCAGGTCTTGAACAGAATCATGCTGGCTTCGTAACAAAACATTATAGATGGTTACTGAGAGCGTAGGAAAAAAAAGACTTTTTTGAATCATGGACATCGTGGCCCCAGTAAAAACCCAGCATAACTAACCACAACCTTACTTTGGATGAACAAAATGTTCCCATGGTGTGTACGGAGCTTTTTTGCTACATATGGACTGCACTCTGACACACGTCTAAAATTTTTATGCATTCCATGAATTGAATGAACAGTGACATACGAGTACTTATTAAAACGAACAGCAACAAATTCAAAACAATGTCCAAATATACTGCAGCATATGGCAGCAAATGCCAAAAAGTGTCCATACACTGGGCCATATTATGAAGGCGCTTTATATTACTGTCATATCGCCATTTCTTCCAGCCATCAAACTGATATAATAAAAGACAGCTTTGCTCACCTCTTACAGTGTGGCCCGTCTCCTGGACATCCTGTAGGTCCAGCTCCATGTAGTGTAGCTCTCGTTTAGAGACGGGACTAACTGGGATGTTGACGTAGTTCACGGATTCCGCCTGAAGCCGATCTGGGACTGCAGACCCTGATTCACTTGCTAAAGCTAGTGATCTCCCTGACATGACACACATAGTGCTTCACTGCTTTAGGCAGGTACAGTAATGTGCCTGACCCTGACACGTAATACAATACAATACAAAGACTAATATATTTTATACTATAAACATTATATAGTACAGTAGCATTTAAAGCACACACACACACACACATGCATGAATCAACCCTCTATGACTGCATAATAATATTATTAATCAAATATAATTTAATAATTTTTTAATTTCAGCTTCTATTCTCATCATTCATTTATTTTCTGAACCGCTTAATCCTAATTAGGGTCGCAGGGAGGCTGGCGCCCATCTCAGCCATCTGGGTGAGGGCAGAGTACACCCTGGACAGCTCGCCAGGCCATCGCAGAGCTTCTATTCTCACTTTAGCTAATGAGTTCCTACATTACCCACAATGCTGTTCAACTACATGCTGATCATGGTATCAGTAGGATTGATGCGTCATTCATTCATTATCCGTACCACTTATTTAGGGTCATGAGGAGGCTGGAGTCAGTTCCAGTTGAGTCGGATGAAAGCCGAGGTACACCATAAACAAGCTGCCAGTCTATCACAGGGCTACCACAGACATAAAAACAACCATTCACACCTAAAGGTAATCCAAAATAGCCAACTGGGAGGAAAACAAAGTCTGTGGGAGGAAAAAAGAGCACCCAGATGAAAAACCACATAAGAACAGTGAAAATATGCAAGCTCTACACCGAAATACCCATGCCGGTGACAGGGCTCAAACCCGGGACCTTCTTGCTGTGAGCTGGGAGTGCTAACCTTTACATCACTGTGCACCCTCGGTAAGATTTAGCTCATGCTTATTTTCTACCTAAAAAAAACAACGCAGCACCACTTTAATCCTTTAATCTGCTCATCATTCTAATCTCATCACTCGAATCAAACAGATCAGCTTCCAAAGCTCCGATTTCCATCCTAATACCTCTGTCACCATTGTCATCTCCTGGATAGCCCAGCACAGTCTCTACCACGGCTGATGTAGTTGCACTGCGGTTTATGAATATGACAGTTAATATTCATAAACTAGCAAATATTCAGCGATTTAATGTTAACACTTTATCACTTACATTTATGATTGTCGATTTTTTTAATAAACTACATTGTCATATGACATCAGGCACTTGTTTATACATCAAAAGGCACAACGTCTCACTAATCCCAAAATAAACGTATTGATAGTGTTAGGGCGGCACGGTGGCATAGCGTTAAGCACTACAGCCTCACAGCATGAAGCTCCTGGGTTCGAATTGCATGCCCGGTGAGGGTATTTAAGAGTAAAGTTATTTCATATATACAGTATATTCTCCCTGTGCTTGTGTGGATTTTCATCTGGGTACTCTGGTTTTCTCCAACTTTATAACCTCATGTAAATTACACTAAGTGGCTGTTCAATATTGGCCTTAAGTGTGAGTGTAAATGGTTGTGTGTGTGTTGGCCCTGTGATGGTCTGGTGAGGTGTTCGGGATGTACCCCGCCTTCACATAGAGTCAGCTGGAATGGGCTCCAGCCTCCCTGCTTCCCTTATAAAGGATAATGTGGTTCCGAAAACGAGATATCAGTGCTATATCAGACTGAATTCTCTTTTTCTGAATGGCTTCATGGGAAAAGCCACACACTCGTAACCCCCTGTATGAACTGACAGATGGTACAACAAGGTCGGACATTAACATCTCATCTGAGTGTGTATAATAATCAACTCTGTCTTTAGCCAGCTCACACTCCAGTTAATAATCTGTCGATGCTGACCTTTTGTTCTATTAACAAACAGAAGTTCTCCAACAACAAAGCAAGTTTTGACACTTACCAGACGAAGATGAGTGTCTGAAAAGCCTCAGAGAGCTCATGGGAGATGTAGGCAGTGCTGATGAAGGTGCTGACAAGAGGAAATTACAGCCTTTCAGTCATACTTATCTATCTAAGAGCAGGAGACACTCCAAACTCTGGGGAAACTACAAACTCACCCTCGGCCTCCCAAATGCACATCTGCGGTACTTGGATGCTTGTCAGCTCGTATCTGCTTAACTGCTCGGCCTGTAGAGATAAATCATGCACTCAAGAAAGGATAATTTCTCTAACACTAATCCTTATGCCTAATATTAGGCTTAAATCTCATTGTAATGTTAATGTAACTTTAATAAACATTGAATACCAAAATGATCCAAATATTCTGTTTACCTCTGTGGAGGGGCCCACACTCATACCCTGAGGAGCTGCAGATATGGCAATGCTGCTTATTTCAGGCCTTGTTTTTTCTAAAAGAGTAATGCAAACAGTAATACCCAATAGCCAACAGCCTAAAACCAGGAAAATACATTATATTCTACAGAAAAAATAAAATAAAATTAAATCCTTACCCAGTCCAGCAGGGCCATGAGAGGAACGTGTGTGTGTGGACTCTGTTACCACCTGCAGAGAGTAACATCACACGATTTCAACTGTCTAATTAGAAGACATCTGGGAGCACATTTTTACAGTTGTGTGTGGGAGGAAGAAAAGAAATTCAGTATGAATATTATGTATGAATATTACTGTATATCTATATTTTGTTTTTTACCATTTTTCTTACTGGTCAGAAGGTCATGTCATTTTCCGCTTTATCCTTTATTAGGGTTGCAGGGAGGCTGGAGCCTATCCCAGCCAACTCCGGGTAAAAGCAGGGTACACCCTAAACCTCCATCGCAGGGCAACACACACACAACCATTCACACTCACACCTAGGGGCAATTTAAAACAGCCAATTAGCCTCATGTGCATGTTTTTGGACTATGAGAGGAAACTTGCAGTACTCCACATGCAGAACTCCACACAAAAACGCCTTCGCCGAGGCCGGGGGCTCGAACCCAGAACCTTCTTGCTGGAGTTGGACGTGCTCATCAGGTATAGCAGCACTTGTATTTTTATGTCCGAGGCAAAGTACAGTCACATAGCAAAACTGTTTACATGCTTAGTTAGAAAGCAGGTCAAACAGAAGAACTGATAATCCTGAGTCTTGAGAAAATGTAGAAAACTGAATAATAGCTGGGGGTTACGGTGTTGTAGTGGTTAGCATATACTCCTTACAGCAAAAAGACTCTGGGTTCAAGGGTTTCATCTGCATTCTGTGGTTTCCTTCCACAGTCCAAAGACATACACATTAGGCTAATTGGCTGGTCCAAACTGCCCCTAGGTGGGGATATGAGTGTAAATGGTTGTGTATGTGTTGGCCCTGCAGTGGCCTAGCGAGCTGTTCAGGATGTACCCCGCCTTCGCCAAGAGTCAGCTGAGACCCTAACCCATGACCCTAACAGGATTACGCGATTCGCCAGATGACTGAGTGAGTGAGTGAATAGTATAATGAATGTCAATAAGATCAGAGTTCTTATCTCTATTAAACAATATTAGAGTATCAAGTGGCAGAAACTCATTGGTTTAGCATCTTGCTACTAATACTAGTAGTCCAGTCTTATCCACAACGGATTTCTTTTCATTACTAACCAACCACGAGCCTGTAAATATTTTTCTTTGCAATAATGTAACATTTGTAGTGGATTTTTTTAAAAAGTTGAGCTGTTTGTCAGACACAGGTTCATTTCTCAAGCTAATTACTGTGTTCACAGACCATTTGGAAGGCAGCAAAGAAAAAAAAACCAAGATGACAACCTTGTTTAAATTCACACTGCAGCTTTGTTTTTCTACACCTCCTGATGGGCCGTCGATAAAGTTCCAGCAGGTGCAACGAAACCGAGTGTGAAGTTTGAAGACGCATGAAAGGTTTAAAGTGCATCAGTTAAGACTTCAAAGTCTGTGTAGAGAAACATTTCTCAGTCTTACTCACTCTTTGAGTGCCGCTCACTAAGGGAAAAGACTGAACTGAAAAACCAAAAAATATTTAATAATGCGTTAAAAGAATTCATTGTAATCAGATGATGCATAGAGAGCCAATTTAACCAAACAATCTTTGAATAGTATAAACAGATCATAAAGTCATAAGTTATAAACCATCTGCTTTAATTATTTATTGTTTGCAATTTTTTAATAGTGTTATCTTTAAAGTCAATGAAGTGTTGCCAGATCCATGTTTTTTTCATATATAATGGCAATAATTTTTTTATTAATAATTAATTTGAGTGCATAATATAAGTAAGGTGTGATTTTATTCACACAGTCAGTGCTTCTGTACTGACTCATGATTTTAGTTATTCTGTATTACTTTATTACAAAACAGAGTTTTGTCAGGAGTATTGTAATCACCGATGTTTTGTTTGTCTGTCCGTCCATCTGTCTGTTTGTCACTTTGTATGTGAACAAATCCCTGACCACAACCATGCAAGGATTTTCACCAAACTTGGTGGGGATACTACCCTACACGAGTTTCTGGAAATGTTTGATTTTGGGACGTAAAGGTCAAAGGTGAAGGCCAGAGCAAGGTCACAAAGTTTTGGAGATAGAAAACTTATAACTTCAAAAGGAGTGCCAACAAACATGCTGTTACTGTGGAATACTAATAACAAACCATACATGGACTTCCTAATGATACAATAATTAAAATAACTTGAGTGACCTTTAAAGGTCAAGCCCCAGCCATGACAAAAATCCTTCACGCAAGAGAGATTTTCCGCTAGTTTATTCACGCTCATGTACTATAGAACATATGGTAATACAAGCATATGGTTAAATAAAACCATTTTCCATGCTGTGTGGCTGAGGTACAGGGTGACCCCCCAAAAAACTCCCACATTTCAAAGGTAAATGAAAATAATTAAATTATTATTTGCACTCATGTAACAGTTTTTATTCATCATGTTTTAAAGATGACATCCTCTAAATGTTGGTCATCATTGTCTATACACGCTTAGAGATGATTCCTGAAGGCTGCTTGACGGGTCATGTTGGGTGGAACAGCAGCTATCTCCTGCTGATTCGCAACCTTAGGGCTTCAAGAGTTTGGGGTGAAAGAGTATACACTTAAGTATAGACTTAAGGAATCCAACCGAAAAATATTACAAGGGGCGAGGTCAGGGGAACATGCCGGCCACCCAACATCGCCACGCAGATCACCTGATCCGGAAACCCTCAGCACTTCCAACGATCTTCAAGCTGTGTGTGTCATAGCTCCATCTTACTAAAACCACACATCAAGTTCTTCAAGCTCAAAGTGTTCAAATTGGGGTTGGGCCACAAACAGACCTTAGCACCACCTCTCCTGCCTCACAAATATTCATGTGTGCAAACAATGATAAATGAAAACTGTATTAAATGAATTTTCATGTGTGTAAATAATAATTTGATTGTCTTTAACCTTTTTTTTATTATTTTTAAAATGTGGGAGCTGCGATGGCCTGATGAGCTGTCCAGGGTGTACGCTGCCCTCACCCAGAGTTGGCTAAGATGGGCACCAGCCTCCCCTGCAACCCCTGCGCTTATGATTAAGCGGTTAAGAAAATGAATGAGTGAATGAATTAATGAAATTTGGGAGGTTTTTTGGCCACCCTGTACCTTCATTGGCACACTGCTGGTTTATTATTATTACATAATACTCAATTTTAATTGGTCAGTTTGAGTATTCATTTACCATATTTTTATAAATTGAATTACTTTATATAT
>JAQMYF010000027.1:20270928-20286212 GCA_030014195.1 Neosilurus mollespiculum
ATATTGTTGCTAAGTATAGTACACTGTTGCTATGGAGCATGTCATCAGCAGAAGCAAAAATAATCGTTAAAAAAAATACTACCTTCATTCCTCCACAGACAGGACAAAGAATATGCCGGTGCATGGACAAGACTCCAGGAGGTAGTACTCCATCACCGCTCTCACTCAGCCTCACGAGTGCAGATGGTTTGGGAAAAGCAGGGCTTCCTAGTGGATCTACTAGGCCACACTCAGTTTTCTGTGTCGAGGGGGAAGAGGTGGAGGGTTGGGGCTGGACGAGTCTACGAGGGACATCATAGTGCTGCAGGAACTGAACAGGCACCTGGTACTCCATCTCCTGTGCTTCAGATACCCCACTAATTGGGCAAACACATGGTCTGTGCCCTGCTAGCAAGGGAGCGGTGTTTGCTAATATGCTGGATGTTTGGAACTGTAGAGGAAGTCTGGGGTTTGTGTTAGGAGTGGAAGTTGGAGTGTTGGGGGTAAAAGTCAGGTTTGGGCTGGAATTGGTGTTCAGTGTGAGGCTCATCACTGAGCCGAACTCCTCACTCTCCCCCTGTGTGGTATCTAAGCTGCCTGTGTAGGATGAAAAGCTTCCGGAGTAGGACGAGTGGCTTCCTGTGGCAATGCCACTGTCTG
Organism: Neosilurus mollespiculum; assembly: GCA_030014195.1. Classification (NCBI taxonomy): domain Eukaryota; kingdom Metazoa; phylum Chordata; class Actinopteri; order Siluriformes; family Plotosidae; genus Neosilurus; species Neosilurus mollespiculum. The sequence goes on from JAQMYF010000027.1 coordinate 20,271,568, forward strand.
TCGAGCTCTGTCGCCCTGCCTCCTGAAGTCCTCTGGAGTGGGGAGGTTTAGTTGGTGGGCGAAGTACTCCTTCAGGATGTTCCTCACGTGACAGTCTCAACACTGTTGCTCCTGACATGGGCACCGAGGGCTCTGTAGGAGTGGGATATCGAACTGGGTCAGCCCACGTTGCTAGTCTACTGCTCAAGCTGGCATCTGAGTGGCTAGTCTCGGATGAGGAACTTGAGATACTGCGGGCATCTCCTGTGGAGCTGTGCGAGGCTGACCAATTAGAAGAGAGAAGATAGAGCAGATTACTAAAAAGCACGTGCGACCTGTACAGAACAACAGGTTGCCAGATTGACTGTTTCCATATCAAATTTACTGTCAGCTGTTTAAAACTAAATTATTGTCATCCTAATGATTTAGACATGATCTGGCAACCTGGTTCGAAATGCACTTCACTGGTAATGTTTACTGGTACACTGCCACGATATTAAACCTGTGAAAAAGACAGTAGTACAAGATCTATGGACTTTGTGTTAGACAGTGAAAATAATATTACATTTTTATTCCCTTATATCGAGGTAACCCAGACACCTTTAATTAAAAAAAAAACTAATGGTTCAGTACATGTTACTGCACTCATAGTGTTCCTGTTCCAGTTTGGACATAATCAAAGATTATTTATAGGCATAAAGGTTTTGGAGTATTTTGAGGTATTGATTAAACAGAATAAATTCAAGTGACAGGTCAAACATAAGTCATATCCATACAATCAACATTTTTACAAAACATTTTTACTTATTTTATCTGTCATCTCATCTCATTAGCCAAACCTCTTTATCCTTTATTAGTATCGCAGGGAGGCTGGATCACATCCCCGATGAGTTCGGGTGAACGTGGGGTACACCATGACCATTGCAGGGCAAACACACAACCATTTACACTCACATTCACACCTCGAGGTAATGTGGGATACACAGTTAGCCAAATTTGTATGTTTTTGGACTGTGGGAGGAAACTGGAGTACCTGGAGGAACAAGCACAGGGAGAACATGCAAACTCTGCAAAGAAATGCTTTCGCGGGGCACAGGGCTATCTCATGGCTTACTGCAGGTGCCACCGTGGCGTAGTGGTTAGCATTTCCGCCTCACAGCCAGAAGGTCGTTTCTGTGTGGAGTTTGCATGTTCTCCCTGTGCTTGCTGGGGTTCATCTGGGTACTCCGGTTTCCTCCCATAGTCCAAAAGCACGCACATTAAGCTAACAGGCTGCTTCAAATTGCCCCTAGGTGTGACTGTGGGTGTGAATTGCTGTGTGTGTGTTGGCACTGCAATGGTCTGGCGAGCTGTTCAGGGTGTAATCCGCCTTTGTCCAGTGTCACCCTAGCGGTTCAATAAATGAGTGAGTGAGTGAGTAAGAGTGGCTGCAGCACAAAGATCATTTAAAGTCACGCACTCAAAGTGCAATGAGATGCATAATGGCAGATGTATTAACACGCGCGTTCATAAGTGGGAAAGACGACTCTGTGTGTGTTTACAAATAAACTGCAATCATATACCGGATGTAAGTAAACTGACATTTTGCTAAGAAGTGTTCAAGACTTTTGGGACACTCGGTACAAGAAGCTAATAATAAATACAGTGTTAATAATTTTGTGAAATCCACCATTGTAGATCAAAACCTCACACAAATTTACAGGATACGGTTCATGGAGCTCACTTTGGCACCCACGGCCGTATATTCCCATGCTGCATCAGTGAGCCTAGGCCAATATTGCTCTCTCTAATAACTATATGATTTCCCTACTGGTTTCACTGTAGCTACTAAATAATATGCTTTGAGGTGTATACACACTGTGTGTGTGTGTGTGTGTGTGTGTGTGTGTGTGTGTGTGTGTGTGTGTGTGTGTGTGTGTGTGTGTTACCTGTGCTGCTCTGGCGGCTGCACACAGACAGCATGCTGAGGCGTTTCTCCAGCTCGCTGGCTTCCTGCGTAATCCTCTCCTCCACAGAGGATGCATGAGCACTAAGGTCTAAAAAAAATCAAACAGATTCAATTACCATCAGCCCAAATGAACAAATGTGATACTTTTCCTTTTCTTCCTTTCTTGTTCTCTCTCTCCCTCTCTCACATGTATAAACATTTGGTTCTACATCAATTCTTTATTGTAGCTTCTTTTCTGTACAGAAAACCACTGAAGCGAACCCACACAGACCCCTGGGTAAACTGGCTGTGAGTGCTCGATGCACACATGGCAGTAATCTGATGAAGATGACTCTCCTGAGATAATGAATTCATCACACTATTATTACATCCTTTCATGAACAGTAACTGTCTTAAATACTCGAGTAATCACCACTGACAGACACGATCGATCATGAAAAGTTAGTCAATCATTTTTTTCTTTCATTAGTCCTAAATTTTTGTTAATCAACCGAATCTGCATCCTTGAAGATACCCAGTAAGGAGATTAAGCAGTTAAATTTATCACAACATGCATTTGAAAAATCTAAAATTCTCCATACACTCACTAACTCACTCACTGTCACTCAATTGCCAAACCACTTAATCCCACTCAGGGTCACAGGGAGGCTGGAGCCTATCTCAGCCGACACTGGGCATAGGCCGGGTGTACCGTGGACACCATGGACAGACTTTTGCATAGCATGAATGAACTTCAAACCATATGAAATGGTTTAGCGAGTGAAGAAATAAAAAATATGTGAACACCATGTCTGAAAGGTTAAATGCTGTAATCAAAGTAAAGGGTGGCCACATAAATATAGATTTTGTTTTTTCTCAAAAAAGAGACTGTTATTTTTGTTATTACTATATATTGTTGTTTGTTTAAGTTGTTTAAGTGTACTGTATAAGTGTTCACTCGCTAAACCCTGTACACCAACTGTACACCCTGAACATTTCACCAGGCCGTCACAGGGCCAACACACACACACAACCATTCACACTCACTCTCACACCTAGTGGCCATTTGGAACAGCCAGTTAGCCTACTTTATTTAACATGTCTTTGGACTGTGGAAGGAAACCGGAGTACCCGGAGGAAACCCACGCAAGCATAGAGAGAACATGCAAACTCCACACAGAAACGCCGGAGCCCGGGAATTGAACCCAGGACCTTCTTGCTGTGCCACGGACTAAACAAATTTCATCAGCACTGTACTATAATTAAATTATTGCTTACTATGATGTTGCTGTTTACAGTTTGAAACTAGTTGTGTTTTTGGTGTTATTCCTAATTGTTACAGACATGAAGTCACTCACACACACACACACACACACACACACACCTCAGGAGGACTGCCCTGCATGATAATGCCATATTCAAACTCTGTCTCCTGTCCATCTTTGCACAAAATAAATATGTCAGTGGTGCCACTTTGCTGATCTGTTGGAGTTATGACTCACATGTAACCGTAATCAGATACAAGTAACTGTAAATAGATATTTCTAGAATTTCTCTCCTACGCAAACATCAATGATCGACTTTATCTAGCGGCTCTCTGTGGCTTTGATTTTGCCTGTGACACTCGACACCTGATCCTATTACAGCACACTGGGCTATGCAAAGTATCAAGAGAAGGTTCTGCCTGGCAAATTTCCTTCATCACATCATATATTAATACGTAAGGCTGGCGGCGCGCTAATCTGACAAACAGAACATGAGATGTACAAACACACACCCAAGCCAGCATACATGTTCCCTTTGGCCTGGCTGATGAGCCAGTGTCAGTGATAGTGCTATTATTTTTAGCCACAAAAAAGCTGCAGTGTTCTCAGTTTTAAATCATCAAACAGTCAAAGCCATGAAAAATTCATTCATTCGCCGAACCATTTAATCCTATTAGGGTTGCGGGGTGGCTAGTGCTAGGGTAGACTCTGGACAGCTCATCAGACTATCGTAGGGCAACACACACAATCATTCACACTTACACCTGGGACAAATTAAAACAGCCAGTTAGCCAGAGAAAACCCATGCAAGCACAGTGAGAACATGCAAACTCCACACAGAAACATCTGAGCCCAGGATTCTTCTTGCTGTGAGGTAGATGAGCTAACTACTACACCACAGTGCCGCCATGGTTGGAATTATTTTACTAATTAAGTATACCCAATATTGGCAGATCTTAAACCACATATCATAATTTCAATGTGAGAGGGAATATAATGTCCCTGTTACTGTATCTAATGTGCGTTGAGAAGACTGGCATGAATGATTTAGATGTTTACTCGAGTCATATCAAAGACTATGGAAGCCTTTATAAATCATTTAATTAGCATCCATTACTACTCATTAATGATGATTAATGTGATTTAACAGTGTATAGTAACTGAAGCCACCACAGCTGCGTGAAATCCCACCACAGGAGAACTTAATAAAACTGTAATTGTAACTGCTGCTTAGAAAAAGATTAATGAATAAATAAGACAAGGCTGGTGCTGCTTCGCCCACCCAGGGACCTGACTAATGAAACTTGCTGAGAAGATCTGATTTTAAATGGTAAGAAAACTTTTCTTAAAAGAAAGCACAATATAGCCCGAGCACAAAAGGGAATATTGGAAGTATATACTGTATGAGTGTAAAGTGTGCATTTTGATGACTAATATATTTTATTTATTGTGAAATAAAGTCCCCTTAGATGGTTTGATTGTATTCCAAGCTCATACCCAGTCTTCCAGATTCTGAGCGGCATAAAGTGCTTACTGAAAATGAATAAATAAATCATGTCCTTTGCTTCTTTTTATTCTAAACACCTCCTCTTTCTTTCTTTCTTTCTTTCTTTATTTGTTTGTTTGTTTGTTTGTTTGTTTGTTTGGTGTTATACCTTAGATTGTTGTATAATCCCAAGTTTTTCAGTTCTATCCTTCATTAATCTCCAAGTAACCACTTTATCCTGGTCAGGCTCATGGTGGATCGTTGGGAATGTGTTGGAAATACATTCTGGATGGAATCCATGTCCATTTTGGAACTTTGAGGGAGGACACCCAAATGGACATGGGTAAGAAGGCAGTGCTACCACCATCACGCAGCCCAGCATTTCAAATGTATTCACTTTTAAATTTCCTCTGCCAAGGAGATTATGTTTTTGCTTAGGCTTGGGCTTTGGTAGCAGGATTGTGCTTAAAGTTACATATGTGCAGATATTCATGAAATTTCTAACAGAGGTGGGGCTTTGGACAATGACAACATTAGATCATCCGAAAACATTTGAATTCCATCTGTGTTGTTCTATTTTAGAATCCTTCCTCTGGTGAAGCGGCCTCATCACGTGTAGCGGTAAAATGAATATCGCATATATCGATCAGAAGGTTCTAGGCTTGAGATTACAATTTTCCTTTTGCATCCTTTTATTTTGTGTGTTTAAAAGGAAATTAAACCAAGACTCAATAAAAGTTTGCAAGCATAGTTTACGTCTGTTTCTATTAACTCATGCTATGTTTAATGAAACATTTTTCTGCTTAGGGGAAAAAAAAAAAAAAACATGAGCAATTACTCAGCACACTGTAATGAGAAAAGTAATAAAAATTAACTTCTGTTATATGTATGAGTATTCATTATTCAGACGTTCACTAGTTTATATCTGACATGCTAGATTAATATCTGTATACTCTTATTATTGCCTTATATGAACTTATATTCACATCCCATTCTCATGATTTCATACTCTCATTAGAATAAAACAGCAGTCTTTTCAAACTGGCTAATGCAAAATATTAAACAGATTTCGTCAGATTGCAACTAACGCCTGATTATAGCAGTATGCATATGTTCATGTGTAACAGGAGAGTTTGGAAAGCTTGCCTTTCATTTCATTTTAAACATAATGCTAAATGATACGTTACTACTTTGACATTGTGACATATTTTGGCATATCGGGAACTGCCGGGCTTGGAGGAGGTTTGCACTCTCTGAGTGCTCTTGTCACTTTATTGTTTGTAGCCATCTATATGCAAGTCTTGAAGCTGTATACAACAATTCCGAAGATCCTTCACCTTACAACCTTGTCACAAGATCAAGCGAACTAACTGTAACATAGTAACGAAGTAACTGTAGTCAACTGCTCACAAACAAACTACTCCCTTTATTATCTAGACATACAAAGTTACTGTGAAGTGTTGTGAAGAGTTGTGAAGCATCTCCTGCAACAAGTCCATGCCTTTGTCCTCTAACTGTTTTTTTTTTTTTAATCTTCTTTTAGTCTCCTGGCCATCAGTATTCCTTTCATTTTGAATACAGCCTAACCCTTTTATGCTTCAGTGGTTTTAATAAGAACTATAAGCCACTTAAGGTCTGTCCACCTCCATGACATGTAGATTAGGTTGAAAAATTGACGTATATTTTCCCTTTTCCTTCAGAAAGAGTGGCATTACTTTAGACTGCTTTCACAAGGACATTCATTCAGTTTATCATATAGGCATTTCTATTTTGGTAGGGGCGGAACAGTGGTGAAGTGGATAGCACGTCCACCTGACAACGAGGAGGTCATGGGCTCAAGTCCCAGGCTTGGTGAGGGTATTTCTGTGTAGAGTTTGCATGTTCTTCACATTCTTATATGGGTTTCATCTGGGCACTCCGGTTTTCTCCCACAGTCCAAAGATATGCACATTAGGCCAATCTACTGTTCCAGGTGTGCAAGTGGTTGTGTGTGTAGGCTCTGCAATGGGTTAGTGAGCAGTTTAGGATTTACCCCACCTCCAAGCAACCATAGTGGGTTACGCAGTTTGGCAAATAAATGAATAGAAGTAAAACTCTATAAACTTTAAAAGGTTGAACTTTTTAAGCAGATGTATTTGCCATCCGTTAGTACTTATTGTCCATTACTACAATGTTCCTAAGAAATTGTGCATGTATGCTGCTGTGTATTATTAAATTTAATTTAATTTCATCCACTTTGAAAATGTGAGATTATAAAGCAGATATTGTAACGTACTGAGAGAATAACCATAAGAGGAAGTTTTTATACTGTGAATGGCTATTATCGTTCCACGCTGCATAAGGCAAGACACAAAAACAACTCTTACAAAAAAGTTTTATACTCTGCCGCATATTGCCTTTCATTCTCCACTTATCCAGCCATAAACCATTATCCCGACGCGATTAATTCATCATGCTACCTCTCCACATCCCGCTCTGAGCTGCACTTGTATAGTGACTTCCACATTGCTAATGCAGAGGCTAATGCAAGAGTTTTTCCATTACTTGAGCAGTATATAGAAATAGTAATAATAATAATAATAATTTTATATATATATATATATATAACTATAACTATATAACTGATTTGTATTTGAATAAAATCACAGCATTGAGAAAACTGCTATCCAAGTTTACCTATATCTGTTTTTCAGTACATTGTGAGGAGTAAGAGAGCGGATTTTTCACCTCACTCCCACTGAAATACTCCTATCCTGATCTCATGACATTTAAAAAAATTATAATTCTGCACAATCCTAATTTCATAACAAGATAAAAAATAAAAAAAAAAGTCCCAATTCCAGGACAGAATAAAAAGTACTCCTGTCCCTTCCCATGATTCACTCACTCACTCACTAATTTGCCAATGAGTTTTATTCTAGGGTCACAGGGAGGCTGGCACCTATCTCAGCTGACACTGGGTTTACACAGGGTAAACCCTGAACAGCTTGCCAGACCATCACATGGCAAACACACACACACAGAACAGCCAATCAGCCTAATGTGCATGTCTTTGGACTGTTACATACAAATACATTAGCTGAACAAGCCAAAGCAGTGTCATGTGTGTTCGTCAAATTCTCATGATGGATTCTCAATTCAGCGTCTTATTCTGTGTCATTTTTTTGAGTTGGTCAACAGCAATGATGACATTTTGTGGACAAGGTTCCTGCTACTTTTAGTGGTTCTCCTGCTACTCAAAAACAACGTGAAAGCCCTGCCATGTGCTGGTCTAACAATATGTTGTATACTGTATAATGTGGACATGACCTAATTAGTGAGAAAAAACTCTCAGGTTGGAAGGATTTACGAATTGGCTGGGGTTTGACCTTTCAAGATCACTCAAGATCAATGGTAAACAGGTTTTTGTTGTTGTTGTTGTTGTTGTTGTTGTTGTTGTTTTGTGATGCAAAATAGTTTATATTACTGTACATAAATGTATATTTATAATTACTGTCAGAATAGCTGTTCATAGAGGCTTGTATGGTGGATGCTTCACATCAACAGATAAATAAATACCTTTTTTTTTATATGTCGTGAAAGTACCCAGCATCAGCCCTTTGTAAGCTTGAGCTTTTAATTTAAACAGATCGACAGACACTTTCAGGAAGGAAAGTATTCACAGGTGTATTCTGGCAATAGGATGAAAGTTTATAACTGTTATAATGTAAGTAGTAAATAATGTTGCTCTATTCACAACATTTAATGTAACTATAAATGGATCAAAATTATGACATGGCCTTAATATGAAATTGTTATTATTGGAAAATAGCTTAGAATATAGGAAAATAATCGAGGGCGGGTTGGTAAAAGTAGCTCTGCCTCATGTTGGACCGCGTCATGCCATCACATCATTAATCATTATTATTAATTAATAATCAGTGAGAAAGTGAAAATCAAGAATAAACACACACACATACACACACACACACACACACACACACACACGCTGTATGAACCTGGTAGAGATGGGCGCAATCCAAACGGTGTCCTGCTTGGAGAGCTGCCTCGGGCGATACAGTCGAACAGAAAGCTGATCTGTTCCCCCTCTGTGCAGGCTAGAAAGAAGACACCAGTCCCTTCAGGAAGTGTAAAGAAGCAGAGACAGAGACAGATCAATCCTTTAATCCACTTTCGCTTTTAAAAGATAACATTCCATTCAATAAGGATTACATAACATTAGTACATGGCATTAACTTGCCCCAGTTTTCAACAGAATATCAATGTAAATCCGTAATTCTGAAAAAAAATAATATCCGCTGTGCATGAACATCACTTTTTATCATTTAATGCAGGTGGGTTTCATTGTAAGGCCTTCATATAATTTGTATACACTGCACTGAAGTTTCATTTCTTAAGGCCTATGGTACAATACAGCAGCCTGATATACCCGACTATATATAACTCTCATACACAGCATTGTGCTCAAAACTAATTACTGAATACAATAAATACATAGGACAATAAATACACGGGTCAGTGAACTCGATCTAAACAGGACACCAGAATATTATAAAGCACAGTTGAAGGGAGATGAACAGTCACATATACTCAAAGAAAATGATTAATAACGAGCATACAGAGCTGTACATAAAGTCTACACTATCATGGATTTTTCTAAAATAAAATTAGAATTAACGCCTGTCGGTTAGATGCCTCTGTGCGGTATACATTTACATTCACTTTTATGTCATTTGGCAGATGCCCTTATCCTGAGTGACTTACATCTTTTATCTAATTTATACAACTGAGCAGATGAGGGTTAAGGGCTTAGCTCAAGGGCCCCAACAGTGGCAGATTGGTGGCCCGACCTTTGGATCAGTAACCCACTATATACAAAGCAGACAAAGAAAGTTTAATACAAAGCATGCTTTGTATTAAATCTTAGATTAACCTTGGATGAGCCAGTCAAGCTTACGGGGACAAACATTTGCATAAAATAAATATAAGCATTCTGGAGATATCGCATTCACAAGAACGGCACACACAAGGTCTCAGTGACTTTGACCTTTGACCTATGACCTTGAAAATCAAATTAGTTCATCTTTGAGTCAAGGTGGACATTTGTGCAAAGTTTGAAAAAATCTCTCAAAGCATTCTCGAGACTACGTTCAAAAGAATGGCCCATATGAGGCTAGACTTACTTCGACCTTTGATCTATGACCTCCAAAATCTAATAAATTTATTCTTAAATTAGAGTACAGAATATCCTAAAGTTTGAAGAAAATCTCTCAAATAGTTCTCGAGATATTGTTCACAAGAATGGCACACACAAGGCCGCAGTGACCTTTGACCTGTGAAACCTAACTAGCTCATCCTTGAGCCAAGGTGGGCATTTGTGCAAAGTGTGAAGTGTTCTTGAGATTTAGCATTTACATGTATGGCCCAGACATTTGGACGGACAGATGGACAGACAACACAAAAACATAATGCCTCCAGCCCTTGCTATCGCCGACTTAAAAGGCGTAATTATTGTGCCAAACAGCATTGATGCTACTACAAAATGTAGAAATCCCTAATCTCAAGGAAATACCATGTGGACTTTTCTGGCATGATTTCAAAAAGAATAGTGCAACTCCTATTCATATCTCGTTAGAAGACATAACCTGATGTACAGCATCTATATTAGTATGAATTTCACAGAAGCTGTTTGCCATGTTTGAAATATATAGGTGTAGAATATGGATTGGATCGAATCCCAGTTATGCCGTGCATCTCAATTCCACAGTCCAAAAGCATTGGCCACATTCCCATAAACTGTATATATATTATAATGGGCCACTGTAGGTCACCCTGTTTAACATATTCATCAGTCAAGACACTCTGTTCTGGCATACTGTACAGTCACATGGTCAAGGTAATCTTACTGTCGATCCAAGGGCATTAACACAATCTGTAATGCTGAACGCAGGCTGAAGATCATATTACCTTCTACCCCTAGCTCTTATTTTGTGTACATAAATATACATGAGTTATCTTTCCAAATCCAATTAAATTCAAACAGGTCGAGTTATTTTCATTGTCCTTCAATTTACTTATGTGTTTACAATCCCATCAGGACCAAGTTGCAACATACATCACAGCCTTCCTAGCAGGGTACCTATATGCTAGCTACTGTAAAGCTGTGTAACTAGGAATTTCAAAGAAGTTGCAGAGAATGTATGAAATCACTACTTTACTCAGGGTTAGGATTAGTCTTAAAAGGTGAGGATATGATTACACAAATCCCCTGAAAGCTATCCTGTAACCCTTTGTGAGGGAAATAAGGTGCTGTTTCCAGTGATTTAATATTAACCAATAGGCATTTTAATGGGTTTAATTTCATGAAATCCCTAGGCTACACAGCTTTACTGTAACATATACAGGAATGGTTTTATGGATACAGTTCAGTGCAAATATTTCTATAACTGTAGAACAATAATTCTTAGCTTGATTCAAAGTTTACCATGATTTGTTAAAGTTTTTATGAGTTATCTTGATAACACCCACAAACAGTGTGCAAGCTCATTTAGTTAACTTTTAACCCTTGAATAGCATGTTTATTTTCCATGTTTAAGATAATAAATAAGCATTTTGTGGGAGTTCTACCTTCATGCATCTGCATCATAAAAAGTGATTACATACACATTTAATACCTGCTCCAAAGCCCAGAGGCATGGAACATTACTTGAATGGAGTCACGTCTCTCACTGTCTGTGGTTAGAAGCATGTAAAAGAACCACTGCTCTTGTTCGTAAAGAGTAGGCCAATGGATTGCGATCAGCGTGTTTCTGCCCCTACGATGGCCTGCCGAGCTGTCCAGGGTGTACCCCGCCCTTGCCCAGAGTTGGCTGAGATGGGCGCCAGCCTCCCTGTGACCCTAATTAGGATTAAGAGGTTTAGAAAATAAATGAATGAACAAATTACTTGGATGGTTGTCCCATGTACGTGCCACCACAGAAAACCCAAAAACATTTATATGGCATTTATCAGACTTACTTACATTTATCTTTTTTTATGCAATTGAGCAACTGAGAGTTAAGGACCTTGCTCAAGTACCCAACAGTAGCCGCCTTGGGCTACTTGGGCTTGAACCCATGACCTTCAGATCAGTAACACAGCCTTAATAATAGGCTGCTGCATCACCAATAAAAATTGCCCCTAGGTGTGGATGTGAGCGCAAATGTTTGTGTGTGTTGGCCCTGCGATGGCCTGGCGAGCTGTTCAGGGTATTCCAAGCCTTCACCCAGTGTCGACTGGGATAGAGTCCAGCCTCCCCACGAACATTGCATTATTCTGCAGCCTGGAAAATGATTCAATATTCATTCTTTCAGCATTTTCCAAAAGCTTAATCCTACTAGGGTCAGGAGAGACTGGAGGCTATCTCAACTTACTCGGGCGAAGGCAGGGTACACCCTAAACAGCTTGTCGGTCCATCGCAGGGCCAACACACGCACACACACAACCATTCACACTCACATTTAGACCTAGGGGCAATTTTGTACAACCAGTTAGCCTAATGTGCATGTCTTTGGACTATGGGAAAGAACCAGATTACCTGGAGGAAACCCACGCAAGTACGGGGAGAACATGCAAACTTCACAGACATGCCCTTGCCAATCCTGGCACTTGAACTCAGGACCTTCTTGCTGTGAGGAGGACATGCTAATCCCTTTGCCACCCTGCCACCCATTTAAGTTTTTAGTTGACTAAAATTTCATTCGTCAGAGTACACCCTGGACAGCTCACCAGGCCATCGCAGGGCAGAAACATGCTGACGGCTATGCAGCCCCTTGGCGAAAAACAGCAATGGTTCTTTTACATGCCTCTCACCATAGACAGTGAGAGACATGGCTGGCCTTTGTTAACCCAGTTAGCTGCACTGGGGGGACAGCAGTGACAACCCGCTGATAGTGGGGCTTGAACCCCTGACCTTGGGATCAGTAACCCAGCACCCTACCACCAGGCCACCACTGCCCTTGACTGCAGTTAATAAAGAAAATGCAATGCTAGTAGGCTACAATGCTAGAAGGCTTCAAACTACACACTGCATAAACAGCCCTCCATATGATACTATATTACTTATAAAAATAAATAATAATAAAAAACTCCAGTAACTCCAGTAAGTGAGCCCAATGATCTGAAAGCACCTTCCAGCTGTGAGAAGACTTCACAGGAAGGGAACATGGTTTATTTCCTCTTGTACTTGTACCTCTTGATTCTCAGCACAATTACGACTGCGTTCCTCTCCCAAAGCCTAATGAGGCCCTGAGCTCCAGCACTTTCGTATGAAATAAATATAGCTGTACCAGATCCCGTCATGTCACCATGGCGACTGCAAGGCCTCAGCTATAGGACTGACAGGCCTTTACGAAAATAACCATAACGTCCTGAGCGGCCGGTTTCATAATCTATCAACAGACTATAAATACAAGTGACCCCAGCATGTCCCATTCTCTTGTCTCCACACTGGTTTCAACTGTTGGTTTGAAGAGGTTATGTTTCATCATGATGATGTCACATAAGAGACATGTATATGATTAAAGACCCAATGATGTGTCAGTATGGTGTCGACGTAGTCTAGGGTCAAGTGTTGTTTTGAGAAGTTATGGTTGTCAAGTGGAGAGATATATGATGTTAATGATCAGGATGATGTCAAATAAAGAGATATATAATGACAGGGCCGTTATATTGGATGCCCTTTTAAATAAAATACAACAGAAGAGGTGAGCATGTGATGTAGTGTGTTTCCATTCGTCTGAAAACATTTGCATTGTAACATGAGGTATACTGAAATCTCTTTTTTCAGGATGAGTATGAGTAACCTATTACGTGATCAGGGTGTCATAGATCACTTGATTTAGTGCCGGTGTTAGTTGCTGCTATGTGGTGCTGGCAGTGAACTGCTCATGGTGAGTTTTATTTTTAAGATGTTTGGTATCTACAATAGACTGAGCGAACAGCTGACCTACCACAGAACAGTATCAGTGAACATGATCCAAATGGAAATTGCACCTTGGTTCAGGAACAGAGTAAAGACCCTTGGAAGCGAGTGTACAGTGGGGCAAAAAAGTATTTAGTCAGCCACCAATTGTGCAAGTTCTCCCACTTAAAAGATGAGCGAGGTCTCCAATTTTCATCACAGGTACAGTTCAACTATGAGAGACAAAATGGGGGGAAAGAATCCAGGAAATCACATTGTAGAATTTTTAATGAATTAATTGGTAAATTCCTCGGTAAAATAAGTATTTGGTCACCTACAAACAAGCAACATTTCTGGCTCTCACAGACCTGTCCTCTCTGTCCTCCACTCGTTACCTGTATTAATGGCACCTGTTTGAACTCATTATCAGTATAAAAGACACCTGTCCACAACCTCAAACAGTCAGACTCCAAACTTCACTATGGCCAAGACCACAGAGCTGTGAAAGGACACCAGAAACAAAACTGTAGACCTGCACCAGGCTGGAAAGACTGAATCTGCAATAGTTAAGCAGATCAGTGTGAAGAAATCAACTGTGGGAGCAATTATTAGAAAATGGAAGACATACAAGACCAGTGATAATCTCCCTCAATCTGGGGCGCCACGCGAGGTCTCACCCCGTGGGATCAAAATGATCACGAGAACGGTAAGCAAAAATCCCAGAACCACAGGGGGACCTAGTGAATGACCTGCAGGGAGCTGGGACCAAAGTAACAAAGGCTACCATCAGTAACACACTACGCTGCCAGGGACTCAAATCCTGCAGTGCCAGATGTGTCCCCCTGCTTAAGCCAGTACATGTCCAGGCCCGTCTGAAGTTTGCTAGAGAGCATTTGGATGATCCAGAATAGGATTGGGAGAATGTCATATGGTCAGATGAAACCTAAATAGAACTTTTTGGTAAAAACTGAACTTGTCGTGTTTGGAGGAGAAAGAATTCTGAGTTGCATCCAAAGAACACCATACCTACTGTGAAGCATGGGGGTG
>JAQMYF010000027.1:20286312-20302103 GCA_030014195.1 Neosilurus mollespiculum
GAAAATTGGAGACCTCTCTCATCTTTTAAGTGGGAGAACTTGCACAATTGGTGGCTGACTAAATACTTTTTTTGCCCAACTGTATCCCGGTGCTCAGTGTTCACTGCGCCGAAATGCTCACATGAAAATCGGTTGGTTCTTGGGCTAGGCGATATGACGGAAAACCATTATCATACTTTATCACAATTTTCACAATAACAATACCTTACCTTATACCCTTATCTTGCTATGGATATAATGTTCAGAGAAACCAGTTTAACAGCACACATAGACTGTTTGTAAGTACTGTATACAGGGGATGCAGGGATCCAGGGGTGCTCATGCACTCTTGTGCTTACATGGGATAAGTTTGGCTCTATGAACACCCGCAGCTCCCAGCACAAGATGCATCGTTTGCGCATCCATGTTCCACTACTTCCAACAGCAAGCTTGAAATATAATAGAGCGAATATTTTTTAGGGGTAGCATAGGGGTTAGCACGTCCGCCTCACAGCAGGAAGGTCCTAGGTTTGACCCCAGTCTCGGCAATGGTGTTTCTTGTGGGAGTCTGCATGTCCTTCCTATGCTTGCATGGGTTTCCATTGGTACGCCCCTAGATGTAAGTGTGAGTGTAAATGCTTGTGCGTCTGTTGACTCGGCAATGGACTGGTGAGTTGTTCAAGGTGTGTCTCTTCTGACGGCGGGAGGAAAACATGCAAACTCCACACAGAAACGTCTGAGCCTGGGACTCAAACCCAGGACCTCCTTGCTGTGAGGACGCACCAGGATGCCCTGAATAGTCATACTGCAACATGATAATTTACTGATATTTCACCTAGCCCTATTTGCTTCACAGATCTGCATTCACCAATACCTGTGTGTACACACGATTCATACACCACTGCACTTATAAATATATCACCTATTTGTTTCATAAGAAGACGTAGTGTTTGTTCATGATTTTTTTTAGAGTACAGTTTGCTGTCTTCTCTGCTTTCTTTATTAATCCTGAAATATGTCCAGATGTTTCTTATTTCCCTGTTCATTAGCGCTACATCACACTTTAGGTTTACAACACATAGTATCAACTGGTGCCATATGTTGGCATCGGACCAACTTATGACAAGTAGAAGTACGTAATTCTGGCATCTGAGTGATACCTGACCCCAGTACAGATATAGATGCTACATTGCTACTACAAATTGTCCACACATGTGGTTTAAAGAGAATAAGATCAACTTCAGTGCATAATTTTGCACCTTGTCCTCTTTAAAGACAACAGCAGTTCTGGGAGCACAAAACAATTTGGAACAGAACACTCAGCCAAGATTCCAGCACAGCAGCAGAATGCTATTTGGCTCTGAGCAGCGTGGATGTCCTGAATGTCTGGCGGACAGCAGCTTAGCTGAGCTGTGGGCATTAAAAGGTCAGCAAGGTAAATTGTGGAGACTGAAATGTGTAAAAGGATCAGGAATCCTACTCTACGTTAGCACCAAGCATGCAGACTAGCTTATCTCTTGCACAATCCCTCCATCTCACTTTATGTGCATGTGCGTGTGTGTGTGTGTGTGTGTGTGTGTGTGTGTGTGTGTGTGCCTGTGTATGTGGAGAAAGGCACTTTGAATACTGCAGAATCTCAGTACTTAATTGGGTCTTTGAGTTTTACAGTGAAGCTTCATGATCAGGAATTTGACATTTGATCTCCAGCTGACGTACTTGTTAATGTGTCTTGTTACAAGCACGACTGTATCAGTGCATCAATGCCCTTATTAATTCATGTGACTTTTTAGGGAGAATATAGATCATTATATAAAAGTAAGATATCACAGTATTATGGTATTAATCATCTGTTTAAAACGACACAGTGCAGGAGTTGAAATTAAAAAATTACAAATCATTTTAACCAAATTTTTGTGAAACAGTATGGAGGCAGAGCATGACTGTAATTATCAAATATTTTATGCCTTTTACTTATAATAGTAAGAAAAAAAGGGGAAAAAACATTGTCGCTTTTATTATTATTATTGTTATTATTATTATTATTATTATTATTATTATTATTATTGAAAAATATTTATATACACATTTATTTATATAAATACATTTATAAAACATTTAACTAAAGAATATGTAGCTTTTTGAAAAGGTGAAGCAAGATGAAGCAAGACGTTTTGTAGTATTATGTTCCATCTTCTGTTGTATGGGGTAATTCAATTCTTTTACTTTTTAATTTGCAATATATTTTACAGTAGAATTAGTTCTGTACATCCTGAACACACTGTCACACTGCAGTTATACTTTATTGAATAACTTTTTTACTGTCTTAGATTTTACACATCTAATTCAGATTTCCTTCTAATTCTTAATTTCAAACTTGATTTTTAAAATCTGATCAAATCAGATTTTTTCGGCTGTTTTTTTATTTATTTATTTATTTTTAAACCTGTCCTGTCCAGCATCATAGCAAGCCGAATGGCAGTCTGGTTGCTGTGTTGATCTTTTCAGCTGTAAAGTAAGTTAAACTGCTCCAATCTGACAATACTGTTGTATGGCTTCTTCTCCACTAAAGTTCCAGGAATCAGTTTATGGGAGTTAAACGTGTTTCCCCATGTTCACGCTACATCTAGAAACAGTATTAGTATTTAAATGTATTATAAATAACAAGTTGGTATAATTGTTTTAGTGTATACACTACATAAGAAAAGCAAACTAAAGTTAAAATTTATGGTTTATTTTTATTGGATGAGACGAAGTATGACACGGAGTATTATTCAGATCATGGGGGTTTTGTCTCCTGATCTGCAATATTCTCCATATCATAAAAAAGTCATATTCTATACTTTTTTATTATTCATTTAAAATATTTTCAACTTATTTAAATTATAAACAATGCCAATGATGGATACGTCATCTCATAGAAGAAAACAAAGAATTATTTGATGGCTTTCCACCAATCAGTGGCCTATCTGTATAGTTCTACAAAAAAGACAAAAATAAAAACCCAACATAAACATACGAAGTGATATGAGTTCTTTTGACAATTCCAACAATCATCATTTTGCACATGTTAAACTCAATACTTCAATGTTTTCCTCTCCATCAAATTACTTCCGTAGAGTTGCCCTCACTAGCAGAAAGGAAACACCTGGAAATTCTCAGCCTAGTGACTGGTTCATAAACAGCCAGACAAACCCACGTATTCTTTCCTCTGCACAAATGAAAGGTGACAGCTGACATGCTCACTTATGAAATGAGCAGTATGGGTTTTTGATGGTGCTTGGAGCTACGACCGTGTGCTTATGTTCCCTCAGTGGATTAGAAACTTTGCATTTTATTACACTGTCCACGATCCAGAGTATCCACCAGCTCACTGTGTGCTAATGAATTAAACAAGACATGGGCCTCAATTCTGCCTTGACTAATCTGACCATACAAATGCTATATGCTAATGCAGCAAGACACTGATTGATTGGTTCCAGGTGAAGAATTATCTCTACAGGGCTATGAATTTTAACAACATTTTGCAGCATTTCTAGACCTTTTACGTTAATCTACATTTGGAGAAGCTAAATATTATGGTGGAAAATATACTGGAGGGTAACATATCAGTAATGCGGGATCAGTGAATTTTTATGAAAACAAAATTATTTCGTTCACATGAGGCACTAGCAATTACTTTAATTCCTTAGAAGAATTTAAAAGCCCTTCAAGCCTGTATTGGGAAAGTATAAGTTTTTAATAAACATTTTAGAGGACAATTATGAAGCGAGAAGTTTTGTAGTATTATTGTTCATACAGTATGAACTGTTACAATGTTATACTGGCTATTTAAACTGAAAATAAAGATTAGGATAAGTAAATGTTTTTTTCTCCCCATGTTCCCTTAATTATTCCAACATAAATGAGCTTTAGACCCTCATGATCGGTGGTATTCATTGCAGTTTGCTTAATGAACCAAGAAACTGAACTACAAAATGAAGACAAGTACCTGCTGGAAACTGCAGAGCAACCAGACTTCACAAACACTCACTGTGTGAAAAATCATGACAAAAGTACAAAACTGCAGGAGGTTTAAGCAATTTGCAGTGACCAGGTCATCCGAGCAGGACCACCACTTGTGGAATATAATTAGTCCTGTGAAGAAAAGTCCCCCAGAAACAAGCTAACAAATCTCACACTGTGTGCATGAGGTCAAAGTATCATGCTTCAGTATTCTCACAAGGGTTTGTTAGATGGAACAAAGAGGTATCTAGTGTGAGATACAAACCTCCCATGAGCACCGATGGCAAAAAAGCCAACAAGTAACTTGAAGAGAAGTAGAAAAAAGAAAGTTTTATGGCTAAGATGAGAGAAAAACTAGATTAAAATTATATGGGGGGAAAGACTACTACAAACCTTTCTCAACACACCACATTACAGTCATACGCTAAGGTCACACATCGCCGGTTGATACGTGAGAACCGTGGCTGGGACTCCTGTAAAAATTATAGTGGATTCTGAAAGCGGTCTTTATCGGAAATATTGGTGGAGGAAATTTGCAAATGAAGCCAGTTGAAAAAGCAGTGCGGTCTAACTGATCCACGGCAAATTTCAACATGACCAAATCTTCCAGGAATGGAAGCCACGCCCTCCCAGTTCTCAAGGTAGCTTCCTGCTTCTCAAGTATTTAGACGGAAGTGCCGGGAGGTTTTTTAGTTGTTGTAGTTACACAGTCCCAGCATCCACACCAAAAATAGGTATGATCAGTAATTGTCTTTTTGAGCTAGTGTGTAGAATGTAAATTCAGGATAGCAGCTGTGGTGGTCATATTGGATATCAGACCACAAAAAACCAGTAGGCTTGTGAAGTTATTCAGGCCCAACATCCACATTTAGAGATAATGCATGGAATGCTTCGGTGGACAGACGGATGGACATCGCGCCTGACATTAAATAAAAATGGAGCGGTCATATGTGACACTCATTCAAATAAGATCTGAATAGCCCTTCACTAACTGAAAAGTTAGTGATGGCAGAACCATGTTGATCAAGAGTAGGATACATGTAGTAACGTTGTGGGGCCTCTGCTACTTCGTTATTGTTTGAGCTGAGGGGTACTTGTGGTACCATTGATTTTTTTTTATTCTTTTTTAACCTACTGCTTAATAGGATTTTACCATCATGTTGCTGGGAATGAAAGTTAGCTCTTTTATTTAAAGATAAGATACTCTGCATACAGCTTTAAGGGTAGCTATTTAGGAATTTGGCTAGCGAGATTCCTTGTGCATGCATCTTTCAACAACAGGGGACGGTCAGTTGCTCAGTTAGTCAGTCAGTCAATGAATCAGAGAAATGACAGACCTCCTGGCTGTGCTTCACAGACCTTGCTTTAAGAGTCATGTCTTTATGTCACTCTATATTTGAGCATTTGTGGTTTTTAGAAGATCACTTACACATAATAAAACTTTCCAAACCTATAAAACTGTCCTGAGGCTGTTACAGAGCCAACTGCAACAGCTGATCATTTCTCTAAATGTACCAGATAGCGCCTCCATCACCAACAACAAATTAATTAAAAAGATACATCAATAGGAAAATCTGTTTTTCTTTATTACAGGATCAGGCTTGTAGACTGGTCAGTTTTCAGGTCTCACAGAATTTCATGAACAGCTGCATTTTGTTCTGCCAAAAAGACAGCTGGTGGTTATATAGTGCTAACACAGTGACTGGACCAGATTACACATTAGTAACGAGAGAGAACGCGGAGACAACTGAGAGTGGGTTGAATTTTCACAATAGAATCTTGGCAGGAACCCTCTACCATTTCTCTCCACCTCATGGAATGCCCCTAACACTGAGAATGAAAAATGAGAGAAAGGAAGCATGAACAGCACTGGACCGACTGCAAGTCTGCTGCTGTGCATGCATGAAACATACAACTGTAGTTTGTCGGAGCTAACTAGCATTAATAATGAATAATTTTTGCAAAAGATTATACTAGACTATAAAAGACTCGCAAGGCAATAACGCATTTGGATTTACATCGATTTGTTTGTTTGTTTGTTTTTCATGCTCGTCTGTTTGTTACCCTCTTTTACATTGTTAGTCTATGGTTATCTGTCAGCCTGCTTACTTTTCTTTTTTTTTTATATAAATTTTTTATTTGGTTTGTTTGCCCCTTATATTTTGTCCCTACAAATATTTAAAAACCTCCCAATAAATGACCGCCCCTTCACCATTGAAGAGTATAAAGCTGTAAAGAAGAAAATTAAAACTGCCAGGGCAGTCGGCCCAAATGGAACTCCTCCGGAGGTTCTAAAATTCAACGGTTTAGATGAAATTATCCTGCAATATGCAAACAAGCTTCTTATAAACCTCAAAAAGTCAGACCAATGGTCAAAAAATAATCTGGCCCCTGTCACGATCCCACCGGTTCCTGACACACACAGTGACGCTGACTTTTCCATCATTATTTTCCAATCAACTTCAGTTATCTAGAGATTTTAAAGACTCTTGTTTCTGGCGCCGATTTTTGCCTATGCCTATGCATAATGTATGCTGGATATCTGACCTTAGCTTATTTGTTTACCTCGGCTCTGCTTATGCCTTTGATAGACTGTTTGATCAGTGTTTTGACCTCTGCCATTTCCCCTTTGGGCTATTACGTGCTTATTTTCATTAAAAGTGCATTTAAAGTTATACTGCACTTGCATCTGACTCCTAACAGCTCCCATACCAAAAGATGTTAACCTTAGCCAAGTCAATAACAACAAGGGGATGTTTATCCTAAATCATGCTCAAAGTTGTCAACAGGATGATACTAAATCACATCCTCACCCCACTGCTTCGAACAAATCAGAAGGCCTGGTAGATCTACCATGGCACAAATCATGGCACGGAAGAATTACTGAAGGGATTGAAGCTAGAAACTTAGTGGCAGTAATCACATTCACCGACTTCAAAAAAGCCTTTGATGTTACCAGCAGGAGAAAGATGCTACAGATTCTCAAGGCTTATGGCATTCCCACACGACCAGTGAATGTAACTGAAAAAACCTTTGAGTTAACACAAGCAAATGTGCTTTTCTGAATTCTTCCAAATCACTACTAGCATTCTACAAGGAGACACTCTCGCCCCTTATTTGGTCATAACAGTTTTGGACTATGTACTGCGAGAGGCTAACGAGGGACCTGAAGATGATCTGGAACCAACAGTTATACCAAGACAAAGCCACAGAGTTAAAGCCAAAAATTTTGTAAATGACTTCACTCTTTTAGTGATCAGTTTATACAAGCACAAGAGCTACTCGGAAACAGAAGATGGATCGACAAAAGTTGGTCTCCTGTTAAATGCTAAGAAGACAAAGTATATGCTCTTTAACCATCAAGTTGATGTCGGGCTTAAAGCATAAATGATGAACCAGTCAAGAACTTTAAGTAATTGGGATCATGGATCAGTGATTTAGAAAATGACTAAGGCCGGAAAGGCAATCGCTTGGCCAGCGTGCAACAAAATGAGGAAAGTGTGAATCTCAGAGCTCCCATATACAACAAAGATCAGACTATTTCAGACAACTGTAGAATCTCTCTCACTTTATGGCAATGAAATGGACAGTCACAAAGAACCATCAATGGATGCTACACCAGAATGCTGTGAATGGCTCTGTATGTGATCCAAGGAGTCACTGAACAATATTAAGACTAGCTGGTCATTGCACTCGTCACAATAATTTAAAAAAGGCTTCAAATGTGCTCTTTTGGGAACCACAGCATATTGAGGTAGACCATGAACTACATATTCCCACAAACATCCAGCTCACAAGTAAGTTCATTGAAATTTTCACCACAATGAGGATGTCCCGAAATTCCAGATTTTGGTCAAACCGATCAAAAGAAAGTATACTGATACGCCTAGGTAGTTTAGCATTTTCCCTGCTCCCAACACACACTCATCTAATAACTATTACATTATCTCTTAAGGACTCCAATTCCCAGAACACCCAACTCCATATTGGGAGGTTATGTATTCACCGGTGTCTGTTTTTATTTGTTTGTCAGTTAGCAGGATTACGCAAAAAACACTGAACAGATTTTTTTACCAAACCAGGTGGATAGATGGGGTATGGGCCTTGAAAGAGCTCATACTCATAACATTTTTAAGCAGATCTGGATCACGATCAAATTCCAGTTATTAATTAAAGGCATTTATTAAAGGATTTTTTTCTGTTAGCAGGATTACACAAAAAACAGATGAACTGATTTTCATCAAACTTGGTGGAGGAGTGGGTTATGGGTCTGGAAAGAACCCATAAAATTTTGGAGCTGCGTTTCTGAAAGCTTATTGAAGGGTTTTGTCTGTTAGCAAGATAATGCAAAAACGACTGTATATATTTATGTCAAACTTGGTGGAAGGGTGAGTTAAGGGCCTGGGAAGAATCCAATTAACTTTGGAGCAGATCTGAATCTCGATCTGTATCTAGGAATTTATTAAAGGTTTTGTCTGTTAGCAGGATATGCAAAAATTCTATCAATCTTGGTGTAGTGGTGGGGTATGGGCCTAGAAAGAACCCATTAAATTTTGGACCAGGAATTTATTCGGGGTTATTCACAAGCATTCACAAACATTCAGTCACTACCATTGGCATAAACACGTTTCTCCACACAAACAGGTACGCATACCCATACGGCAGAGGTTCAAGCACTGGCCTAGTGCTTATTTCTAGTTGTTCTTGTTTCTGTACTCACATTTCTGCCTTAGTCTAACCCACTGTGTATTTTTTGAGGATCGCATGATCCTTGCTTGAAATCTGTCCATGACTTCTGATCATGCTTTGGATTTTACTCTAAAATTAATAAAGAACTGTTTTAACAGCTATTGCATCTGCCTCAGTGTCTGCCTTGACAATAACAGAGCTTCATGAGCTAAAGTTGGAGTAATCAGGCGGGGAAAACACGGTAATATACAGTACAGGAGGTACTCCAGTGCCAGAGTTGGGAACCTGTGATGTCAGCAGCAAAGACAGTAGCTGGACTACAGCACTGGTTTTTGTACATAAACACACATTGAGACTCACAAAAGCCGCATCGTGTCCCGCCTTCGAAGATAAATCCATTAGGCACTGCTCCATAACGTCTCAGGTCGGTCAGTCTCCAGTGCGCAATAACTGCTGGAGGAATGTCTCGGGCTATAACGAGCAGATTATTACACAGATGCAGTGAGGCTGTGCCGCTCTCCAGCTTAGTGCCTGGTTGGACATTTACACTGAACCTGTGGACTGAAAAAGAAGGAACATTTCAGTTTAGCTTTCAAGACAGAGCATGTGCTGGCATTACATTTACATTACTCCTTTCAGCTTTATGGTCATTATATTATTTATGATTATAATTAATAACTTATGGCTCATGACAGGATTAGCATGTTTGTGTCAAAGCATAAGGAGCTAATACACTGTTATTCTGTTCGAAGTCATGGTGGATACTGAGGGAATCATAGGTATGACACTGGAATATACCTTGGACAGGATGTCAGACCATCACAGGACTCCATGCTCACACTCATTCCCATACCTACTTACACTTCAGTGAATTCTGGCATATTTTAGAAGATGAAAGGAAAACAGAGAACTATGGTATTTAATTAGTCTCTCTAAACCCACCGATCACAAACTGATGCTCACGAGGGCCTTTTTCCTCCTCACGAGTGCACAAAATGGTTTGTGCTAGTGCAAAATCATGCTGGTGAGGGCACTTTTAATATTCGTATACACAAATCTATGAGGACTCACAGGACTGGATGAGCATGCACTCAACATTCTTTACTGCATTCGCAAGTGCTGACTTTTGAGACTCTGAAGCGGGAATGTTTTCACTCTTTAGATAGGCTATTTCTTTCAGTTAATTCTGTCTTTCTATGGTCAAGGCGAAATTGCGAGAATTGGACATGGATCAGTTCAAGTAAGGCATGAAAACGGCACAAATAACAGTATACAGATATTAAACTAACAAATCAGATATAAACTAGTGAACTTCTAAATGAAATAAAACTAAGCTCATCTGCAAATAATACTACATTACATTTATATACATCATACAAGCATCTACTCTCACACATAAATGAATGGTAGCTCAATGCATTTATATGCAAAACACTTCCTTGCTTACAGCTTCTCCAACATGAGGGTGGGGTACACCCTGGCAGCTCGCCAGGCCATCGCACAGTAACACACACACAAAAATCCATTCACACTCACACTCACACCTAGGGGCGATTTGGAACAGCCAATTAGCCTACTGTGCATGTTTTTGGACAGTGGGAGGAAACCAGAGTACCTTGAGGAAACCAACACAAGCACGGGGAGAACATGCAAACTCCACAAAGAAACGCCCCAAGCCCTGCAACCGAACCCAGGCCTTCTTGCTATGAGGCAGACGTGCTAAACACTGCGCCATCGTGCTGCCCCTCATTCCTTGTATTTTTACATTAAACAAATTGGGAGTGTCTATATTCACCCAGGTGAGAATAGTCATATGACAGCTATTTGGCTATTTACATCTGAATTAGCTATTCGGCCGTTTACAATGGATTAGAATTAGGGTGTAAATAGCATTGTTGGCTATGGACACTTGGGTGCTTGCCTTGTCTCTAGGTGGTGCTACATATAGTGTAATTAGCCACATTGGCTAATCATGCCAGGTTCAAAAAACTGTTGGCTATTGGCACAACAAGTACATATAGCAAACTTATCTGTGGATAAATAAAAATCTGTCCAGAACATTTTTATAACATTTAAATAAATAGGTAAACAGATTTATAGGCTGGTGACAATCCTTTCAAAAAATAGTCACACTTTTGCACAAAAATGCACAAGAATACATAGACAGTTTCTTCTTAAATAAACACAAGGAACGTGACAATCTTTCAATGTGTCCCCAATGACAACAGTGTAGATTTGAGTATCATCTCATTCCAATCTTATAGTATGGTTATATTACAGTAGCAGTTCTGTACAAAGAGGATTAATATTCCAGGAGAAATCCTCAGTTTCAAGGCTTTATGTTCAGTATGTCAGGAGAGACAGCATTTCGATATACTGCAGATATCTGAAAATAATGCTATATTATTTTTACAGAAACAAATTTCTTAAACATTGCATTTCGAACTATCTCATCCAACAACAAGAACAATGACAAAAATCCCTCTGGACAAATGTGAACTGTGTACTGAAGCTATGTTTATACAACCCACGACACGGGCGTTTAGGACATTTGCATAAACGGTGCTGTGATATTCAGTGAAATCTACTAAAGTAAACAGATTGATAAAGTAATGTTCTGTACTAGCTAGAGACATGAAAGCCAAATGGGTTCACTTAAAAAATTATTTCAGCAAACGATAAGTAAGCAAGCGAGCTGGGCTCCAAGACGTGACATTGTGATTCATCACAATCAGTATTTGTAGTCATAAAAGCAGAATCAATCCTTTTGATGTCGTGAAGTGACAATACCAGCAGTCAATGATGACGCTTACTTTCTGACAAGGATTCTGTCATGTGTCATCACACGCCGAGAGAGAGAAAGAGAAAGAGAAAAAACAGGAGAGGGGGAGAGAGAGAGAGAGAGAGAGAGAGAATGGCTGCTGACTGACTGACTCATCAATCAGGCTCAATGTAAGACGAGTTAGCGAGCCATCATACAGAGAAAGAGCACAGCAGAGGGATGGAGACTGATGAGAGCGATCGAGCAACATGGGGAATATTCAACACGCTTCACTGAACACAATCTATTATTGCTCTGTCAGCATGGCTCTGACACACAAACAAATAAACAAAGGAAAGGACAAGGAAATGAAGGATGCAACAGAGCAGGAGAGACACTCATTGTCTGTGATGTGCCTTAGGCAAGTGCCAATGTTACGTTTCCACGGAACAATAATTACATCATCATTTATCACAGCTTATAATATTACCGTGATATTCAGTTGCAAAATGGATGATCACTGCGAGAGTTATACGTCTGTCTTCACTGCCAGGAATCTGTTCCATACTGTTGCTTAAAGCACAGCCCTGCTGAATTCTCAATTTTGATTGGCTGTTGATTCATTTTCTATACTAAATGCTTTCATTTAGTCAGTTACAATATGGTTTCGTTCAGCAGTTATGCTTTGGTATTATCGCTGCCACAAAAAAAAGTGTTTTGGTGGAGGTTTGCACTCACTGGTGTTTGTTTGTTGAATTGGCACCTGTGCAAGGAATTTCACCAAACATAGTGCGGACACTACTCTACCTGAGTCCCAGAGATGATTTGATTTTGGAACGCCAAAGTCAATGGTAAAGGTCAGGACAAGGTCACAAATCTTTGGAGATAGATATTTCCTATGTTATAACTGGAATAGTTTATATCTGAGAAACAAAGTGATATAGACCCATGGATGCAATGAGGGACACCATACATATACACTTTCAAATGGCGTAATCCCCTTTGACCTTATATGACCCTGAAAGGTCAAAGTCAGAGACAGGATTTTAAGCCTTTACAACTTCAGAATGAGTGCAAATAGACATTGTGCTACCATGGAACACTAACAGGAAATATATGGACTTTCAAATGAAACAATTAATTTTGACTTTGAGTGACCTTTACAGGTCAAACCTCAGCCTTCAAATGAGAGATGTTTTTGTACTACAATATAGAACATAGCGTAATACTAACACATGGGTAATTAAAACCAGGGACTATGAGCTACATGCCGTGTGGTGGAAGTACCCCGTGTTCTGTGGGTGCCACTCTAGTTAAACATAGTAATTATAATTTAATGTGAAGCAGTTTTAAAGGAAATTCTTCCGGAGAGAAGTTTGTGCTTTCAGTTTCTTTGAAAGGAAATACTATCTATAACTGTTATTAATTAAACTGGAACAGCAGGAACGCACAGAACACTGACCTCAAGCTGACAGTTGTCAGAAATGATAAACTAAAAAAAAAAATCTCTTCCTGCAGGTTGCCTTGATCATTTTAAATGTTGTTAACATTTTTATTTTTAGAGCGTAGTTGATGAAATGAGGTTCCCTTTACCTTCTGAATGTAGGAGATGAATTTGGTGAAGGAAAGTTCTGGAGAAACCTACAAGATTGCTGGCACCTCAGCAGACCATTTTTAAACTTCAAGAGTGTATTCACGTCACACACAACCTGAACGGCATTCGGGGGGTGACTTAATATAGACCGCTCAACCACAAATGATGTTTGCTATGTGCTCCATCTTTGTGTGTGTGTGTGTGTGTGTGTTCATTTACAAAAGAGTGAAGGTATATGACAGTTCAGGGTCAAAAGCTTATCACAGTGTTTAACTAGCTTACCATCAAACCCTACTTCCTTTCAGTAAGCAAATAAGTGTTACCTGTAATTATCAAAAACTGAAAAAAAGTATTCCATCTCTGCATAGCTCACATAAAGCCTGTTAGAAGTGTTTTAAAACACTGCAGTGTATCTATATAACATTAACAGCACCTGTCTAATAATAGGAAAGACTGTGAATTAATCCGACGAGTGACAGTGAATCAATATTTAATATATATATGTACATTCTATCACAGCAGAGGTTTCTCACCTTCTCCGAGGCTGTAGCGGATGCGCGCGTCCCAGGCCAGGAGGTTTTCCTTGCTGTCGAAGCCGACTATAAGGGACTGTGTGAGGCATAGTACAGTTAGGGCGTAGTTTACTCCTTCAAACCCCTGCAGGAGCTCCAGGCCACAGATATCACCCAGGGTGAGCTGACTCCTCTCTCGCTGCCCTTTGCTGCGCTCCTTATAGACTAGCACACACAGACAGTCTACCACACACACACACACACACACACACACACACACACATAATTAAACAAAAGATTATGCAAAGTAAATTTGCAAATCCTACAAAAATGTTTTATTCATTCAACTTTTAGTCATTCATTCATTCATTCTCTGGACCACTTTATCCAACTAGGGTCTCAGGGAGGATGAAACCGAAATCCGCTGCCTCCGGGCTTAGACGGGATACACCCTGAACAGCTCACCAGTCTATCGCAGGGCCAACAAATACATAACCATTCATTTTCACACCATGGGGCAATTTTAAACAGCCTAATGTGTATGTCTTTGGACTGTGGAAGAAGACTGGAGTGCCCGGAAAGAACATGCAATCTCTACATACAAACACCCTCGCTGAGCCCGAGACCCGAACCCAGGACCTTCTTGCTGTGAGGCGGATGCGCTAACCACTACGCCACCGTTCCTCGCTAAAATGGTTTTGTACTTAATGAAAACAATAATGTAACAATGGAGTGATGTTTGCAAAATACTAACAACACAGAGCTACAGACAGACCCTTCGTTTAAATTTCAGTTTCATTTGCTCCTTATTTATGAGGTTGTTGCCTTCTTTTTTTTTTTCATCCTAACTTCTGATGAGCAAAATTAACATGACAGGTGTGAGGGTTTTTTTTTTCTGTTACTGACATGTTCAGTCTGCTCGTTAGAGCTTTAGATGCAAATTAAGGGAAAATATTATTTTTTTTAAAAGAAGAAAAAAGAACCTTTACTCTACGCCAGTTTCTGAAACCGTCAAAGGGAAATTTTAAAAGTTGTCGGGAAAAAAAAAAACATTTAATCATATGAAACATTCAGAATACACTGCCAGCACTTGTTGGTACAGTATGAGAGCTTGTTAGCACCTGTAGTGTTCATCTATAATTATCCACTCCTACACATGTCTTGTATAGGCCAGCATGCAATTAAAGTGAAGCCAATGAGACGTCAGTGTAACACTGGTCTATATTTACTGTACGTGTGTGCAGCTGTAGTTCAGCATGCATAGACATACACACAGCTGCCATATGAAGTGCTTCAGAAACAGAGAGAAGGAGACAGAGAGAGAGAGAAAGAGAGAGAGAGAGATTTATTGCAGCAGCTGGAGACTGACTGACTCATTACATGTCAGAATCTGAAAAAATCCCCAAACTTTTGCCGACATTCTGTCAATAAATGTCTCATTAATATATTAGACGCCTCTCAATAAGTCTTCATTCATTCATTAATTTACCGAACTGCTTAATCCTTCCCGGGTCGAAGTAGGGCCTACTAGGGTCGCCAACAAGGCCAACACTGGGCGAAGGCAGAGTACACCCTGAACAGGCTCGCCAGTCCATCGCAGGGCAAACAAACACATAACCATTCGTACTCACTTTCACACATAAGGGCAATTTGAAACAGCCTATTATCCTAATGTGCATGTCTAGTGAGGAAGAAACTGGAGTACCCAGAGAAAACCCATGCGAGCATCGGGAGAACATACAAACTCCATACAGAAACCCTCTCGCCAAGCCTGGAACTCGAAGCCAGGACCTTTTTGCTGTGAGGGAGATACACTACACCACTGTGCCACCCTGCCCAAAATGATGCGTAAGAAAAGAAGCTAACATCTTTGTAACTGACGTGTAACTACATCCCACACAACTGCTACCATCTCACAGGAATAATGAACATACGCCATCAGGCAATAAATTAGAATTAGAACTGTTAACTATGAAGGCAATAAAGTAAAAACAATAAAGGCTTCATATTGGGCCTATTGTAGGGCTTCATGGATACACTGCATATTCTCCACTATGATTTGTGACATAATGCATTATTAAATGTTGGATACGGAACAGTTTTGAACACTGTGTGTGATTTCAGAAGTGCAATAAATATTATAATCTACTTTTCCAGGACTTCCCCAATACTGTGCTATGTCATGTCATGTCATGTCATGTCATTTTCTGAACCGCTTATTCCTAATTAGGGTCGCGGGGAGGCTGGCGCCCAT
>JAQMYF010000027.1:20308537-20342436 GCA_030014195.1 Neosilurus mollespiculum
CATAGCCGTCAGCATGTTTCTGCCCTGCAATGGCCTGGCGAGCTGTCCAGGGTGTACTCTGCCCTCGCCCAGAGTCGCCTGAGATGGGCGCCAGCCACCCTGTGACCCTAATTAGGATTAAGTGGTTCAGAGAATTAATGACTGGATTAAAAGAAGATGGAATATAATCTCAAACATATAAACACTTACATATGCAGTAGATTCCTTTGTCCAGCATCCATGTTTGTTCGTCGGAAAACTGTTTAACACTGTTTAACTTTGTTTTTGCACCTTTGTTCCTCATTCACAGGAGTGGAATTATTTTGCTGTTGTAGCTCATCCACCTCAAAGTTCAATAGGTTGCACATTCTGGCGTGCTCTTCTGCTCAGGATACCACAGAATTCCTGAGTTCAAACCAGTCCAGCCATTTCCCTCAGATTCTCTCATAATCAAGGTATTTCTCTCTGCCACTCATTGGATTTTTTTCTTTCTACACTATAATGTGAGAAATTGCTGAACATGAAAATCGAGAAAATTATTTTTGTGAAATATGCAGCCTGCCTGGGACTGACATCCAACCAAAGAACACATTTTTATCTATTCTGATTGATACGAACATGACCTGCAGATTCTGAGCTGCATGATTTTATGCATTGTGCTGCTGCCACATGCATGATCACCAAAAAAAAAAAAGGGTCTCAATCTTTTCAAACCCCCCTTGTGCTATGACTCCTGGGTAAGGTCTCTAACACAAGTGTGCTTCTGTCCACCCAGCAGTATAAATGAGTACCAGTAAAATACTGGGAAGGTAAGCTGTGATCAGGTTACTGTATGTGTGGAGTTTTACAGATTCTCTTCATGTCTATGTGGGTTTCATCTCACCCTCTATAAGTGGATTGGCTATTTTTAATAGCTCCTGTAGGTATCACAGCACCCCTGCACAGGATTAAGTGGTTACAGGGGATACAAGCGTTTTGGAGTTCAGAAGATAATAACACACTGATATTTCTGCTCATTAATATCAGTGTCGGTATGTCACACTAAAACTCTTATCAGATCAGCCAGACTGTGTGACATTATTGAAGAACTGGATGAACTTCGAGACAAACTTCTATTAAAATGTACTATTCTTGCAGCTCCAGTACATGTGTAAAGAAGAGATCACTCACTGAGAATTCTTTTGTACATCATACACTTGGGGAAAATTCTGTCAATTATGGGGCTTCACGGTGGAAGGGTGGATAGCATGCCCGCCTCACAGCAAGAAGGTCCTGGGTTCGAGTCCCGAGTTTGGGCAATTCTGTGTGGAGATGGCATGTTCTCCCCGAGCTTGTGTGGTTTTTCTCCAGGTACACAGTTTCCACCCGCAGTCCAAAGATACATTATAACTGGCTGCTCCAACTTGCCCTTAGGTGTAGATGTAAGCGTGAATGGTTGTGTGTGTTGGCCCTGCGTGGTCTGGTTCAGGGTGTACCCTGCCTTCGCCCAGTATCGACTGAGATGGGCTTCAGTCTGCCTGCGACCCTGATAAGATTAAGCAGTTCAGCAAACAAGTGACAAGTTTCTTGTCCAAACTTTTGACTGGTATTTATGTTTATATGTAGTCACTGTACCAGAACTCACAAACTGAAATCACTGAACACCAAAAATTCCAAATTATTTATTATTTTTTTTAATTTTATGAACCCATATACTTAAAAGTGTTATTTATAAATGTATATTATTTTATATCTACACATGTAGTATTTAATTTGTATTAACTGGGGTTAAATCAGTGGAATGACATCAGACGACCTGGATGTTGCCCAAGATCCTGATTTCCAAAATTCCAATTTGAACGACCGTCCCATCGCACGCTCATCGCACACTTTTAATGTGTGATATGGGTACAGTGGATTGCAGCATAAATTCAGGAGAAGGAAAAAATGAGCCTGGTTGTTTATAACAGCTGCTATAACATATAGTACCAGTCAAAAGTCTGGACACCCCCACTCATTCTAACTGAAGTAGAAGCTGGATCCAAACTTTTGAGACTTATACTGTAACATTGTGACATTATATTTCAGCATCTTATTGGCCATAATTACACTTTGCTATAATCACAAAAACTGCGTTAAAATCAAATCAAATTGTCTTCACTATTTGTGTTACAACACCAAAGTCTCATAGAATGACTACCACGCATTACCTCGATTATTTAACTGATAATAATGCCTATTATGTTCATCCCGACATTTCTGCTGACATGCTGTAATGCTGATCTGTATTTATGATATAGGTATGCCACCATTTTGCAAGTGCAGCAATGTCCCAGATAGTGCGTACACCCACCCACCCACCCACCCACACACACACACATATCTAGCAAAACTCAGCACAACGTGCCAATTACATCTCAGCAAACTCACATACAGTTAATTCCGAGCCCGGAACTCAAATCCTACTGTGAGGTATGAATGCTAACCACTGCACCACCATGCTGCCCTGAATCTGATCACTACATGCCAAAAGTGTTGGCATTAAATAAATCCCGCCTGACCCATCTGCAGCTTGGCAGCCCCATACGCAGCAAGTTGCAATGCACTGTGTGTTCTAATTCCTTTCTATCAAAGCCAGCATTAACAGAGTCACCAGTCTCCAATAGACAGACATACTAGCCTTCACTCTGCCACATGCATCAATGGGCCTTGGGCACCCATGACACTCTTGCCAGTTCACTTTCCACAGATGGGAAAGCAATTAGTACATTTCCATAATAGCACGTCCCAACGTGTTTTGTTCCTCTCAGATCACAGCGGTTTGCAAGTGATTACATTTGATGATGTATTAATGAATGACTTCATACTTTTTTCTGGTTACAGTTAAGTCAAGACATTAGAATGACTGCATTAATAGTAACTAGTGGTCAAAATTGGGTGGCATGGTGGTGTAGTGGTTATCACAGGCTCAGGTGTTTCTGTGTGGAGATTGCATGTTCTCCCTGTGCTTGTGTGGGTTTCCTCCGGGTACTCCGGTTACCTCCCACAGTCCAAAGACATGCACCTTTGGCTTATTGACTGTTTCAAATTGCCCTAAGGTGCGAGTGTGTATGTGAATGGTTGTGTATCTTGCCCTTTGCTGGTCTGGCGAACTGTTCAGCGTGTACCCCGCCTTCGCCCAGTGTCGTCTGAGATACAGGGAAGAGTAAAAACTAGCATTATTAGCATTTTTCTCAATTGTCTTATCTCATCTGTACCTCCTCTCCTTTTCTACGGCGTACATTTCTTTACCACCCCTTCTCTCTCATATAAGACTTATTACTGCCATTTTTCTCCCTCATGTGTTTTTTTTTTATCTCATTCGTACTTATCCATCCATCTGCATGCCTCTATCGTTCCTCACTGTCTGTCTTCATTTCTCGCTCATCATCCTTTTCTCTTCTCTTAGTTACTGCAGTCTTGGCTGGGTGCAGTTCCTTCTCATCCTGTGAGCAATGAGATGTGACTGATGCGCAACAGTGGCAGTTAGAATGGAGTGCCTGAATAAAGGGGGCAAATATAAAAATTCCCGGAGGAAGGGAAGTGACTTCTGAAACAGGCCAGGGCCCTTGCTGCTAAGAGAGAGAGATCAGTCATTATCAGGTTAAAACACTGCATCATTATCCATATGTCCCAATCAGCCAGAACATTAAAAACATTATAAGGACTGACAGGTGAAGTGAGCAACATTGATTATTCTTTCCGAGGTCACTAGATGTTAGCAGTTGAGAGCACTGGTTTACTGATCTACTGCTAGGATATCAGCCCATATAAATTTTTTTAAATAAGCAAACAAACGAAAAAATTTAACCAGTTGTGAGAACATCTAAGATAAAAACAAACGTTTCAAGACGGTAAAGTTGATGCTAAGTTATTTTGGTTGATTGGTGCATAATAAATAAATAATGTATCTCTACTCTCATTAAAAAGTGTAAGTGTCATTCCCACCTCATCTTCCACATAGCTTGAGTTTGAATCCCGACAATTCCACAGCCAAACATGTACAAAAGAGCAAAATGACCTGTGGTCCCTGGGTGGGGAGGGATGTCATGTCAAGAGCCAGCTGTGCATGTCTTTAATCTTATATTATGTGGAAGGATTTAGAGAGTGGTTCTCTCTCTCCGCCCTGCAGTTCCCTGGGCTATTTTCTGCACCAGGGCAGCAGGTTGAAAAGATGAAGTTGCCTGGTTGGTTACACGTCATGAGGTAAATCAAAGAGAAGTTTAATCTGGGAATGTGCATGGTATAAGGGATTTGAACTGCCCTCAGATTTTAGTCTTATCCCACATAGCAAGCAAGGTAAATGTAAATAGATTACACTGTTTGGCTAAAAATATGTGGACATCTCACCATGACACCAACCACCCTACCACGACCCCCAACCACAGGGCTCTGTGCAGCAAACCGGGCACACAATTACACTTTACTGAAGTAAAGGCTCATTTATGCTCTTTTTACACACTAAAATAAAATATGTCAGTTTCAAACAGGGCAGCTGCCACTGCCCACATACCTCTGAGTGTCTTTTGGTTGTCATGTTTGTTAAACGTGACATCCACTAGGGGGCAGTTGAATCCAAAATTTCTGTCAACGAACAAACAAGGCAACAGTGGAGGAGCTCATAACAATGTACTGAAGAGGAGTCCACCAGAGTATTTGATAACTCACACAGACTTCATTTTCCTTGATGATCCCCATCTGATCTCCTCCCAGCTGTTTTGTATCAACTGTTTTTCTTTGTATCCGGGCGATGCGACATCACCATCAAGGTCTTCATAATTTATGACAAACTCCTGTAAACTTTCTTCAAATATTTCTGCCATTATTAAAGTTTCTTTCTCGGGTCTCATTTGAATTATTGGTTACGACTCCCCCATGATTTCAGCTGGTGCTGCTCCATTCCGTCTGTATCCATTAACCTTTAGATAGCATGCATGAATATGAAAGAAATAAACGCAGAGTGTAGATTGAAGGCTCCATCCGTATCTGTATTCAATGTTGAGCCTAAATAAGCCATAAGGGACTTAAACCTGTTTCTGCTTGATAATGTCCCTGTGCACAAAGACCCGAGGTCCATGAGGACATGATTTGGCAAGTCAGTAGTGGAAGCACTTCCTGCACAAAGTCTTGACCTGAACCCTAAAGAATACCTTTGGGATGAATTGTAATAGTGATCCTGTTTCAAGCCTCCTCACCAGACATCTCATGCTCTTGAGGCTAAATGATCATAAATCCCCACAGCCACACTCCAAAATCTAGTTGAATGCCTTCCCAGAAGAGTGGATGTTATTGGTATGTGTCAGGTGTACACATATGTATGGTTAAATAGAGGACATAAGGTAAAACAACAACAACAACAACAACAACAACAACAACAACAATAATAATAATAATAATAATAATAATGGTCCTGAGTTCAAGTCTAGGGCTCAGCAAGGCCATTTCTGTGTGGAGTTTGCATGGGTTTCATCCAAGTACTCCGGTTTCCTCCCACACTCCAAAGACATGCACATTCGATGAACTGGAAATTCCAAATTGCCCCTAGGTATAAGAGTGAATGGGTGTGTGTGTGTACGGCCCTGCGATGGACTAACAAGAACTGCTGAGCAGCCAGTTGACCTAATGTGCATGTCTTTGGACTGTAGGAGGAAACTAAAGTACCCAGAGGAAACCCATGCAGACATGGAGAAAGAAAGCGAATTTCATTCATTCATTCATTCATTTTCTGAAGCGCTTAATCCTAATTAGGGTCGCGGGGAGGCTGGCGCTCATCTCAGCCAACTCCGGGCAAGGGCAAAGCACACCCTGGACAGCTCGCCAGGCCATCGCAGGGCAGAAACATGCTGACGGCTATGTAGCCTACTCTTGACGAAAATCAGCAATGGTTCTTTTACATGCCTCTCACCATAGACAGTGAGAGACATGGCCAGCATTTGATAACCCAGTTAGCTGCACTGGGGGAGAAAGCAAATTTCACATAGAAATATCCCTGTCAGGCACAAAGTTCAAACTCACGGTTTTCTTGCTATGAGGTGACAGCGCTAATCACTAAGCCGTTGTGCAGCCCTGCTCAGAAAGTGTTGAATAAGTTTCTTTAACAGCAGCTCTGACAGTTGTTCCAGCAGTTCAATGGTTTACATGAATGTACTCATTGTATTATTTCTGTAGTAACAACTTACAGAGGGGTATGCGCCATGGACCTTCCACAAGACTGTGTATAATCATTGATATGGTTATGATGAAACTTTTTTTTTGGAAGGAGTCTCCAGTGTTTCGTAACAGTCAGAGTTTTGTAACAGTTAGAGGTGTTTTTCTTTCCGAAGTTTTCAGGTTGGAGAAATTTGTTTCTTTTGTTGCTATTTATAAGACAGAAATTCAAAGAAAAGAGCAAAACATTATGCAGAAACCAGTATGCAGAAAATCGCTGCAGGGAACTGCTGACTCTGGGAAAGGGAAAGAGTAATGATGAAGACGTCTCCAATATATGCGTATTCATTCAATCTGGATTTATTTACGACAATGAAATTATAGTCACTGTTCTCTGTCTATCTGTTATCTGGGGAAGCCTTTGTGGAAAATAAGTTAATAAATAATAAAAAATAAGAAGGAAATATTACCCCTAAATTCTGGACATATTATATAGACCTTTGTTAGCAAAATGTCTCTTTGTTTATCAGTTCAAATCAGTAAAATCAAGGTCCTTTAGAAAAAAAAAAAAAAAAAAAAAAAAAAAAAAAAAAAAAAAAAAAAAGGAAAAGTTAGAACCTGTGACTCTGGGTCATGTACCGATTCTGAACACGTTGGTCCACTACATGTGATCAGACGAAAGTAGCTTTGTGCTTGCTCTCAGATGATGCTGAATTGTTGGCTGGTTCAATAGCTTTAACAGGCAGAGCTTTGTTAGGGAGGTGCTCCGACATCTGCCGCACTCCTCTTCTGATTCTCACCCTGCGGTTCCTCACATCCGCTGCCTGCCTCTGTGCACCAGAGTTCACTTTTCCATCCCGAGGCCTGGTGTCCACTGCACACACTCCATCCACGTCCAACACCTGTCGACTGGGAAGAGGAGTACGCTTAGATCCACGTCTGATTCGTGGAGGTGGTGGAGGAGGAGGATGAGGAGGAGGAGCAGGAGCAGGTTTAGGTGAAGGGGGAGGAGCAAGGGGAGGGGCAGAGGGCGTTCTTTTCTGGGACAGTTTGGAAACGCTGCTTTTGTCCTTCTGCCTTTTTCGATCTCTTCCTGAGGAAAGCAGTCATGTGTAGACAGAGAATATATACAGACTGTTAGTGTAGATAGAATTAAAAAAGGATCTTAAACTGAACTGAAGGTAAATAAGACATAAATGTATATTATACACATGCACTTTTCCAGATGAAAGGCACAAAAGGGTAGCCTTAAGCATGCCAGCCCAGTGTCAAGGACAGGTACAGTTTAGTACCCTTTTTTTTTAAGAGTATACGATGAACAGAGGAGTAGAGTAGAATACAGACAGCATATACGGGCATACGTGCAACACATCTTTAGGTCTTATTGATCTAATATCGAGAGCAAAAGCAGGTTAAGCTTGAATAATTAAATGCAGAATCACACTAAAACATTTTAACCACTGAAATTCCCAAGAACCTGAACCATCAAAAGTATATCTTTTCAGGAGCGACGGAGAGTGATATGTGCGTCATTATAGAACAGAGTTTCAATAACACCACATGACTAAGTTTGAGTATGTAAATGAAAATATATGACATTCAAGCTTTTTCAATATGAAATACAAAGAATCTCTGATTTTGTAAATAGTTATTCAGAATGATTAAACTCAGTTTGAAGAAGTAAATGAAGGTTTCAGCATGTAATTGTGGAAAAGACTGTGGCTACTACTTAACATTTACTTTGTACAGAGACATAACAAAATAAATATACACCCCTCATTACAGACTTTTATCTGCGAAACTCATTCAATCAAATTTGTTAATATTTTTAGCTCCCACCCCTCAGGAGGTATAGGAATGGATTCTGTCCATCTGTCCACCACATTTTAGTTTTTGGACATTTACTTGCCATACGCTGTACACATATGCTAGGAAGAGTTTGTGTGAGTGACCTTGACCTACTTTTCAAGGTCACAGAGACAAAACTGAATATTAGGTTTCTGGACGTTTACTTGCTGCCTGCTGAAGCTGGGGCTTTCAATCTTGCTATGCTTGTTCTGTATTGGTATAAAATAAAATGATCCTTTCTGCGGGAGCGTCTGAACCCCTGTGGTCTATTTTATGATTATTTTTTATTTTAGATTACAGTATATAAATTATTTATGACTATGCTGTGAACACCAGGAGCAAAAGAGTTTGCCGATTTTTTGAGACTTTATATAGTGGGTCGGTCTTATGGTGGACTTAACCAGCAACAGATCGATAAAACCTTGGGATTCCTCTTGCCAGTTAATAGTGATTGTAAAATTCACAAGCAGAGGCAAGGAATCAACAGCGTCCTGTTAAGGTTGACCTGGATGCTCTGACAGGTGTCTTCTGTAGTAGACTTAGATACCTTCAGAGCAAAAACTGAAGTAAACATCTGACACTAGTGTCTGAACTGATGGTCTTTGTGAAAAGTTGTGTAGGTCTAATTGGTATATACTGCATGGGAATGGAACAATCTGATTGGGCTGCTATCTAGGGGTTAATAGACATTATCAAAATACATTCGTAACAAAGCTCCTGAACTGTGCATCATAGTCATGGAAGATGACTTGCATGGTTGTCCCATGTTCTGTCTGGTGTCCGTGCATGCCCACCTCAGGAAATCCAATAAGGCTGCCGTGTCTCTACAATGATGCTGATGGCTGTTATGTAACATTGACTTTCATGACATCGGGCAGTAATAATAAAACAGATTTATAAATAGTAATGAAACTGAAAACCTAAAAAAAAGAGGCTCATACACCACCACTTAAAAAAAACCAATCTAACTCAGGCAGGCAAAAAAAATAATAAAACTTTCAGGTAATCTTTCATGTAACAAACACCAAAATCAGAAGCTTAACAGAACATGATCTCGTTAAACAAATACTTAATCTAACAAGACAGGTAATACAAATGAAGAAAATTAGAAATCAGAAAGGCATTTAATAGCAAACCCGAGCTCAGACAACTATCAGTAGACGTCTATTAGGAGTTCTGCTTTAAGACAGTGCCTAATTCTGTATATTAGGTTTGAATGGGTTTAAAAACATGCCGTTACCTAACGTGTATGTTCTGCTTGCTGAACACTCGCCACACCCCTACCGCTTTATATTTAAAACAACCTTTGCTAAAATAACAATTAATAAATTAATACATTTTCAAAATAACAATTTTGATTTAGTTTTCTTTTCATGTTCGTGTAGATGCTAAAACAATTATTCGCCTCAAGCTTGGTAGACATGGCATTCTGTCTCAGAGACTATTCAGTGACATCCACCCTGCCTTCTGTGCATGATTTTTAATTACAAAAGAAATCTTTATCGTGATTTATTTATTTAGGATATTTGAAAAATCACTTCCTGTTTACTAGTGTTTGTATTGTCAAAGTCTTTATGTAAAATTAAAAACACTTACCTGAAACAAAAAACGTAGACATGCAGGTATGAACCCATGCGCTCAGACAGGAACATAAACATGCCTGAATAAAAGCTGAATAAGATTGAACCAGGGATTGGAGCGAAATAACAGAAAGAACTCTGATGCACCGGTCTGTTTTAGTGCAGATGGACATTTCATTTAAATGTACTGCAGCTTGTCACTAAAGGGAGTCAGGTACTGACTGATAATTGTGCTGGTTCAGTTACACAGCCATCACTTTTCCAGTCATGAAGTCCCTTTACATCACAGAGTGGTGGTGTAGATGGTACTAATTTCTTTTAGGGGGCAAATAATCAATATGATATAAAGTACAATTGGATGTAATATTATATCTGTATGTCCATTACAGGGACATTACCTTGGGGTCATTATACCTGTAGGGGTATTACCTTGTAAAGTACATACAATTGGATGTAATATTATACCTGTAGGGCCACTATGGATCAGAGTGTAAATCAGGATGGCTAATATAAATATATAAACAGACCTAAATAAAAAAAAATCTAATATGATTTAGATTTAATCACACTGCCCCCTTGTGGTGTGTCTTCTATACAAGAGTTACATTACAATTGAGCATTAGCAGGAAAATTGAAAACACAAAAAGACATGTCACTCTGCACCTTGGAAAGTAGTGACTGAGTAAATGTGAAGAAGGGCAAGGACCGGGAAAACAATTAAAGCAGAAAAAACAAACAAACAGAAGTTCAGACATGATGCAAATGTACTCAAGAATGTACTACTAAAACAGTCATGCATGACTTTTTAACAGAAACATTGTACTGACACCCAGCTGATGGAAAGCAGTTCATCAGTCAACATTTCCTGCCATGTCCATCAGGAGGAGCCATGTCTCTGTAAAGTGCCTCCTCTCACATGATGATGGTGTGAAAGGTCCTTTTGGAATGTTTATAGACACCAGATCAGCCTCTATTAATACGAGAGGCTCTACAGTTAAATCACCGAATCCTTGGTGAGAAAGAAAACCGTTGAATAAAATCACAGTACTGGGCTAGGAATCAGGACTGAGATTCTGGTATTGTGGTGTAGTGTGTTTCTGTGGTTTTATTATAAATGCAGCAGAAAGAGAGAGAAATATCTCTATTTTTACTATCATCTAGAAATCTGAATTCTTATCCTCAGTAATCAGTAAGTGCTTTATTCTCATGTGGGTCGTGGGGGATCTGGAGCCTATCCTGTGATCATACGTAACGTATGATGGTGGTAGTGGTGGTGGTGGTGGTGGGGGGGGGGGGGCACGGTGGCATAGTGGTCAGCACATCCGCCTCACAGCAAGAAGGTCCTGAGATCAAGTCCCGGGGCATTTCTGTGTGGAGTTTGCATGTGCTTGTTTGGGTTTCCTCCAGATACTCCACTTTCCTCCTACAGTCCAGAAACTTAAAATTAGGCTAACTGGCTTCTTAAAATTGCCTCTAGGTGTGAGTGTGAATGGTTATGTGTGTGTTGGCTCTGCAATTGTCTGGGTGTACCCCACCTTCCCCCAGTGTTGACTAAGATGGGCTCCAGCCTCCCTGTGACCCTAAAAGGATCAAGGGGTTCGTCAAATAATAATAATGTTTTGGGGCATAAAGAGATAAATAACCAGAGTAAACCCATACAGATACAGGGAGAACATGTGAGAGTCCAACCCAAGCTCAGGATTGAACATTACACACTGCACCACGCTGCTTCAACATAATACTATAAAAATATCACCTGAAACACCTTCATACCCAACCCTCTTCCCAGATAGGAAACCTGATCAGCTCTTACAGTTTTTACTTATAAACTCATGCAGGCTTAATCCTAAATCAGGTTTCCAGGTTAATTTTAGCTCTTTTCTATTTTATAAAGGAACAGTTTGTCATTTTAGAGCCTGTAAGGTGAACTTGGAATTGAAACAAAATGACCCTTGAGAATGAAACTGAAAAGGAAAAGCTAGTTTCTGGTCTATAAAAAACAACAACAACAACAACAACAACAACAACAACAAAAACTTTCATAAATCATAAAAAACTTTGAGAAATAAAAAATATAAAAGGTTGAAATTAGTTAATTATATCTAGAAACATGATTTCCCCTGAAAATTACAAACAGCAACTTAGGGAATGTAGGGAGATAATCACATGTATGTATGTAGTTTATACAGATATAATTACTGCTAGAAGCTTTGATTCAGACATCTATGATGTTTCCGACACTTAGGCCAACGGTGCTTTTAAAATTTCATAAAAAGCATCCTGATGAGCAAAAAGAAGCCTTGTGACACCTCTGGAGAGAAAGAAAATACACTTTATATGAACAACAGCAAATGTTCAAGATCTTTTCTGGGTCCATCACATGATGTGACTCTGTTCAGCTGAGAACGCCACCATGTCCTAAGTGTTATACACTAAAAAGAAGCTCACCTGATAATAAATTATTTCCTGAAGGAAAAAAAAATTAGAGAGAGAAGCTAGGATAAGAGGATTGCTACTCGACAGTGCAGATAATTTAAATAAGGTACATTATTTAAATTCAGACTTAAATCTGTCTGAGTAGCATTAAATAATTAAGCAAGATGTAGTTAGGCTTTAAAGTTAGCAGCTGTATCAGTGGCTGACTATTATTTCATTCACTCTGGACTTGTGTTAGCCCTGACAATTGATCTACTGATTAAAAAAAATGAAATACTGACTGTTTGAATAACAGCAACATGTGAAACCAGCTGAAATGGGTAAGGTCATCAGGACAAGCTTGAATTCCTTCCTGAATAGTATCTGAACTCACACTCAAACCACTTCATTCAAAATTCAGGCTCAGAGTTTGCTTAGTGTTACTCGCCCTCTTCCATTCAGCACAACGGCTCTGAACAAACAAGCCTTGTCAAGAGTAATGAGAGAGAGAGAGAGAGAGAGAGATAGAGAGAGAGGATACCAGAAATTAATTGAGAAAGAGCAGGAGAAAGACTGTCATCTGTTCATGATCTGGTGTATTACAATCGAGCCCAGAGATCATTGCCTTTAGAGGATTTCCTTCACATTTGTACCATGAATAGAGAAAGAGAGAGATACAGTGTGGAAGAGAGTGGCAGCGAGAAAGGAAACAGGCCACTTTTCTTTTAACCCAATTCCAGCATCCTTACGAAACAAAGTGGGTCTAAAGCAGCCATTCACTTCAACTGGGCTTCCATGCATAGCTAATGCAGTGAGTGAGAGAAGGTGTCAGAGAGAGAGAGAGAGAGAGAGAGAGAGAGAGAGAGAGAGAGAGAGAGAATAAAAGGATTGATGGGTATGGAGCTGAGAGTCTCGGAAAGGTTTATGGCTGCGTCTCAAATTACACACTATTTAAAAGTATGTACAATGAAGAACGGCAGTAGACGAGAGGCTTTACCCAAATCTCTTTCAGTTGGACAGTTCAGTTAAGCTGTGCTGGGATATCTGGCACCATGACGTCCTTTAAGTCCTCTAAGTTGCAAGGTGGGGCCTTCATGGATCGAACTTGTTTATCCAGCGCATCCCAGAGATGCATGATCAGACTGAGAGTTGAGGAATTCGAAGACCAGGTCAACACCATGAACCCCTTGTCCTGTTCCTCAAACAATTCCTCAACACTTTTTGCAGTATGGCAGTGTGCATTATTCTGCTAAAAGAGGCTGCTGCCTTTAGGGAATATTTTAGGTAGGCGGTACCTTGGGTAGGCATGTTTAGGTAGGTTGGATGTGTCAAAATGACATCCACATGAATGCCAGGACCCAAGGTTCCCTAGTAGAACATAAAACAGGGCATCACACTGCCTCTGTTGGCTTGCCTTCTTCCCACAGTGCCATCTCTTAACCAGATAAAATGTGATTCTTCAGACCAGGCCACCTTCTTCCATAGCTTCATGGTCCCTTTCTGGTGCTGATATGCCCACTGAAGGGCACTGATTGGACTCACTCCTCTCTATCATAGCCAGCATGAACTTTTTCAGCAGTCTGTACTACAGTTACTAGAACAGATGTACTAGCCTTCACAACCCTTGCGCATCACTGAGCCTTGAGCACCCATGACATTCTTGCCAGTTCTCTGGTTGTCCTTGCTAGGACCACCTTTGGTAGGTACTAAACACTGCATACCAGGTACACCCCATAAACCTGACTCAGTTGTTTGGCCCTTGTCAAACTGTCAATTATACAATGATTTGTACTTTATTTATTTATTCAGTACACATGTTTTAATATTTGAAACAACAATTCCCAAATACATTATACTTGGTAAGACAGCTATAAAACTACCAAATTGCCAAAATATTTACAATAGATACTTAAAATCCTGTCACTCTTTCTTCATTCCATTTGGACAGTACAATAATGCAGCCATTAAGTAAGAATAAAAGTATGACAGATAGGTCACCTGTGTAAAATATTGAGAGATTTAAATTAACCTCCAGACTTGTAGCTAATGATCCTTTTTTTGATTATTCATTCAAAAATTGTAAAAGAGACAATCCTGCAATAATCATTCAATTTATCCGATTGGAATGATACAATAATTTGGCTTGTGGAATACCAAGAATTACTTGATGGCTTTCCACCATTCATAAATAGTCTTTTGAATGAATTATAAAATCATCATCTCTGTTGATTTCTTGGTTCTGGTTGGTTATAAGGCTTTTGATTAATATACTATATCAGTATAACAGCAGCATACTAATAATTATTGTGTGTGTATATATATATATATATATATATATAAACTGCCTATATATATTAACCCCTGAGTCACTAGAATGGAACATATTAGCATA
Organism: Neosilurus mollespiculum; assembly: GCA_030014195.1. Lineage (NCBI taxonomy): Eukaryota > Metazoa > Chordata > Actinopteri > Siluriformes > Plotosidae > Neosilurus > Neosilurus mollespiculum. Next base: position 20,322,917 of record JAQMYF010000027.1, read on the forward strand.
TTGCTTCACTTATATTATATTAATTGTCTTATTAACTCCATTAATGAGGAATAATACACTGGAGCATGCTGAAATAACCAACTTCAGGCTGTGTTGAGCCACAGCACACCAGCTCATCATTTATTATTTTCCTGTAACATTACACCATGTCATGTTTTATTCCTTTTCTAATATTAGCACCTTTTACTGCCTATAGTGTGTGTACAGTGTGTCCATAAGAAACAAAAAAGGAAATATATACAAAGAAAGAAGACAGGTCAGGAAAAAGAGGACACACAGCAAATTAGAGCAAAAAGTTATCCGCTCTAACATTTATTTAACTGTATATACAGAAATGCAGAGATATGGCACAGACCAGAGTGGATCGTCATCTCAACAAAACTGCTACAGGAAACGCGATTGGATCTCAGCGTCTACAGCAAAATAGCAGGCAATTCAACAACGCCGGTATCTGGGATACAAGCAGAAACCTGTACACAGTTAGTATTTCTTTTCATTTAGTAAAACATACTTTGCACACAAATTGGATAAATTAAGGTTGTCAGGATTATATTACACAACACCGAGATGAGAGAGTGGACGTTAACAGCGTAAACATTGTTGAATTGCTTGTTGAAAGAAACAAACTGAAGATGAGTGTGGATGAGTGTGAAGAATGGCATTGTGGGAATCTGAGATCCTGTTAGCATTCAGAACTCACCACACAAATATAAGATCTAGCCTCTCTGTGTTTATGATGAATATGTTCAGATAAAATCTGGAAAATGCTTTGGATCACATCTCAACCTCCTGAAGGTACAACAAACCTAATTTTTCCTTACAGTAGAAGATATTGGGAATGTTTTAATTCCAGATGAAGGCTCATGGCAGTCTGTAGGCTGAGTAACGGCTGTGACGTTAACAAGTTTCTACTTGTTCTGATATTGCAATCAGCCATGTGATCATCAGGTGAGGCAACATGAAGAAAAAACGCCACTAAATTGCACCTTGATTTAATATTTACACAGTGTTTTGTTGATGCTGGTTCAAATCGTTTCATGAATTGACACGGATTTTGGAAACCTCAGACGTGATCTCTTTTCAAAATTTTCTCGTAATCCATTGTGACAGCATTGGGAATGTTAATACAGTGCCCATTGCCTGAAATGTGGCCACTAAAACTAGACTGTATTCACAAAAGTAAATAATTTACTTTTAGCATTAGCATTAGGTTTCAATCCGTCCTTTTTCTCTGTTAGGGTGAACCAGTAAAGTCAGAAATAAATAGCGTCTGAGGTTCACTCTTGTTATTAAAACTGAAAAGCAGCAGCCTATAAGTCAGGGATGTATATTTACTGTAACTCATGAAGAACCGGTCTGGTCATGCACCTGTTTAGGCCTGTCGTGACATTAGGCAAGAAGCCAGAATGGAATCATGGGAGTCAATTCATTTGAATATTCCAATCAAGCATATATATTCCAAGTTCCCAAGAATTCTACCAAGATTCATTGATGGACTGTTTAGTCTTACATGCCCTGATCTCATAACTACATACATGGCCTTTAATTTTCCCTGTAGTTATTGAAGAAAAGGGTTTAAGATATTAAAAACTGAAGAATAAGCTCAGATGGAGATGTTAATGTTACAGTGAGAGTCGGGTTTTATTTAAATCATGTGAAATCACTTGTGTGCGTTGTTGTTTTTTTTTTGTTTTTCTTTAAAGTAGGCTGTGATACAAATAACAAACCATTATATTTTAGAGGTGATCCGTGCATGGAATCATGTTTGGAGAAAGGTGAAGGTACCTTGCACTCTCTGAGTGCCCCCTCTAGTTTGTTTTTTGTTTATAATATAACTTATAAAAGTTATAATTTATAATTCAGATTTGAATTAATTGTTCTTCTAGAGTAGGATGTGATACAAGAATAAAAATAATATAAGTTGAATAAAAAAATCCAGAGGTCAATAAGTGCAAATAATGTGTGAATGAAAGTTCATCAGATGCCCACTAGGGGGACCTTTCATTTTAACTATGCCAAGTTATAATGAACCCTACACTCTTATGCAGATTTTTCAGGTTAATCAATGCACTTGTCACCATAATCCATTTGTGCTTGGCAGGAGGTACCATGTAGTCTAGGGTGCCCTTCTAGTGGCTCACCATTCCATATTTATATAATTATGCTCATGGTAATTCCTGTGGTTTTGGACAGCATGACAAATCACACTGTGTATCACACATCTCTACTGAGCTTCCTGTAATCATGAAGCTTTACGACAAACAACTGTCATGTTTGTGTGTCATGAAATGTGACTGAACATACAAAACGGTTTCTAACAAAGGCAATACAAGCTTGTCTGTTAGCATTTGTATACATATCTTTATGTCTCTTTTCCAACAGTTTGTTAAAGTGCTTTCAGAGGGTGACGTATGTACAAAGGAGGGCCAAGGCTTTGACAAGGTTTGGCAAAGAGAAGAACAACAGCAAGTCCACAGCACTCAATAAAACACACACACACACGCAGATCTTCAGGAAGAACATGAGAGGAGTGTGTGAGAGGGAAAGCACAGGTCACACGGGAGAGGTACCTGGATGGGCCCAGCTGTCCTGGTAAGCGTCCTCTCTGAGGAGGCGGGGCCGATCTGGAGAGCGAGGGAGGGGCAAAGGGGACGGAGGGAGGAGCAGGCTGTTAGGGATTCCGATATCACCTTCACCCACCAGTGTCAGGTCTGTACCGTGCTCCTCCTCTTCCAGTGCCTGGGCCCCGCTCTCTCTGTGTGAGATGGGTGAGAGTGTAGGGCCAAACGTGGCTTGCTTACGGGGAGCAGGATTCCTATGGAGTGGCATTAAGGCTCTCCGGCCACCCGGCCCTTCAACACCTGAATCCAAGCTCTGTGTCTGGTGGCTGGCGCTGAGGGCAGAGCCGTTCTCTTTAGAGCGTGGACGAGGCTTGTGGGGATCAGGAGTGGAGCTGATGGGGACGTCTCCGGGACTCGTGTCAAGATCAAGGCGCAGAAAATCAGGCAAGACGAGGTCAGATTTGTTCAGCAGACCCCGCTGGTCGTCAGCTCGGTTGCTCTGTGCTTTGGATATGAGCTCGAAGAATTCTGGTTAGAAAACACACAACTATTCAAACCACCATCCAGAAAGCAAATTATATAATAGATACTCGAGAAAAGCGGTGCTCAAGAGCTAGACAGAGAACATTAGTATCAGGTTTATTGTGGTGTGCTAGCATTAGCTGGGTCAGCCAATTCAGACTGGTTAAGCAAAAGATGTAGCCAAGCACCATCAAGCTAATTTAAAAAAACAATTCAGTGTAAAGAGAAGGAAAGAGGGTTAGATAGAGGGCAGGGATCTTTACCTTCAGCTTCATCTATATTAAGCTTTTTCTGTTTTCGCTTTTCCACCTGGACCCTGGTTTTCACAGTTGTAGCCTTCCCTGATGATCTGTCCTCCGCCTGGGTGGTCACAACGAGAACGGGGTACGTTAGGGATGGGTGCATGAGGGCTGATGTGGCTTAGGGTCTTTTTCCACTGCGCAAAGTTTCAGAATTTTTGGCACCATAATAATGGAGCTGTGCCATTTCATATGTTTATTCAGAACTTATTTAGTAGCCAGGTTATATGATTTGGGTACCAAATTGCCATCATCAAGATCTAATGTTAGCTGGGGTGGGACCACCAGACCTGTCCATTACCCAGACAAACTCTAGACAGGTTTTTCAATTTTTAAAACAAACAAACTGAAAAGGCTGAGCAATCTGGAATCCTTTGTTACTGACACTGTTCAGTCATTTTGTAGCCCTAGATGTAGGCTGGTTGTCCAAAAAAGGTAAGTCAATAACATATTCTCTGTTGGGCTTATTAGCGACATCATGGCAAATTGTAATGATGCAGCCACAGCGATCGTTTAATCATCCCTCTAGTGGGTGGAAAATAAACTAGACCCCTATTTCCCGCTGGTTTTTTGTGTGGAACAGTTCTTGTTTTTGAATGAGCAGTGGAAAAATGCCCTGCGGGAATTCCTCTTTGAGAATGGGAGAGATCTAATTCATAAGGGGGCAGTGAAATATTTCCTGAGCTTGCATCCAAACACACGCAGCAACACTACTGCCGCTACAGTCACTACGTATATTCAGCTCCACTTCACCAAAACACACCACAACAGCCAACACCACCACCAGTGTAACACCACTAAATCCAGAGACAACCACTCTATTCTAGCTTCCCCAGTTCCCATCATAATCCCCCACTATAGCCTGGAGTTTGGACTTAAATTAGCTTTATTCATTCAAGTGTGGACAGAGAGCAGGAATGAGTTGTAGGACTGCTAGAGGAAGAGTGTGGTTAGATCATCCACAGATCCAGGAGGGCCTTAAGATACACACAGCCTCAGGAAGACAGAGAAGAGGTGAAGAGTCTGGCCATGCACAGATTTCTCCACCATACAGGCCAAAGAGACAGACAAGGAGACAGTGCGAGAGAAGTGTGAATTCATAGATGAATAATGTGTGCTTACTGTAGCAGACTGGCTTCGTGTGGACAGTGGCGGGCCGTGGCTTTTTGTCACGGTCAGTTTCTGTTTGTCTGCAAGGAAAGAACGAAACAAGGAAGGATGAGATCAGATACCGTGCTGAGTGTTTACATACCTGAACTAGATAAGCCAATGAATTTTAGAAAGGAATCAAACAGGATAAGCTGTCGAAATTTTTAGCCCTTCCTGATTAAACAAATGATTTGTAAAGAATCTTGTACCCAGGATTAGACAATATAAAAGCTGTCTTTAAAAAAATCATTTATTGTCATTTCCTGTTCACTGGTGAGCAATGACAAGTCAAACGTTTATAACAAAACAAACATACGGTGTGGGAAAAATTTTTTTTTGAAAAATTTAAAAAATTCACTGTTACTGAGGATCCCCCAATGTATTTACTATTTATGTATTTATTTACTAAAGCCAGGTGGAGGTGTAAATAAGAGATCAAAAGGATTAATCTCATCTCATTTGCCGAACCGCTTAATCCTAGTATTAGGGTCAAGGGGGAGGCCGGAGTCGACACTTAGTGGAGGCAGGGTACACCCTGAACAGCACACAACCATTCACACTCACATCCACAACTAGGGACTATTGGAAGTAGCCAGTTGGTCTAATATGCATGTCTTTAGATTGTGGGAAGAAACCGGAGTACCTTGAGGAATCCCACTCAAGCACAGGGAGAACATGCAAACTCCACACAGAAACATCTGAACCTGGGACTCTAACCCAGGACCTTCATGCTAACCACTTTACCAACGTGTCGCACTTGGTAAAGATTATACAGGGAAAATGATAATAATAATAATAATAATAATAATATTAATAATGATAATCCGCCAGTGCAGCTAACTGGGTTATCAAATGCCGGCCATGTCTCTCACTGTCTGTGGTGAGAATATGAATGAATGAATGAATAATGATATTAATAGTAATTATTATTATTATTGTTATTATTATCATTATTCATTTGTTTGGGTTTTTTTTCTTTGTATCTCTGTACATGTGTAGCAGAGCACTACTAAATTCTTTAATCTTTAAATCTGTTGCAGAGTGTGAATATATATATCTCCCAAGCATGCTGGGATACAAAGCAATAACGGCAAGTAACGGCAAATACCGGCCTTTGATAACCCAGTTAGCTGCACTGGGGGGAGGGCATATGGACATAAGAGTTTTAAATTCATACTGGTCTCAAAAACAGAGAAGTTGTCAAGTCACGCCCCTGTTCCGTAATGTCCGCTATCCCTTTTTTACTCAGACGTTCACCCCAGCTCTGATACTACCAATCACTAGAGCTTAAAGTCAGAATAAAAGCAACACGTCATTCCAGATTCCACAGGGGTGTAGCAGAAAAAAATGGGCATTAAATTTCTTCCTTGAACCAGCATATTCATCTGTTTGTTCTAATATAGGCTATTATTAATTCTACAGTAACAGCTCAGGTGGGATGTGCCACGGCCCACCACCCCATCACTGATTATCTGATATAATGAAAATATACATACTGCATTTGTGCATATTGAAAATTATGATTATAGATCACATTCCATGTGTAGTGAAATTTAGAGGAAGTCACAAAAGTACTAAATTTTTTTAGGTGATGAGTCCTTGCCTTTTGTAGCGGCACCATTTTCAGCCACCTCCAGCACCACTCTGAGTCCATCCAGGTTGGAAATGGGCAGGCCCAGATCCAGTGGCTCCTTCTCCCCACTCTGCGCACGCACACACACACACACACACACACACACACACACACACACACACACACACACACACACACACACACACACACACACCTTACCTACTAGAATCACACTGACTCAATACAAACAGGCCAGGACATTGAGTTTTAATCCAAATGTTATTCAATCTTTGAAATGTTCCCTGGCAGAATGTTCACTTCCTGTCTGGATTAATCACCATGTGGTAATGTTCAACAGCATATCTGACAAATGTGTTGACTTTGGAAGCAGCTATAATCAGTGTATATGTCAATGTCATTTAACAGTAGAACTATTACAATTAACTCCATACTAATAACTTTTATAAAACTTGGATCTTCTTTACCATAAAAAATAGGATTTACTTTCATGTCTCAATCTGTAAGTTTTGCAAGTAAAGTCCATAAAGTAAAGGTTACGGTTATGGGAATATTCAGGACGGCACCAGCAATCAGGGGAAAACTGGAACACACTCTCTCATCTCACTCTCATTATTAATTAATTGAATATATTCCGTTTTATCACTAAGCCCCCGAGATCTTGTTCAATTCATAACTAAATCATCAAAAATAGAGACGAATATCAGGCCTAAATACTACGACTACTAATAATAATCATAGTCATAATCATAGTAATAGTAGTATTAATTTATTTATTAATTCATTAATTTATTTATTTGCTTTTTATTCTTAGTTGACTCTGGTCGAAGGTGGGGTACACCCTGAACAGCTTGCCAGTCCATCACAGGGCCAACACAAACACACTGCCATTCACACTCACACCCAGGGGCGATTTGGAACATCCAATTAGCCTAATTTGCATGTCTTTGGACTGTGGGAGGAAACTGGAGTACCAGGAGAAAACCCACACAAGCACAGAGAGAACATGCAAAATCCACACAGACACACCCTCGCTGAGCCCATGACTCGAACCCAGGACCTTCTTGCTTTGAGGCGGACGTGTTAACCACTGTGCCACCTATTGATGTTATAATTATTATTATTTTTACATAATTATTATACATTTATTATTCAAGGACAGGCTGAACTTTTTCTGTTGCACCATTCAGTAGCTGCTAGTCAAGCAAATTTGCCAGGATATTGAGTATTTTATTGGGAGTGATAAGAAAATGAATGTATCTTTGACGTATCCGAGCTTTTACTGGTTTGCTATGGTGACACAAACAGATTTGTCCAATTAGAGGAGTGTGGTCTGAATAAACTAGACTTTGTTGAAAAATTTTTTCATTCACACTAAAGACCAGCCAACGGTATAGCCTGAACTTATTCCTGTGTCCTGATTATAGATCAGTGAAAGTGATACTCACAATCCTGGCTACCAGGTCTCCTAAGTGCAGGCCGTATTTAGCCACGACTGGCCTCAGCACCTCAGTCACAGGCTTGGTGGGTTTAGCTTTCAACCCTACCGAGCGGTTAATGGGCACCAGATCCAGCCTGAGAGGGCAGCGAAACACCCTGATTATTAACTACATAAGATTAAGCAGAAAAATAAGCCACAGACAAAACTTCACAACATTAAACCTTTTATTTTTTCATTTACTATCAAAACTAATAAATGGGTAAATGAATGTATAATAATTTCTGAAAACGACTAAGATAAATGAACAGCTGAATGCCTGACTAAATGGTTGTGTAGACTGGAGCAGGTGTGCTGTTGGTACCTGAATAATGTCCGCTTTTCTAGCCGTAGGTCTCGGGAACACAGCGTCATGCAGTCCTGGTCTAACACTAAAGGCTTTACATGCAGACAATAAACACTATTATTATACAACACAACAGCAGAGGATTGGATATCACTCAGTATTACACAAACACACCCACACTCTCGCATCATCTATACCTATATGAGAATGAACCACTGGAGTTTAGTACATAAATAAATATGTACATCACAGTGACTTTGTATAAAAACTTAAAACGTTCTCTTTAATCAACCTGACCAACTCTCAGCTGTCTGTCTATCAGCGGTGCAGTAAAAACTAAACATTTAATGCTTTAACTTGCATTACTGTCTATCATACAAGAGCAGCCATGAATAGAAAAGCCTGTATTCAGGTGTTACCTTCTCTCCTCCCACCAGAAAAAGGTCTACAGCTGCCAGGTTAATGCAGAGTTTCTCACACAGGCCCAGCAGAAGCTCACGGATGGACACACCGGGTCTGATGGGTACTGAGCAACACGACCCATCCGGCAGGTTAATGTTACAGTAACGCAGAGCACGCTCCGATAACGACATGGAGTTACGGGACACCTCTCCCTAGGAGACAGAGACAGGCAGGAAGGAAGGAAGGAAAGATAAGAGAAATAAAGATCAATAGAAGTTTGTAAATGTTCGACAAAAATCTCAAAAGCTGGAACCGGAAGGACAAGTGACACATTAAAGGGGAAAAATATACAGCTTCATTCCACTGTGGGAACATTTATTTATCCTGCTGACAAGTTTGAGTCCAGTAATAGAGTGATTCTTGAACAATTTCTTCACTGAAGGCTAAGTGGATTTTGCTGAATAGTCAATTCAGTGACATCCACTGACCCTAAGTCGCAAATCATGACATACACGTGTGCATTAGAGCAGTGTAACGCTTTACCTCTTTACATGGTATATATAAAAGTGTAACTAAATGTGGTAACACAAAGAAAAGCATTCATTCAATTTCTAAGCTATTTAATCCTAATTAGGGTCACAGGGGAGGCTGGCACCCGTCTCAGCCGACTCTGGGCGAATGCGGGGTACACCCTGAACAGCTCACCAGACCATTGCAAGGCCAACACACATACAACCATTCACACTTACACTCACACATAGGGGCAATTAAGAACATGCCAATTAGCCTACTGTGCATGTTTTTGAACTGTGGAAGGAAACCGAGGTACCCAGAGGAAACCCAAGCAAGCAGGGGGAGAACATGCAAACTCCACACAGAAACGCCCAAGCCAGGGAATCGAACCCAGGACCTTCTTCCTGTGAGGCAGACATGCTAACCACTGCACCACAGTGCCACTCAAAGAAAAGCAAATACATTTCTTTTCATTTTATTTTATTAAATGCTATGACGCATTAACAGTGTCTGTTAATAACAGTGTCTGTTTACAGCCTACCCAATTAAAGCTTAGTGCATACATACATACAGATATGTAATAAACTTCACAATTTTTTTTATCCTTAGATAGTGGACCAATCAGACCATGCCATTCCTGTGTAGTATATACTAATGCATAATAGCTCATGTTGAAGGCCAGTGGTTGCTCAATGGTTAAGGCTCTGGCTTACTGATCCTAAGGTTTGGGGTTCAAGCCCCAGTACCACAAAGCTGCCACTCACTGTTGGGCCCTTGAGCAAGGCCTTTAAGAGAGGGTCAGTGAAGTTCACGTACATTTAAGAGTCTGTAACTGCAAAACATCATACACAAGGCTAATGTGGTTTATTTGCCAGTGCGAAGATGGTGTGTATTTGCATGTGAGTCTGAGTGTGTGTGTTTGTGTGTGTGTGTGTGTGTGTGTGTATGTGTGCTGTCAAAATTTCAGCTAATGGTTCCTCACCTCATTTTTGCCTGAAGCTGAAGTACCCAGCTCCAGACTCGCACCAGAAGATAAAGAACCCTGTGACTCCCTGCGCCCGTCATTGCCTGAAAAGCCTAAAGCAACAGCAAACACACTAATCATACAAACACACACTCAATCTCTCTCTCTAAATCATATTCTATTAGCTCTTATACATTAACTTTATCTATGAACTCTTTTTGAGTCAGTCAACATCGTCATGCTGACAGGTATAACAGGTATAACACAGTCAGTAAATAAACCGTATAAAGACCTCTATGTCCATCAGTTTAAACTCACTGTACTCTCCGAGGTCTTTCTTTTTGTGTCCTTTCCCAAAGCTTCGGTTCCTGGGCCAGGGAAATAGACTTCCTTTCTTTTTATCACTGTGTTCATCTTTACACTCCTCGTTGAGCGCCTTGACCGATTTGCTCTTCTTCTCCTCCTGTAAACACAGTTCAACATTTCTTTTTCCATTTTTATTCCATCAAATTCACAAACAGAGCATGTGATAACTGCGTGAGATTTACTTGCCTGACGCTGAGGAACTTTTTTTTTTTTTTTAATAAATATTGTCAGCTCTGAAATAATAACATGGAGGGCCGAGATGGAGAAAGTGGTCTCAGGCCAACTCTACACTGGTTCCTGATTGGATCGAAAGTGATAACAGTGGCTCTTAATCCTGCAAACTGATTCATGCTCTCAACACCGCTGATTCTCATCAGGTCAGTTCCATTATTTTCGTTTAGAGAGAAAACAAATGTGTGAGCGATATAGCACTGCGAATGAAGACCTACCTTTGCATTAAACCAAGCTTTTTCTAAGTAAAGGTTTTACAGTTTATATTCTGTGGTTAGCTGGTGCCTTGTTAGTGGTTTGATTGTTATGATCGGCAAAACAGCTTCTGCTGAAACTCCAGTTATGACTCATAATTCGGCAATTTCCTCCCTCTTTCATCAACAATAACATCAGTGCACTATAACACGGGTGTTAGGGTGTAGTAGGAACTGTTCTTTTGAACTAATCTAGACTATCCATGTTCCTTTGATCATACTCTAATCTCTGTAGGCTTCAGATCTAGCAGTTTTCATGACACTCTCACTTGCCGAACTGCTTAATCCTACTAGGGTCATGGGGAGGCTGGCGCCTATCTCAGCCAACACTGGGCTAAGGTGGTGCAGACCCTGAACACCTCGCCAAACCACTGCAGGGCCAACACACACACACACAACCATTTAAACTCACACCTAAGAGGATTTTTTCAATTTGGAACAGCCATTTTGCCTAATGTGAATGTCTTTGGATTATGGGAGGAAACCCACAGAAGCACGGAGTGAACATGCAAACTACAAGGCCAGGACCCAAAGTCAGGACTGTCTTGCTGTGAGGCGGATGTGCTAACCAATACGTCAAGTAATATGCTGCAGGAAAATAATCAACACAGGGGGTGGCGTGGTACTGGTATAACCACAACCCACCCTGGTGGTAATTATTTGCAAATAACAGCACAGTTGTTGCCTTCTTCTGTCACTAGGACTGGGAGAAAGAGTACCTTCTTGGGTGTGGAGAGGTTGGAGCGTTCTGAGCTGGTGCTATGTTTAGACGTGGGACTGCTGGGGACGTGGTGTGGGTCTGGAAGAGGACGGCCTTCCACCTCAGCCAGCATACACTCCTGATACAGGAAGGACTTCAGGAAGCGTGTGTAACTGTCAAACTTCATCAGGTTAAAGATCTACAGATGGAAGAATAGAAAGATAGAAACAGTCAGAATGTAGGGGGGAAAAGAATGAAGCTGTAACAGCTGGAGGCTTTTAACTTGCTGTTTTATTGAAGTATTTTAGTCTTTTTCCCTAATCACTAAAATCGCGCTCTGATCAGTATATGAGCCTTCAGCACAGAGATGGTGATGGCCGACACGCCGTCTCTAAATGAACTTATTCTGCACGGTGATAAGAGGCTCCTTTTTGGACAGAACAGAGAACAGATCTCACATTCAGAGCAGAAGCTCAGTGAGGCGACGACAGCAGTGAATCATGGTGAAGTTTGCAGCTCCGCATGCCAGGGTCTCGCCCCTGGACTTCCAGAAGCCTTTCTCCGTTCCATCATGTGCTTGGTGTGTGTAGGCTACATGGAAGGCTATTTACACAACCTCGTGATAGCAGGGTCAGAGGAAACGTCTTCCTCTAACCACAAGAAGAAAAACAGCAGACTGTATCTCAATATGTGGATTTCCTACACAAGTGTGCCGTCAACAACACCACTGCTCCCTTTAATAACAGTACCAACTGTTATTCCTTATTTATTTCATGTTTAGTTATGATTCTGCAACTCCAGTGAAACTAATAGGTAAGAACTAGAGTAATGAGAGAACTATGTGACTATGTCTGAACTCACTACACCAGTGAAGTAGATAGTTAAGGTTATGATGTGGATTTCTGTAAGAACATGCCAGAATTTAACTGTAAGTTTCTCAGCACAGGACAGAGGGCTCTGCAGTTTGTCAGTAACATCTGATTGATTTAAAAAAAAAAAAAAGGGACCAGTATGGGAATGGAATCACTGTTTACAGATGCTATAAGGTTAGTGACAAAAGGAACGTTTTACTTCTGACAAGGAGGTTATATTTTACCCTCGGTTCGTGTGCTTGTTAGCAGGATTACACAAAACTTTATGTGTGGTTTTTCATGAAATTTCATCCATAGGGTTGGGGTTGTGGACAAGAAAGACTCCACTGGATTTCGGAGATGATCCAGATCTAATTTTACATTCAGGAATTTTTTTAAGGATTCTTTAACACTGTGAGATTTTGGTTCATATGAGGGATTGCTGGGCTTGGTGGAGTGCTCTTGTTTGTTTTGCTGATGTGCTACGACACTGAATAGTTAAAAAGGATGAGGTATAATTTATAAGTAAATAAGACTTTTAATTGCTGCATTGTAAGAGGAATAAAACACTTGTACTGTTATGGGAAAATATGATCAACTGATCAGCTACCAGTATATTCCAGTAATCTTTGATGATTCTTCAATAAGAGCACACCCCAGTGACGTTTATTCCTCACAAAATCTCTAACAAACACCACAGAAAGGAGCGTTTATAGCGGAGCTCTAGCGGAGCACCATACATAAGAGAAGTTGGTATAACAATGATCTGACTTTTGGAGTTGCAAACACTGTGTCCGTCCTTCCGTCTGTACGTGTACACATGGGAACCCTGTGGAGATGTTTCACATACCGGTATAAAACTGTCGTAATGGGAATGAATGTCTGAGTCAGGGTAACCTCTTCTACTCCATCTTCCCTTCCAAACTGTTACTTGGTTCAAGCCATAAAATAAAATTCACTTTTTTAATAAAATAAAATACACTTTTTCAAAAACATAAACAGAATTCTATGCACTATATGCAGTAGGTATCTTAGCTTTTTTAGCTGGCAAAATAAACTCTTACTGCCACGCAATGCATTGCTCATTTGAATAAAAAGGCTTTTAACCCAATCCCATTGAGGAAGCGCATGGCGGTCCTGGAGAGTAACGTGCTTACGGAAGTGAACCTATCCAGTGGAATGGTATCTCGCTACCCTGTGGTGAAATTGGGTTTCCATTAAAGAAATCTTATCTCAATATCATAACACTTTCAGACAATATCAAAACCTTGGGTCAGGAGAAGTTCGTTTTTTCAGAGCTCCACTTTTAGGCAGAGCCTAAAAGTCTAAAGACAGCTTTATAAGAACATTAGAATGAGCTTAATATGGATTTTTGTCAGTATTAGAACAAGTGCATTAATATAAACTTTGATTTGAATTACAAAATTAACTACTGTCTGTTGCCATGTTGTTGACAAATAACATCCTCTGACCAATCAGATTTAAGGATTCAGCAGCACTGGGGTATTTAAATTATTTTACAAAATGCTATAACCAGATCTAGTAGTGGAAATTTTTGGACTAAAGCTGACACAGCTGCAGTCGAAATCAAGATTTAATGCGCTCTAATTACAACTGATTTATACTGAGACTTCTCTGTTCTGCATTTCTCGCAGGTCCAAGTATTTCTCCAGTATAAATTCTGCACAATGCCTGGACTCTTACGTACTTGTAGCTGCTGTTCCTTGAACATGTCGGGCCGCGGAGCGTTGAGGATGTCGTCGGCCAGCTGCGCCTGACTGTCGATATTGACTGGAGTGGTGGCTTTACTGGAGAGGAAGCTGTTGTAGATCTCTCTGGCCTTCTGGGATAACTAGAGTTCAAAGGTCACGATGTGGTCAAAATCATTTGTGTGGAGGATTTATTACACGCTAATGAGAAACGTCAACATTACAGTACATGAATGAAGCAAGGTGTTATGCTGTGTACAGGAATAAGGTCTCAGCTGAGTGTTTTATGTGCGAGTGGAATGACAGTGGGATGAAGTACAGCAGTGTTTAGTTTTGCATCAGGTGGAGAGGAAGTGGAAAAGCTGCGTACCTGCTTCTTGTCTGTTTCTGGAACATGGCTGAAAAATTCACACGCTTGCCAGAACAGAATATTCTCCTCACTGAACTCCTTCTTCAGAAACTCCTGCGCAGTCAGAAAAACAACACTCCCTTTAATCATGCAACCAGCAGAGAGACATTAAGCCAGCTGCGTTCTTCTTTAAGCAAGCACTAATGGCATGTTTAGAGCAGGGGGAGTTATATTTAAACAAAATCCTCCAATTATCTGCCATGACTTTTGATTCTCGGAGCTGCATCCTCAATACCAGTTTATTACTTGGATCCCTTGAAGTTACATGAACTGCATTTTTGTTCTAGTTATTTAACTCCCTATAAACTGAACATGATTGCATTTTAAATTAGAAACCTGGCATCTGTTCACTGACGTCGAGGAATCTATAAAACTGTAATTTCAGATTGAGGGGGGGTTTGAAGGATGAAAGATATGTTGAATTTTTGATTAAATTGCGACGTACTGAGAAGTAACGGACGCCAATGGGGTCTTGCAGCAGACGCTCAAAGCAGGTGGCCCATGCTGCGACGCGCCGCTCCGTGTGCCGTCTGTGGCACTGCACGCTGGGTAGGCTGGCATTGCTGTTCAGGCTGTTATCACTGCTGCAGCCCTTCAGATCTGCACTGTTCAGCTCTACACACACACACAGTTACTGTCACTGCTGCACAGCAACAACAGCTGAATCTTTAGTTTATGTTTAGTACTACTCAAAAAGCTATAAAGGGAAACCTGTTACAAATACCTTCAAAGGAAAAAATGATTCAATTCATTGTTAGTTACTTAGAATAAGTTTAAAGATGAGTGCTGTTCAGTAAATAGTATGTCATAAATATATGAGCCAGTCATTTTACAGTATGCAAATTACAGAAGAATATAAGAATAAATGACAGCAGTGTACCAGAAGCAGGTAGAAGGTAATCTGTAGGCCTATATGTATAAAATCTTGATTTCGGAATGAGGATCCATGGCTTGTTTCAGTAGATGCTTTCCCACCATCGAGCCAAATCCAGGAGAGCTAGTACAAGACAAAGCCATTACCATTTCTCTTGGTCAGGCCTCTTCAAAGCTACTTCGAAGTTAGATGCCCAGGGAATTTAGCCTAACAATTACCCATGGGCCAGACAAGGCCAACCGGTGCATGAAGCAGTGTCAAGGTAGAAGGTGGGGTTTATCTTTTTCTGTCCATTATACACTCTGGTGCAAAGACTTAGCTCGGTGGTCTTGTTGTAATTTGTATCCAATTATGTATTTATAAGAAAACTAGCACAGAAACTATAGCAAGTGCTAGCCAGATACAACAGTTGAGCTAGCTTACCCAAACTAGCTGTTAAGGTAACCATAATCCACCAATAATGTAATAATGTGTAAATAAAGACATATGCAGCAGTATGAAATGATTGTAGTTGTATTTTAATCAGTTACCTGTCAGCTCAGCTAAATTACAAATAGATCAACTCGTGGTGTTGACGCTTTCACTGCAACCACAATGTGCGTTGCTGGATTGCTCTGTCCAAAACTCCCATTTTGGTTTTTATTGGATTTCTTTTCATTAGTTCTTCTGTAGGTCAGGCATCTTACTCGGGATGGCTGGCATTTATAGCAAGGCAGCGTGTTAGGGGCGGGGAAGCTACTGGGCGGTATATGTAATAATAGAAATTCAAACAGCTTTTTTGGCTCAAGACTACAAGCCTTAGGTAGCCTTGAGATAGCTCTTGCTTGCCCCTACATGATTGTAGCATAGTGGCTAATTAGCATAGTTGCATACTTATACTTCCTATTATCATTTCCCTTAAGTACACAGCTTGTCGTATTTTATTTCAGACAACACTACTCTGTCGGAATTCTTACACCATGCAATGTACTACATAAAACTGTATTAAGAGACATAGACAAACTGTAACCCACATCATATTAAACTAACTATCCTAAAACACCCAAAGCAGCAAGCACCACACATCAATAATACTGAAAACCTCCTCTTGACACATTATAATTCCTTACTGTATTAATCCAGCTTTTAATTCTCTTTTGTAGAGCCTTGAAATCAGTAACATTCATTCCAATAATATTATTATAATTATAGTGTAATTGTACTGTAATTACACTTGTCTAGATTGATCCCCAACCAATTTACCTTTACGAATAGACAGTAGGCTGAGATGTCGGTCTGTCAATAGTATGTTAGATCCCTCTTGCCGTCTCTCTAAATGGCATAATATAGAGTTTTTAATAGACTGCTCTGTCACACTTAACACACTTAACCACACATTAGCAAGCCATCCATTTGGTGGTACAGCAGGTGTGTATCTCCATAAATCCTAACTCTAACGCTTTTAAAATAAGCAAGCAGAGATATTTTCAGAGTGCGTTTTCTTTGTCAGATACGACAATATATCTCAACCACAAATCACACTATACTTTACATTTTGTGCAATATTCAACGTTCCAGAGCTCTTATTGGATTTTACATCACCAAAAATCATAAAGAAATATTCAGGGTACTAAATGTATTTATAGCAGCACCCAGAGCACAGAAACTCATCAGCATGTGTCTCCCATTAGCCTTTCTTTGCTACTGTACAATTCCAGAAACAATCAACAGAGCCAAATCAACCACACACACACACACACACACACACACACACACACACACACACACACACACACATATAATTTAAGCATCCCCTCCTACACTCATGCCTACACATGTAGCACTTTCATACCACTGGTTGCAAGCCTGTTGGTAATAATTTCAAGTAACTGCTTTTTGGTAACTAATAAAAATAGTCTTTTTTTCCCCTTAAGTGTACAAACTGAAGCGTCTGCAAATCGTTTGCTTTTTTTTAAAAACTGTTTTATCATTCACAAAATCTGATTTGCCACAACGTCAATGTTAGGAGTGATCATGTGATGTATGAAGAATACTGTACTTCGTGACATCACACTGAGTTTAAATAAATGTGGTGTAAATAGTAAAGTGACCAAAGGTTTTCAGACAGCGGGAATTGGATGAGTATTGCTGAATAATAAACATCAATCAAGTTGGTTCCTGAAAACAGATATGTAGAAAGGTAGAAGACTCTGATTTCTGGAACATACAGATGCTACGACATGACACTCCTACATTAAAAGCAAAACAGAATGTATGTTTTAACACATCCTACCCAGTATTCCACACTATTCACAATGAAGCAGAAACGATGACGTTTTGCTGTAACGAGATACTTCAGAGTGAAATGTGGGGGAAGCCGAAACCGGTCATGATATTATTGGTTAATTATTTTGCCCCGCCCACACAGTCATCGTCATGTGTGAAAACATCAGAAGAGGTTTAAAGCCAGACATTACCGTTTTAATTTATGAAGGATTATAAACAAGGTTGCATTTTGTATAACTTAATCATTTGAATCATACACAAAATGACTACTTACGTAATGCAGATTTTTTTTCAGTTTGTTTCCATGACACATAACAGCTATCACAGCGCTCAAGTTTGCTAGCACGCTATCAATTCTACCACCTAATGATCTCCTTGTTACCATGAGCAACACTAAAGTTGGTGAGTTGGAGAAGAGCTGCAAATACTTGTAATATTCTCAAAAGAATACCCTGTCCACCAACTGTCCCTCAAGATCCTGTCTTTCTCTGAAGCACCTTGATGTTAAGACTCTGTCTCTTACCTGGGTAGAGCTGGTATGAGCCTGTATGGTGCCACCTAACCAGGTACTTCATCCCAGCAGGACGCCAGGCCTTTACATCCATGCCTCCCAACCATCACACATACGTTCCCAAGAAGTACAGAACTATTGGCCATCTAATCTACATTAACCATACACCCATCTATTTCACACTACACAAAATAAACCTGAGTGTGCAAGCAGGGCCGAGCTACACACACAAACCTGCACGAAATACAGTAAGTCCAGCACAAAGCCCAGTCGAGTCGAGGGATGAATAATTGAACACAGGTAGAAGAGGGAAACATTGATGACAGAGGCAACATGAGCCTGCAATGTTAATGAGGAGGCTAATGTAGCAGTCTAACAGCATCCTAACTACACACACACTCACACAAAACATCACAAAGTAATTATACATATTTAGATTTACAAGCAATTAAAATGTTATCAAGATAAGATCTCGATCAAGCACTGACTTTCCGAGTTCGTCATCATCCTCCATTCATCGTAAGAGGATGAAATCAGTAAAGTAACCAGGAAGTACATTCAAAGAATGGGTGAGAAATCATTCGTTCGTCAATTCGGTTTATCCTACTATGGGAGGCTGGGGGCTTAATCAGCCAACTTTAGGCAAAGTTTGGGCATACCATCAACAGCTCGCCAGACCATCACAGGGCCAGCAAACACACACACACAATCATTCACACTCACACCTAGAAGCATCTAATCAGCCTAATATGCATGTCTTTGTACTGTGGAAGGAAACCGAAGTACCCAGAGGAAAACCACGTGGGCATGGGGAGAACATGCAAACTCCAGTATGACATATCACTGTGGTGTAAGATGAATTAAACTGGTGAAAATAAACATAAAATAATCCACTTTGAGGAGGTAACAGTTACTCAGATTCACTTACAGTAGGAAAAATCCAGGCCTTCACAGGATGTTTCCCATGATGAAAGTTTTCAACACTGAGGAGATTATATTTTCCAGGTTGTTGGTGATATTACAGGCTCTGAATTTTGTGAGCAAGCAAATTATAGAGAGGGAGAGAGGGAGGGGCTAGTGAGGAAATTACTTTATTGCATTAAGTAAGAACAGTATCTAACTTGTCTCTCAGACCGTCCACATAATTTAATCTAACTCTAAACCACTAAATGTCAATTAGATAGACAGATCAACAACATGACAACAGCTGTAGTGGAATAAATAATAAATAAAAAAATAGTGGAATAACAGCACAACCTCTAGTGGGATAATGTTTTTATACAACACTTCTGTGAACAACAAAATTCAAAATAAAACCAGTAGTCCGGTGTCCTCCCACAATCCGAAGACATACAGATTAGGCTAACCGGCTGTTCCAAATTGCCCCGAGACGTGAGTGTGAATGGTTGCGTGTGGTGGCCCTAATATATTTATATTCATATATAGAAAATGGACTCGTATAAAAGTATAATAATCAGCATCACATTATCAAATGAAACATTTGTTGTCATATTTATTTATATATATATATATACATATACATACATATATACATATACATATAT